>OY757935.1:62680771-62710771 GCA_963585895.1 Sepioteuthis lessoniana | reverse complement strand
AGTCCTATAGTGTCAGCGTGTCAATGACTTTCGACCCAGCCTCTTTCATCTCCTCAATTGTCTCATAATGACAGCCTCTGAGCTTAGGGAATAACCAAAAATTACTGGAGGAAGGTCTGGATTATAAGGAGGCTGAGGAACAGTCTTGATGCCCATCTTGGTCAAATAGTCTGTAACAAGGATGGAGTTGTGGACTGGTGCATTGTCCTGCTGGAAATGCCACTGACCCGATTTGAAGAGTGCTGGCCTCTTCCGACGGAATCTCTTCCTGAACTCCTTAAAACCTCAACATAGTCATCCTAACCCTAACCGTTTGGCCAATCAACTCTGGTCTATTGACTTCCTTACTCCTCCCACACCTCTCACCATTCCTATCAGACTCCGTGCCTTCCTTGAATCTCTTATGCCACTCAAAAACTAATGCTCGATTCATGCAAGATGGTCGAAAAGCAGTCTGAACCATTCCATACGTTTCTGTGGTCTTTTCCCAAGTTTAAAACAACTTAATTGCATATGGTTCTTCTAAAGTGTCAGATTGCATTTTTGAAATTCACCACCTGTGACAATCAGGCTTTAGTAGGGTATATTCCAATTGCTGCTGTAGCTGTTCATTTGAACCTGAAATCATAGGAATTGGTCATTCATCTCATAAGATGCATAGCAATAAGATACTGACTTTTCAAGAGTCTACGATATTTTTAAATGCCTGTACAAAAAAGTCTGAAAACATATCGTATGCACCTCGTAAGTTGCAAACCGAATTATACTAATTTAAAAAGAAATTTAAATTTCAAATAATTTGAACTATAAAATACTATGATTATCTATCAATTCGTTAACTTTTGAAATATATATGTCTTTTTATTCATTGGAAAACGATCAAATCTCTGTGGTGAGAGAGAGACGGACGGAGATAGGGAGACAAAGACAGATTTCTATATTATCCCATAAATTCTTCTATTGACCATACCACGCTGTGTTATCTTCAAAACCCTATTTGGCACTTCTTTTGCTTTTCTGCCAGAGGGTACTCAACCGGAGGCCCTATGGACCGCCTCCCCAGCTGGATCTGACTCACACTGACTCCAACTCACTCAACTACCAACAAACCTCGACTGGCACAGACCCTCACGCGGCATCTAAATATATCATTTTACAAGGCCCACGACTTCCGATAAACCACGTGACTGTTTCAGCTTATTTACACAGGTGCGTCTCGTTCAGAGAATATCTGATTGACGGCTCGGTCAAGGGTCAATAAATAACATATTACCTGATTGGACACTTACGAAATAAACTACACACGTGATTTATTTGTAGCGGTGAGTCCTTGTGCAAAATCATCATCATCAAGTCGCACTGCTAGTACGCATTTCCCTGACTCTCTCTCTCTCTCTCTCTGCCTTTATTTGTCCATATCATCCCTCGCTCCCAGCAGATTTTCCAGCTACATCTTGGTTCTCCACTGAGCTGATGTTGATATATTCTTGCTGGTCGGGGAACACTGGCACGCCAATACAAATTCATCCTTGCTTATGCCAATTATTTATTTTTTGGTTTCATTTCTCAAAAAAATATAATCGAAATTTAAACATACTCATCAATGTCTTCAAAAGTACTAACATCTACTGGATGAAATATCATTGTTATGGTAACATGAACAATGCTCCTCAAAAGTATGACGCATCCATTGTGCTTCTGTAACAATGGAATTAATATATATATATATATATATATATATATATATCATATTTCATATTAAATTCTTCACTTTGGAAATATGATATATATATATATATATGTGTGTGTGTGTGTGTGTGTGTGTGTGTGTGTGGAGAAAAAATATTGAAAAGCAAAGTAATCCAAAGTGAAGAATTTAATATGAAATATGATATATATACCGGACATTGGCCTAGGGGTTAGAGTGTTCGCCAATGGCCCGGGAGACCTGGGTTCAATCCCAGGTCGAGTCATACCAAAGACTCAAAAAATGGTACTTGATGCCTCCTTGCTTAACACTCAGCATTATAAGGTACGGATCAAGGGTAAAGTAGAGCAATCTAGGGAAAGGATTAGCGCCCTCCCCTACACATTGGTGTAGTAGCTATTGAAAAGGGAGCTTTCGGGTTACCCTCGACTATGGTCGCCAACTTTACTTATATATATATATATATATAAGTAAAAAAAGTAAAGTTGGCGACCGTAGTCGAGGACGACCAGAAGTCTCCCTTTTCAATAACTACAACATATAGATCTAGGGGATGGTGTAACTCCTTTTTCTGGATTCCTCCACTTTACACTTGATAAGTAATTGTGTTAAGCAAAGAAGTATCAAGTACCATTTGTAAAATCTTTGGTATGACGCGACCTGGGATTGAACCCAGGTCTCCCGAACCTTTGGCGAACACTCTATTCACTAGGCCAATGAGCTGGTATATATACTTATATTTATATTAGTTTGTATATATATTTAATAGCATGGATGTTTATCTACAACCATTTTTCTGTCTGATGATTGCCGTATAAAGACAGCATGAAACCAGTGGTCGCAGATAAGCCTCCATGTTTTTAAATATATATAAATTATCCCGAATCTTTTGTATTTTGTACTTTTACACATCTATCATTGATTTAACATCACTAATATCATCCCTCATAGCCCTGATGATGGTTCATTAGAACCGAAACGCTATTGTGTCGACTTTGCTTCTCAATAGATCTCTCCTTCTACTTGGATTACCTTGTTATCAATTTTTCTTTATATATTGTCGGATTATACTCCTTTATTTACTCCCATATAAAAACTAATATATATTTGTTTATTATCATCATCATCATCATCATGTCACGCTGCTAGTACGGATCTCCCTGACCCTCTCTCGCCACCTGTCTCTATCATCCATCGTTCCCAGAAGGTATCGGCACAGAGCTGTTGTATATAGGTTTTAACTGGTCGTCCTGACTTTGGTCGTCAATGTAAAGGGATCCCCAGAAGTATATCGCTTATAAGTTCGTCCTTACTTCTCCAGCAGTGTCAGAGGGGTAATACCTGTTAGAGTCTTATCTATCATCACCTTCTATAATGAGTTCAGTTTCTTCACTAACATTGGTAGGGCTGTAGCAGGAGATTATTGTTGCTTTTGGGTTGCCCTTAAAAGTAGCTACCATCATCCTAGGTTGTATTCTCTCTATGGTATTTAGTGATTTTAGGGCTCTTGGTCCTATAAGTATACCTACACCTCCTACTGCGGCATTGAAAGAATTTTTCCATGCTGATGCAGTGGCTAGCGTCAATCCCTTGCCACTACCGTGATATTTAATATCCTCGCTATATGTGTATCCGTGTTCTTCAATTCATATTATGTCTATGTTATAATCCATGGCAGAAGAGTTCAGCTCCGGTAGTTGTCCTATTTCATTTAAGGTTCTAACGTTGAATGTTACTATTTGTATTGTTTGTTTGCATTTTAGTAATTTTTGTTTGAGCGCTTTAGGCGATTTTTCGAACACTGAGGCCAGGGCTCCAACATCAGCTGGACGCGCCCTTTTTTTACCCACGCGAAGAGAGATGCAGTTTACACATGTGGTTTGAGTGTGGGTCATTGTTATCTTTCGATGTCTGCTTTTATTCTCATCTACAGAAGCCACCCTTATAGATGAGCAGCAGTAGTTCCCCGAGCGAACTAACGATCCTGGACGTGGAACCGTGAGATTCGTGCGCCCAGGACCAGGTTAGGCATTGCGTTAAGCCATCAAAGGATTTATCCGCTTGCCTGTTCGTCCACCATGCTGCTTCCCATGGCAAAAAATTGTCTATAGTAGTTTTTTTTATATTCTTATTATATCAAAGATTTATTGATTTTTATTGTTATCTTTATATATGATTTTTGTATTATCAATGAGGATCTATCATATATATATATATATATATATATATATATATTTGCCTAGTAGGCAGAGTGTTCACCAATGGCCCGGGAGACCGGTATTCAATTCCAGGTCGAATCATATCAAAGACTCAAAAAATGGTACTTGATACTTCCTTGCGTAACATTCAGCATTCTTAGGTACGTATCAAGGGTAATGTGGAGCAATTCAAGGAAACGAGTAGCTTCTTCCCCTAAACCTCAGTGTAGTAGCTATTGAAAAGGGAGCCTTCGGATAGCCAACTTTACTTTCTTATATATATATATATATATATATATATATATATATATATATTCTCTATAACAAAGACAGACATGCTATATCTTTAAAGTGATTTTGTTCAGTTTTGTTACAGTCGTTTGAAAAGTATTCATAGGTTTTTGTTCATGTTAGTTTGAAAATTGAATTAGCCCAATGTTGGAGAACTGAAATTTTATGTTTCTTCGTTTTTTTTTCTTTTGCCTCGACAAAAATAATTTCGTTCTTGTACAGCATAGTACAGAGAATTCCGACTAGGGAATTGGATAATTCGAAGAATCGGAGACTTTGATTCCTTAATTTCAGGTAAAATTAAAGATATTTCAAGGGATGTAACAAAAAACATTATAATAAATTATCAGAAATAATCATCAAATAGGATGAAAGGGCCGTCTGGGTTTTTGTCTTTTGTTTATTTTATATGTTGAATGTTGAAAGTGTGTGATGTGTGGTATATATTGCCAAGTGATTATGTGTTGTAATTTTTTTTATTCTTTTAGGGTTTTATTTTCAAGGAATGCCTATTTAGATGTCATGAAATTCAGCCCCATAAACATGTATCAATTGTATGGTTTATCATATATGTTTTCAAATATGCAATTTATGTCCGTGAATTAAGTCCGTGAATTAAGTCCATTGGTTTGGTTGGGTTTTATGACATATCAACAATTGTTGGTTATATAATACCAAATCCTTTTTATACATATTTATTAGATATATATGGTTTGGTTGGGTTTGGTTTTATTGCATATCATTGTAGGTTGCCCGTGGTGTAATTGTTATCGTCCTAGGAAATGAACACGGCGACACGAGTTCAAATCCTGGACGAGACTGATTGCATTTCACATTGCACTAATACCCTTGGTAAAGGTATGAATCCAATTATTCTCCCTCCAGCTATGGGTAAATAGTAGGACAGACTAGGTTCTTCAGCCTTGGTTAGGCAACTAGTCTAGGAGAAGGAAAACTCTGAATTCAAACCTGTTAAACTCCGCTTAAAAATTGACCTTGTGTCATATCCCGCCCGAGCGGAGGGGTTGGGTAAATAGGATCATCCGGCATATCATTGTTGGTTATTTTATTCCAAATTCTCTTTATGCATATATATTAAATATATAGGATTTAGTTTGATTGGGTCTAATGGCATATCAACACTTGTTGGTTATTTAATGCCAAACCCTCTTTATACATATGTATTAGATATATATGATTTGGTTGGGTTGGGTTTTAATGGCATATCAAACATTGTAGGTTATTTAAAGGCAAATCTCCTTTATACATATATGTTAAATATAACTGATTTGGTTGCGTTGGGTTTTATGGCATATCGACCATTGTAAGTTATTTAATGTCAAATCCTGTTTATACATACACAAAAATTATATATATTTCGCAAACACATTTTCTTGATAACGTTCTTAAACAAACTAGGGCTCTTTTTGGCACACAGTTAAATGGTTTCAAGTATCGCTATATAACAGTTACAATTTAACATCATTTATTTGTTAGTCCACAGTTTGTTCTATTTGGCCCATCGATAGGACCCTATCAGATGCTTTCAGAGTGGTCTTGAGATCAATGGCAATGAAAAGGTACTTCACATTCCCCTATCCTCCAAAGCTGATCCTTTAACGTCATATCAAGGACACTCAGAATGGGTGGAAGTCTTACCCATCTGCAGAGATGTCGTCGGCGTATTCTACAGCCCCAATTGTCGGGAATTTTAGTCCATTTTATGTTGACCATAAACTTCAAAAGTTCCGTTGATAGTTTAAGGTTCAATATCAGAATCTTGAACAGGATTACTAATTCGTTCATTAAAACATTTGAACATCGAGAAATAAGAAGAATTAACACGTTTGATTTTTCAACTTTCAAATATTCTAGAGTAAGTCAAAAGTTTTGCAATATTTTGCGGCGTGTATATCATGTAACCGAAGCTGTTGAAGTCGTTGAAGGTACTCGCTGTGGGTGGTAGTCAATCTGTTTTTTTGTTATGCCTCCTTGGGCATCCCCCTCTTTTACTATCTTCTCCAATCAACTAAAAAAAAAAAAAAAAGAAAAAAAAAAAAGAAAAAGAATCTTGTCTTTAATTGGAATCATTTTTGAGATGAGGTTTCTTAATCTGAGAATTGATTTTTTTTATTTATTGCGGACTTTTTGTCCTCATCTTCGTAGTTTTTTTCTTCTTTCACTTCGTTTCGGCCAAATTTCACCTCTGGCCTTCTTCAGGTGATTAAAACGTGGTGCGATAGACAACAACTATGGAAGGCAGTAATTACTGGGGATACGGTTACAAGACTCAGCATTCCTATCCGAGGTCGCGGTAAATCACCTGAAGAAGGCCAGAGGTGAAATTTGGCCGAAACGTAGTGAAAGAGGAAACAAAAAAAAAAAACTACCAAGATGAGGACAAAAAGTCCGCAATAAATAAAAAAAATTAATTCTAACAAAAACAATCTTTGCACTGATCATATGCACTAAACATAATATCTATATCCAGATCAAATTTTATTAAGTAATCCAACCAATAGCTCTCCAAAATATCATAATGATAGTTGGTTCGCTGGCACGTTGTGCGTTGCGTCACTCTGTGATTTGAAAGTCACACCGATGAACATGCAGTGTAGTCTAATTTTGGAACTTATTCTTTACGAGTTCGAATCGGACCAAAAGCAACTGAAAACATTCGTTTTCCGAAAGATGAAGGCGCAGTTGATCTGTAACATAGGACCAACGAGTTGCGCTGTAAAGAAAGAAGTCCACTGAAAAAGAAATACTCAAACTCGAAGGTAAGGGAAGAAAATATAGCAGTCGTTTATTATTCAGCTATGATCGCTGCAACTCGAAAAGTTCATTTTAGTTACGTCCTTCTACTCCCTTCCTCTTGGTGTTGACGGGGTGTGGGTGAGAGCTGGCTATTGACACACGCCTGTCATAGCAGACTGGGTAGGACGGGTCGGGGCCTCGGAACCTTTGACTCGCCTGTTTTGAAAGCTGCCTTCAACTCTCCCAAAATCTCGTTACTTGTTTTCTTATGTTGAGATTTTGGAGAACAAATCGAAGATCCCCGAATGTTCGATATCACCAGTGAAACACGTGATAGTTCATCTGTGATTATTTCAAAATCACGTCTAACTTTGCAGGTCATTCTGCCCGCACGCGCTAGTCTCGTGACACCTTTACTGATTGACAACAGTGCCCGTCCGTAATATTACAGATCAGGGTACTGTAACAAGATGATTGCAAAAACCTTGACGATCAGGCAAGGTCAGGTTGGCCGAAAACAGTGGATTCTGAGGTCGTTTTCAAAGCTATAAAGACAAATCTAGGGAGCTGAAGTATATCAGTCCAGATGCAGAAGCATCCGGAGTTGACGAAGTGTGCCTTACGTACTACCAAAATATTGTAAAACTTTTGACTCACCCTAGTATTATAGAAGAAGCCATGTCATGCCCAGTGTTATAGAAGGAACCATGTCATTTCTAGTATTATGGAAGAAGCCATGTCGTGTCCAGTATTATAGAAGGAGCCATGTCATGGCCAGTATTATAGAAGGAGCCATGTAATGCCCAGTATTATAGAAGAAGCCATGTTGCCAAAATATAAAACTTTTGACTTCTCTTATATTATAGAAAAATAATACTTTCTGAGCAAGGAAAAGGGGAGTGTCCTCGTGGTGTAATGGTTAAAGCGATGGACTGCGGAATCGTAGTAAGCGAGTTCGTACTCCAGTTGCGCTATTATGTTCACTTTCGGGCAAATACCCTTGGGAAAGGTATGAACCCCCTTATCCTCCCATCTATGGGTTAAATAGTACCGCTACTGTTCTTCTAGGAGAATGGCTTTGGCATTAAATAACCTACTAAAGGTTGATATGCCATTAAACAAAGAAACCAAACCAACCCTGAGCAAGGAAAAGAAAACAGAAAAACAATTGTTACATTTTGAGCAAATATCTGTCTTTAATTTGGTTTGGTTTCTTTGTTTAATGGCATATCAACGTTGATTAGGTAATACCAAAGACATCTTTGTAAAAGACTAATAGTAGTACTATCTAATTCATAGCTGGGGTGGGGGATTACAGAGTTCAAACCTTTGTTAAAAGTGAAGGTAATAACGCGATTGGGGATTGAACTTATATACTCGGATGTCACAGTCCAGCAGGTTAGCCACTAATTCCTAGCTTCTTTTTTATCTCCTTAATTTTCTACACATAATTCAAGGGAAACTTGAGCTTTAACCATCAAATTTTCTGCAGGCTTCTGCTTTGAATCTATTAATCTCAAAGTTTTCAGTTTTTAGTAAAATTTGGTTTGGTTTGTTTGGTTTTATGGCATATCAACCTTTGTAGTTTATTTAACACCAAATCAATTTTTATGTAAATAATCTGTTCTATTTAAAAAAGATTCAGTTTAACATAAGTACACAGTTTAATTGTCAAAAACATTTCCATTTCAAACTATTCAAGCAGTTATATGTAACAATTCAGTTAAGTGTAAATACAGTTTTCATGTCGAAAAACAGTTCTATTTGAAATAATTCAGTTAAGCATAAGCACGCAGTTTAAATGTAAGTACGGTTTAATTGTCAAAAACATTTCTATTTGAAGCTATTCAGTTTACTCAATTCAGTTTAGCATAAGTATGCTGATAGTTCTATTTAACCATAGATAGGACCCTTATCAGGAGCTACCACTCCGGGCCAGAGTGGACCTGGGAGCGATGGCAATAAAGGGGTACTCCACATTCCCCAAAGCTGTAGCACTGCTGGAACCTCACCATCAGATTGCTTAGTGTCATATCAAGGACACTCATTGGGGGGGGTCTTAGCCCTCTGCAGAGGTCCAGTCAGTGTATTCTACAGCCCCAGCCGACTGGGCAATTTAGCAAAGTTAATCTGGACCATGATTTTGTGCCCGTCTGGATACCTAAACCGAATCTTTCTTTTTATCTAATTGTATAAAGCAAACATCAACCTTTAATAATTATATCTAGCTGGTTTGGTTCGGTTTAGTTTGGTTTAATGGCATATCAACCATGGCAGGTAATTTTTTTTATACATATATATTAAATATATATGATTTGGTCTTCGAATCGTTGCATCGATGCGTCAACACTGTCTTCAATGATGTCAACTCCTCTTCCTCCTTTTTCTTGACACATACAGGGTGGAACGATAAAATTGTCGCCCTAGAAAAGACGAAATGATTCCATTTCCGTTTAATGAAAACCGGTTTTCTTTTTTTTTGTTGCAGACCATCTACTAGTTAGCCAGTTGTGTAGAAATCCCGAGAGCGATAGGAGCCTTCTATCATGTCTGAAAGTGACACAATGTTCAACGAGCGAGATCGGAGATGCGCCGCTGTACAACTCATGCTCTCTACCGATCCAAGTTATGACAACAGGACCATTGCCAGCACCCTCAAAATGCAAATCCGGACGGTTCAACGTGCACAGGGTGATGAAAACAAAGTTTGCGGCTACGGTTATGGTCTTTGGTGTGGTTTCAAGTGAGGGCCACATCATGCCAACTCACATCTTCGAAGTCGGCTTGAAAGTCAACACCAAAGTGTACCTGGATGTGGTGAAGAGTGTGGTGATCCCCTGGTGCAATCAGGTGGCCGGTGGTAGACCCTGGGTGTGGCCGCAGGACTCGGTGCCAGCCCACAAGTCCAAAGAGACCCAGGCTAGGCTTCAGAAGGAGTGCTACAACTTTGTACCCTTCTCTCACTGGCCCCCCTCCTCCCTCGATCTGAACCCGCTGTACTACCTCGTTTGGTCATGCGTCGAGAACATCACCAACATGACTTCCCACAACACCAAAGCCAGCCTGATCGCCGCCATCCGCCGAGTATTCGCCGCTCCCGCCGGCGCTTGTGGAAAAGGCATGCTCCCAGTTTCGGATCCGTATCGAGACGGTGATTGAGGCTGAAGGCGGCTACATTGAATAGATGTCAGCTCGACTACATAATCAAGTTAGCTGAATTGATTTTTTTCAATAAAAGTTTTAAAATAAAGCTGTAGTGTTGTTTTCTTTAGGACGACAATTTTATCGTTCCACCCTGTATAGTCTGTTAACATCATCTTTGAGATCATGGGCCTTATGTATCGTCATTAGATTTCTTGGTATCTGGACCATTTGTTCTTCTCTGCATTATTTGTACTCTTTGAGAATTTTTCACATCAGCTAATGCTGATGGTCTTTCACTGGAGTCTGAGAGACAACAAGTCTCCTCAAATTTCCCGGACTTTTCTCAGTATTCTGGCCGATATCACTAACGTTATCATCATCATCATCATCATTATTATTATTATTATTATAGTGACATCATTGATCATAGTTTTTTTAATTATTGATATAACTTATATGTTATGTGGTGCATTCAATAGGTTTCCAGACTTTTTTTGTACAGGCGTTTAAAATTGTCGTTGACTCTTGAAAATTCAGTATGTTATTGCTATGCATCTTATGAGATGATTGACCAATTTTTATGATTTCAGCTTCAAATGAACTCCTGGAATACACCTTACTAAAGCGTGATTGTCACAGCTGGTGAGTTTAAAGAATGCAATCTGACGTGAGGACACTTTAGAAGAACGATATGCTATAAGATTCTTCAACCATCTTGCATGAATCGAACATCAGTTTTTGAGTGGTATAAGAGATTCAAGGAAGGCAGGGAGTCTGTGAGGGATGTTGAGAGGTGTGGGAGGAGTAAGGAAGTCAATAGACCAGAGATGATTGGCCAAAGAGTTAGGGTTAGGGTTTCTATGTTGAGGTTTTAAGAAAGTTCACGCAGAGATTCCTAGGGAAGAGGCCAGCACTCTTCAAATCGGGTCAGGGGCATTTCCATCAGGACAATGCAACAGTCAACTCCATCCTTGTCACAGACTATTGGATCAAGATGGGTATCAAGACAGTTACTCACCCTCTCTATAGTCCAGACCTTGCTCCCTGTGACTTTTGATTATTCCCTAAGCTCAGAGGCTGTCGTTATGAGACAATTGAGGATATGAAAGAGGCCGTGACGAAGGTCATTGACACGCTGACAGAAGAGGACTTCCATGGGGCCGTCCAGAAGTTGTTGGAACGGTACAACAAGTGCATTGCAGCCGTAGGAGATTACTTCGAAGGGGACTCGAGTTTCATGTGTGTACTATCAATAAAAGTGCCCATACGAAAAAAGTCTGGAAACTTATTCAATGATCCTCGTATATCAGCCAGACTTAATTTTTAGTTATAAAAATTAATTTTATTCCATCTATCTGTCTATCTATCTATCGTATTATCTAATTTATCTTAATGTCTGTCTGTCAGTCTGACAATTAATATCTCGTTTGGGGGATTCTCTGAGGCCTTGTAGTAAGCGAGTTCGAACTCCAGTCGCGCTGTTACGATCTCTTTTGGACTAATATCCGAAGGAAAAATGCGAACCCCTTAATCCTCCCAGCCATGGGTTAAATAGTATCACAGCAGTTTTTCTGAAAAGATGGCTTAGGCATTAAATAACGCATGGAGATTGAGATGCCACTAGAGAAAGGAAGGAGATCTGTATTAAGCGGAGGTGGGTCAAACAAATTTTTAGATCAAAAACCGCGAAATCAGACGCTTGATCAAATTCTACCCGTGATAGGAATTAATAGTATTTTAATTTATCTATTAAAAAAAAAAAAAAAAAGAAAAGAAATTAATTAATTTCTATTTTTAAACATCTTTAACGCACGTCTTAATAGCAAAGATAGAAGAACCCGGTGTCTTGACTTCTTCTTAAATATATGAAAGGGACTTAGACTTTTTCTTCTTCTTCTTCTTCTGTATGTAATGGTGAATCTTGGATAATATTTCTCTCTGGTTCTACATCTTTCTTTTTTTTCCTTATTTTTTTTCTTTTTGGTATCTTCATTCTTTTTCTTTTTCATTTTTTTTTTTCTTTTTTCTTTTTATAAATTTCCTTTTTGCCTCTAATGCCGTGTCGAATTTATCGCGGGATGATGACATCTGTCAAGGGATCAATCAGCGCACTTGTGTCCTGCAGACTGGAACAATCCAATTTCGGTTTGGTTCTTACCCCTCCCCCCCGGTCATCCTCCGCCCTCCACCCCAACAATTCCGAGGTGTAATTTGAGAAGCAGTTAAGATTTTTGCGTCAAATTTAACGCCCTTCGCCCGGCTGTCCTGCACCCTGCACCCTGCCAGGGAGGCTGCTGTGAATGAAGAAGAATTGCGGAAGGGGAAGCCAAATGACGGAAAAGTTATTACATATTCTTATATATATATATATATATATATATATATATATATATATATATATATATATATATATGTGTGTGTGTGTGTGTGTGTGTGTATGTATGCACATATATAATTACTTGATATATGATTATATATGTACATATAATACGGTGAAAGAGAGGAAAAGACAGAGTCAAAGATACAAAACGCACACACACACACACACACACACACACACACACACACACACACACACACACACACATACAAACACACATATATATATGCGTGTGTGTGCGTGTGTGTGTCTGTGTGTGTAGGAGTGTGTGGGTACAGACGTAGACAGATACGAATAGAGTAAAATAGTCCTTTTGGTTGCTACAGTAACAACATTTAGGCCGTTGTACTCTCTGCCTTCTACAGTTACGTTTGTGAGTATGGTAACCAAGATGAGTAAAACAGTCAATAATGATAATATATATATATATATATATATATATATATATACTTACAGAAAGAGAGAGAGAGAGAGAGAGAGAGAGAGAGAGAAAGAGTGAGTGATAGAGAGAGAGACAGACAGACAGAGAGAATGGACGATGAGATAAAAAGATACGTATTGATAAGTACATATTATAACAATCTATCTATCTATCTATCTATCTATCTATCATATGACATAACATATGCATATAGATATATCTATATACACAACCATATGCATATATGTACCATACTAGAGGTGACCTGTCATATGATGGTTACCCTTGTAGGAAAGGGAGTGTCCTCGTGGTGTAATGGTAAAAGCGATGGACTGCGGAATCGTAGTACGCGGGTTCGTATTCCAGTCGCGCTATTACGTTCACTTTCGGGCAAAATACCTTTAGGAAAGGTATGAACCCCCTTATCCTCCCAGCTATGGGTTAAATGGTACCACTACTGTTCTTCTAGGAGAATGGCTTTGGCATTAAATAACCTAGAAAGGTTGATATGCCATTAAACAAAGAAACCAAACCAAACCAAACCAAATCTTGTAGGATATGGACATACCGATCCGAGTTCAAATCCTTGGCGAATCTGTTTGCATTTCCCATTGCGCTAATACATTTAGGAAAGATATACACCTGACAATTCTTCTTCTATCTACGGCGAACTATTAGGGCAGACTGTGCTCTTTAACCTTCGTATGGAAACCGGTCTAGGAGAAGGAAAACTTTTGACTTAAACCTGTCAAAATCCACTTAAAATTGACCTTGTGTCGCAACCTTCTTGTGGGAAGGTGTAGGGTAAATACGAAAATTTTGTATTAAAAAAGCAACTTTTTCTTATAATACAAATTTTCCCCAAGGTTTTTGTATTTTGCATTTTTAAACATCCATCGTTGACTTAACATCGCTAATATCATCTTTTATGGTCCTGAAGATGGTTAAGTAGAACCGAAACGCTATAGTGTCGATCTCAATAAATCTCTCCTTCCACTTGGATCGTTGTTATCAATTTTTCTATATATTGTCGGATTACAATCCTTTATTTACTTTTCATATATATATATATATATAACTTCATGTCAATCACAAAACTAATTTACAAACACAAAAAGGCATAAAAATCGGCGACAAACCTCCACAAAAAAAACCCACCCCCACAAAAGAAAAAATAATAACCCCCACAAAAAAAGCCTCATTTGTAAAAAAAAATTAGAAACTAATCAAAATTTTAAAGTTAGAATTTACAAAATGTTAGTCAAAATACATCATAAACAACATAGAAAGAGTATTGAATCTAGGATTATTTCTAATTACTATATAATCAAACAGAAACCGGTTTTTTTCCCCTCATTTTCTTATTTAGTTAAATTTGTGTCATAAAGTTACAGGATCTCCAATTTAAATTTCATTAATTGTATTTTATCACAATTTTAATGTTTTTCAATAATGTTTCTAATTATAATTCTTTTTAAATTATATACATCAAACAAAAAAAAAACAAAAACAAAAAAGAAAAGAAAAGAAAATAAAAGAAAAGAAAGAAAGAAAAGAAAAGAAAAGAAAAGAAAATAAAGGAAAGAAAAGAAAAGGAAAAAAACAGAAAAAAAGAAAAGAAAAGAAAAAAGAAAAGAAAAGAAAAGAAAACAGAAATTTATGGAATATTTTACATTTTCAAATAAATTTTGAACATTTATGACGTTATAAAGATTTGAAACAGAAAGCTATTAACAGTAATAACATGGTAAGATTTTTTTTTACTAGTTTTCGTTTCATTTTAAAAATTGACTATAATTCAAAAGATGCGGGATTACATATTGACATTGCCTAGATGATGATTTCATATAAATAAGGAAACGTTTAAAGTTGGAATGAGATAGAAGAAGAAAAATTGAAAGAAAAAAAATGGCGAAGTGTACTCATAGAAAGAGAGATAGAGAGATGTGAAGAGATTGAACACACACACACACACACACACACACACATATATATATATATATATATATATATATCCACTATCACTACAATTTGTCTCTCTCTATCTCTCTTATATATATATATATATATGAACACATACAGGTACTGATAGATGGATAGGGACAGTCAGAGGTAGATTGATATTTAAACAGATATGTACACGGTGAGATAGAGAAAAAAAATCAAATAAACGATTTAAAAAATAAGCAGTGGAGGATTGCGAAAGAGAGAAAGAGAAAAAGAATAAGTAGTATAGCTAGTGACCTTAGTCGAAGGTGACCCAAAGGCTCCCTTTTCAATAGCTTCAACACCGAAGTGTAGGGGAGGGCGCTACTCCACTCCCTGGATAGAAAAAGAATTAGTGATATGTATATATATATATATATATATATATATATAGAGAGAGAGAGAGAGAGAGGGAGAAGAGAGAGGGAGAGAGAGTTAGAATGAGGAAGAGAGGAACGATTGAGGGAGAAAAAGAAACACATAATTAGTGAGAGAGAACGAGAATGAAAGCGGAAAAGAGCGTAAAAATGGTGAATGAAAGAGAAAGAGAAAGAGAACAAGAGGGAAATAGAGAGATAAAAAGAGAGTGAGAAAGAGTGAAAGAAATAGGAAGCATACATGAGAAAGAGAGAAAGAGAGAGAAGGAGAAAGAGAAGGAGAGAGAAAGAGGGAGAGAACAAATGTGTAAGAGGAAGAAATAAAGAGAAGAAACTTGAGAAAGAGAAAGATGGAAACAAGGAGAGAAAGAAGAAAATGAAGGAAATTAAGAAAGAAAGAGAGAGATAATGAAAGAATTAAATGAATAAGAGAGAGAGAGAGAGCGGGAGAGAGAAAGAAAAAGAGAGAGAAAGAGAGAGAGAGAGAAAGAGGAAGAAAGAGAAAGAGAATGAGGAAAAGTCACTGTAAAAAGGAAAGCGAAAATGAGAATAAAAGAGTTATAGAAAAGGAAAAAATAGAGAGAGAAAGAGAAAAAGTAAGAGAAAAATTGGGAGTAAAATAGAAAGCAAAAGGGAGGATTAAAGGGCTTCAGGGAAGAAAGAGAGAGAGAGAGAGAGAGAGAGAGAGAGAGAGAGAGAGAGAGAAATAGATAGAAAAGAAAGTGGAAGAGAAATAGAAAGAGAAAGAAAGACAGAGAAAGACAGAGAGAAATTGATAGAGAAAGAGGGAGAGACAGAGAAAGAGAAAGAGAAATAGAAAGGGAAAGAGAGAGAGGGAAAGAGAGATAGATAGATAGATAGATAGAGAGAGAGAGAGAGAGAGAGAGAGAGAGAGAGACAGTGGGGACGTGACCAAGCCTGAAGAGGAGAGACTGAAAACCGTGAAAAAGAAACAGTCAGAAATCGTGAAAGAAAGTTAAATGGGGGGGGGGTAAAAAACAACAACAACAACAACAACAAAAACAAAAACAAAAAACAAAAACAAAACAAAAAGCAAACAAACCAAAAACTGAAAGAAAGATGGCGCATTTTTACGTTTTATTTTATTATATATATATATATATATATATATATATATATATATATATATATATATATATATATATATATATATATATCTTGTTCTTCCCAGAAGGCCTTGGGCACTTAAAGAAGGAGGAAAAGAGATTGCGCCCACGTCTGCAGGTGTAAAAAAGAACTTGAGATGAGGGCTCTAGTCAAAACCGATTACTGATCCACAGAGTTTGAGCCTAAGTAAATGTGCAGAGGCGCATTAAAAGAATGTGTCATTTGATATGCAGATGAGGCCGTGGTAGAAGGGGAGGCTGAGGGTAAGTAAATGGATAAATAGATACGCGAATACACACACACACACACACACACACACATACACACACACACACACACACACACACACACACACACACAAATATATATATATGTATATATGTGTATATATACGTGTGTATGAGTCTGTGTAAAAGCAAAACTCTATGATATTAGGGATTATAGTGTGATGTTTACTGATTTTAGTTAGGAGAGAGAGAGGGTGAGAGAGAGGGAGAGAGAGAGAGAGGGACGAGATAAAAAGACAGAGTTAGTAGGAACAAATAAATAGGAATATTTGATTGAGCATCATAAGGGAAGAGAGAGACAGAGAGAGACAGAGAGAGAGAGAGGGGGGGAAGGGGGAACGAGATCGAAAGACAGAGTATATAGGAATAAATCAATGAGAAAATATGATTGAGTGTGGTGAGAGAAAAAGTCAAAAAGAGAGAGAGAGAGAGAGAGAGAGAGAGAGAGCAGATAGAAATAAACAAATAAATGAGAGAATTTGATAGAATACGATGAGAGAAAACGACACAAAGAGAGAGAGAGAGAGAGAGAGAGAGAGAGAGAGAGAGAGAGAGAGAGAGAAATAGAGAGGGAGATGAGAGAGAGGAATGAGATAGAAAAACAGAGTAGATAGGAAAAAATAAATGCGAGGATATGATTGATCATGATGAGAGAGAGAGAGAGAGAGAGAGAGAGAGAGAGAGAGAGAGAGAGAGATCAGCGTTTCGATGTAAAGCTAAAAATGGCGGCGGTTGCGGTAATAGTGCTAGTGGCGGTGCTGGTGGTGATGGTAATGTGGCGAAGTCGAGAGGCATTATGGGATACATGCAGCGCGTCTGATTGCTATAAGGGTTTATGATGAGAAGGCTTTTTGATGATAAAGTTAGCGGTGACAGAGGCGGTGATGTTTCGTTCTACTTAGCCCCCCCTCATCTCTCTGCATGGCCCACCGCCAAGCATTACCCCCACACACTATAGTAGAGGGTGTCGATAACGATATTCACAAAGTTTCTTTACTTACGAAGAGACATTCTTTTCCAGAAGAACAAGTATTAAACATGAACACATGTATGAATAGGTCGTTGGTTGGTATTAAGTATTCTTATCTAATCCAAACAATTTTTTCGCCATTCTGCTTTCAGAAGTATATGAATTCCAGTAACTATTTCTGTTCTGTAATTTGTTTGAACATTTATATATATTTACCTAACCCCTCCGCTCGGGCAGGATATGACACAAGGTCAATTTTTTAAGTGGAGTTTAACAGGTTTGAATTCAGAATTTTCCTTCTCCTAGACTAGTTGCCTCACCAAGGCTGAAAAACCCAGTCTGTCCTACTATTTACCCATAGCAGGAAGGAGAATAATGTCGTTAAAAATTAACGAAACTGAAACTATTTCACCCAGACTTAAATGAATAATGGATGAAACGTTTATTTCACTTACAATAATCTGCTTGGCATTTAATACTCTTATTCCATCCATGTTAAACAGTCTTTTTCTCTCTCTTTCTCTCTCTCTCTCACACACACGTGCGTGCGCACACAGATACTCACTCTCTCACACACAGTCACAGACACTTACGCTCTCTCTCTCTCTCTTAGACACACACACACAGATACTCACTCTCTCACACACAGTCACAGACACTTACGCTCTCTCTCTCTCTCTTAGACACACGCACAGATACTCACTCTCTCACACACAGTCACAGACACTTACGCTCTCTCTCTCTCTCTCTTAGGCACACACACACAGACACTTACGCTCTCTCTCTCTCTCTTAGACACACACACACAGATAATCACTCTCTCATACACAGTCACAGACACTTACGCTCTCTCTCTCTGTCTCTGTCTGTCTGTCTGTCTGTCTGTCAGACACACACAAACACAGATACTCACTCTCTCACACACAGTCACAGACACTTACGCTCTCTCTCTCTCTCTTAGACACACACACACAGATACTCACTCTCTCATACACAGTCACTGACACTTACGCTCTCTCTGTCTGTCTGTCTGTCTGTCTGTCTGTCAGACACACACAAACACAGATACTCACTCTCTCACACACAGTCACAGACACTTACGCTCTCTCTCTCTCTCTCACTCTCTCTCTCTTAGACACACACACAGATACTCACTCTCTCATACACAGTCACAGACACTTACGCTCTCTCTGTCTGTCTGTCTGTCTGTCAGACACACACACATACATATACTCACTCTCTCACACACAATCACAGACACTTACGCTCTCTCTCTCTCTCTTAGACACACACACACAGATAATCACTCTCTCACACACAGTCACAGACACTTACGCTCTCTCTCCCTCTCTTAGACACACACACACAGATAATCACTCTCTCATACACAGTCACAGACACTTACGCTCTCTGTCTCTGTCTGTCTGTCTGTCTCTCAGACACACACAAACACAGATACTCACTCTCTCATACACAGTCAAAGACACTTACGCTCTCTCTCTCTCCCTCTCTCTCTCTCTCTCTCTCTCTCTCTCACACACACACACACAGACACACACTCTCTCTCACACTCATACACTTACTCACTCTGCTTTTTACATCACACAACGACAGTCGTTCTTTTAAAATAATTTAAGAAATCTTTTCCCTACGAGATTGTTACAAATACATTTTTAACCAATAGATAAATCAACTTTTTTAAAAATCTAATTTCGAGCTTACCTCAATCTTATAAATATGCCATAAGATAAATACATCTTCAGTAAAATGTGTAAATCTACTCAAAACTTCCCCACTCAGTTCTTTTGAGTGAAAATCTAACATTCTGTTCCTTCAAGTCTGTATTTAATTTAATTTCAACATAGCTTAATAATTCTATATTGACGGAAAATAATGTTTACACAGACATGCTTGTACACCTATTTCAGTCTTCCTCTGTTGATGAAATGTTTTTAGCTACACCCGTTTACTGATCAGCATATATATATATATATATATATATATGTATATTTTCTCTTCTACACAGTGAAACACACACTCAGATGTTTTACATGTACAAAATATATCAACTTGATATAGTTGGCGATCGTAGTCGAGGGCGACCAAAAGGCGCCCTTTTCAATAACTACAACACCGAGGTGTAGGGGAGGGCACTACTCCTTGCCCTGGATTGCTCCTCTTTATCCTTGATAAGTACCTTATATTGCTGAGTGTTAAGCAAGTGCCATTTTTAAAGTCTTTGGTATGACGCGACCAGGGATTGAACCCAGATTGGCGAACACTCTTCCTATCAGACTAATGGACTTTTCTTTTTTGTAATGCAAATATTAGGGGAATATTTACGCTTAGACTACTAATTTCATTCATTACAATAAAAGACCTTGTAATTTCTGTTTTTCAACGAACTTTTCAATTGATTTGAAAAATAAAATTTATCAAATTTGTAAATTGGCGATTCATTCGATTATCTATCTATCTATCTATCTATCTATTGATCAATAAGGTGTTCTGACGGCACATCTCTTTTTGAATCTCTCTCGTCATTTTTCCATAATGTCCATCGACCTTTAAAAGTTCTCTAAACGGCATTCAATGTCCCAAGAGAGCTGATAAATATAAGTTTTAACTGATGTGTCCGTGTAGAGGAGTCCACCGGGAACATTGCTTACGTGTTTCTTCTTATTCCTTCAACAGTGGCCAGTAGGTCTTCTTGGATCTTTTGTAAGATGGGAGTTAAGTGGCCGCACAACTGCTGTTTTGTTCGTTTCTGCTTCCAGGGTTTGTTCCAAACGCAGGCAACATCTAGCTTTTTTTTCAAAATAGTTAGTTAAAGTCTGAGTCGTTCAACCATACAATAGTACTGACACGACTGCAGCTTGGAAGAGTTGCCGTATTTGTGTAAATTCATGTCTTTCATGATGTTTCTATCAATCAATCTATTACTCTTTCTCTCTATATATCTATATCTATATCTGCACACACACACACACACACACACGTGTATATCAATCCATTTGTATATATTAATTTGTCGGTCTATCGCTATGACTTTGTTCATATGCATCAATCTTTATATATATATATATATATATATATATGTATTATTCGGTCCAGATAAACCGGAGTCGGGAATAATTACGTCAGGACAAAAAATCATTCAACTATGAACATTTAAATTTTCCTGCTAAAGAGCTCAATGTAACTGACATCACAGAGCAATAATTTCTTTAAAAAAAAACAAAAACCGGTCACATTAGGATTATAAATTTATTTCCATCCTGTTATGGGTATTGATATGAATCAATAACCCCAAAAATAACAGGATTTCTTCAGATCTAATGGATAAAATAATTCAGAATAGACACAGGAAGGACGGGTGGGAGGGGGTTAGAAGAGGAGTGAAGAGTTTCCTCCCCATTTAGCCGTCATTCGGTTTTTAGTTTTTATTACCGGTTGGAATTATAGTAAATTGAATTTTTTGAATTTTTGAATTCTAAATACATTTCAACTTAAAACTCCAGATTTAATAATAATTTAGGGAAGTAGAATATATATAATTAAAGATATATATATATATATATATATATATATATATATATATATATTCGGTTCTCAGAAAAATTAAAAATAGGAAAGCTGCAGGACTGGACGAAATTCCCCCGGAAGTATGGAAGACCAGACAATTCGACGACATACTGCTCCGACACTGCAACGCAGTATACAATCAAAATCCGATAGATAGATGGACGAAGGGATGCATACTCCCCTTCCCTAAAAAGGGGGACCTCGGATTAGCCAAAAACTACCGAGGCATAACACTTACATCCATAGCTGCCAAAATCTACAATGCCCTACTACGAAACAGAATAGAACCCAAAATCGACAACATACTTAGAAAAAACCAAAATGGCTTCCGAAGAAATAGATCTACGACCTCACAAATATTAACCATCCGCAGAATCCTTGAAGGTGTACGGGCAAAGAACCTACAAGCGACATTAATATTTGTCGACTTTACCAAGGCTTTCGACTCCATTCACAGAGGAAAGATGGAACAAATCCTACTAGCGTACGGCATACCTAAAGAAACCGTAGCGGCAATAACGATTCTCTATAGAAACACTAAAGTAAAAGTACGATCACCAGATGGAGACACAGAATACTTCGACATAGTAGCAGGAGTACTACAAGGAGACACGCTGGCTCCGTATCTCTTTATCATTTGTCTAGACTACGTGCTTAGAACATCGATTGACAAAATCAAAGAGAATGGCTTCGAACTGACGAAGAAAAGAAGCAGAAGATACCCCGCAACAACAATTACCGACGCCGACTACGCCGATGACATAGCGATACTGGCAAATACACCTGACCAAGCCGAAACACTTCTGCATAGTTTGGAACGAGCAGCAGCAAGCATAGGCCTCCATGTTAATGCACATAAAACGGAATATATGTGCTATAACCAAACGGGGGACATCTCCACTCTAGAAGGAACCCCTCTTAAACTAGTAGACAAATTCACGTACCTAGGAAGCAGCGTCGAATCAACCGAAAAGGACATCGAAACGAGGTTAACGAAAGCATGGACAGCTATCAATAGGCTATCGACTATATGGAAATCAGACCTAACCGATAAAATGAAACGCAGTTTCTTCCAGGCAGCGGTCACATCGATACTGCTATATGGATGCACTACATGGACGATAACAAAACGGCTGGAGAAGAAACTAGATGGCAATTACACAAGAATGCTGCGTGCAATCCTCAACAAGTCCTGGCGGCAACACCCAACAAGACACCAACTGTACGGCCACCTGCCCCCTATCACGAAAACTATTCAAGTTAGGCGAACCAGACATGCAGGACATTGCTGGAGAAGCAGAGATGAACTCATAAGAGATGTACTCTTATGGATCCCCACACACGGCCGCGCAAAAGCAGGACGACCAGCACGAACGTACATTCAGCAGCTATGTGAGGTTACAGGTTGTTGTCCTGAAGACCTGCCTAGGGCGATGAACGATAGGGAGGAGTGGCGAAAGAGGGTCAGGGATATCCGTGCTGCCAGCACGATATGATGATGATGATGATGATATATATATATATATATATGACACAAGTTCAATAGCTCAGCATTTAAAAAAATATTCATGCCCAACAACGCAACTACGGAAAATTCTCACCGACAACGCAACAATATTAGAACATCAAAATAATAAACAAAAACTTCAGATTCTCGAAGCACTACATATTAGAAACCTGCAACCAACACTCAATAGAAATAATTTTCGAACCAGTGCTAATGTACTTAAATGTCTTTAGCTACTGGCACTAATTATAGAATTCCATTTAAAAGCAAACGCCATAATCTTCAACGGCAAAGACGCCCTTACACAGTAGTAATATGCTAAAACAAAAGTTACATCACTTTTGTAATAGATCCTCCCCTGATGATGGCCCAAAGTCGGGCAGAAAGTACTAGGGATATATACAACTATGGACAATACATAAATCAATTCCCCCTCGAATACGGGAATTCGAACGGATCCAGAAGAAAATATGTAGACATAAAATGTCTATAATGTTTAATGAAATTTGCATATTCTCCGCCGAAATAAATTTATTATGACGGCTTAACCGAGTTTGAGTCTCCATTTAATTGCACTATATATATATATATATATATATATATATATATGAAACTCTCTATATAAAGATTAACAAACCTTCCTTAAAGAAGATCAATTTCTAATATAGTATCTGCTTGTGAAATGCTCGAACGTTTTTCCCGTTAATTCTTCCTCTTACCCCTAGTAAAGTTCTTTTCTTTCATAAATTCCTCTCCTAACTCTTTAAATAAATGCAAAACACCCGTCATTATGTTTGTCATTTCAAGTATTCGTTCTTCCGAAGATGGCTCCAGCTGGGGCTGAAAATATTTGGGAAAAATATGGCGCCGTTTCGAGTTCATTCCTTCCAGATGTCAAATGGCTCATACGAAGACTTGAACAGATCACTAAAAGAAAAACACAAGTGAAGCGTCTATCTTATTCTCTCAAATATGCTTAAAAGAGAAAATCATATATATATATATATATATATATTGTATGTATATATATATATATATATATAATTCTACTTACATGTGTCTCATTTTCAAGTATCTGTTTTCTTATTTCTATCATGAACTTCATATCTATTTAACAACGGATTCAGCAATTTTGATATTTCGTTCTTCATTGAAAAAAGAACTTTCGAACTTATCTATCTATCTATCTATCTATCTATCCCCGTTCTATAGATTATTACTGAATATTACATAGAATTACAATATATCTTATACTTTACACACATATCGTCTCGGGGGGAGGTGTCCTCGTGGTGTAATGGTTAAAGCGATGGACTTCGGAATCGTAGTATGCGGGATCGAAATACAGGGGCGCTAATATGCTTACTTTTGGACATATTCCCTTGGGAAAGGTATGAACCCCATTATCTTCCCACCTATGGGTTAAAAATATTACTACTGTTCTTATAGAAATCTGGCTTTGGCATTAAATAACCTACAAAGGTTGATATGCCGTTAAAACCCCCAAAGAAAATCGTCTTTTCTTGCTTAGATAGCTCTTCTTGATTTCTTTCGTTCCATAAAATTTCCACAGGTCGTCCTAGCTGTAATAATATTGTGAATTCATTGTCATTACAGGTTTAGATAATATAAATCTCTGGTGTAAAGGTAAATGTAAAGTTCAATAGCTACTACACCTCGGTGTAGTAGAGGACGCTACTCGATTCTTTGGATTGCTCCACTTTACGCTTGACCCTTATCTTATAATTCTGAATATTAAACAAGGCTGCATCAAGTACCATTTTTTTAGTCTTCGGTATGATTCAACCTTGGATTGAACCCCGGTCTTTCGGACCATTGGCAAATACTCTATTCATTCGGCCAATGGCCTGGTAAAGGTAAATATAAAACAAGAAGACGAATTGCCCTTGAGATAACCTGGACATGACTGAGAAAAGGAAACCTCAAAAGAAAAACTGAATCTCTATTAATAGCTGTACAAAGTAATGCGAAATTTGATTATACGCAGCAGAATAGCAAGGAAAATAAGAGAAAGCATGACTCTATGGGAAAACTGATCCATTGGGAATTGTGCAAGAAATTAAAATTTGATCCTGTTGAAAAATTGGTTTAAGCACAAACCAGAAGCTGTTCAAGAAAGTAAGACATATAAAATTCTCTGGGACTTGGAGATACAAACAGATCACAGAGGACCAGATGTTAGGATAATTAACAAGAAAAAAAAACTTGTCGTTAAGTGGATTTTAGGTTTTTTAGCAATCCATGGAGAATAAATCAAAGAGAACAAAAAGGAAGACAGATACTTCGATCTTGGCAAAGAGCTGAAAAAAATCTCTAGAACATGAAGGTGACGGTGATACCAATCACAGCTGGCGCACTTGGAACAGTAACCAAAGGACTGGAAAAGATACAGAAGGAATGATATCAGAGGAAGAATAGAGTCTATCCAGACCACAGTACTTCTAAGATCAGTTAGAATACTTAGTAATGTCCTGGAGATCTAGTTTGTTTTGTTTGGTTTGGTTTTATGGCACGTCAACCATAGTAGGTTATTTAATGCCAAATCTATTTTATTCGTATGAACAGTTCTATTTCAAACAATTCAGTTTTGTATAAGAATAAATTTTTGTTTACACGGTGAAATGTAAAACAGTTCATTTCAAACAATTCAGTTTAGCGTAATTACACAGTTTAGTTCTATTTGACCCATATATAGGACCTTACCAGTTTCTACAACTCCAGACCAAAGTGGACCAGGGAACGATAGCAATTAAGTGGTACTCTGTATTCCCCAAATCTCCAGCATTACTGGAACCTCACCATCAGATTGTTTAGTGTCATATCCAGTACAGTCTCTCTGCTGAAAAGCAGTCTGTGTATTTTTCAGCCCAAGCCGATTGAGCCACCAGGACACTCGTTGTGGAAGTCTTATCTCTCTACAGAGATGCAGTCTGTGTATTTTTCAGCCCCAGTCGACTGGGCCACCTGGAGATCTGAGGAGACTTGCCGTCACACAGACTCCATTGAAAAACCACCAATCAAAACTAATGTAAAAAAAAAAAACCAATGAATGAAATACTATTACTATTAATAAAGTTATTTGTTTGTTTGGCTGGTTTTACAGCATGTCAACACAAAGTGGGTTATTTCCTGCCGAAGTCAATATGACAATTATGGGATCTGATTTTTTAAGTTATAAAAATATATCCCACAATATTTTTTCAACAGCTAAACTCTTCCCTATGACAAAAGATCTATTTGACCCATAGATCAAAACCTAACAGGTACTACCATTTTGGGTCACAGTGGACCTGGGAGTAATGGAAACGACAGTGTAAGCATACATCCCTAGAACTCCAGAATAGAAGAGTCAGCGCTAGATTCAGTTTTGTCATATTTGAGACATATAATGATATAATGGAATCGTTTAGATATGTTTATAAAATAAAGTTGGCAAAAACGAGAACTGTTTTGTATATGCTGTTGGGATTACATCCCCAGTCTTCCAAATAGTACTTCTAATGGCAACTAGGAGGCGTAACCAAAACTCTCTCTCTCTCTCTCTCTCTCTCTCTCTCTCTCTCTCTCTCTCTCTCAGTCCTGCCTCCACAACCGGAAACACGTACACGTGCATGCGTTTCCCGTCAGAGGTGGCTTTAGCTCCAACAGATCTCGTGTCGTATAGCACACGATATAATGCCTTGATATAAGTTTTTACACAGCAATTTCCATTTTATTAAAGACTCTTAACTTATACCAAAATAATCTTCAATTGTATGATAGGAATTTTCTCTCTAATGTACACTTTTAGTATTTCATATCTTTCTGTATTCCTTGAATTAAGCGCAGTTTCTTCCAGGCAGCGGTCGTATCGATACTGCTATATCGATTCACTACTTGGACGCTAACTAAACGGCTGGAGAAGAAGCTAGACGGCAATTACACAAGAATGTTGCGTGCAATATTGAACAAGTCCTGGCGGCAACACCCCACAAGGCACCACCTATACAGCCACCTGCCCCCCGTCACGAAAACTATCCAAGTTAGACGAACCAGACATGCAGGACACAGCTGGAGAAGCAAGGACGAACGCATCAGTGATATACTCCTATGGACTCCCGCGTATGGCCAAGCAAAAGCAGGATGACCAGCTCGAACATACATACAGCAGCTATGTGAGCATACGGAATGTAGCCCTGAAGACCTGCCAGAAGCGATGAACGATAGGGAGAAGTGGCGAGAGAGGGTCAGGGATATCCGTGCTAGCGGCACGAAATGATGATGATGATGAAGCAGTGGATATATCAATTCATCGTAAATTGTTTTCTGTTGTTTAGCTCGAGGAAATATAAAACCATTATAATTTCCTCTGCTACAAGTGTTCGAATTGTGTTCTTCACAATCAAATAATTGTGTCCGTCAATTTTGGTATTCGGGTACGATTAATATATGTGTCGATTGCTCAGTCGGGTGGGATTGTAGAATACATCGACTGCTTCTCTGCAGAGGGGTAATACCCCCACGTGTATCCAAGATATGACAAAACAATCTCATGGTGATGTTCCAGTAATGCTAGAGCTTTGGGGAATGCGGAGTACCCCTTCATTGCCATCGCTCCCCAGTCCACACTGGCCCGAAGAGTTTCACCTGATAAGGTCCTATCTATGGGTCTAATACAACTAAATTGTACTCTTATGCTAAACTGACTTACTTTAAAATAGGACAGTTTTGACATTTAAACTGCGTACCTATGCTAAACTGAATTGTTTGAAAAGGAACTGTATTTGTATGCTAAACTGAATTGTTTGAAAAGGAACTGTATTTGTATACTAAACTGAATTGTTTTGGATTGACATTGAAACTGTACTTGTGCTGGACTGAATTGTTTGAAATGGATTTGCTTTTTAGAATTTGAAACTGTTTACTTATGAAAAACTGAATTGTTTGAAATAGAACTGTTTTGACATTTAACTGTGTGAAAACAAAAAAATATACTTATGCCAAATTGAATTGTTTGAAATAGAACTATTTATATATATAAAAATGGATTTGGCATTAAATAACCTTCAGTGGTTGATATCCCATAAAGCCAAAGTAATCAATCAATCTGTCAATCAATCAAGTCGTTGATATCGAAGCCCATTTTACCACAACCCTACGTGTAAATGAACGATAAAAGATATCCAGATTTAAGTTATGAAAGTATAAATAAGTAAATCGTAGTCGAAAATTTGTATATATATATATATATATATAAATATATTGTCATCAACAGACAAACTGTTTCATTGTATCACGACTCTTCAGTGTGGCTAGACACGCACGACGCTTCAAGCTGAGATCGAAATATATATAAAAGAAATGACAGAATAGAGCTAATGGTATACAAGGATCATTAAATAAGTTTCCAGACTTTTTTCGTATGGGCACTTACATTGATAGTTCACACATGAAACTCTAGTCCCCTTCGAAGTAATCTCCTACGGCTGCAATGCACTTGTTCTACCGTTCCAGCAACTTCTGGAAGACCCCATGGAAGTCTTCTTGTGTGAGCGTGTCAATGACTTGATAGCCTGTGAGCTTAGGGAATAACTAAAAGTCACAGGGAGCAAGATCTTGACTATAGGGAGGCTGAGGAAGTGTCGTGATGCCCATCTTGGTCAAATAGTCTGTGACAAGGATGGAGTTGTGGACTGGTGCATTGTCCTGGTGGAAATGCCACTAACCCGATTTGAAGAGTGCTGGCCTCTTCCGATGGAATCTCTGCCTGAACTCCCATAAAACCTCAACATAGTAACCATAGCCCTAACCCTTCGGCCAATCAACTCTGGTGTATTGACTTCCTTACTCCTCCCATACCTGTCATCATCCCTCACAGATTCCGTGCCTTCCTTGAATCTCTTATGCCACTCAAAAACTGATGCTCGCTACATGCCAAGATGCTCCAAAAGCAGTCTGAAGCATTCCATACGTTTCTGTGGCATTTTTTCCAAGTTTAAAACACAATTTTATCGCATATCGTTCTTCTAAAGTGTCCTCACGTCCAGATTGGATTTTTGAAATTCAGCAGCTGTGACAATCAGGCTTTAGTAGGGTGTATTCCAATTGCCGCTGTAGGTGTTCATTTGAAGCTGAAATCATGAAAATTGGTCTGTCATCTCATAAGATGTATAGCAATAACATACTGAATTTTCAAGAGTCTGCGATAATTTTA
This sequence comes from Sepioteuthis lessoniana, assembly GCA_963585895.1. NCBI lineage: Eukaryota > Metazoa > Mollusca > Cephalopoda > Myopsida > Loliginidae > Sepioteuthis > Sepioteuthis lessoniana. The sequence goes on along the minus strand of OY757935.1, from coordinate 62,681,818 downwards.
AATGCCAGTACAAAAAAGTCTGGAAACTTATTGAATGCACCATATATATATATATATATATATATATATATATATATATATATATGTGTATATATATATATATATATGAAGAAAGCAGAAAAATCGAATAATCCAAATAGGTGAATTTAATGTGATGTAAAGTCAACATTAAACGTTTCGGTTTCAATAACCTTCATCAGGACTTTGATATCAGGAGAATTGTTCCCACAATGATAGATACTTTCTTCATACCGTCGGATTTAGATCCATATTTACTTTCATATATTTGGGTGTGATGAGTAGATTATCGTTATTTCAAATTAATAATTTCGCACATGCGCTATATTTGTTTCCGGTTGTCTCTGCTGTGCAGTAAACCAGAGTCACTTGGGCACTGCCTGTGAGAAAAACAACACCATTACGCAATTCACTGACGAAATTTAATTACGGCAAGCTGTAATGTTTAGCATTCACACCGGGAGCTCCGACATGAAAATTTCAGGGTGTTTGGGTGTGAATCTGTTGATACATTCATATTCAAATTTATGATAAACAAATAACTAATCTGCATCATAATATTTGGGGTCGTCACTAACGTGGTGACGCTCTGGCTCCATTCATCTTCCCACATGGGTAACACAGATGTCTATATCAAATGTCTAGATGAAGTAGTACTGCACTGGATCGAGAGGTTAGTTGATGGATAAGCCAACGTCTGGCAACAGAACTCTGCGCCATGCCACACGAGCAGGAAAACCCAGTCTTGACTGTGAGAAAACTTCTTCAACCGCATCACCCCTAACATCTGGCCGCCTAACTCCTAAGGTTGAAATCCTCTTTATCATTATGTGTAAAGCTAAAAAAATTCCGCGCTCTACCAAAAAGGAACTGAAGGCAAAGATAACAGCAGCATTTACTAATTTAGAGAAGGAAACTGTCGGAAAGTCTTGCAGAAGATTCTGAAGCTGTCTCCCGATTTCTTTCAATAAACTCAACCTAGAGTATTCGAAGATTGGGCGAGTGGGTAGAGTATTCACCAATGGCCTG
>OY757935.1:62653271-62675771 GCA_963585895.1 Sepioteuthis lessoniana | reverse complement strand
GAAACGATTGATCACATAATAAGCGAATGCAGTAAGCTAGCGTAAAAAGAGTATAAAACTAGACATAACTGGCTGGGGAAGGTGATCCACTGGGAACTATGCAAGAAACTGAAATTTGAAAATCCTATCAAGTGGTATATACACAACCTGGAATCTGTTCTGGAAAATAAGACGCAGAAAATTCTTTGAGGTTTTGTGATACAAACGGATCTCCTAATCTCGGCCAGATGACCAGATAACAAAAAAAAAAAAAAAAAGAAAAAAAAAAAAGAAAAAAAGAAAAAAAGAACATACCGAATAGTTGACTTTGCCGTTCTCGTTTGACCACAAGTTAAAACTGAAAGAAAGTAAAAAGACAGAAAAGTACTTATACCTTGCTAGAGAACTGAAAAAACGATGGAACATGAAAGTGACAAATTGTGATTAGTGCTCACGGTAGTCATCGAATGATTGATACAAGGACATGGAAATACGAGGACGAGTGGTAAACATCTAAACTATAGCATTACTGAGATCGTCCCGAATACTCAAAAGAGTCCTGGAGACTAGAGGACCCTAGTTGTCACTTATACTACACTGAAAAACCATCAGCTAACGCTGGTGGGAAAAACTCCCCAAAGCGTAAAAAATAATAATAAAGACATTACAGCGGCTAATATCAGTACTGAAAACAGGACAAACAGAATCACAATAATTAAAAAACGCTTTTCTACCAGCGCCGGCGGGAGCTCGGCTAATACTCGTGAGTTTTGCGTCTTGATGGACCATAGAATGAAAATGAAAACCAAAGAGAGAGAAATACTTGAACCTCGGCAGAGAACTAAAAAAGCTGTATGACGTGAGAGTAACAGTGATACCGATTGTAATTGGGGTACTCGGAACAGTCCCCAGGGGACTTGAAAGGGTGCTCGTAGAGTTGGAAATTAGAGGGCGAATCGAAACCACTGCAGCTTCGTTAAGATCAACCAGAATACTAATATATTGGAGACTTGAGGAGACTTGCTGTCACTCAGACACCCATGGAAAATCCTCTCAATTGTGTTAAATAACACCTAGTTATAATTAACGTCGTTTATTTTTTATAAACGACGTTTCTGTCACATAAGACATCTGAGTGAAACAAAAAAAAAGCGAAAAGAGAGACAAGTACGTGGTGTATTCAATAAATTTACAGACTTTTTAATACAGGCATTTAACATTGTCGTAGGCTCTTGAAAATTCAGTATGTTATTGCTATACATCTTATGAGATGACTCACCAATTTTTATGATTTCAGCTTCAAATGAACACCTACAGCAACAATTGGAATACACCCTATTAAAGCCTGATTGACACAGCTGGGGAATTTCAAAAATGCAATCTGGACGTGAGGATACTTTAGAAGAACGATATGCAATAAAATTGTGTTTTAAACTTGGAAAAAATGCCACAGAAACGTATGGAATGCTTCAGACTGCTTTTGGAGCATCTTGGCATGAATCGAGCATCAGTTTTTGAGTGGCATAAGAGATTCAAGGAAGGCACGGAATCTGTGAGGGATGATGACAGGTGTGGGAGGAGTAAGGAAGTCAATACACCAGAGTTGATTAGCCAAAGGTTTATGGTTAGGGTTACTATGTTCAGGTTTTAAGGAAGTTCAGGAAGAGATTCCGTCGGAAGAGGCCAGCACTCTTCAAATCGGGTCAGTAGCATTTCCACCAGGACAATACAGCAGTCCACAACTCCATCCTTGTGACAGACTATTTGAGTAAGATGGGCATCAAGACAGTTTCTCACGCTCCCTATAGTCCAGACCTTGCTCCCTGTGACTTTTAGTTATTCCCTAAGCTCAAAGGCTATCGTTATGAGACAATTGAGGATATGAAAGAGGCTGCGACGAAGGTCACTGACACGCTCACACTAGAGGACTTCCATGAGGCCTATCAGAAGTTGACACCGGCCTGAATACTGCGAAAATTCTTGGAGAGCATGAAGAGACTTGCAGTTGCTCTGACACCAGTGAAAGACTATCAGCTAACATTGATATGAAAACATGCAAGTGAAATAATAATAATTATAAAAACAATGATGTAGGGTGGAACGATTAAATTGTTATCCAAAAGAAAACAACACTACAGCTTTATTTTAAAACTTTTATTGAAAAAATCATGGGAGCATGCCTTTTCCGCAAGCGCCGGCGGGAGCTCGGCTAATACTCGGTGGATGGCGGCGATCAGGCTGGCTTTGGTGTTGTGGGAGGTCATGTTGGGGATGTTCTCGACGTATGACCAAACGAAGTAGTCCAGCGGGTTCAGGTCGGGGGAGGAGAGAAGGGTACAAAGTCTTAGCACTCCTTCTGAAGCCAAGCCTGGGTCTCTTTGGACTTGTGGGCTGGCGACACCTAGGGTCTGCAACCGGCCACCTGATTGCACCAGGGGATCACCACACTCTTCAACACATCCAGGTACACTTTGGTGTTGACTTTCAAGCCGACTTCAAAGATCTGAGGTGGCATGATATAGCCCTCACTTGAAATCACACCAAAGACCATAATCGTAGCCGCAAACTTTGTTTTCATCACCCTGGGCACGTCCCTGTTATTTGTGGCAATCCAGATTTGCATTTTGAGGGTACTGGCAATGGTTATGTTGTCATAAGTTGGATCGGTAGAGACCATGTGTTGTACAGCGGCGCATCCCCGATCTCGCTCGTTGAACATTGTGTCACTTTCAGACATGATAGAAGGCTCCTATCGCTCTCGTGATTTCTACACAACTGGCCAACTAGTAGATGATCTGCAACAAAAAAAGAAAACCGGTTTTCATTTAACGGAAATGGAATCATGTCGTCTTTTCTAGGGCGACAATTTTATCGTTCCACCCTGTACCAACTCATCCATTGTTTATTGCTTTTCCAGCAGTTTGCCGTAAAAAATGAAATAAAAATGAAAGTGTTGCTTTTACGGCACGTTAGTTCTTGTCGACTTATTTAATGCCGAAGTCAGTCTTTTCTTATATGTCATTATGTGATTTGAAGCAATTATTCTTAATTGAAATAATTTGCACTCAATTTAAAATATTCCGATCTAATGTCAATAATCCATACATAATATCGTAACTATCCTTACTTAATAAGTCAGTCTCTTCTTAGATGCAATTAAATGGTTTGAGGTAACTATTTTTAATAGAAATTAATTTGCACACAGTTTTCTTGTTTAAAGTATTCCTATCTAATTTCAATAATTTATACATAATATAATAACTATCCTTACATAATAATAATAATAATAATAATAATAATAATAACAATACCTTTCTGTAGAGATACTGTCGGTGTATTCTGCAGCCCTTGCCGGCTGGGCCTTATTGGGAGAATTTTACCACTCTGCAGAGATGCAGTCGGTGTATTCTGCACCCCTAGCTGGATGGGCCTTGTTGGGAGAGTCTTACCCCTCTGCAGATATGCAGTCGGTATATTTGGCAGCCTCCTCCCAATTGACTGGGCTAAAGAACAAGAGGAAAGATCTCGCAGCAAATATTTTGAACAAACTCCGGCATCCCCTCTAAGAGAAGATGCTTTTGTTTTTCTCAGATGAAAAGAATTTCTTTGTCAGGACCAGATGGTGAACTCTCAGAACAATCGTTTGATGTTCTGATAGTGATGAAAATCAAACAACTAGTCCACATCATGGTGTTTATAGATTGTGACGTTATAGTTCTATTCTACTTCTCACATGGCCACAGACTAAACACGGTGGGCTACATCAAATGCATGGAGGAGGTAGGAATCACTTGGATCGAGAGGGTAGTTGATGGAAGAGGCTATGTCCGGCAACAGGTCTCTTCGCCATGGGTCACCAGCACAAAAACCCAGTCTTGACTGAGAGAAAATTTCTGTAACCACATCATCCCTAACATCTGACTACCTAACTCCCATGATTGCAACCTCCTTGATAATTATGTGTGAGCAGTGGTTGAGTGAGACACCAACAAAACTTCGTGGAACACCAAAGAAGAACCGAAGGCAAGGATAACGTCAAGATTTATCAATTTAAATAAGAGGACGGTCGGAAAGGCTTGTAGGAGATTCCGAAGTCGTCTGACGGCCGTGATTGAAGGTAATGATGATTTCTTTGAATATATTTGATTCATAGTATTTGAAGATATTTTCAGGTAATTTTGGGGATTATATCTGATAGAGTGAGATGTCAGTGTTATTTTTATTTTTGTGTAATTTAGACGACAATTTACGTATCGCTCCGTATATTAAGACCAACTAAGTGTATCATAGATGTTTGTTTGTTTTTTTTAATTTATGTTTGAACATAAGTGTTTTATATGCAAGATTGAAGATTCAGGTAGGTTAATGTTTATCTGGATGTTGTACTATCAGTATTTGTACCCAGCCTAACACCACTATACTGCAATATTAAATGTAAATGGGGGAAATTTTATATGACATCAAATACTGTGGTTATAGTCAACGCATATTTCTGTCGATGACGCTCATCGTCGAAGCCTCAGATGAATTCAGATCAAAGTGACCAGCCCGTGCCGACTGAATTATCAGCTGACTGTCAAAGAATAACCCTAGAAGGGGTCGTCATCAAACAAGATGTTATGTAAATGTGCGGGGAATTTGAAAAGCGCATGGAATGTAGTACAAATTATTCTGCTACCTTTTGTGCACTTGACTGCAAAGATACCAAGGAGGTGCTCGTGGTGTAATGGTTATCGTCGTAGGAAATGGGCACAGCGATACGATTTCGAATCCTGGACGAGGCTGATTGTATTTCACAGGGAACTAATACCCTTGGGAAAGGTATGAATCCAATTATGGGTAAATAGTAGGGAAGACTGATTTCTGCGGCCTTGGTGAGGCAACTAATCTAGGAGAAGGAAAACTCTGAATTCAAACCTGTTAAAAATAGTCCGCTTAAAAACTGCCCGAGCGGAGGGGTTGGTAAATACGAAAAAGGATACTGAAGAAAGTACGTGTAAAGTTAAGAAATTGTCCATCTATGGTAATTTGTTTGTTTGTTTGTCTGGTGTTTTATGGCGTATCAACCATTGTAGGTTATTTAATGCCAAATCCATTTTAATACAAATAGACAGTTCTATTTCAAACACTTCAGTTTAGCGTAAGTACACAATGTCATTGTAAAGAAAAAAAAACATTTCTATTTCAAGCTATTCAGTTTAGTCAGACAGTTCTGATTAAAATAATTCAGTTTAGTATAAGTATAGTTTTGTTTACAAACAGTTAAATGTCAAAAAAGCTCTGTTTCAAATAATTCAGTTTAGCGTAAGTACAGTTTCAAGGTCAAAAACAGTTTCATTTCAAACAATTCAGTTTTGTGTTCAAAACAGTTCCATTTTAAATAATTCAGTCTAGCATAAGTACGCCGTTTAAATGAAATACGCTGTTTAAATGTCAGTATAATTCTATTTCAAACAATTCAGTTTAGCTTAATTACACAGTTTTGTCTTATTTGACCCATAAATAGGACCCTATCCGGTGCTACTACTCCGGGTCAGAGTGGACCTGAGACGAATGGCAATGAAGAGAAACTCCGCATTCCCCAAAGCTCCAGCATTCATGGGACCTCACCACGAGATTGTTTTGTGTCATATCTAGGACACTCGTTGGAAGATCTTACCACTCTGCAGAGATTCATTTGGTGTATTCTACAGCCTCAGCCGTCTAAGCTATCTGTCGAGACGTTCCCGAATAAATTTGGTATAGGTTAGAATAACAAAAACTTATCCCAAGTATTAAGTAATTTTACGGTACTATATTTATCATAACTTATGACTAACGATATTACTATTCACGCACAAAAAATATTTTAAAATGCTTTAATTCAGGGCTTAATTTCTAAGGTTTTTCGTTCATCAGCATCTGTGTTCCTAATTACGTTACTATGACAACCTCGTAAATAATTTTAATGTTTGCCAATATTTTTTCCCTAAAACTAGGAACATAAAAAATCACAAATCGTTATCTTACGAAGTCCACACGGGGTGAAACATCATCATAGGTTTATAAACACTCCACCCACACCGGAAGTTATGGTTATCGTTTTAGGAAATGGGCACGGGGACTCGAGTTCAAATCCTGGAAGAGGCTGTTTGCATTTCATATAGTGCTAATAGCCATATTTACCAACCCCTCCGCTCGGGCAGGATATGACACGAGGTCATTTTTTAAACGGAGTTGAACAGGTTTGAAGTCAGAGTTTTCCTTCTACTAGACTAGTTGCCTCACCAGGGCTGAAGAACCTAGTCTGCCCTACTATTTACCCATAGCTGGAGGGAGAATAATTGGATTCCTACCTTTCCCAAGGGTATTAGTGCTATGTGAATTGCAATCAGTCTCGTCCAGGATTTGAACTCGTGTCGCCGTGTCCAATTCCTCCGACGATAACCATTAGACCACGGGTACCTCCCGTATAGTGCTAATAGCTTTGTGAAAGGTATGCATCTAACTAGTCTAAGTCTAGTTATGGTAAAATAGTAGGATAGACTGGCCTCCATATCCTAAATATGGCAACCAGTCGAGGAGAAGAAAAACAGCTATACTCTGCTGAAAAACCACTTATGAGTCAAGTTGATACGTTTAAAAATTATTAAAAAGGAATATTAATAACTTATATCTGTAAATTATTTATATTAAGAATAGGTACTTGAAGCTATAACCTTTTATTAAGTAATATCATTAATAGTTACTTGAAATCATAAGTATGTACATAGAAATTGTAATTATTAAATAGAAAATTACTTGAAACTATATAATCAGTGCTATTAGATTAGAAAACTTGATGCTATATAACTGTAAATTATTTGTATAAAGAATAGCTATTTGAAGCTAAAATTGTTTACTAAGGATTATCATTGATAGTTGAAACTATATAACTATATGCAAAGAAATGATTATTATGCACAAGAAATAATTACTTGAAACCATATAATCATTGCTATTAGATAGGAATACCTGATAATATATCTGTCAATTATTTGTTTTAAGAATAAGTGCTTGAAGCTATAACGATTTACTAAGGATTATAATTAGTTACTTGAAATAATAAGCATTTGGAAACAAATTATTAAATAGAAAATTACTGGAAACTATATAATTATTAGTTTTGGATAGGAATACCGTGAAACCATATAACTGTGTATAGATTATTAGTATTAGATAGGAATACTTGATATATAATTATGTGCAAGGAAGAACAATACAAAAAATATAAATACAAACGTTTAATGGACATGATTCCCTAACCTCTTGGCAACCCAGATACTTGGTTTGTTTTCATGGCATATCAAACTTTGTTAGTTATTTAATGCAAAATCCATTTTTATACAAATAATCAGTTCTATTTCAAACAATTCAGTTTAAAATGAGTAAGTTGGCGACCATAGTCGAGGGTGACCCGAAGGCTCTCTTTTCGATAGCTACTACACCAAGGTGTAGGGGAAGGCGCTACTTCTTTCCTTTGATTGCTCCACTTTATCCTTGATCCGTACCTTATAATGCTGAGTGTTAAGCAAGGATGCATCAAGTACCATTTTTGAGTCTTTGGTATGACTCGACCTGGGAGTTAACCCAGGTCTCTTGGGCCATTGGCCAACACTCTAACCGCCAGGCCAATGTAAAATGAGTACACAGTTTAATTGTCAAAAACATTTCTATTTCAAGCCATGCAGTTTCGTCAAGCAGTTCTAATTTAACTATTCAGTTTAGCGTAAGTACAGTTCCAATGTCAAAACAGTTCTATTTCAAGCAGTTCAGTTTAGCATAAGTTCACAGTTTAGCTCTATTTGACCAACAGATAAGACCCTATCTGGTTCTACAACTCCGGGCCTGAGCGGACCTGAGAGCGATAGCAATGAAGGAGTACTCACCATTCCCCAAAGCTCGAGCATAACTGGAACGTCACCCTCAGATTGTTTAGTGTTATAATCAGGACACTCGTTGGAGGGGTCTTACTCCCCTGGAGAGATGCTGTCGGTGTATTCTACAGCCCAAGTTGACTGGGCAAGCAACCCAGACATACACTTATAATTGACTCTGTATCGTGTCTTGCTTGTAGCAGATGGGTTGGATGAATATATACTATATTCTCTCTACAGCCATGGGTTAAATGTTGGGTAGACTGGGCTCTTTAACCTTGGTATGGTAACAATTTTAGTTATAATTGTCTTTCTTCAACCAAATTTCGGATTATATTGATTATATTGAATGTATTCAAATTGTTCTTTTTGGAATGTCTTAGCGTGTTCTTTTTGGCATGTGTTTGTTCTCCCAGGATTATCTTAAGTTTCTGCGCGTTGGCATTTGTTAGGCTTATTTTATCAAGTAAGGTTGTTTTTTAATGTTATCTCGTTTATTATTAACTGCTATTAACTCACATGTATGCCTACATTTGACTCTTGATTAGGTTGAAATGCACTCTACTGATGTTTCAATATGGGCAGTAACAACTCATCATTCGGATAACTCCCTGAAGAATGGAAGTCAAGAAAAATTGACAGCATACTTCTTTAATTACGCAACACTGAGTATAAAGAGAACATGATCGACAAATAGAGGCTGCATCCTTCATTTTCCTCAAGAAAGGTGGCCTCGGAATCATTTAGAACTACAGCGGTATAACTCTTACTGTTGTAGCTGCTAAGGTTTATAATGCCCTGTTTATCCTATTTACCAACCCCTCCGCTCGGGCAGGATATGACACAAGGTCAATTTTTAAGCGGAGTTTAACAGGTTTGAAGTCAGAGTTTTCCTTCTACTAGACTAGTTGCCTCACCAAGCCTGAAGAACCTAGTCTGCCCTACTATTTATCCATAGCTGGAGGGGGAATAATTGGATTCATAGCTCTCCCAAGGGTATTAGTGCTATGTGAAATGCAATCAGTCTCGTCCAGGATTTGAACTCGTGTCTCCGTGTTCATTTCCTACGACGATAACCATTACACCACGGGCACCTCCCCATTATAATGCCCAGTATCTCAATCGTATCCGATTAGAAACCGAGAAAAGTCTTGGGAAAAATCAGAATGGCTTCCGAAGAAATCGTTTCACAACCGCACAGATTTTCAATTGCTATCGTATCCTCGAAGAAGTTCATGTAAGATCTCAAAAGGCAACACTACTATATATAGATTTCTCTAAGGCATTCAATTCCATACTGAGAGGAACTATGGAGCAAATATCACTTGAATGAGGCCTTCGCAAAGAAACGCGAAAGCAATAGTACACTCACCCGATGGTGACACCGACTTCTTCGCCGTTGTCGCTGGAGTTTTGCAAGAAGAAGATACACTTGTACCATATTTGTGTATACTCTGTCAAGATAAGGTACTTCAATTTTATTCACAGACGAAAAAGATAGATAGAAAGAAAGAAAGAAGACGAGAGTGACAATGAAGTTGAAGAACCAGAAAAAGAAAAAGAAATTATCGACGAAAGAGAAAAGGCGTTGATAGAGAAAAAAAAAGCAACAAATGTGACGAAGAAAAAAAAAGGTGACTGAGATGAAGAAGAAAAAATGACGACGAAGAAGACCAATCTGACAACGAGGAAGAAGAAAAGAAGACAGTGGTGACAAAAAAGAAAAAGAAAAGAAGAAAAATGAATGTGAAGAAGAAGAAGAAGAAGAAGAAGAAGGCAACCCGAGGAAGAAAGGAAAAAAAGGAAAAAGAGGAAACATGTCGAAGAAGAAGAAGAAGAAGAAGAAGAAGAAGAAGAAGAAGAAGAAGAAGAAAATGATTATAAATAAGAAGAATTTGACAAGGAAAAAGAAAAGAAGGTGACGATGAAGAAGAAAAAAGACAAAAAATTTTACGAAGAAGAAGAAGAAGAAGAAGAAGAAGAAGAAGAAGAAGAAGAAGAAGAAAAGACGATGATAATGACGAAGAAGGTAATTGCACCAAGAAAAGATGTGGAAGAAGAAGAAGAAGATGTAGTGTTGAAAAAAATGACCACTAAGAAAAAAAAAAAGAAGAAGAAGAAGAAGAAGAAGAAGAACGTTGAAGTCGATGAACAAGACGTGGGATGCTGAAAAATAAAAGAAGAAAAAGGAAAAGAGAAACTCGATGACAACGACGAAGAAAAAGAAGAAAACTGGACGAAGTAAAAAAAAAGGAAAAGGTGATGCAGAAGAAGAAGAAGAAGAAGAAGAAGAGTGATTGCCTCGAAAAATAAAGTTGTCCTTATCACTGTGGGTGTCCTCGTGGTGTAATGGTTAAAGCGATGGACTGCGGAATCGTACTACGCGAGTTCGTACTCCAGTCGCGCTATTACGTTCACTTTCGGGCAAATACCCTTGGGAAAGGTATGAACCCCCTTATTCTCCCTCCAGCTATGGGTAAATAGTAGGACGGACTAGGTTCTTCAGCCTTGGTGAGGCAACTAGTCTAGGAGAAGGAAAACTCTGAATTCAAACCTGTTAAACTCCGCTTAAAAATTGACCTTGTGTCATATCCTGCTCGAGCGGAGGGGTTGGGTAAATAGTACCTTATCACTGTGGAAGAAGTCATGTAGTCTAAAGAATCATCCTAAAGTGATCTTTACACCGGATCCGCATCCAAAGTATATAAGCTCTCTTTGATAACTTTGTATGTTGCATTGATATAAGGTGAAAAGAAAAGAAAAGAAAAGAAATAAAAAACCCTTCCCCTTACACAAAAAAAAGGCCCACCCCAAAACCCTAAGAAACAAATGCATGAATAGCTATATTCTCATCCAGGCGTGTTTGTCTCTGAATTTAGGTTTTATTTAGCGTATAAAACTGCACGCCCAGTTTGATGAAATAACCATTGGCAAAAAGGACAGATGATTATTTGACTTGATACACACACGGATGCATATATTCGTACTTTGATATAGCACTTGCCACCCAACACACATATAAATAGAATAAAATGATCATACGACCAAGTAGATCATGCAGTACCATTCTAGGTCTTTCAGGACATTTCTTGGAGCAATGAGTATTCCTTTGCAATGGGTATCTCTCAGTAAATTGCGATATATTATGCCAGGTTACATGTTACTAGCAACATATATATATATATATATATATATATATATATATATATATATATATATATATATATATATAAGCAATTACACTGCTACGACTGCCCTGTCAAATTTGAACTAGTTACGCCGCGTTGAACCTTCATACATAACTTTTCACTTTTCTCTCTCTCTCTCTCTCTAATATATATATATATATATATATACATTTTTTGGTCCAATGAGCGAAAAAGTTAATAGTTTAAAATAAAAAGGTGCACATAAAAAGGTGCACACACACACACACACACACACACACACACACACACACACACACACACACACACACACACTCTCACACATATATATGTGTATGTATATGTATAGCAATACACACACACACACACATAAATATATATGCAAACATACACACACACACACACACATATACATAGATATATGTGTGTATAGTAATAACCCCCCACATATATATATATATATATATATATACACAGACGCACACATATATATGCACACACGCACACACATATGTATAGCAACTCACACACACACACACACACACATATATATGTATAGCAATTCACACACACACACACACATATATATATGCATACACACACATATATACACACATACATATATATATACATTTTTAAGATACTTTTAGAAAGAATTGATTTTCTTCTAAACGAAATATATGAATAATTCACTATTTCTATTGGAATAATTATATGATCAAAGCTGATATTATCGTGTTATATTTATTTCTACACTGTTATATTTATTTCTACACTGTTATATTTATTTCTACACTGTTATATTTATTTCTACACTGAAATGTTTTATAACTTTCCTAGGTTTATTAATACGAAATTGAATAAAATAGCGCAACTGGATTTCGAATTTGCTAACAACACAATGGATCGAATAGATCTTTGTTAAAAAAATATTCTTTGTCGGTAGCAATGCTTGATACCATATAATTGGGTGCAAATTACTTGTATTGTGTAAGAATAGCTAGAAGGATGCAGTAAATCACAGGGATCCCAAAAGAATAATTTGCAAAATGATCTATTTGATCCTTAGTTTACACGCGAACAGTCACTGACTTAGAGTTGGAATAGACCTAGGAATAATCATAAAAAATGAGGGATTTCTTACTAGCAAATCCCCAGAACTGGAACCTCACCACCAGGCCAGATTTCGTTTCATACTCTGGTGATCCTACTGGAGGTGGTTTTACCCTCTCAAAACAATATACAGTCGTTGTATTCAAAGCAATAATAATCGAATTAATGATTTTATGTAATTTTCGTAAAAAAGGGCTACATATAAAATATACTCGCAGTTCTGTTGATTGCAATATCTTAACATCGGAAAAAATGCAATAGAAGAGAAGCAGTCTAGCACTTAAAATTGCTGCTGTAATGCAAGAAAGGCAAGGTTGGTTTGCATTGATTGAAATGGACATACAGAAAGATATTACTTCTTAGATATTGAGAAAACGTAAAGGTTTTTTTTTTTTTTTTTTTTTTTATCTCTGACCTATATGTGGACTTTCAATCATATGAGAGGTGAAATAATCAATTCGTTTAACTGACCCATTTGACGGGAAAATAATCCTATTTTCTGAGACAGAAAAAAACACGAAATATTTTACTTTCTGACATGGCACACTTTTCCCGTTGCAAATTTAACACAACGAATAATCACTGGGTTGAGTTGGAAAATTGTTTCATTGGCATAATTCTTTTTTCAGGGTTGTCATCTTCAGTTTCGATCCATGCCACGTTTTTAAGTCTCGCTCTGCTTATGGATCAGTAGTAGGGCAGACAAGTTTCTAAAGCCTTGCTTAAGCAACCAGTCTAGGAAATATGAATTCAAACTTGTTAAACTCTCCTTAAAAATTGACCTTGTGTCACATCCCGCCCGTGCAGAGGGTTGTTAAATAAATACTCTACAGCATTGAAACTTTATAACCAGAAATATGGATACATAGCAGTCTGAAAATAACACTTATATATATATATTTGTGTACTTTAACCTTATGCTGGTATATATGATAGACTATCCCGTGGTCTCGACGTATTAGTGTTTCAAAGTTTAAAATTCAATTAGGTTTGGTTTGGTTTGGTTTTATGGCATATCAACCATTGTAGGTTATTTAATGTCAAATAATCTTTATATATAAAAGCAGGTCTATTTCAAACAATTCAGTTTAGCATAAAAACGCTTTTTTGTTTACATACAGGTAAATGATCAAACAGTTCTATTTCAAACAATTCAGTTAAGCACAAGTTCACAGTTTGGTTCTATTTGATTCATAGCTAGGACCTATCGGGTACTACCACTCCGGTCAGAGTGGAGCTGGAAGTGATGGCAATGAAGGAGTACTCTACATTCCCCAAAACTCCAGCATTGTAATATAATGGCCGAGGGATTTCGTTTTATGTCCTTGGGTTTAGTTTGGCTGAGAATCTTTCGGCTTAGCACATGGGTTACTTGGTGCAACATTAACGCAGGTGTTCGCTCGCGCGGAGCGGACGTGTCACTCATAGATGTCACAATAGCCCGAGATGGGAAACGGGGCTAGCAAGTGCGAATGACGTCACGCACCGGAAGCGCGCGGAGGATTTTGGGAATTTGAAGTAAGTTAGTAGAGTTGAGACTAGACACTGAACGAGAAGTGTTGACTTTCGCTTGCTCGCGGAGGCCTTGGGCAGGTTTCGCACGAGATAGGGGGGGGGGACAAAAAAGACAGAATAAAAAGATTGTGCCTCTCTCTCCTTATGTCGAAAAACCTTTAAACTCATAGGTAATAAACTGTTTCGTACCTAAACTGAGAAGTCGTAAGTGTTTTTCGTGTTTCGAGATTCCTATGTTCTATGTTATATATATATGAACATTATATGTCTATTTCACACATAGCTATATCGGGCTATGTAATAGCATTACTGGATCCTGACCATCAGATCATTTAGTGTCATATCGTTGGGGAAGTCTTACCCCTCTGCAGAAATGCAGTCGGTGTATTCTACAGCCCTAGCCGACTTGGCTGAGCAGATTTAAGATGGCACATGAGGGTGCATAAGGACACACTCAATGAAAAAAAAAAGCTAACTTTTTTGTCGGAGGTACTATTTACCAACCCCTCCGCTCGGGCAGGATATGACACAAGGTCAATTTTAAGCGGAGTTTAACAGGTTTGAATTCAGAGTTTTCCTTCTCCTAGACTAGTTGCCTAACCAAGGCTGAAGAACCTAGTCTGTCCTACTATTTACCCATAGCTAGAGGGAGAATAATTGGATTCATACCTTTCCCAAGGGTATTACTGCGACGTGAAATGCAATCAGTCTCGTCTAGGATTTGAACTCATGTCGGCGTGTCCATTTCCTACGACGATAACGACTACATCACGGGCAACTTTTTTGTCGGAGGTGCTCGTGGTGTAATGGTTATCGTCGTATGAAATGAACACGGCGACAAGAGTTCAAATTCTGGACGAGACTGATTGCATTTCCCATAGCACTAATACCCTTGGGAAAGGTATGAATCCAATTATTCTCCCTCCAGCTATGGATAAATAGTAGGGCAGACTAGGTTCTTCAGCCTTGGTGAGGCAACTAGTCTAGGAGAAGGAAAACTTTTAAACTCCGCTTAAAAATTGACCTTGTGTCATATCCTGCCCGAGCGGAGGGGTTGTTAAATATGTCGCACATGCGATAGGGCTCGCAATGATATACTTGCCCCGAGGATACACATGTCCTCCCAAGAGTACGCCAAATAAATCGACATAGTCTTCTTCGACAACGTCGAATCTTGTCAGTATTTAGCTGGGTGACCACTTAGGAACTCCAGGTACTGTAAACAGCTTGCGTTGCACTAAGCTCAGTCAATAAACTCAGCGTACTGGAATGACGGCCGTAGTATCATCAATGCCTCTGATAAACATGGTGCTTAAGTTGAAGCTAGCGATAATGGCTGTTAGGATGGAACTGGAGTATGATGACGGTGTTGAGATGAAGCGAAGGTGGGGGTGATAGTATTGACAGTGATGAGATAATAAGGACAGGGTTGTTGTGCTGAAGGTGCCACTGATTGCCGTTAAGCGGATTTACCAAATACTTAGACAAAAAAAAAAAAAAGGTCTACGTTAGGGGAACTATTTTGGGATCCTGATGTGAAGTTCACCTTACCCCTGTCCCCTTCTTCCCCTAAAAATCCCCCACATGCTCAGGCCTCATCAAAACAAGTTCTTCAGGCAGAAATATCCGATTCGCTAGACAACAATTAAAAAAATACTTTTGATGTGATTTGGAGCTATTTGAGGTTGGCCAAGTCTGACAAAAGGCAATTTTTATGGAGCTCTTTTTGATGATTGAACTAATTACCTCTAGTAAATATAACCATTTTTGTCTCCTATCAAAGTTATACGAGATAAACTAAACACATTAATTTCGAATCTGCATTCAGAATTGTCCCAACTGGACATGTTAACGAGGTACACGCAAAATGTAATAGTGATATATATATATATATATATATATATATGGAAGTAAATAATAGAAGAGAATCCGGCACAGGGAGAAAAATTTAAAAAGTGAAGAATTAATTGTGAAGGAAAGTTAACATTAAATATCTCGGTTTTAATGAACCTTCATCAGAATGGTGATAACAGGTGTTGATATTACATCCTTAAACATCCATGGTTGTTCTATCAACACTTGATATAGTCATCTTAAAGCCCTGATGAAGGTTTATTTCAACCGGAACGTTTAACGTCGACTTTCGTTCGCAATAAATTCTTCACTTTTGAATTACTTTGTTTTTCAATTTTTCTCCACACACACACACATACACTTATATATATATATATATATATATATATATATATTGTTGGTTTTAATTTCATTGGTTAGTTAATGCTAATGCCATCCTCGTAAGAGAACCGTAGTAAAGTAGTGAGTAAAGTGGGTGACCGTTGTCAAGGGCGACCAGAAGGCTCCCTTTTCGATAGCTCCTACACCAAGATGTAGGGGAGGGCACTACTCCTTTTCCTGGATCGCTCCACCTTACCCTCAATAAGTACCTTATATTGCTGAGAGTTAAGCAAGGAGGTATCAAGTGCCATTTTTAAAGTCTTTGGTATGACGCGACCTGGGATTGAACCCAGGTCTCCCGGACCATTACCTAACACTCTACCCATTGACCCAGTAATACAGTAGGGGTAGCGTTTAATACATAAATTAGGAGAGGGGAGAATAAGGAACGTTATAGCGCGACAGAGGTTCGAACTCAGTAACTTCGTTGTTACAATTCAGCACGTTAGTTACAACGGTGCAGGGACTACTTTCTTATATATATATATATATATATAACTTTGATCCAGCAAAATCGGTACATTTGATTACAATATTGAGATATTTATCTCATAAAGCCGGATATGAAACTTTTCCGTTCCATTCCATTTAAAAAAAAAACTTATAACTTTTCTTTTTGGAAAGGTACTTTAAATCAATTTTTGTTACGTTGGTTGATCAAGTGATTGATTGTGTTTTACAACATATCAATATATATATATATATATATATATATACCAACCCCTCCGCTCGGGCAGGATATGACACAAGGTCAATTTTTAAGCGGAGTTTAACAGGTTTGAATTCAGAGTTTTCCTTCTCCGAGACTAGTTGCCTCACCAAGGCTGAAGAACCTAGTCTGCCCTACTATTTACCTATAGCTGGAGGGATATAATTGGATTCATAGCTTTCCCAAGGGTATTAGTGCTATGTGAAATGCAATCAGTCTCGTCCAGGTTTTGAACTCGTGTCGCCGTGTCCATTTCCTACGACGATAAACATTACACCACGGGCAACTCCATATATATATATATAGTCATCCACTGAGAGATCTAGCTTCCCATAGCTGGGATCGAAACCCGGTTGACTCAAACGCCAATCCAAGCTTCTACCCCTCAGCCACGAGGAAACAGTTACAACGAAGTAAATTTTAAACGGTTATGAATCACAATTACTATTGTTTACATACATCCGCTCAACAGCTACCGAGAGCTCAATTCTTATTTGAAGAGTCTTGCAACAAACGCTAATGGCAACGCGATTACTTCATTCGCTTAGAGAACTCAACCCTACAGGGGTAGGGGAGTATATATATATATATATATATATATAAAGTTATATATATATATATATATATTTATTGAATATGTACGATTTGTAAAACGAATAATTTGTAGGTAAGAATTCTTAAACGAGGCAGAGCGGTTTTATTTGCACACAGTTAAAGGTTTCGATAATTGCTACGTAATATTAATAATCTAATTAAATTTCAATCTTTTGTTTGCTTACTGTTAAATGGTTTCAATGATAGAAAATGATTGAATATTTCTATTTGACCCCCAGAATGGACCCCAACAGACGCTACCTCTCCGGGTCAGAGTTAACCTGGGAGTATGTCAACGGAAAGGTAATTTGCATTCTCTAAAGGTCCAGGAAAAGAACCTCACCATTAGGAATACTTTAGTGATATATCCAGGACAGTCATGCAGTAATCGTATTCTACAGTTCCAGTTGACTGGGCTATTTTTTGAAGTCAATGTGTCCCTATCAGTTCACCAAATTTAAAAGAAGAAATCAAAAATCGAAGCATTTTTTCTGATAATCATCTAAACAGTTCAAATTTGTACTGTTAATTTTCCTGCATTTCGCAGAATAGCCAATCTTCCTTCTGCTACTAAACTTTTTTTTTTCGCGGCTAGGAAATAGAATAGGTGAGCCGAGTACAATCCTGGACAAGACTGTTTGTATTTCACTTCGCACTAATACTCTTTGAGAAAGGTAGGATTGATATGCCTTGACAACAACCAACCAACTAACCAACCAACCAGCCAACCAAACATCTAGTCAACCCACCAACTAACCAACCAACCAGCCAACCAAACATCTAGTCAACCCACCAACTAACCAACCAACCAGCCAACCAAACATCTAGTCAACCCACCAACCAACCAACCAGCCAGCCAAACAAATATATATACTTATTACATAGATGAAGGAGTAGCGCCCTCCTCTGTACCTGAGTGTTGTAGCTATTGAAAAGGGAGCTTTCGTGTCGCCCTCGACTACAGTCGCCAACTACATAGGTTAGAGAGGTGTGGTTAGCGTTACGGTTAACATCCTTGACGAGGCTGTTTGCGCCTTACTCTCCGAAAAGGCATGAAACAATTTCTTCTCCAAGCCCCAGGTATGGTTAAATTGTCGAGTAAACTTGGTTATTTTGTTTCGTTCCTTTGTTTTTAATGTCATATCAACCTTCGTGGTTTATTTAATGCCAAAGCCATCCTTGGAGAAGAACAGTAGGGGTACTATTTAACCCATGGCTGGGGAGTTAAGGAGGTTCATACCTTTCCCGAGGGTATTAGTCCAAAAGTTGGTTAGTTGGTTAGTTGTATTTTATGGCATATCAATCCATGTAGGTTATTTAAACCCAAATCCTGTTTATATATATATATATATATATATATATATATATATATATATATATATATATATAGAGAATCATTAAATAAGTTTCCAGACTTTTTTCGTATGGGCACTTTTATTCCGACGGAATCTCTTCCTGAACTCTCTTAAAACCTTAACATAGTAACCCTAACCCTAACCCTTTGGCCAATCAACTCTGGTCTATTGACTTCCTTACTCCTCCCACACCTCTCATCATCCCTCATATACTCCCTGCCTTCCTTGAATCTCTTATGCCACTCAAAATCTGATGCTCGATTAATGCAAGATGCTCGAAAAGCAGTCTGAACCATTCCATACGTTTCTGTGTGCATTTTTTCCAAGTTTAAAACACAATTTTATTGCATATCGTTCTTCTAAAGTGTCAAATTGCATTTTTGAAAGTCACCAGCTGTGACAATAAGGCTTTAGTAGGTTGTATTCCAATTCCTGCTGTAGCTGTTCATTGGAACCCGAAATCATGAAAATTTGTCAGTCATCTCATAAGATGTATAGCAATAACATACTGACTTTTCAAGAGTCTACGACAATTTCAAATGCCTGTTCAAAAAAGTGTGGAAACCTATCGTATGCACCACGTATATCATCATCATCATCATCATCATCATCATCATGTCGTGCCGCTAGCACGGATATCCCTGACCCTCTCTCGCCACTTCTCCCTATCATTCATCGCCTCTGGAAGGTCTTCAGGGCTACATCCCGTATCCTCACATAGCTGCTGTATGTATGTTCGATCTGGTCGTCCTGCTTTTGCTTGGCCATATGCGGGGGTCCATAGGAGTACGTCACTTATGAGCTCTACCTTGCTTCTCCAGCAGTGTCCTGCGTGTCTGGTTCGTCTAACTTGGATAGTTTTCGTGATGGGAGGTAGGTGGCCGTATAGTTGGTGCCTTGTAGGGTGTTGCCGCCTGGACTTGTTCAATATTGCTCGCAGCATTCTTGTGTAATTGCCGTCTAGCTTCTTCTTCGGCCGTTTAGTTAGTGTCCAAGTAGTGCATCCATATAACAGTATCGATGCGACCGCTGCCTGGAAGAAACTGCGTTTCATTTTATCGGTCAGGTCTGACTTCCATATGATCGAGAGCCTATCCATACCTCGTTAGCCGTGTGTAGATGTCTTACGTATATATATATATATATATATATAATTTGTATACGAACAGATTGTAAGAAACATTTTAAACGAGCCAGAATTCATTCGTTTGTACACAATAAAACAGTTTCGAGTATTGCCATCAATTACTAGTGAAGCAGTTTAATTTTAAAATTTTGGTTGCACACAGTTAAATGGTTTCCATTAAAGTAAATGATTAAACATTTCTACTTGATCCATTGATTGGACTCTAACAAGTACTTCCACTCCGGGTCAGAGTGAATCTGGGATAATGGCAATGAAGGTTTGGTTTGGTTTGGTTAATAATATATATATATATATATATATTTGTATACTTTAAACTTTAGTCACATATATGTTGATATATATGATAGACTTTCCGTGGTCGCGACGTATGAGGGCTTCACATTCAAAATTCAGTTAGGTCTGGTTTGGTTTTATGGCATATCAACTATTTTTGTTTATTTAATGTCAAATCCATCTTTATACAAAAACAGATCTATTTCAAACAATTCATTTTAGCCTAAGTACAGTCTTTTGTTTACACAAGGGTAAATGATCAAACAGTTCTTATTCAAACAATTAAATTTACCGTAAGTACACAGTTTAAATGTTAAACAGTTCTATTTGACCCATAGATAAGACCCTATCACGTACTCCCACTCCGGGCCAGAGTGAACCTGGGAATGATGGCAATGAAGGGATACTCCACATTCCCCAAAGCTCCAGCATTACTGGAGCCTTATTATCAGATTGTTTGATGTCATATCCAGGATACTCGTTGGAGGAGTCTGAGATGCAGTTGGTGTATTCTACAGCCGCAGACGACTGGTCCCGACAATGAAGGGATACTCCAAATTTCTCACCAAGCACCAAGGCTGGAGGCTTACCATCAGATGTAGTTTAGTATCATTTTAGGTACCCGTTTAACAGTTGGGTCTTACCCTCTCTTCAGAGATGCAGTCAGTGTATTTCGCAGCCCTAGCTGAGAAGCCAAAAGTGAACGTAATAGCGTGACAGGAGCTCGAACTCGCTAACTTCGAGGTCGCAGTCCAGCACGTTAACCATCACGGCACGGTGTCTTCCCCCAAGACAGTTGTTGTTGGTGGGGTCTACAGCAAGGATCACAAGACCGCGAGAGAAGATACAGGTGTAACGCGAGGTGACAGTTACCACATCGGAGATGGCGGTCGACAATAGAAGACAAACAGACAGATAAACAGTTGGGTATCACCCACCTTTTTCCACACAATGAACTGCTATATAGTCCATCTGCCATATATAGCAGTAGCTACTAATACCAGGGCAGATTAGAAGGTGACGAGCAGCTTCTTATAGGAATAGTATTAGAGCGTTTGAGACTGGAGATCGCACTAGATCACCTTCCTTGCTACCGTAATAACGGAAGCCAATACTATCGTTGGACTCTATCTTTATTCTGTATTCACTAATCCTATGTTCTTGTCTACTAATAGTCTATGTATTGTATATATTTTTTCCTGAGAATATATCTCTATTTCCTCTCATATCGTGGTTTGTCCTTTATTTAATATTACAAGCGTTCACTAATCCTATGTTCTTGTCTACTAATAGTCTCTCTATTGTATATACTTTTTTCCTGAGAATATATATCTATTTCCTCTCATATCGTGGTTTGTCCTTTATTTAATATTACAAGCGTTCACTAATCCTATGTTCTTGTCTACTAATAGTCTCTCTATTGTATATACCTTTTCCTGAGAATATATCTCTATTTCCTCTCATATCGTGGGTTGTCCTTTATTTAATATTACAAGCGTTCACTAATCCTATGTTCTTGTCTACTAATAGTCTCTCTATTGTATATACTTTTCCCTGAGAATATACCTTTATTTCCTCTCATATCGTGGTTTGTCCTTTATTTAATATTACAAGCGTTCACTAATCCTATGTTCTTGTCTACTAATAGTCTCTCTATTGTATATACTTTTCCCTGAGAATATACCTTTATTTCCTCTCATATCGTGGTTTGTCCTTTATTCAATATTACAAGCGTTCACTAATCCCATGTTCTTTCTACTAATAGTCTGTCTATTGCATATACTTTTTCCTGAGAACATATATCTATTTCCTCTCATATCGTGGTTTGTCCTTTATTTAATATTACAAGTGTTCATTAATCCTATGTTCTTGTGTACTTATAGTCTCTCTAGTGTATATACTTTTTCCTGAGAATATATCTCTATTTCCTCTCATATCGTGGTTTGTCCTTTATTTAATATTACAAGCGTTCACTAAGCCTATGTTCTTGTCTACTAATTGTATCTCTATTGTATATACTTTTTCCTGAGAATATATATCTATTTCCTCTCATATCGTGGTTTGTCCTTTATTTAATATTACAAGCGTTCACTAATCCTATGTTCTTGTTTACTAATAGTCTCTCTATTGTATATACTTTTTCCTGAGAATATATATCTATTTCCTCTCATATCGTGGTTTGTCCTTTATTTAATATTACAAGCGTTCGCTAATCCTAAGTTCTTGTCTACTTATAGTCTCTCTATTGTATATACTTTTTCCTGAGAATATACCTTTATTTCCTCTCATATCGTGGTTTGTCCTATATTTAATATAACAAGTGTTCACTAATCCTATGTTTTTGTCTACTCATAGTCTCTCTATTGTATATACTTTTTCCTGAGAATATATATCTATTTCCTCTCATATCGTGGTTTGTCCTTTATTTAATATTACAAGCGTTCACTAACCAGAACGCAACATAAACAAACACGGTTAAAAACGGAGGACAAAAATGCAAATCCGATTTTGAGCAAAA
>OY757935.1:62548271-62648271 GCA_963585895.1 Sepioteuthis lessoniana | reverse complement strand
GGAGGGGTAAGACCCCTGAAACGAGCGTCCTGGATATGTCAATAAAAAATCTGATGGTGTGGTTCCAGTATTGCTGGAGCTTTGGGCAATGCGGAGTACTTCTTCATTGCCATCACTCCCAGCTCTACTTTGACATGGAGTGGTAGCACCTGATAGGGTCCTATCTGTGGGTCAAGTGAAACTAAACTGCGTACTTATGCTAAACTGAATTACTTGAAATAGAACTGTTTTGATATTTAAACTGCGTACTTATGCAAAACTGAATTGTTTTAAATAAAACTGTTTTTGACATTGAAACTGTACTTACGCTAAACTGAATTGTTTGAAATAGAATTGTTTTGACATTCAACTGTGTGTAAACGAAATCTATACTTATACTAAACTGAACTGTTTGAATTAGAACTGTTTGACTATACTGAATAGGTTGAAATAGAAATGTTTTTGACTATTAAAGTGAGTACTCATACTAAACTAAATGGTTTAAAATAGAACTGATAATTTTTATAAAAATGGATTTGGCGTTAAATAACCTAGAAAGGTTGATATGCCATAAAACCCAAATAACCAACCAACTATAAATTTACTTAACCTCTACCGTTGTAGAAGAAGAAGAAGAAGAAGAAGAAGAAGAAGATGATGAAACTACGTAGTAAAAGAACTAAAGAAAAAAAAAAGAAAGAAAGAAAAAAGACGAAGTTGACAACAAAGATAAAGTGGTGAGGCTCCACTGCCATTACTGCTTGGAGCCATTGAGTCGGAATGTTAGGTTAGGTTCCCTGGGGCAGTAGCTTACGTACTGGACAGCAACATCGTAGAAAGCGAGTTCGAACTCCAGACGCTCTATCAATTTTGGATGAACCCCCTTAGAAAAAGGTATGATGACAACGGCCACGATAAAGAAGAAGAAGAAGAAGAAGAAGAATGTTCTGCTTAAAAAAACGACTCTGTGTAACACCCTACTTGTGGTGGAGGGGTTGGGTTGGGTTATTTTATGATGGGACGCCACGCGAAAATGCTTGATCTCCTCGGCATTCCCTTTTAAAGAATACTAGAATAGTTATGTAAAAGTAGATTACTAAATATCCAGAAAAAAATGAAGTTATTCTAAAATTTACCCATGAAGAAGAAACAGATAACACACTCTACTCTTCTCAGACCAATGAAACACCTGGCGTTCTGGCTAACAAGTTGAACTGTAACATCGTAGAAAGCAAGTTGATCTCCTGTCACGCTATTACGTTCACTTTTGGACTAATACTCTTGGGCAAGGTATGAACCTCTTTATCGCCCAAGCTGTGATTTCAACAGTACCGATATTTTCCCTCTACAAGGATGGCTCTGGCATTAAATAATCCATAAAGGTTGATATATCATTAAACAAATCTTACCTAAAAGAGAATAGTTATTTAAACCATATAATTGTATATAAATTATGAGTATAAGTTAAATAACACCACTACTGTTCTTTTACAAAGATGGCTTTGGCAGTAAATAATCCATGAAGGTTGAAATGCCATTAAACAAAGAAACTAAATCTAACATAAAAGAGAATTGTTATCTAAACCATATCATCATCATCTTGTCGTGCCATAAGGGCGGATATCCCTGAACCCCTTTCACCACCTCTCCCTATCGTCCATCGCATCCAGCAGGTCCTCTGGGCTGCACCCCATATCCTCACAAAGCTGCTGTATGTAGGTTCGAGCTGGTCGCCCTGCTTTTGTTCAGCCATAGGAAGAGGTCCATAAGAGTACATCACTTATGAGCTCGTCCCTACTTCTCCAGCAGTGTCCTGCATGTCTGGTTCGTCTAACTTGGATAGTTTTCGTGATGGGTGGTAGGTGGCCATACAGCTGCTGCTTTGTTGGGGTGTTGCTTCCAGGACTTGTTCAATATTGCTAGCAGCATTCTTGTGTAGTTGCCGTCAAGCTTTTTCGCCAGAGTTTAGTTAGCGTCCATATAATGCATCCATATAGCAGTATCGATACGATAGCCGCTTGGAAGAAACTGCGTTTCATTTTATCGGTCAGGTCTGACTTCCATATGACCGCCTGGTATAAGTTAGATAATACCACTACTGTTCTTTTACTAAGATGGTTTTGGCATTGAATAACCCACGCAAATAAATCAAAATCTCTGATAATTTATCAATTTATTTATTTGAATAATTATGGTTAACATAAAAGTTAACTGGAAACCAGTTAATAGTAACAACCTTATAAACCAATAAATAATAACAATCTTATAAACTTCTACATACCCCTTAACAATAAGAGCCTTTAATAGAGTAATTGTTATGTTCTCTGGAACTGGACACGGCGATACGAGTTCAAATCCTAGACGAGGTTGATTGCATTTCAAAAAGCACTAATACTCTAGGGAAAGGTATTTATCCAATCATTCTCCATCCAGCTATGGATAAATAGTTGGGCAGACTGGATTCTTTAGTTTTGGTTAGTTGACCAGTCTAAGAGAAGGAGAACTCTGAATTCGAAACTGTTAAACTCCGCTTGAAAATTGACCTTGTGTAACATCCAACCCGTGCGGAGGGGTTGGTAAATATATGCATACCTATAATTTCCTCCATTATCCTAATAATTTCCTCTCTCAGTTGGTTAGGCCTAGAATACATTGACTGTATCCTCTGGGGAGAGGTAAGACCCCTAAAGAAGGTGTATTCTGGGTATGACGGTAAACCGGAGATCTGAGAATTATTGAATATGTCTTCGTTGTCATTACTACGAAGTCCCATCTGACGCGGAGTGGTCGGTTGATTTTCTATGTGATTTAATCGCTAGATGTAGACATAGGAATAAATTTAAACTATCCACAAATATCATAGATAATGTTTAATTAACTAAGAAATAAGATTAATTTGAGATTTGAGGTGAAATGAATAAAATAAAAAAATGGGAAGATACCATGTGATGTGAACGTACGTTTCAATGGGAAGGTAACTGAATTAATAGGCACGAATATAAATTTTGAATTTAAAATTTTAATTTAAAATTTTGAATTTAATTTAAGCTAAGTATTACTGTCATCTTTACGTAAGGTTATTAAGGATTGTTGTACTTCCCTAAATTATTATTAAATCTGGAGATCTACGTTGAAATGTATTTAGAATTTAAGATCTAAAAAATTCAAAATAAAATTTACTGTGAGTTTTGAATATACGCCAAGTTACTTTATTGGGATTCCGACCAGTAATAAAAAGAAAAACTGGAAGTGGGCAAATGGGGAGGAAACTGTTCACCCCTCTTCTACCCCTTCCGACCCTTCCTTCCTGTGTCTATTCTGACTGTAATTATTTTATCCATTGGATCTGAAGAAGTCCTGTTATTTTTGGTGTTATTGATTCATATCAATAACCATAACAGGATGGAAATAATTTCATAATCCTAATGTGACCGGTTTTTGTTTTTCTTAAAGTATATATATATATATATATATTCAATTGTGATACATATTTACGCATATTCATACGCCCAGATGAAGGTTTAATATCTAAAAATAAAAAAAACGAAACCATGAACTTTGGCAAATAATTCTACTATAATTCTGTTATAAATAGAAGACGTCGATTTTTTTTAAATATTTGCACATTTTAATATATTCTAATAATATATACTATCGGACCATAAGATTGTCGAAAGAGTTCATTATATATATGCATGTATGTGTCTGTGTGTCTATTATTCTTAATATTCTTGGGCTTCATAGCAAAAATGATTAAAATTCTAATAACAATTTATGTTCATGTGTCTAGGGATGTATACATATAGGATTGTCCCTTCGATCTTGATGTATGAGAGGTCAAACCTTCAATTATATATATATATATATATATATATATATATATATATATGTGTAATTTTGACTAGTATATATTTCTTTATACAAACTTTCTTTAAGTCAACTGCTGAACTCTCATACGTCGACGGGAGAATCCATTATATATATATATATATATATATATATATATATATAGTATTGTGCCTAGAGTTCTTTCAGTCTGTTAAGCAAACATAAAAGAAGCTTTGTTCCACTATCTTTTACCATCTTTGCAGCAACTTTTTAGATCCATCTTCCCATAAAATTTTATCTAAGTAAAATCTTTATCAGATGAATGAAAACAATTTTGCCAGGTCAACACAATAACATACTTAACCCCACATCATGTACACACACACACACACACACACACACACACACACACACACACACACACACACACATCATGTACACACACACACACACACACATATATATATATATATATATATAGAGAGAGAGATGTAGAGTGCGAAAAAAGACAACAGTAGACACTCACAGACCACCCCTCACACGTATGTGTACACTTCTGTCTGTTTTTCAGTTAATCTATTTTTCTCTCTGACTGTTTGTCTCTTTCTTTCTCTCTCTCTCTGTCTTTCTCTCTATGCTTTTCTCCTTGTCTCCCTCTTTGTCTCTTGCTCTGTCTCGGCGGTCCGGGAGACCGGGGTTCAATCCCAGGTCGAGTCATACCAAAGACTCAAAAAATGCCTCCTTGCTTAACATTCAGCATTATAAGGTACAGATTAAGAGTAATAAGAGTAATCCAGGGAAAGGAGTAGCGCCCTCGCCTACACCTCAGTGTAGTAGCTATTGAAAAGAGAGCCTTGAGGTCAACCCGAACTACGGTCACCAACTTACTTATATATATCATCAAGGCATGCCGACAGCATGAATTCTCTTGACTCTTTCGTGCTGTCCGTCCTTATCTGTCTTCGCTATTGGCAAGCCTTCTAGACGGCACTCAGTCTCCGCACAAAGATGATGAATGCAATTTTTTTCTGTTTGCCAACATTGGTATGTCCATCTGTAGTAGTCCATACGAGAAGGTCGATTATAAGCACGTCCTTTCTTCTTCGCTAGTAGTGCCCAGCATGACTTGTTGGTTTTAGGTTTGGTTTGGTTTGGTTTCTTTGTTTAAAGGCATATCAATATTCGTAGGTTATTTAATGCCAAACCCATCCTAGTAGAATATCTGTAATTGTACTATTTAACACGTAGCTTGGGTTGTTTGCTTTAGATAGATACTTTGTGAGATGGGAGGTAAGTGGCCGTACAGCTGCTGTTTTGTGCGGTGTTGCTTCCTGGATTTGTTCAAAACAGCAAGTAGCATTATTGCGTAATTTCCAATTAGCTTTTTCTCCAGGCGTTTTTTAAAGTTTTATTGGTGCAACTATACAATAGAACTGACACATATACTCTAGGAGTGTTGAAAAGTTATTTGCATGATTAAGAACGAAATGACTTACATCAATAAAACTTGTTATTCCATATTTTCAGCTAACATTTCAACGCGATTGGCACATTGGTTATCATGTTTCTGAAACACCTAAAAAATCAATGAATTAAATAAAAAAGATCTTGGTTGCGCTGAGGACTTTTCAGTATTTCCTTGTTATATATGATATACATCTACAGATGGAGAAGTCCGTATCCTAACAAAGTGGAATGTACACTTAACTGGATGCATTTACAAAGAAGGACACTATGTTGAAAAATGCATATTTGTTGAACAAATGTTTTACTCATCATTAAGTTTCAGACTCATGATAGTATGTATTTACCCAACCCCTCTACAGCTGGTAGGATGCGACACATGGTCAGTTTTTCGGAGGGAGAAGTTCTGATTTGAATTATGTTTTCCTTCTTCTATATAGGTTGTCGTAGATAGGTTAAAGGGTTCAGTCGGCCCTAATATTTACCCGTAGCTTGGAGTTGTTGGGAGAACAGATAGATTCATACTTTTCTCAATGGCATTAGCTTTTGAACATTTAGGATTTGAACTCGAGTCACCGTGTCTGTTTCCTAACCGTAACGCATGCCCCCATGAGTGGTCTAATTAATGAAAATTGCAAATACACATACACAAGACTTGTTAAATACTAGCACACCTGTGGATAGACACCATGGAACTCTGAGTCATAAGATTTTTATCCCGTTTTATTATTACCCTATTCTATACTTGAAATATATTGTGATATCGCTCTGCATCGTTTTACATCGAG
Organism: Sepioteuthis lessoniana; assembly: GCA_963585895.1. NCBI lineage: Eukaryota > Metazoa > Mollusca > Cephalopoda > Myopsida > Loliginidae > Sepioteuthis > Sepioteuthis lessoniana. Next base: position 62,642,212 of record OY757935.1, on the reverse strand, counting down.
CACTATAAATATTTGCTATATACGTGGTGCATTCAATAAGTTTCCAGCCTTTTTTTGTACAGGCATTTGAAATTGTCGTAGACTCTTGAAAAGTCAGTATGTTATTGTTATACATCTTATGAGATGACTGACCAATTTTTATGATTTCAAGTTCAAACGAACAGCTACAGTAGGAATTGGAATACACCCAACTAAAGCCTGATTGTCACAGCTGGTGACTTTCAAAAATGCAATCTGGACCTGAGGACACTTTAGAAGAACGATATGCAATAAAATTGTGTTTTAAACTTGGAAAAATGCCACAGAAACATATGGGATGCTTCAGACTGCTTTTCGAGCATCTTGCATGAATCGAGCATCAGCTTTTGAGTGGCATAAGAGATTCAAGGAAGGCAGGGAGTCTGTGAAGAATGATGTGAGGTGTGGGAGGAGTAAGGAAGTCAATAGACCAGAGTTGATTGGCCAAAGGGTTAGGGTTAGGGTTACTATGTTGAGGTTTTAAGGGAGTTCAGGAAGAGATTCCATCGGAAGAGGCCAGCATTCTTCAAATCGGGTCAGTGGCATTTCCACCGGGACAATGCACCAGTCCACAACTCCATCCTTATCACAGACTATTTGACCAAGATGGGCATCAAGATAGTTCCTTAGCCTCCCTACAGTCCAGACCTTGCTCCCTGTGACTTTTGGTTATTTCCTAAACTCGCAGGCTGTCGTTATGAGACAATTGAGGAGATGGAAGAGGCTGTGACAAAGGTCATTGACACGCTCACACAAGACTTCCACGGGGCCTTCTAGAAGTTGTTGGAACGGTAGAACAAGGGCATTACATTCGGAGGAGATTACTTGGAAGGGGACTAGAGTTTCATGTGTGTACTATTAAAAAAAAAGTGCCCATACGAAAAAAGTCTGGAAACTTATTTAATGATCCTTGTATATATGAATATATATATTTATATGCATATGGGTTCAATCTCGAGTCAAGTCCTACCAAAAACATTAAAAAATGGTACTTGATGTCGCCTTGCTAACACCCCGTATTATAAGGTATGGATCAAGGGTATATAAGCTATTGAAAAGGGAGCATTCGGGTCGCACTCGACTACGATCAGCCAACTTACTTACTTATATATATATATATATATATATATATATTTCGAAGGTGATTTTCTAAAAGTTCAATGCACCTATCAACAGTGTATAGGGATTTAATTTCCTGATTTGTTTTACATATCAATGTTAATTAATTAATTTTGGAGTGAGCCAGAATTATTGATGTGTGTATTGCTGATAGTACCAAATAGTGGGGATAATGTCTTAGCTAAAAGTTTAGCGATGTTATGGTGGGAGGCAGATCCTATGCCAGAGATGATAGGTCTTAGGGGAATATTAGGTTCATGGGTTTGGGGAAAACTGTAAATTTTACGGATGATGGGGTGGTAATTAATTATCGAAGACCAAGATTTGTCCTCTTTTGAGACTCATTAAAATCATTCACGTTTGAGGAGGTGTAATGGTTAAAGCGCTGCACTGAGGAATCGTAGTACGCGAGTTCGAACTCCAGTCGTGCTACTATGTTCACTGTGGAACAAATACTCTTGGGAAAGGTATGAACACTCTTATTTTCCCATCTAGGGGTTAAATAGTAGCGCTGCAGTCCTTCTAAAAGGATGGATTTGAGATTAAATAATCCGTGAAGATTGATATGTCATTAAATAACATTCTCATTTTTAAAAATATTATATGTTCGTAAATGTTATTATCAAGTAAATCCATTAGATTCTGGTTATAGAGAGAAGAATCCATAAGAACAACACCACCACTCTTGTCAGAAGGTGATATAATAATATTGTGGTTAGAAGTCAGAGATTTTAAGTTTGCTATATATCTTCTGAGTAAGGTCAGTTCATCGGTATGGCAGTTGGTGGAAACGGCAATAATGCCTTGTAATGGTTATCGTTGTAGGAAATGGACACGGTGACACGAGTTCAAATCCTGGCCGAGACTGATTGCATTTCACATAGCACTAATACCCTTAGGAAAGCTATTAATCTAATTATTCTCCCTCCAGCTATGGGTAAATAGTAGGGTAGACTAGGTTCTTTATCCTTGGTGAGGCAACTAGTCTAGGAGAAGGAAAACTCTGACTTCAAACCTGTTAAACTTCGCTTAAAAAGTGACCTTGTGTCATATCCTGCCCGAGCGGAGGGGTTGGTAAATATGAATAATGCCTTGTACGAAGCCTTTGTGGAAGCCTGACTCGTGATGTCTATAATTTGAATCAATCAGTATTCCCATATCATAGTTCTGGATTCCAGGGGCGAACTTCAGTCCCAAACAGTGGTCTTCCGTCTCCACACTACCGAGTTTGATGCTAAAAATGTTTGCAAGATCAACCCAGCTCAGATCTTTCCAGCAAATTTTATTACATATAGACGTAAATTTTTGTTTTAGCTTGGAAATGTGGTTGTGATCGATCCTAGATATTTCAGGTCTAAGTTGTTCAGCAGCACTGTTAGTTCTGGTCAGATAAGTCTAGCTTTTTTTTCAAAGGTACGTACCTGGGAGAATTTTAGGCTTTTTAAATGAAAGTTTCGAGGTAAAGCCGTGCGTAGTCAGGAAAAATATGATGGGAAGGTCGAAGAATGCTGGATATTTTAGGAGGTATAACTTTCTTGTAGATGCAGTTAGTCAAAAAAGTCCTCCGTTTTTTAAAGGAATGCGCAGAGATTAACAGGTTTTTATATCCTGAGGTGATCCATGTGAAAAAGAATGTGTTTGGTACTTGTTTATCAATAGGGTAAAATGGAAGTAAATAATGGAAAATAATCGGACACTATGAAGGAAAATGGACAAAGTAATCCAAATTAATTATATTGTGAAAGAAAGTCGACGCTATAACGTTTTGGTTTTAATAATCCATTACCAGGACAGTTAAAAAAAAATATCACATGATTGGGTATGGCAATGATGTAAAACAAATGAAACAATCAAAAGGTAGAAAGAGAGAAAGAAGAAATAATAAAAAAAGAAAAGAAAAGAAAAGAAAAAGAAGAAGAAGAAGAGAAAGAGAAGAAAAGAAAGGAAGAAGGAGAAGAAGAAATAGAAAAGAAAAAAGAGGAGAAAAGAAAGAAAGAACGAGAAGAAAAGAGAAAGGAAAAGAAAAGAAAAGAAAAGAAAGGAAGAATGAGAAGAAGAGAGAGAAAAGAAAGGAAAAGAAAAGAGAAGAAAAGAAAGGAAGAACAAAAAGAAGAGAGAAAAAAGAAAAAAAGAGAAGAAAAGAAAAGAAAAACGAGAAAAGAGAGAAAAGAAAAGAAAAGAAAAGAGAGAAAAGAAAAGAAAAGAAAAGAGAGGAAAAGAAAGGAAGAATTAGAAAAGAAAAGAAAAGAAAAGGAAGGAAGAACGAGAAAAAGAAAGAGAATAGAAAGGAAAAGAAAAGAGAAGAAAAGAAAGGAAGAACGAGAAGAAGAGAGAGAAAAGAAAAAAAAGCAAATGAAATAAGTTTGATTTTTTGTAAAACATAAATTTCATTTTTTTTCAGATTTTTTTTCCATTGTTTGGAATTGGTTTATACCCCAAAATTATTCTAATCTCACAGAAATATTTATCTTGAAGCTATTCAAAATGGCCGAAAATCAAACGGAGTTCTTCAGGCTTGAACTGAGGTCTATCATCAAATTTTTGCTGGCTGAGAAGTGTAAATCATGTGAAATTTTCAGAGGAATGCGTAAATTTGCCACAACGGGATTGACTCGAAAAGACAATCTATAGAAAGGAAACACACTGACTCTCCGCTAAAAAAAAGTACCAAGTGAAGCCGTTAGAAGTTGATGCTGACAGTCTTTTGGTACAAGAAAGGATCGATCATGATTGATTTCCGTGAAAACTATACAACTGTCAACGGTGCATCCTATTTTCTTTGGCAATAATCTATCTATTATATTCACCGACTCTCGTATACATATTTCCGTGGCGAAGTTTAGTTTGGTTTGGAATATCATATTTACCCAACCCCTCCGCTCGTGCAGGATATGACACAAGGTCAATTTTTAAGCGGAATTTAACAGGTTTGAATTCACAGTTTTCCTTCTCCTAGACTAGTTGCCTCACCAAGCCTGAAGAACCTAGTCTGTCCTACTATTTACCCATAGCTGGAGGAAGAATAATTGGATTCATACCTTTCTCAAGGGTATTAGTGCTATGTGAAATGCAAACAGTCTCGTCCAGGTTTTGAACTCGTGTCGCCGTGTTCATTTCCTATGATGATAACCATTACACCACGGGTTTGGTTTGGAATATAAGCATCTTGGGTCTCGGTCATATGTTCTTTTTGGTGTCTCTACCGATTTTAAGACTTCAGTATTCAATTATATTAGTATTTTTTTCAAACGAATATAATGTCCTATTTTATCAAATCTATCTTTTTGTTTGTTTGGGTTTTTTGGCATATCAACCCTTATTGGTTATTTAATGCCAAATCCTTTTTTATACATATCATCATCATGATGTCTTGCTGGTAGCACGGATATCCCTGACCCTCTCTTACCACTTTCCCTAACTTTCATCGCCTCCGGCAGGTCTTCTGGACAACATCTCGTATCCCCACATAGTTGCTGAATGTATGTTCGTGCTGGTCGTCCTGCTTTTGCACGGCCATGTGTGGGGGTCCATAAGAGTACATCACTTATGAGTTCGTCCCTGCTTCTCCAGCAGTGTCTTGCATGTCTGGTTCGTCTAACTTGAATAGTTTTCGTGATAGGAGGCAGGTGGCCGTACAGTTGGTGTCTTGTGGGGTGTTGCCGCCAGGACTTGTTCAAGATTGCTTGCAGCATTCTTGTGTAGATCAAACAGTTCTATTTTAAACAATTTAGTTTACCATAAGTACACATTTTTTGTTTACACAGTTAAACGATCGAACAGTGCTATTTCAAACAATTCAGTTTTGCAGATGAACAAAGTTAAATGGTTCCAAGTATTGCTATGTATCACTAACCGTATTTACCAACCCCTCCGCTCGGGCAGGATATGACACAAACTCAATTTTTAAGCGGAGTTTAACACGTTTGAATTCAGAGTTTTCCTTCTCCTAGACTAGTTGCCTCACCAAGACTGAAGAACCTATTCTGCCCTACTATTTACCCATAGATGGAGGGAAAATTATTGGATTCATACCTTTCCAAGGGTATTAGTGCTATGTAAAATGCAATCAGTCACGTCCAGGATTTGAACTCGTGTCACCGTGTCCATTTCCTACGACGATAACCATTACACCACGGGCACCTCCTAAATCCCATGTATAACTAACAATTCAATTAAACATCAATCATTTGTTTACACACAGTTCAATGATCAAAGATTTCCATTTCAAACAATTCAGTTTAGTATAAGTACATAGTTTAGTTCTATTTGAACCATATATAGGAACCAATCGGATGCTACCATTCCTGGCCACTGTGGATATGGGAGTGATAGCAATGAAGAGGTACTCTGCATTCACCAAAGCTCCAGAATTATTGAAAACCTCGCCATCAGATTGTTTAGTGTCATATCAGGACACTCGTTGGGGGAGTCTTATCCCTCTGCAGAGATGCAGTCGGCGTATTCTGCAGTCCTAGCCGACAGGGCCATCAGTCATTTTTAAATGTAAAAACAGTTCAATTTCAAACAATTCAGTTTAGCATAAGTACACAGTTTAGTTCTATTTGACCCATAGATAGGACCCTATCAGATACTACTCAACCAGGCCAGAGTGGACCGGGGAGCAATGGCAATGAAGGGGGAATTTGCATTCCCCAAAGATCCAGCATTACTGGAGCCTCACCATCAGATTGCTTTGCGTCTTATCCAGGATACTCGTTGGTGGGGTTTTAACCCTCTGCAGAGGTGCAGTCTGTGTATTCTACAGCCACAGCCGACTAGGCCTGTGTGGATAGGTAATTAATGAAGAGATGTCACTATAAACACACGCACACACACACACACACACACACACACACACATGGCTGACCATAGTTGAGGGCAATCCGAAGGCTCCCTTTTCAATAGCTACTTAACCGTAGTTTAGAGGAGGTGCTACTCATTTCCCTGGATTGCTCCACTTACCCTTGATCTGTACCTTATAATACTGAATGTTAAGCAATGGAGCATCAAGTGCCACTTTTAAAAGTGTTTGGTATGACTCGAACTGGGACAGAACCCCGGTCTCCCAGACCATTAGCCAACACTTTAATCACAATGCCAATGGGGCGGTCCATATATATATTTCAAGTGAAACAGAATAAAAAGTCACAACTCAGTTTTACGTCGTCGATCTGCAGATCAGCATGTATTCTACGTCACACCTGAGGATCGACAATGTGAAACTCTGAGTCGTGTTGTTCCCTGACTTCAAAAAATGTCATATTCCTCTACATTTTCGGATTAAAACGCTTTTAGCGTTAAATTATAATCATATAAATTATGATGATGATGATGTATATATATATATATATATATATATATATATATATATATATATATATATATCTGTGCAGAAAATTAAACACTCATTTTGAATATTTTGGGGGAACTGTGGGAAACTGGGGTGACTTGATATTTTTTTCTCTCACCTCGTCTCCTTAATCCTATTAATTAATTCCAACCCCGTTTTTATAAATTTTCCGGCGACTAGCTTGTCAAGTGCTGGACGAAAGGGCCCGCGCTATTATATTATTTTAGAATAGTCCCCCTTCCTTTTTTATCAATTATTTTTATTAATCTCTTTATATATATATATATATATATATTATTTCCGAGTGGTAGGAAGATAAAGATGAGGAAAATCTCTAATACTAGGAATAGCAGATAACTATTAAGACCTCACCTAGCGTGAGGATCATTTCAAAGTTAACCTTTGAAAATAAAAATTAGGAAGAGATAACTCGTGTACGGGCATGTTGGAAAGTCAGAGATCGTTTCAATATTGTTTTTATATCGGAACCTTTCGTTGGGCAATGGTTTACGTAGTAAGTAATGGACACAACGACCCGAGTTCAAAGCCTTGACGAGGCTGTTTTTATCCCACATAACGCTAATACCCGATGGAAAGGTACGCACTCATCTATTCTCCCTCCAGCTACAGGTAAATAGTTAGGCACATTGGGCTCTTTAACTTTGGCAACCAGTCTAGGAGAAAGAAAACAGTGAATTAAAACCTGTTAAACTCAGCTTTAAAATTGATCTTGTGGCGGAGGTGTAGGGTAAAAATAGCTATTGTAAATAGGACACTTTGTCGAAAAGAGGAGAAAATTAATATTTTTAAAAAATCTGACAAATTATTGGAGGAAAGAAAAGTTTTCTTTGTGAAAAAAAAAAAAGAAACAAACAAAAAAACAAAAACAAAGCCAAAAAAAACAAAAAAACTCCGAAATTTAAAAAAAATAAAAAAATTTAGACAGGTCCCATCTGGTTAAGATGTACCATATAAAACTCCAAATGTTTTCGGTTCATATCCGATAAATAATGAGAGCAGAATATGTCTTTTAAGCTGTTTCATGCCTGCTACTTCTTGATGAATCTAACAGAATAAATAAACACTTCTATCCAAGCTGGAAGGCATTGCCCCTCAGGATAAAGAATTTCTGGGCAATGTGGTATGTTTTCCTATTTTTAAGCATTTAGGGTTTCTTTGCCCCTAATTGGTCTTTAACCCCCATCAGCGTTGGCTGAGAAGATGCCTAAACCCCCAATACGAAAATGCCACCCCAACCTTGATGACTTTGACAGCCGAAGACAAACAATAAGGATAATATTTCCATAGGATCTTTTAAAACACTTCCCACAAACGTCACTGATTGATTGATTTATTGATTTTAATGGCAAGTCAACTCCTCTGGGGTTATTTTATGCGAAGAGGTTTGGGAATTTCGTACATTGTATGTTTATATTTACATTTTTGTGTGCTTTCTTAAATGTTTTCCTCAGAGTATCAAGTAATCCTATCTAATACAAATAATTTACCCACAGTTATATAGTTTCAAGTATATCTATCTAATACAAATAATTTGCTCACAGGGTGGTAAGTGTTCGTCTGGAATTTAATTGCATATTTATGGGTTATTTAATGCCAAAGCTATCCTTGATGAAGGACAATAGTGGGATTATTTAACCCACAGATTGTCAGGGGTAGAGATAAGGGGTTTCACGCCTTTCCCAAGGGTATTAATCTGAAAATGAATTGCAGTTCGAACTCACTTATTGCGATGTCTCAGTCCAACACCTTATTCACTCCACCACGGGGACCCCCCTGTATGGTTTCAAGTATCCAATACTAATAATCTATACACAATTATATGGTATCAAGTATTCCTATCCAATACTAATAATTTATTCACAATTATATGGCATCAAGTTTTCCTATCTAATATAAATAATTGGCACACTGTTATATAGAATCAAGTATTCCTATCTAATACAAATAATTAGTAAAACAGGCGACATTACCACACTAGGCGGAGCCTCTCTGAAACTAGTAGACAAATTCACCTACCTAGGAAGTAGCGTCTCATCAACCGAAAAAGACATCGACACACGACTAAAGAAAGCATGGACTCTCGCATCATCCATTCCTATCGACTATCACTCTTGGTCAGTCATCTAGACGGGGACCAGTGTCCGCACAGAGCTGATTCTTCCATGTGGAAGAGTTCATCCTCATTTTAACAGCTCATCTTACATGGATTGCGTGTGAAATCGGAGGCAAGTGGCCGTACAGCTGCTCTTTTGTTGGTTGGTACAAGCAAGATTAGTTCAAAACAGGACGTAATAGTTCTTATCAACCTTTTTCTCGTTAGAGTCTAAAAGGGGCAACAATACAATAGTACTAAGACGACTAGATTAGTTCAAAACAGGACGTAATAGTTCTTATCAACCTTTTTCTCGTTAGAGTCTAAAAGGGGCAACCATACAATAGTACTAAGATGACTACAGCTTTGAAGGGTTCCAGTTTATGTCAGCAGATATTAGATTTCAGTATAGTCATTAATCTGTCAAAAGCAGCCCATGTTTTACATACGCCGAAATTGACATCGTTTTCAGTAAATGAGATATTACTACCGAGGTTTGTTAATTTCAGAGGGTTGGTATTTAATGAGGATTTAACACACACACATATATATATATATACTTACCTCATGCGACACAAGTTCATTTTTACAGTTTAACAGGTGTGAATTCTGAGTTTTTTTTTCCTTGACCAGTCACCATACCACGGTCGAAGAGCATACTCTGACCAACTATTTAACTATTGCTGAAAGGAGAATAGTTGGATTCATACCTTTTCCAATGGAATTAGCGCTATGTGAAATACATACAGTCTTATCCAGGATTTGAACTCCTGCCGCCGTCTCCATATCACGAAAGTAATCATTATATATATATATATATAGTCATCCACAGACAGACTGTTTCATTCTATCAGAACTCTTCAGTGGGGCTAGACACGTAGGACGGTTGAAGCCGAGATCAAAACCCATCCAACTTTACGTTAGACCTAGTATCAGACCGCTCGGCCAACAAGCGTACTACGTTGACTAAGGGAATTTTAAGGTATTATTTAGCAACAGCTGCAGTTTGTTTACATTTTTATACCCTATCGGCTACCAGAGTGCTCAATTCTTTCGAAGAGCTTTGAATTATGCGAGCGGCGGCCGAAAATTCCTTCGCCATGGGGGAGCGTATATATATATATATATATATATATATATATATATATATATATATATATATATTTATATATGCCATGTGTTTGAGGTATATATGTATGGCAAGGGCTAGAAAACTTGGTTAAAGTTTGAAAAACATTGGCTTTGCAGAATTCTATGATTTTGTTGGCCGGGAGAGGGATTAAAAAATCTTTCGGCAGAGTGTTTTTCTTTTCTATTTTTTAGACATTTTTTTATAAAAAGTCTAATCCAAAGTTTCTCTAGGGGTTTTACTTGGAACCCTTGTCTTTTGTGTGAAGTTGCAAGGTGTCCCGCAAGAGGTCGCTAGGGTTTTCTTGTTAAAAATGATATTTAAAAAGAGACTGTTTTCAATAATGGTATATCATACTTTTTTTTAATACCGGGTTTTCCTGACATAAAAGTTAGCTACTTTAAGGGTTCAACAAGGTTAAAAAGGTTAAGAAATCCTGGTGTAAGGATTTGTTTACTGGTATATTAAAATATTTGTATTTTTGTGGATGGTTAATATAGGTATGGCATTTCAGTATGTTTTTTGTACATTAACGTCAAAATTTTATTAGCGTGCTATTCTGGACAAAAACCGATATTCCTGACATATATAATAAGAATGTGCATGTGTGTATGTATGTATGTGGGGGGGGGCATGTTTGCCTGCGTGGGTGTATGTTTCTATATGTGTGTCACAAATCACGTAAACAACTGCAAGAGTGGAAATCTTTGGCGTGTGGATAGCAACGCTGACTTCATTTACACAATTGTTTAAGTTCCTGGCCTTCATTGCTCTGTAGAATTGAGTAGGACAGGTGCCATTTTAGAATGACGACGTGTAGGTTCCAGGATTTCATTCTTTATTTTGTTTTTTGAAAGTAGAAAGCTTTAAATTTGATTTTTCTTTGTTTCGTTTTTCTTTTGAAATAATTTGTCATTTTCTGCTTTTTGGCTTTGGAAACAACGTTCTTTCTTTCTTTCTTTCTTTCTTTCTTTCTTTCTTTATTTCTTATCAAGTCATTTTGCATTTCTTTCTTTCTTTCTTTCTTTCTTTCTTTCTTATCGAGTCATGTTGCCTTTCTTTCTTTTTTCTTTCTTTTTTATCAATTCATTTTGCATTTTTCTTTCTTTCTTTCTTTCTTTCTTTCTTTCTTTCTTTCTTTCTTATCGAGTCATGTTGCCTTTCTTTCTTTTTTCTTTCTTTTTTATCAATTCATTTTGCATTTTTCTTTCTTTCTTTCTTTCTTTCTTTCTTTCTTTCTTTCTTTCTTTCTTTCTTTCTTTCTTTCTTTCTTTCTTATCAAGTCTTTCTTTCTTTCTTTCTTTCTAATCAAGTCATTTTGGATTTTTCTTCCTTCCTTCTTTCTTTCTTTCTTTCTTTCTTTCTTTCTTTCTTTCTTTCTTTCTTTCTTTCTTTCTTTCTTTCTTTCTTATCAAGTCATTTTGCATTTTTGTTTCTTTCTTTCTTTCTTTCTTTCTTTCTTTCTTTCTTATAGGGTAATTTTGCCTTTCTTTCTTTCTTTTTTCTTTCTTTCTTTCTTTTTTGTTATCATATTTTTCTCATGGGGGAAGCAAGATGGAAGGAATCTTTTTCGTATCTCTGCTACTGACCTAGTTGATTTCTAACGTGGCATTTTCTTCATTGCACAGGTCAGCACCCAGCGCTTTATCCCCTCTTTCCTAGAACGGAATTTTTATTGCAACTCACAAAATCTCCCCCCACCCCTCGGTCTCCTAAAAAACTCAGCCCCAGATTCTTCTTCTTCTTTTTCTTCTTCTGAATTGCAGACCCCCATCCTGCGATTTCCTAACTTAGCAAACAAAAACAGGACTTGTGCTATACTAGTCTTTTTTTTTTTTAACTTACTTGTTAAACCGTTATTGTCTTGAATAGCATAATGCCGAGGTATAAATCATTTGGAAAATATCAGACAACATTTAACGCAAAATAGACGAGGAAAATAATCACGAAAAATAGTTTCTGTTTTATGTCATTCTCCCATTTCTTTCTTTCTTTCTTTCTTTCTTTCTTTGCTAATTTGGTTTGCTTGTTTGTTTTGTCTCGTTCTATGTAAATAATTCTCTTTCTTTCTTTCTTTCTTTCTTTCTTTGCATTTTCCTCGTTTTCGTGTTTAAGTTTATTTCTATCTATCTATCTATCTATCTATCTATCTATCTATCTATCTATCTATCTCATTCTTGTTCATTTCTTTCTATTTTAATCTCTTCCTGTCAATAGCAGAATTTTTCTTTCTTTCTTCCTTCCTTCCTTCCGTCTTTCTTTCTTTCTTTCTTTCTTTCTTTCTTTCTTTCTTTCTATTTAGGATGTTCATATCTATCTATCTATCTATCTATCTATCTATCTATCTATCTATCTATCTCATTCTGTTCATTTCTTTCTATTTTAATCTGTTTACTAACTATAGAAGAATTTTTCTTTCGTTTTTTCTTTCTTTCTTTCTTTCTTTCTTTCTTTCTTTCTTTCTTCATATTCCCCGTCTGTTATGTTTTTTCCAGCTCTACACGAGTTCTCCCCCTCATGTGGTGTAATTATCAGCAAGCTAAATTAGCAGACCTATTTTGTGAATTTGATTCTCCCTTGGTGCCCCATACTTCTTACCTTGTGCCGCAACTTAGTTATTCTTTGTAGATAACAATGGCCTCTTTCCTTGTTATTTGGATTCCAAGTAAATAAAAAAAATGCTAACCTGAGGACATTTGGGCTTTTAATTCCAGAAATTATTATTTTTTTTTTAATGCTGTTATTACAGATTCATAAACTGATAAGATTTCAATCCGGCATCGGTCTTTGATAAACTTATAAAAAACTATTTTCGATACGTAGTAGGTAAGTTTTGAAATTGCAAAAGATTCAAGATGGAACCATAACAGATTCTGTAGATTTCCTCTGCTGCTTTGCAAATTCGTTCTGATTCTTTTAGTTTGCGAATTTGGTCTGACAGCGTTAATTTGTCCCGACTATAAATTCAGTTTGGTTGTGCAAATTTCTGACTGTTAAAGTCTAGTTTGTAAGTGTAAATTTGGTTGGTTTGGTTTGGTTTCTTTTGTTTAATGGCATATCAACTCTTTTTAGGTTATTTAATGCCAAAGCCATTCTCCTAGAAGAACAGTAGTGGTACTATTTAACCCATAGCTGGGAGGATAAGGGGATTCATACCTTTCCCAAGGGTATTTGTTCGAAAGTGAACGTAATAGTGCGACTGGAGTACGAACTCGCGTACTACGATTCCGCAGTCAATCGCTTTAACCATTACACCACGAGGACACCCCCGTGTAAATTTGGTCTGGAAGTGCAAATTTGGTCTGGAGGTGTGAATTTAGTCTAACAGTGAAAATTTAGTCCGACAGTATAAATTTGATCTGGAAGTGCAAATTTGATGTGGAAGAGCAAATTTGGTCTGGAAGTGTAAATTTAGTTTGATAGTGCAAATTTAGTCTGACAGTTTAAATTTGATCTGGAAGTGTAACTCTGGTCAGAGAGTGTAAAAGTGATCTGGAATTGCAAACTTGGCCTGGAAGTGTGAATTCGATGTGGAAGTGCAAATTTGGTCTGACGGCTTAAATTTGATCTGAAAGTGTAACTTTGGTCAGACAGTGTAAAATTGATCTGGAAGTGCAAACTTGGTCTGGAAGTGTGAATTCGATATGATAGTGTAAATTTAGTTTGATAGTGCAAATTTATTCTCACAGTATAAATTTGATCTGGAAGCGCAATTTTGGTCTGGTAGTGCAAATTTTGCCTGGAAGTGTAAATTTAGCTTAACAGGGAAAATTTAGTCAGACAGTATAAAATTGGTCTGGAAGAGTAAATTTAGTCTGATAGTGCACATTTGGACTGACAGTATAAATTTGATCTGGAAGTGTAACTCTGGTTAGATAGTGTCAAATTGATCTGGAAGTGCAAACTTGGTCTGGAAGTGTGAATTCAAAGTGGAAGTGTAAATTTAGTCTGACAGTACAAATTTGGTCAGACAGTGTATATTTTATTTGCCAGTTTAAATTTGATCTGGAAGAGCAAAATTGGTCTGGAAGTGTAACTCTGGTTCGACAGTATAAATTTGGCCCGATAGTGTAAATTTAAACAGACAATCAAAACTGTCCCTGAAAGTATAAATTTTTGGCTGAGTAAATTTTGTATGACTGTCCAAATTTAGTCTGACATAGCAAATTTGGTCTGACAGTGTAAATTTGGGTGACACTTTACAAAACCTATTTTGTGCGTCTATTAGTTTTAAATTAATGAACAGTTACATTTTAATCCCTAGAATTACATATCCTCTCTCAACTGTAAGACGACATCTTTTTAGTGTTCGGGAGAAAGGAAGTCTAAATAAATATACCGAGTGATTTGTTACAGGCTAAAGACATGGCTTTTAAATATAAATGTTCAGTAAAAAAAAAAAAAAAAAAATGAAGATGATAAATGACACTTATCTGGATGGGGAATGTAAGTATGGATTTCAATATGATTTTTTTGTTGTATATTATTGCCAACATTTCCTCAGTAGGATATTCTGGAGGAGTACTAAAAACTTCTGCTTTAACACTAATACAATTACTGATAAGATTTTGTTGGCAGCACAATCTAGTCAATAGATGACAATTTCCTGAATTGGCGTCCTCCATACGAATATTAAACAAGGGGATTTAGTCGGTATGGAAATTATTATGCAGAAATAATCTAGAGTTATACATTTCATATTGCCCTTGGTGTAATGGGTTATCGTCGTAAGAATTGGATAGGGCGATACGAGTTCAAATCCTGGACGAGGCTGATTGCATTTCACATAGCACTAATACCCTTGGGAAAGCTATGAATCCAATTATTCTCCCTATGGGTAAATAGTATGGCAGACTGGGTTCTTTAGCCTTGGTGAGGAAACTAGTCTATAAGAAGGAAAATCTGAATTCAAACCTGTTACACTCCGCTTAAAAATTGACCTTTTGTCATATCCTGCCCGAGCGGAGGGGTTGGGTAAATATGGTTATACATTTCCTATTGTCAAGTGTGTGAAAACATTTTTATAAGTAAAAGTGTATTATGGACACAAAATATGTTCATTGAGAAATAAAATGTATTAGAAATGATTTGGGTACTTTTGACAGATACCGGGCATTATCAAAAATAAGTATATATATTTACCCAACCCCTCCGCTCGGGCGGGATATGGCATAAGGTCAATTTTTAGGCGGAGTTTAATAGGTTTGAATTCAGAGTTTTTCTTCTCCTAGACTAGTTGCCTTACCAAGGCTGAAGAACCTAGTCTGCTCTACTATTTACCCATAGCTGGAGGGAGAATAATTGGATTCATACCTTTCCCAAGGGTATTAGTGCCATGTGAAATGCAGTCTCATCCAGCTGGGGCTGCAGAATACACCGACAGCTTGTCTGCAGAAGGGTAAGACCTTCCCCAAGAGTGGCACAGTCTGCTGGGGCTGCAGAATACACCGACTGCCTGTCTGCAGAGGGGTAACAGGAACTACCAGTCCGTGTTATAGTGGATCTGGGAGTAATGGCAATAAAGGAGTACTCCACATTCCCTGAAACTACTAGACTGGAACCTCGGCATCGGATGGTTTAGTTTAGTTTGTTTGTTTGGTTTGATTGGGTTTTATGGCATATTAACCATTGTAGGTTATTTAATGCCAAATCCTCCTTATATATATATATCAAATATATATGATTTGGTTTGGTTAGGTTTTATAGCATATCAACCATTGTAGGTTATTTAATGCCAAATACTCTTTATACATATATATTAGATATATATGATTTGGTTTGGTTAGTTTTTATGGCATATCAACCATTGTAGGTTATTTAATGCCAAATCTTCTTTATACGTGTATATTAAATATGTATGTTTTGGTTGGGTTTTGTTTTATGGCATATAAACCTTTGGAGGTTATTTAATGCCAAATCCATTTTATACATATAAACAGTTCTATTTCAAACAAAAAGAGTTTGCATAAGTGCACAGTTTAAATGTCAAAAACATTTCTATTTCAAGCTAGTCAGTTTAGTCAGCAAAGTTAAATGGTTTCAAGTATTGCTATATATCACTAACAATTCAATTAAACATTAGTCATTTATTTACACATAGTTAAATGTCAAAACCATTCTATTTCAAACAACTTAGTTTAGCAAAAGTACCCGTGTAAATGTCAAAATAGTTCTATTTCAAACAATTCAGTTTAACATAAGCGCACAGTTTTGTTATGTTTGACCGATTGATAAGACCCTATGAGATGCTACCATTCCGAGACAGAGGGGACAATGGAGCGACGACAATGAAGGGGTACTCCGCTTTCCCCACAGCTCCAGCATTACTGGAGCTTCACCATGATTGTTTAGCGTCATATATCAGGACACTCGTAGAGGGGGTCTTACCTCTCTGCAGAGATGCAGTGAGTGTATTATACAGCCAGAGCCGACTGGGCCAAGATGGTTTAGTATCGTACCCAGGGCACTCATTGTGGTAGGGGGCCTTATCTCTCTGTTGGGGCGCAATCGGCGAATTCTGCAGCCTGAGCCGACAGAACGGCTAACATTTTTTAAAGATCTAACATTTTAAATACAGGTGCATATATTTTGAAGAAAGGTTTTGAATAAAGTGTATTTGCTCTGAATAAGAAGTTCAAAGCTTTCTTTGAAAAAATGATATAATTTCTACAGTGACAGTTACTGTATAAAACCCTCAGAACAGAAATTACAGTAGTGACAAATCGCAAGATATTCAATATTCACAAATAACAGATACCAAGATATTCATTTGTTACAAATGACAGATACCAATAGTTACGAATGAGATAACAAGATATTCAATAGTTACAAATGACAGATACCAAGATATTCAATATTTACAAATGACAGATACCAAGATATTCATTTGTTACAAATGACAGATGCCAATAGTTACGAATGAGATAACAAGATATTCAATAGTTACAAATGGCAGATACCAAGATATTCAATATTTACAAATGACAGATACCAAGATATTCAATAGTTACAAATGACAAATACCAAGATATTCAATAGTTACAAATGACAGATACCAAGATATTCAATATTTACAAATAACAGATACCAAGATATTCAATATTTACAAATGACAGATACTAAGATATTCATTTGTTACAAATGACAGATACCAATAGTTACGAATGAGATAACAAGATATTCAATAGTTACAAATGACAGATACCAAGATATTCAATATTTACAAATGACAGATACCAAGATATTCAATAGTTACAAATGACAAATACCAAGATATTCAATAGTTACAAATGACAGATACCAATATATTCAGTATTTACAAATGACAGATACCAAGATATTCAATATTTACAAATGACAGATACCAAGATATTCATTTGTTACAAATGACAGATACCAATAGTTACGAATGAGATAACAAGATATTCAATAGTTACAAATGACAGATACCAAGATATTCAATATTTACAAATGACAGATACCAAGATATTCAATATTTACAAATGACAGATACCAAGATATTCAATAGTTAAAAATGACAGATAATAATATCTTGTTCGATAAAAATAATATCTGTTATTATGATATCCCAAACTGTTGAAACTGTCAGCAAATCCACTCTAAAAAAGAATTCCTAGTTTTTACCTAAGGTCAATCAATCAAGCTGCCTTTAAGCCAGTTCTTTGATCCCACACTGATACTAGTTCTAGTCCTTCGAGGTGAAGAACTCCTTTACTGAAGCTTCCATCTTTTCTTAGTTGTTGAAGTATCACAAGCGCAGGAAGTGAGTCATGGATCAAAACAGATAATAATCGAAGGGATCTAGGGGCCCTTATCTCTCTGTGGAGGTGATATCGGCGAATTCTGCAGCCTGAGCCGACAGAACGTTAGAAATTCTTTAAAGAGAAAGCATTTTAAACAGAGGTGCATATATTTTGAATAAAGGCCTGTGTGTGGCATCAGTTTGATTCGCTCAAGCTTATTCCAGAAAATCGCTCACATGAAAATACTACAAAACTTTCGACTTACCCGAATAAATTATTAGCATTCTAGTTGTAACCATAACTCCTGTCTGCTTTTCGTAGTATTATGGCTAAGATTTTACTGGTATTTGTTATTATTTTTATAACGTAAGGTCCTTAAGATTAGATGAGACTAAGCAGTTCGTCTTCCTGTCTTGTTACAAAGACTTTCCGTTTCTTTTGATGTTCTGTTTCTTGGTTTAATGGCATATCAACCTTTGTAGGTTATTTAATGCCAAAGCCATTCTCAGAGAAGAACAGTAGTGGTACTATTTAACTCATAGCTGGGAGCATAAGGGGGTTCATACCTTTCCTAAGAGTATTTGCCCGAAAGTGAACGTAATAGCGCGACTGGAATACGAACTCGCTTACTACGATTCCGCAGTCCATCGCTTTAACCATTACGCCACGAGGACACCCCCTTGATGTTTTGTGTAAAAAAAAAAAACAACAGTTTTAATAGTCATTCTGATGTTGCATAATATTCCCTAACTTGCTGTGAAGGAAGCAGACTTATAACAATTATCACTGCTGTATATTGGATGACTTGAACCTTTGAAAGTTCCATTCTACTTGCCTTACTACAGTCACCAAGTAGAATTTCATTGATTGAGCTGATAAAATAAAACGATAAGACCAAATACAGGTATGATAGTAAAGATATTTTCTTTGGATACTTCGTCTTTTTGTCCCTTTTGTTCTTCCTTACTTATGCGATTATTCGGTTTTTATAAATTCTTTCTTTAGTTCTTTCTTTCTTTCTTTCTTTCTTTTATGTGCTCATTCGACTTTTCTTTCTTTAAACATTGTTTTTCGAACATACACTCCTCGTCAGTTCTTTCTTTCTTTCTTTCTTTCTTTTCGGATAAATCGTTCATTTTTTTTATCACATTTCTTTCTTTTTTCTTTCTTTCTTTGTAAGTTCATTGTTCCGTCAACCCTTCCAATTCCTTCTTTTATTACCTCTTCAACCGCCTATTTCTTTGAAATCTCAATCCAATGTCGATTAATGGAGTCTTTTAATAAATTTTGCCGCGCCTAAAGCTCTCGTCTGCTTTCCTGAATTTCAAGGCACTTTTCATTATCTCACTTTTATATGCGCCTTTTCTTCCAGCAATCGACGTTTCTCTCAGCTCACATCATCTGTCGTCGTTCGCCTTATCTTTTTGTTCATAACTTTACACGCCCAAATACTTTTTACTTGCTCGTCATTTATTGCACTCTCTTATTTTCGGTTCTTAATTTTTATCTTCTGTATATATATATATATATATATATATATATATATATATATTCTACCGTTCTTCCTTTTTTTCTTGGTTTTGATCTTTCATTTTTTTATTTGAGATTTGGTTTCCTTCTTTTTTGCCCTTTTCCTCCTTATTGCTGCTGCTGCTGCTGTTGTTGTTGTTCTTCTTCTTCTTTTTCTTGTTCTTGTTCTTGTTCTTGTTCTTATTCTTCTTCGCTTAATTTCTGGAGCAACTTTTGTACTGTCCATTTTTCGCCACTTGTTTTTAGTTCTTTTTTCCCGCTTGTTCTTCGCAACGATCCACATTTTCTTTCTACTTTTACTCTCTGACCTTTTTTTTTTTAACTATCCACGTTTCTTCTTCTTCTTCTTCTTCTTCTTCTTCTTCTTCTTCTTCTTCTTCTTCTTCTTCTTCACGATATTTCTTCGATGACTTTTCAGTTAACCTTCCTCTTTCTTCGCCTTTTTCTTTTTTTCTTCTTCATCTTCCCACCTTTTTTCCTATTCACTTTCTTCTTCTTCTTCTTCTTCTTCTTCTTCTTCTTCTTCTTCTTCTTCTTCTTCTTCTTCTTCAATTAATATTCCTTCTTTCTCCAACTCTAAAACTGTCCCTTTTCAATCCCATTGTTTCTTTCAAATGGTTCTACCCTTTTAACAGATACCCGTTTAGTACTTGACCGCTCATAGACCCTAGAATCTTCTTTTGAGCAAACCAATGCCCCAGGAACATGGACACGCAAAAGAATTATTAACTGACCAGAACTGCTTCATTCTTTCCGGCCAGACCACTGACCTCTGAATTTAGAATGGACAGCGGCCGGAGGCTGAGGACACTTGTATTAAAAACCAGACAATCACTTATAACGCGTTAACATTACGCAGTCTGTACAAGTACATTTCGGTTATTAGGGAAGTACATCAATTATACGATGACTATAGACGTTACGAGATGTCACTTGCGCTGATTGATTGATTCTAACAACATAGGGTTATTTTATGCCTAGAGTGTAGAGAATCACATTTATATTTACAGTTTTTACGTTGTTGTTTCACATCGATTTATTTATCAGGTATTCCTACCTAATACACATAAGTAAAGTTGGTGACCTTAGTCAAGGGTGACCTGAAGGCTCCCTTTTCAATAGCTACTACACAAAAGTGTAGAGGAGGACGCTAATCCTTTACCTGGATTGTTCTACTTTACCCTTGATATTTACCTTATACTGCTGACTGATAAGTAAGGAGGTATCAAGTACCATTTAAAAAGTTTTGGTATGACGTGACCTTGGAATGAACCCAGATTTCCCGGAGCATTGGTGAACACTCTACCCACTAGACAATGAGCCGGTTTTAATACACGTAATTTGCAAATAATTATATAGTTTCAAGTATTCCTATGTAATATCAATAACCTCATAGATTCTAGTAATTAATTCTACTTAATAATAGTCATTTGTTTGCACACAGTTGTTGTATAGCCATATACATATACAAATATAACATATAAGCAGAATCATAATCAAACATACTGACGAACTTCAATGAACGAACGAATACACTTCTTTATAAAAATATACCTCTCGCACTTTATTCTCAAAGGGTGATGTTACTTGTGTGTGAGAAGGTGAGTTGGAGACGGGGAGAGACTGCTATATATTGATCCCAAGTTCTTCTGACCATAGCAGCACTTCTTTCGCATTCTGGCTGTACTGCTCAATCGTGGATCACTGAGGACCCAAGCCCTCTGTCTGGAGCTGGTTCTCACTCCGCTGGCATCCTATCGCCAACTGACTCAAGCCGTATGTGTCCTGGTTATATTTTTGTTTGCCGTGCACCTGCTTCCGCTTATTTACACAGATTCATCTCTTGATTGACGGCTCGGTCGAGGGTCAATATGCAACAGAGTTATATATTTTCAACAAACAAATAATAATAATAATAATCTTCTTTTAACAATTCTAAATTCAAATAATTTACACAGCCCAGTCGGCTGGGGCTGTAAAATACACCGACTGCATCTCTGCAGTTTTATTCTGTGGTCAGCCGGGACAGCAAAGTCGACAATTTTGCAAATTCTGTTTTTTATTTTTTTTATTTTGATATTATTATTAGGTCTGGTCTTCTGGTCAAGATTAAGTGATCTGTCTGTATTATTCTCTTTTGAGGGTTTTTCACGGCAGCATAAGCTGATGGTTTCCCACTGGAGTGTGAGTGATAGCAAGTCTCCAGGGCTCTTCTCAGTATTCTGGCCGATCTCAACAATGCTGTAGGTTGGATCCATTGTTTTTTTAATTCTCTTGCAAGGTCTTAGTACTTATCATTCCTTTCGTTTTCTTACTGTTTCACTCCGAGGTCAGCCGGAACGACAATGTCTACAATTCGGCAGTTTCTCTTTTATTATTATTAGAGTTTTTCACATCAGCGTTATCTGATGTTTTTTTTAATGGAGTTTGAGTGACAGCAAGTCTCCTCAAGTCTCCAGGACTCTTCTCAGTATTCTGGCCGTTTTCAATAATGCTGTTGTTTGGATGGTCTCCACTCGGCCGCCAACTTCTAAATCTTCCAGGCCCTTTAATAATCCTTTAGTTACCGTGCCAAAAGCACCAATCACAATTCGTATAATTGTCACCTTCATGTTTCATAGTTTTTTTTTCAATTCTCTGGCAAGGTCGAGGTACTTATCTCTCTTTTCACATTCTTTCAGTTTTATTCTGTGATCAGCCGGGAAAGCAAAGTCGACAATTTTGCAGATTTTCTTTTTTTTTTCAGTTGATTATTATAAGGTCTGGTCTTCTGGCCGAGATTAAGTGATCCGTGTGTATATCAAAGTCCCATAGGAGTTTCTGTGTGTCATTTTCTAGGACAGGTGCTGGATTGTGCATATACCATTTGTTGGCAAGGTCAAATTTAAATTTCTTGCACATTTCCCAGTGGATCACACTGCCGACCCAGTTGTGTCTCGTCTTATACTTCTTCTGTGCCAATTTGCTGCATTCGCTTATTATGTGAATGATGGTTTCATCTCTGTCACCGCATAGTTATACATTTGCTATTTTGTTGCGTCTTATCTATTCCCGCCTTGATATGATTGGTTCTTATGGCGCTGTTTTGTGCTGCCATTAGGAGAGATTCTGTTTCTCTCTTAAAGTTTCCTTTTCTTAGCCATGTCCAGGTTTTGTCGAGTGAGATGTTGTTTATTAGTCGTTTAATACGCCCATGGAGTTGTTTTCTTTCCCATTTTTGTTTCCTAGTTATTGTCATTCTGTTGCCCATCGTATTGTCAGTATTGTTTCTGGTGGCTGTAATCAGTCCTCGTTTGTGTTTTTCTATGTAGTCTTCGAGTCGTTGTATGGATGTGTCAACGGTGTTTTCGATGCTGGCAAGTCCTCTTCCTCCCTCATTTCAGAGTTTTTTTTTTTACACCAGCGTTAGCTGATGGTTTCTCACTGGAGTGAGTGAGAGGAAGTTTCCTTAAATTTCCAGGACTCTCCTTAGTATTCTGGCCGATCTCAACAGTTTGGATGGTCTACTGCAAAGTTTAGGTATTTGTTTCTCATTTCGTTTTCTTTCAGTTTTATCCTGTGGTCAGCCGGAACGACAAAGTCCTCTATTCGACAGGTTCTCTTTTTTGTTTGTTTGTTTGTTGTTGACTATCTCTATGTCTAGTCGTTTGGCCGAGCATTGGTCTAGTGGGTAAAGTGTTTGCCAATGGTCCGGGAGACCTAGGTTCAATCCTAGATCGCATCATATCAAAGACTTTAAAAATGGTACTTGATACTTCCTTGCTTAACACTCAGCAATATAAGGTACTTATCAAGGATAAAGTGGAGCAATCCCGGGAAAGAGTAGCGCCCTCCTTTACACCTCGATGTAGTAGCTATTGAAAAGGGAGCTTTCAGGTCGCCCTCGACTACGGTTGCCAAGTTTACTTATTATTATTACCACGACTGCCACCATCGCCACCACAAATACCACTACAAATATCATTATCACCGTCATGTACTGTACAAGCCTCTGTACTACCAACGACCTAAGCGACCGGCTGTGGTCGGATGTAACCGACAAGTAGAGGTCAAAATGTCAAACGCACAAACTTTCAAGGTAGTAAAGTGGAATTTCAAGGAAAAGTGACGGTTGACACCGAGCCAGCGGAGATTCAAGTGAACTAATTTGGGCTTCCACCCATTGTAGAGGGGGGGGGGCAAATTATATAAATTTACCAAATCCTTTGTAACACAAGGTCAATTTTTAAGCGGTGTTTAACAGGTTTGAATTCAGAATTTTCCTTCTCCTAAACTGGTTGCCTAACCAAAGCTAAAGACCAAACTCTTCCCTGCTGGATGTAGAACAGTTGGATTAATACCTTTCCCCAAGGTATTTGCGCTCTGTGAAATGCTCGTATAGAGGAGTTAGGTATATATGTATATATATATGTATATATATATGTATATATATATGTATATATATATATATATGTATATATATATATATGTATATATATATGTATATATATATGTATTGTCATCAACAGACAGACCAGTTTTGTTCTATCAGAACTCTTCAGTGTGGCTAGACTGGCTAGATTCCCGAAGCTGGGATCGAAACCCGGTTGACTCAAACGCCAAGCCAAGATTCCACCTCTCAGCCACGAGGAAACTAGCGCAAGCGAAGGAAATTTAAACGCTTATGTATCACAATAGTTTTTGTTTACATATATCCACTAAACGGCTACCAAGACAAAATCATGGTTGCATACAAACTTCTTATTCTTTACCTCAATATTTTGGTTTATAAATTGAAGCAGGCATCACATAAACTGCTACTTTTGCATGTAATATGCAAGTAAATAAAAGGCTGAAGAAAATTATAAAGACCTAGATATTGCAATGGTTATTCAAAAATCACAACAAACACTAACAATTAAAGATATATTATCCTATTAATGTAACATCTTCATTATAACTATTAGTGATATTTCAAAATCAAGTATGATGCTGGCCTACTTTATATCAAGGATATGGCTGTATAAAGATATAAATGTGCGTGTGTGTGTGTGAAAAAGAAAAGAAAAAACAAAACAAAGCAAAACAAAAACAACAAAAACAAACAACACAACACAACACAACACAAACACAATACAACAGCAAAAAACAAAGCAAGACAAAAACATATTTGCTGCCACCAGTTTTTAATCATGGACTTTCTTCGAAACATACTTCCAGTATTTTGCTAAGTACTAAAAAAAAAGATATTTGTCACAACCAGTATTTAGCCATTGACATTTTTACAGAAGTGAAGAGAAAAAATGACCCAACCAGTATTTAGACACAGACTTTATTTATAAATACCAAATTACGTATTTACTAATAGACTAAAAAATACATAAAAACCTACTTCAAACACCCACTATTTTTCCAAGTATCAAAAGAAAAAAAACTTGTCAAATTTAACCACATACATTTTGGGAACTTATTTGTTACAATAGTATTTAGAGACGGGCTTACAACGTTCAGATTCCTTACTGATTCTATTGGCGCAGAAAAATTTTCAATTATTTAACGACGTAAAAAACCCCGGAAGCAAATTTTTGAAAAACTTGATATCAACTTGCTACAACCAGAATTTAGCGAATGACTTTTAAAAACATACTCGCTAAATTCTGTTATCAGTTACGGACTTTGAAAAAGTGAAAAGAAAAAATTAACCCAATTAGTATTTTGAAACAGGCTTTCTTTATAACATACCAAATTCAGTATTTAGAAATTGACTTAAAAATACATTAAAAAATTACTTCAAACATCCACTATTTTGCCAAATATTAAAAGAAAAAGATACTTGTCAAAACCAGTATTTATAAAAATAGATTTGACATTAAATAACCTACAATGGTTGATATGACATAAAACCCAACCAAACCAAATCATATATATTTAATATATATGTATAAAGAGGATTTGGCATTAAATAACCTACAAAGGTTGATATGCCATAAAACCAAACCAAACCAAATCATATATATCTAATATATATGTATAAAGAGGATTTTGGCATTAAAAAACCTACAAAGGTTGATATGCCATAAAACCAAACCAAACCAAACCAAACCAAACCAAATCATATATATATAATATATAAAAAACTAACCTAAATCGTGAGTCGAAAATCTTCTACTAAAGTTTCACCTTAACGGATCATCAGGAAGCCTAACCTTGTCTGAATTCTAGGAGAAATCGCTTTCTTTTATTCACCAAAAACCACCTAGCTTCAAATTTGCATTAAAAAAAAAAAAAAAACTAAAAAATTAGGCTTTTTTTTCTGTACCGTGAATACTGGTAGATATTAGATTAGTAAATATATAATATATATGTATAAAGAGGATTTGGCATTAAATAACCTACAATGGTTGATATGCCATAAAATCCAACTAAACTAATAGAATCAAACCAAACCAAGAGCTCATTTATTTACCCGCAGTTCACAGTAAAATGGTTTCAAGTATTCTTATCTTACGCTAATAATTCTATTTCACATTAATTATTACTTAGCACACATTTAATGGTTTCAAGTATTGCAATCTAACGCTTATAATTCAGAAATATGAACCATAGAATAAGGAAATTGATAACGATGCAAAAGGCCTAATATATGACATATTTGGCATAAATTTTATGAGACAAGAAAAAAAAAAAAGGAGGGTGAAGACTCGCCAGCAGCAGCAGCAGCAGCAGCAGCAGCACTAACTTAAAGACAAACTGGAAAAGAACAATAATATGATCTAGACAACATAAATGGACACTTCAAGAGAAAAAATTTCTAGTGTCATATCCAGGACACTCGTTGGGGGGGGGGTTTCCGTCTCTGCAGAGATGCAGTTGGTATATTCTACATCCCCCGCCGACTGTACTCTGTACTGATGTAGATGAAACATTTAACCATACGCTAAATAAGTTAAGAGCATCGAGAAAGAAATGGGTCATATTGAAAATCAGATGTCCGATGTGTAAAATAAATGCCTTCTTTTTGTTATTCATATTTACCCAACCCCTCCGCTTGGACAGGATATGACACAAGGTCAATTTTTAAGTGAAGTTTAAATTCAGTGTTTTCCTTCTCCTAGACTAGTTGCCTCACTAAGGCTGAACAACCTAGTCTGCCCTACTATTTGTCCATATCTGGAGGGAGAATAATTAGATTCACACCTTTCCCAAGAGTATTAGTGCTATGTGAAATGCGATCAGTCTCGTCCAGGATTTGAACTCGTGTGACCGTGTCCATTTTCAACGACGATAACCATTACACCACGGGCACTCTTTTTGTTATTAGGCAGTAAACTTATTAATGTATTTACATACAAACAGTTGAATGACACAGATTTAGATGAGTAGATAAGATAATGCTTGTAATATTGGTATAAAAAGGTTTAAGTTGTATTTTAGTGAAGATGTGGACGTTGTATTTTTCGAGACCGAACATTCGGTTACAAAATCGTGATCACACATTGTTATTGCTTGTCAGGAAGAGACAACACGTTATAAATCCTTCATAATTGGATTTTAGAAAAAAGCAAAAATAAATATAGCCCGTTCGTGATTTTATCAAGAGAGAGAGAGAGAGAGAGAGAGAGAGAGAATCTCGCGAGACTTTACGATAACATAGGTTGTTCTCTGAATAGAGTCAGTAACAAGAGAGAAAATAATAAAAAAAAACGTCTCAAAAAGAAAAAACAGAAAAATGATAATAAAATAAAAGCAAGAAGAAAAAAAAGAAAAGAAAGAAAAGAATAGAAAAACAATCAAAATGAACAAGGAAAACACCAAGCGACGCCAATGAAATACGGCATATCAAAACCAAAATTGTGACCTTGAACATACAAAGAGACAAACAAAGACTTCCGGTTGGCAATTTTATGGAGGTAAGGGAATACTTGAAGAGATGGGGGTATTTAGGGGCTTCTGGCGTAAAAATGAGGACGGTGGTAAGAGTGAGGGATATAGTGGGAAGGTGAGACGTTTAACAAACTCTCCAAATGATAATAAACTGATCCTTAAAATTGGTCTCTCTCTCTCTCTCTCTCTATCTATCTATCTATCCTCTCCATTTGTTTCAGTATATCTCTCTTCTTCAAACGGCAGCCATTTTTTTCTTCGGTTTGACCTGAGGCTCAGTTACATTCAGCATTAGCTCCATTTATTATTATCAACGAAGTATGCTGAAGCAACCATTTTTGTCTTAACAGACAGACTGATACACACACACACACACACACACACACACACACACACACACACACACACACCGTATAAACACTCATTCAGGCAGGGTTACTCCACTGTTGTTACTAGCGACCTGAACTAGAAAACTGTTGTTAGAGAATTCGATTATCACTGGGTGTCTTATCAAATGATTACATCATCATCATCATATCGCGCTGGTAGCACGGATATCCCTGACCCTCTCTCGCCACTCCTCCCTATCGTTCATCGCCCTAGGTAGGTCTTCAGGACAACATCCCGTATCCTCACATAGCTGCTGAATGTATGTTCGTGCTGGTCGTCCTGCTTTTGCACGGCCATGTGTGGAGGTCCATAAGAGTACATCTCTTATGAGCTCGTCCCTGCTTCTCCAGCAGTGTCCTGCATGTCTGGTTCGTCTAACTTGAATAGTTTTCGTGATAGGGGGAAGGTGGCCGTACAGTTGGTGTCTTGTGGGGTGTTGCCGCCAGGACTTGTTCAAGATTGCACGTAGCATTCGTGTGTAATTGCCGTCTAGCTTATTCTCCAGCCGTTGATTACATACTCAGGCAAATACACAGGCATACACTGATATATATATATATATATATATATATATATATATATATATATATACCCACTTATACATAAATAGTCAGAAGTGTCAAAAACCATTGTTCTGCTAACCACGCAATACTTATAGGAAAGCTATCCCATACTAAAAAGGACATAACCCTCTGAACTTTGTCGGTGGGGGATGTCCTTGCGTCACTAACTAGAAGCAGATAAACCTGAGTGGTCAGAATTTCAGATCCCTTATTATTTAATCGCTATTACCAATAAAAATGTTGCAATCATGTTTTAGATATAATTTTAAATATAATTTTATTAGAATTAATTTTTATTTATTGCGGACTTTTCCTCCTCATCTTGGTAGTTTTTGTGTTGTTTCTTCTTTCACTACGTTTCGGCCAAATTTCACCTCTGGCCTTCTTCATGTGATTTTACCGCGACCTCGGATAGGAATGCTGAGTCTTGTAACCGTATCCCCAGTAATTACTGCCTTCCATAGTTGTTGTCTAACACCGCGACCGAGGTCGCGGTAAAATCACCTGAAGAAGGCCAGAGGTGAAATTTGGCCGAAACGGAGTGAAAGAAGAAACAACACAAAAACTACTAAGATGAGGGGGAAAGTCCGCAATAAATAAAAATTAATTCTCAGATTAAAAAAGCCTCATCTCAAAATGATTCCAATTAAAGACAAGTACAAAACATTCGGTACGGACCCGACTCTGGAAGACCAGATAAGGATTTTATAAGACCAAAAAATCCATCCTTGATCGCCCTTCGGGGCCCGTGGCGCAGCGGATAGAGGCGTTGAGTCTCAGGTGAGCATTGTCAGAAGATAGTGGTTTCACATCCTACCCAAGTCGGCCAGAGGTTTACTTGGTCAAAAAACGTGGTGCGATAGACAACAACTATGGAAGGAAGTAATTACTGGGGACACGGTTACAAGACTCAGCATTCCTATCTGAGGTCGCGGTAAAATCACCTGAAGAAGGTGAAATTTGGCTGGTAAAATCACCTGAAGAAGGTGAAATTTGGCCGAAACGTAGTGAAAGAAGAAACAACACAAAAACTACCAAGATGGGGGGGAAAAGTCCGCAATAAATAAAAATTAATTCTCAGATTAAAAAAGCCCCATCTCAAAATGATTCCAATTAAAGATACGTATAATTTTATTATTTCTTAATATATTTGAAATTGTCTATAGAATATAGTAATCTGTTCGATAACAACTATTAAAACGGTTAGATAACAAATTAAACTGTTTTACATTTTCAGTTATTTTTCAAAACTAGTAGTTCAGTTGTAAGAGGTCAATAGTCGAGGGAAACCCAGTGTTCTAAGGGTTAATATGTCTACATATTTTTTTAAATGCCTTGTTATATATTTTTCTTCCTTGTGTTAACTCTTCTTCAATAAAACTACAAATATGACCTAGGTTCATTTTTTTTTTGTCCTTTCGGGTAATCTTCGCAAAATGGTTTAAAATGGTTATTGAAGCCCTGGGCCAATTTTAACCGGGATAGCAGACGTTATTGTAGTCGTATTTACTGGAACAACAATCAAAGCGTTTGTAGTATGAGTTGAAACGCGACATTGGTAACTCGGAAGTCGCTATCAGCTTAGCCGGAAGTCCAGCGTGAGGATAGTGATCGGTTGGAAGTGGTCTGTGGACAGTGACGATTTAATGAAGGCCTGGGTGTCACTCGCAATGGGGTTTTGGGAGCAGTAGAGGGAGAGTATTTCTCACCGGTCAGGAGCGACTCGAAAAACAAACTTCGGAAATAGCGTTGATGGGGGGTGGATGTTATGGTTGGGAGTTGGAAAACAGATAGAGGAGAACTGAGGCATAAGGTGGTGAAGGTAAAGGTGGAGGACAGCGATATTGAGAGGAGATCGCGAGTGCGTAAAGCATGTAGCCCTTGAATAGAAAGATGATAATCGGATGACGAAGTTGTGATTGTTTCAGTGACATCAAATTTATCCAGTCCATGAAAAGGCGCCATCATATTTTTTTCGCGCCAATCAGAATTTCTCGCTATTATTAATTACTGAACAAGGTCCTTTTGAAAATAAAAAGCAGAAAGCTACGTAAACTACTATTTGACTAATTAGGCTTCGGACTTTTTAACGCAACAACACACACGCATGCACAAAAATCTATGCATGCATGTAGGGGGCGAGCTAAGTGTTGAAAAGAAAATCAGATAACTGAGTTCAAATCCTAGACAAGGCTGTATGCGAATTATTTCGCGTTAATACTCTTGTAATATAATGGCCGAGGTATTTCGTTTTATAAAAACTACTCGAGCGGACCTGAAGTGTTACAGAAGGTCAAATAACGGATGAAAATCCCAGTAAGTTAGATGACTTGATGGTTTCTTTGTTTTTAATAGCATATCAACTCTTTTTAGGTTATTTAATGCCAAAGCCATTCTCCTAGAAGAACAGTAGTGGTACTATTTACCCCATAGCTGGGAGGATGAGGGGGTTCATACCTTTCCCAAGGGTATTTGCCTGAAAGTGAACGTAATAGCACGAACTCGCGTACGACGATTCCGCAGTCCAACGCTTTAACCATTACACCACGAGGACACCCCCTGGATGACTTGAATGTAAGTCGATAAAATAAACATATTTGTTACCAGTAGATATGTTTTACGATGTTTCCTAGGACTTTCATGTACATTTTGTCCAGTGACGAGGTCTTAGTTCTCGATTGGTTGATTGATTGATTTTAACGGTATATCAACCTGTCTAATGTTATTTTATGCCTTCAAGTTAAGGAATCGCGTTCATTGTACGTACATATTAACATATTTTGTGTAGTTTTTTTCTTTAGAGCTTTTTTTTTGTACACAGTACTATCGAATAGGAATAATTTTAGACATCTATTTAACCGATAGGACCCTAACGGGTACTACCACTCTGGTTCAAAGTTGGCGTGGGGTTGATGACAATAAAGGAATGCTCCACACTCCCCAGATCTCTTGTTGCCCTGTCAACTGGGGCTATAGAATACACCGACTGAATCTCTGCAGGGGAGTATTACCCTACCAATGAGTGTCCTGAGAATGACGCTGAACAATCTGATGGTGAAGCTTCAGTAACACTGGAGCTTGGGAGAATTTGTTGCAATCGCTCCCAGGTTCACTCTGACCTGGAGTGGTCGTACCTGATAGAGCCCTATCTATGGATTAAATAGAACTAAACAATGTACTTATGGTAAACTGAATGGATTTTGCAAAAATGGATTTGGCATTAAATAACCTACAATGGTTGACATGCCATAAAACCCAACCCAACCAAATCATATATATCTACTATATATGTATGAAGAGGATTTTGCATTGAATAACCTACAATGGTTGATATGCCATGAAACCCACCCAAACCAAATCATATATATTTAATATATATGTATAAAGAGGATTTTGCATTAAATAACCGAATGCCGGGTTATAGCTTGAACTAGACAGCAAGGTCTAGTGCTATACATAGGGGACAAAGTTTGCAGTTCGCCTACTTTAAGGTGGCCCAACCAAAGCTGGGGGCCTTTCGGCCTCGAATCTGCCATTGATTTCGATACCCCATGTGGCACGAATGCTAGGTGGCCCAGCTAAGGCCAGGTAAGTATTAAGAATAAGTTCTTGAAGATTGAAACGTTTATGATTGATAATTATCATCAATTATTCGAAATCATATGATTGTGTTAAAAAAGAATAAATGAATAAGAAGATTAAGCATATTTACCAACCCTTCCGTTCGGGCAGGATATAACACGAGGTCAATTTTTAAGCGGAGTTTAACAGGTTTCAATTCAGAGTTTTCCTTCTACTAGACTAGTTGCCTCAACAAAGCTGAAGAACCTAGTCACTCCTACTATTTACCCATAGCTGGAGGGAGAATAATTGAATCATAGCTTTCCCAAGGGTATTAGTGCTATGTGAAATGCAATCAGTCTCGTTCAGGATTTGAACACGTGTCGCCGTGTCCATTTCCTACGACGATAACCATTACACCAAGGGTACCTCCTAAGTTTTATGGCATATCAACCATTGTTGGTTATTTAAGGGCCAATCTGGTTTATTCATTTATATTACTTACATAAGATTTGTAAACGTCAGTCAACAAAGCTCACTAACAAGTCAATTAAACATCATTCATTTGTTTACACCCACTTAAATGATCAAACAGTTCTATTTCAAACAATTCAATTTAGCATAAATCAACAAAGTTAAAAGTTTACAAGTATTGTACTGTATGACCAATATTAATGATTTCTTACACACAGATAAATGATCAAACAGTTCTGCAGTCAGTCTCGTTCAGGATTTGAACTCGTGTCGCCGTATCCATTTCCTACGACGATAACCATTACACCACGGGCACCTCCAATAATAATGAATAAGAAGATTAACTTCGGCATTAAATAAACCAGCACGTTATTAATATTAAACAAGCAAGCGCGCATATTGTTATTTCTGTGAAAAGTAATGGAATCGGCCACACGAATTCAAATCCTGAATGTAAATGTGTCGTATATCCATAATACAACTATAGGCAGAAACATAGTCAACAATAATGACGATTACAAGAACGAACGAACACGCTTCTTAATAAAAATATATCTCTCACACTTTATTCGAAAGGGTTGATGCTGGTTGTGTGTGAGAGGTGAGCTAGAGAAGGGGACGGACTGCTACATATTGACCCCAAAGTTCTTCTGACCATAGCAGCACTTTTTTCTCATCTTGACTGGGCTGCTCAACCGTGGATCACTGATGGCCCAAGCCCTCCGTCTGGAGCTGACTCTCACTCCGGCATCTTGTCCCCAACTGACTCCAACTGCAACTGGAACTGGTACTCGAACTGCCCCAAGTCGTCTGTTGCACCTGGTAATATAATTGTTTGACATCCACCTGCTTCCAGTGGGCGCGCGTATCTGTACCGAATTCGACCACGTCCACAGGTCAAGGTGATATTCTGATATCTTCGACCGGATACACCTGTTTCGCTGTTCTTCCGCTTATTTACACAGGTGCATCTCTTGATTAACGGCTCGGTCGAGGGTCAGTATGTTACATATGTAAATATGAATACATATTTTTTGTACACAATAAATATTTTACTTATTAGTGGGCGTTTTGGGTAGTGTAATGGTTGGCAAGCTAGACTAGAAAGCCTTCACGAATGGGTTCGAGTCTCACTTGGTGTCCTATTCATTTGACCTTGTGCCACATCGAAGCAGAAAGCTACGTAAACTACTATTTGACTAATTAGGCTTCGGACTTTTTAACGCAACAACACACACGCATGCACAAAAATCTATGCATGCATGTAGGGGGCGAGCTAAGTGTTGAAAAGAAAATCAGATAACTGAGTTCAAATCCTAGACAAGGCTGTATGCGAATTATTTCGCGTTAATACTCTTGTAATATAATGGCCGAGGGATTTCGTTTTATGCCTTTGGGTTTAGTTAGGCTGAGAACCTTTCGGCTTAGTGCATGGGTTACTTAGGAGCAACATTAACGCAGGTGTTCGCGCGCACGAACGGAGCGCGAAGCAGACGTGTCACTCAGAGATGTCACAATAGAAACCCGAGATGGGAAACAGGGCAAGGGAGTGCGAATGACTCACGTACCGGAAGCGCGCGGGGGATTTGGGGAGATTTGAAAAAGTCAACTGACTTCAGTTGAGTTGAGAACTGGACACCGAACGAGAAGGGTCGACTTTCGGGACTGGCTGAGCCGAGACGAATTTGCACGCCGCACAAGATAGGGGTGGGGGCAGATAGAAAAGCCAGAATACAAAGAATGTGTATCTCTCTCCTTATGTCGAAGAACCTTTAAACTCAAATGTAATAAAAAGTTTCGTACCTGAACTAAGAAGTCGTAAGTGTTTTTCGTGTTTCGAGATTCCTATGTTCTATGTATATATGTTATGAACATTCTATGCATACTTCTCATATTCGTATATGGCTATGCTTGGGGTTGGGCAGATGGAAAAGTCAGCATAGAAAGATTGTGCCTCTCTCCTTATGTCGAAGAACCTTTAAACTCAAAGGTAATAAAAAGTTTCGTACCTGAATTAAGAAGTCGTAAGTGTTTTTCGTGTTTCGAGATTCTTATGTTCTATGTATATATGTTGTGAACATTCTATGTAGGTTTTACATATCTGTATCATGGGTATGGTACACTCTTAAATGGTTTCAAATCTGGTTTGGCTTGGTTTCTTCGTTTAATTACATATCAGTCTTTGTGGGTTATTTAATGTCTGTGCTATCCATGTTAAAGGACAATGGTGGTGCTATCTGACTCATTCTTAGTGGATCTAGGGGTTCATATCTTCCAAGTGATATTAGTCCGAAAGGAAGCATAATAGCTCACTTACTATGAAGTCACTGTCCAGCACGTTTGCCACTACGCCACGAGACCGCTCACTGTCTCAAATATACCAAATGTCTAATATATGGCTTCATGTATTCCCATGTAATACAGGATGAAACGATAAAATTGTCATCCTAAAGAAAACAACACTACAGATTTATTTTAAAACTTTTATTGAAAAAATCAATTCAGCTAACTTGATTATGTAGTAGAGCTGACATCTATTCAATGTAGCCGCCTTCAGCCTCAATTACCGCCTCGATACGGATCCGGAACTGGGAGCATGCCTTTTCCACAAGCGCTGGCGGGAGCTCGGCGAATACTCGGCGGATGGCGGCGATCAGGCTGGCTTTGGTGTTGTGGGAGGTCATGTTGGTGATGTTCTTGACGTATGACCAAACGAAGTAGTCCAGTGAATTCAGGTCGGGAGAGGAGGGGGCCAGTGAGAGAAGGGTACAAAGTCGTAGCACTCCTTCTGAAGCCAAGCCTGGGTCTCTTTGGACTTGTGGGCCGGCGCCGAGTCCTGCTGCCACACCCAGGGTCTGCCACCGGCTACCTGATTGCACCAGGGGATCACCACACTCTTCAGCACATCCAGGTACACTTTGGTGTTGACTT
Source organism: Sepioteuthis lessoniana (assembly GCA_963585895.1). NCBI lineage: Eukaryota > Metazoa > Mollusca > Cephalopoda > Myopsida > Loliginidae > Sepioteuthis > Sepioteuthis lessoniana. Next base: position 62,607,408 of record OY757935.1, on the reverse strand, counting down.
TCAAGCTGACTTCGAAGATGTGAGGTTGCATGATGTGGCCCTCACTTGAAAGCACACCAAAGACCATAACCGTAGCCAGAACCTTTCTTTTCATCACCCTGGGCACGTTGAACCGTCTGGATTTGTATTTTGAGGGTGCTGGCAATGGTCCTGTCGTCATAACTTGGATCGGTAGAGGGCATGACTTGTACAGCGGCATCTCCGATCTCGATCGTTGAACATTGTGTCACTTTCAGACATGATAGAAGGCTCCTATCGCTCTTGGGATTTGTACACAACTGGCCAACAAGTAGATGCTCTGCAAGAAAAAAAGAAAACCGGTTTTCATTAAACGGAAATGGAATCATGTCTTTTCTAGGGCGACAATTTTATCGTTCCAACCTGTACAACAATTCACAGGTAGAAATATCGTTTCACGTAACCTTTTATGATAATTTGTATGCACACTGCTATGTGCTTTTAAGTATTCCTCTCTAATACAAACAATTTTTTACTAAACGAACTGTTTTTAAATATTTGTAGATAGTATTAGTACTTTTTTAATGTTTGTAATTTCTAGATAGTATTAGTAATTTTTTAATATTAGTAATTTCTAGATAGTATTAGTAATTTTACCAATTTTGATCAAATCCTGGACGAGGTTGCTTGTATTTCACTTGACGCTGACCCTCTTGGAAAAAGTAATGAAATCGTCCCTTCTCTTCCCCATACCAGCTATCGGTAAATAATAGGACAGACTGAATAGGGAACTAGTCAAAAAGAAGGAAAACTCTGAATACGAACCAGCTTTGCGTCGCTTAAAGATTGGCTTCATTTCGGTAAAAACATACCTTCAAATTTAATGGAGTCACTCATGGCGTGATGGTTATCGACGAAGGGAATGGGCGCTGCGTCCAAATTCGAACCCTGTTTCGGTTGCATACAGCACTAATACTCTTGAGATACGTATGGATCCAAGTTCTCCATCCAGTAGTTAGTAAATAGTAGGGCAGACTGATTTCTTTAACTTTGGTATGGCAACCGGTCTAATTTAAACCTCTTGTACTGCACATAAAAATTGACCTTATGTCTTATCCTGTCCATGGCCGAGGGTTTGGGCAAATACGTACATTCACATTTAACAGACGACCCGTGAACTTTGCAGTGACTCAAACCCTCCTTTTGTAAGAGGACAGGAGGTTGTCTTATAGGTGAAGGTGATTTATCGATGTGGAAAAACAGCTCCTGAGATCTTGTCAGGGTTTTGGAGGAAAGAAAAAATAAAAGCTTAAAAAAAGAAAATAGTTTTGGGGTCGGTCTTAGATCTATCTTCAGAGAGTTTAACCTTTCATAAATGACTAAAACATTCTAATTCTCTTGGAAAAGGCATGAATTGATCTTCTCCCCCCACCACCACAATCACGAATAAATTGAAGGACAGGTTGGGCTCTTTCGCCCAGGTACAACAACAGGTGTAGAAGGAAAAATCTGAATTAAAAGCATCTGAACACCGCTTATAAGACCGTGTGCCAAAAAAAAAAAAAAAAAAAGAAAAAAAGACAATCCCCCCCCACAAAAAAAGAAAAGCAAAACAAAATAAAACAACAAAAAACAAAAGAATAACCCAAAAATACCAAACAAACAAAAAGAAAACACAACAGAAAACAAAACAAAACAAAACAAAACAAAAAACCACAAAAAACGAGCAAAGTGAAAAACAAAACAATATAAAACAAAATAAAACAAAACAAATGCAAAATAACCCCCCCCCCCAAAAAAAAACAAAGTAGAAAACAAAAACAAAACAAAAACAAACAAAAAAACGAAGGAAAAAAAACTCTTAATAAACAACTATAAAAATATAAATACAAATGTAAAATGAACGTGATTCTCTAATCCCTTAGCATTAAATTCCCCAAGACGAGGTGACATGCCATTAAAATCAATAAATCAATTTTTAAATGTAAATATAATCGTACAGTGAATGTGATTCATTAACTTTTCGGTCTAAAATAACCCTAGATCGGTTGACATGCCATTAATGTCAATCAATCTAATGTACCCCAAAAATTGACCTTATGTCGCCTCTTGCCTGTGGTGGAGGGGTTGATTAAATACATGCATATCCCAATTGGCAGCATAGCATCAAAGGGTTTCTTCGTCCATGAAGGTCAGACAGACACAGTCTTTTTAATAATTGATATAGATTTTATTGCGACCCCGTAGTTACTTCTAAGCATCTTAAATTGGGTCACGGCCTCTGGGTTGAGAAGTCAAGGGACGGAGGAATAATTTTAAAACAAGCCGATAGCCTCCGAGACGTTAATTTTTGAAGGGCAGGATAGAAAAACAATGTGGAAAAAAATGGAGGGAGGGGAGATAATCTGTTGACCTCTTCAATGTAGCAAAAGTTAATGAAAGACAAATGAAGGCGGCCGGTAAGAATCAAGATGGCTGTCGGTGAAAATTGATGATCGATTTACGACCGTGAAACGTAATATCAAAATCAAAACAAAAGCGTTTCTTTTTTTTCTTTTTTTTTTTTTTTTCAAGAAGGACGGGAAGATAAACACAAGCAAAAACAAAAAATAAATTAAAAGATAATTACAGACTTGACTGAAACAAAAACACGCATATGTAAAGACTAGTTTACTAATAAATTTCGCCTTATTCTTTCTTTCTTTCTTTCTTTCTTTCTTTCTCGTGGTCTTTATTATCTTCCTTCTCTATCGTATTTTTCTTTTCTTCTTCTATGTTTACTCTCTCTCTCTTTCTACCTATTCTCGCTCTACATCTCTTCTCTCTTTATATCTCTTTATATTTCCTCTCACTTTCTGCTTTCTATCTATTCTCCATCTATATCAATTCATTTATATCTATTATCCCTATATATCTACTCTCTCCTCCCTCCTCCTCTCTCTCTCTCTCTTCTCTTTCTATATCTACCCCCTCTTTATATATACTGTCCTCCTATATCTACCCCCTCTTTATATCAACTCTTTTCTCTCTATTCTCCCTCTATATCAATTCATTTATATCTATTATCCCTATATATCTACTCTCGCTTCTATATCTACTCTCTCCTCCCTCCTCTTCCTCTCTCTCTCTCTTCTCTTTCTATATCTACCCCCTCTTTATATATACTCTCCTCCTATATTTACTCCCTCTTTATATCAACTCTTTTCTCTCTATTCTCCCTCTATATCAATTCATTTATATCTATTATCCCTATATATCTACTCTCGCTTCTATATCTACTCTCTCCTCCCTCCTCCTCTCTCTCTCTCTCTCTTCTCTTTCTATATCTACCCCCTCTTTATATATACTCTCCTCCTATATCTACCCCCTCTTTATATCAACTCTTTTCTCTCTATTCTCCCTCTATATCAATTCATTTATATCTATTATCCCTATATATCTACTCTCGCTTCTATATCTACTCTCTCCTCCCTCCTCCTCTCTCTCGCTCTTCTCTTTCTATATCTACCCCCTCTTTATATATACTCTCCGCCTATATCTACCCCCTCTTTATATCAACTCTTTTCTCTCTATTCTCCCTCTATATCAATTCATTTATATCTATTATCCCTATATATCTACTCTCGCTTCTATATCTACTCTCTCCTCCCTCCTCCTCTCTCTCTCTCTCTACTCTTTCTATATCTACCCCCTCTTTATATATACTCTCCTCCTATATCTACCCCCTCTTTATATCAACTCTTTTCTCTCTATTCTCCGTCTATATCAATTCATTTATATCTATTATCCCTATATATCTACTCTCTCTTCTATATCTACTCTCTCCTCCCTCCTCTCCTCTCTCTCCCTCTCTTCTCTTTCTATATCTACCCCCTCTTTATATATACTCTCCGCCTATATCTACCCCCTCTTTATATCAACTCTTTTCTCTCTATTCTCCCTCTATATCAATTCATTTATATCTATTATCCCTATATATCTACTCTCGCTTCTATATCTACTCTCTCCTCCCTCCTCCTCTCTCTCTCTCTCTACTCTTTCTATATCTACCCCCTCTTTATATATACTCTCCTCCTATATCTACCCCCTCTTTATATAAACTCTTTTCTCTCTATTCTCCCTCTATATCAATTCATTTATATCTATTATCCCTATATATCTACTCTCGCTTCTATATCTACTCTCTCCTCCCTCCTCCTCCTCTCTCTCTCTCTCTTCTCTTTCTATATCTACCCCCTCTTTATATATACTCTCCTCCTATATCTACCCCCTCTTTATATCAACTCTTTTCTCTCTATTCTCCCTCTATATCAATTCATTTATATCTATTATCCCTATATATCTACTCTCGCTTCTATATCTACTCTCTCCTCCCTCCTCCTCTCTCTCTCTCTCTACTCTTTCTATATCTACCCCCTCTTTATATATACTCTCCTCCTATATCTACCCCCTCTTTATATCAACTCTTTTCTCTCTATTCTCCCTCTATATCAATTCATTTATATCTATTATCCCTATATATCTACTCTCGCTTCTATATCTACTCTCTCCTCCCTCCTCCTCCTCTCTCTCTCTCTCTTCTCTTTCTATATCTACCCCCTCTTTATATATACTCTCCTCCTATATCTACCCCCTCTTTATATCAACTCTTTTCTATCTATTCTCCCTCTATATCAATTCATTTATATCTATTATCCCTATATATCTACTCTCGCTTCTATATCTACTCTCTCCTCCCTCCTCCCTCCTCCTCTCTCTCTTCTCTTTCTATATCTACCCCCTCTTTATATATACTCTCCTCCTATATCTACCCCCTCTTTATATATACTCTTTTCTCTCTATTCTCCCTCTATATCAATTCATTTATATCTATTATCCCTATATATCTACTCTCGCTCCTATATCTACTCTCTCCTCCCTCCTCCTCCTCTCTCTTTCTCTCTTCTCTTTCTATATCTACCCCCTCTTTATATATACTCTCCTCCTATATCTACCCCCTCTTTATATCAACTCTTTTCTCTCTATTCTCCCTCTATATCAATTCATTTATATCTATTATCCCTATATATCTACTCTCGCTTCTATATCTACTCTCTCCTCCCTCCTCCTCTCTCTCTCTCTTCTCTTTCTATATCTACCCCCTCTTTATATATACTCTCCGCCTATATCTACCCCCTCTTTATATCAACTCTTTTCTCTCTATTCTCCCTCTATATCAATTCATTTATATCTATTATCCCTATATATCTACTCTCGCTTCTATATCTACTCTCTCCTCCCTCTTCCTCTCTCTCTTTCTCTCTTCTCTTTCTATATCTACCCCCTCTTTATATATACTCTCCTCCTATATCTACCCCCTCTTTATATCAACTCTTTTCTCTCTATTCTCCCTCTATATCAATTCATTTATATCTATTATCCCTATATATCTACTCTCGCTTCTATATCTACTCTCTCCTCCCTCCTCCTCCTCTCTCTCTCTCTCTTCTCTTTCTATATCTACCCCCTCTTTATATATACTCTCCGCCTATATCTACCCCCTCTTTATATCAACTCTTTTCTCTCTATTCTCCCTCTATATCAATTCATTTATATCTATTATCCCTATATATCTACTCTCGCTTCTTTATCTACTCTCTCCTCCCTCCTCCTCTCTCCCTCTCTCTTCTCTTTCTATATCTACCCCCTCTTTATATATACTCTCCTCCTGTATCTACCCCCTCTTTATATCAACTCTTTTCTCTCTATTCTCCCTCTATATCAATTCATTTATATCTATTATCCCTATATATCTACTCTCGCTTCTATATCTACTCACTCCTCCCTCCTCTCCTCTCACTCCCTCTCTTCTCTTTCTATATCTACCCCCTCTTTATATATACTCACCTCCTATATCTACCCCCTCTTTATATCAACTCTTTTCTCTCTATTCTCCCTCTATATCAATTCATTTATATCTATTATCCCTATATATCTACTCTCGCTTCTATATCTACTCTCTCCTCCCTCCTCCTCTCTCTCTCTCTTCTCTTTCTATATCTACCCCCTCTTTATATATACTCTCCTCCTATATCTACCCCCTCTTTATATTAACTCTTTTCTCTATATTCTCCCTCTATATCAATTCATTTATATCTATTATCCCTATATATCTACTCCCGCTTCTATATCTACTCTCTCCTCCCTCCTCCTCTCTCTCTCTCTTCTCTTTCTATATCTACCCCCTCTTTATATATACTCTCCTCCTATATCTACCCCCTCTTTATATGAACACTTTTCTCTCTATTCTCCCTCTATATCAATTCATTTATATCTATTATCCCTATATATCTACTCTCGCTTCTATATCTACTCTCTCCTCCCTCCTCCTCTCTCTCTCTTCTCTTTCTATATCTACCCCCTCTTTATATATACTCTCCTCCTATATCTACCCCCTCTTTATATCAACTCTTTTCTCTCTATTCTCCCTCTATATCAATTCATTTATATCTATTATCCCTATATATCTACTCTCGCTTCTATATCTACTCTCTCCTCCCTCCTCCTCTCTCTCTCTCTCTTCTCTTTCTATATCTACCCCCTCTTTATATATACTCTCCTCCTATATCTACCCCCTCTTTATATCAACTCTTTTCTCTCTATTCTCCCTCTATATCAATTCATTTATATCTATTATCCCTATATATCTACTCTCGCTTCTATATCTACTCTCTCCTTCCTCCTCCTCTCTCTCTCTCTTCTCTTTCTATATCTACCCCCTCTTTATATATACTCTCCTCCTATATCTACCCCCTCTTTATATCAACTCTTTTCTCTCTATTCTCCCTCTATATCAATTCTTTCTTTACATCTATTCTCCCTATATATCTTGCTCACCTACAACTACTCGACATATTCGAGGATCATTAAATAAGTTTCCAGACTTTTTTCGTATGGACATTTTTATTGATACTCGACACATGGAACTCTAGTCCCCTTCCAAGTAATCTCCTCCGAATGAAATGCACTTGTTCTACCGTTTCAATAACTTCTAGAAGGCCCCATGGAAGTCGTCTTGTGTGAGCGTATGGATGACCATCGTCACAGCCTCTTTCATCTCCTCAATTGTCTCATAACGGCAGCCTGTGAGCTTAGGGAGTAACCAAAAGTCACAGGGACCAAAGTCTGGACTATAGGGAGGCTGAGGAACTGTCTTGATGCCCATATTGGTAAAATAGTCTGTGACAAGGATGGAGTAGTGGACTGGTGTATTGTCCTACTGGAAATGCCACTGACCCAATTTGAAGAGTGCTGGCCTCTTCCGACATAATCTCTTCCTGAACTCTCTTAAAACTGCAACATAGTAACTCTAACCCTAACCCTTTGGCCAATCAACTCTGGTCTGTTGACTTCCTTAATCCTCCAAAACTTCTCAACATCCCTCACAGACCCCCTGCCTTCCTTGAATCTCTTATGCCACTCAAAAACTCATGCTTGATTCAAGCAGTCTGAAGCATTCCATACGTTTCTGTGGCATTTCTTCCAAGTTTAAAACAGAATTTTATTGCATATCGTTCTTCTAAAGTGTCCTCATGTCCAGGTTTCATTTTTGAAATTGACCAGCTGTGACAATCAGGCTTTAGTAGGGTGTATTCCAATTGCTGCTGTAGCTGTGAATTTGAACCTGAAATCCTAAAAATAGGTCAGTCATCTCATTAGATGTATAGCAATAATAAGCTGAAATTTCAAGAGTCTACGACAATTTTAAATACCTGTAAAAAAAACTCTGTAAACTTATTGAATGTACCACGTATATGTACTTACCCTCATCATTTTCCACCATTGCCTCCTCCCTGTCCCTTTCTAATATCCTCTATTACCTTTTCCCTCAATCACTTCCATTCTGTCCCCCTCTTCCCTATTTCACCCGTTTTCTTTAGGCAGTTTCTTTAATCTCTGTTTCTTATTTTTTCTTATACCCACTCTCTTAATCACTTTCTTTCTATCTCTTTTTATTCCTCCCCTTGTGTATTTCACTTACTTTCTTTCTCCATATCCTTTAATCTTTCTTATCTATTCTCCTACCCACTCTCTCAACCATTTTCCATCTATCTCCATTTTCTGCCTTTATCTTTCTTTCTAATTTTCTGTATTGCCTTAACTTTCCTTCTATTTCTCTTCTTCTCTTTACCGTTTTCTTCTCCATTTTTCTCTCTAATTTCCTCTTGTACCTTCTCTCTCTATCATTTTCCTTCTATTTTTCTCTGTTTCTCTTTCAATCAATTCCTCTCCACTTCCCTCTCTCTATATAGTTCCCATCTTTCTAATTTCCTCTTCTACCTTCTCTCTCGACTGATTTCCCTCTATTTTCCTCTATTTCACTTCTCTATTTCTCTTTCTCTTTCTCTCTCTCTCTCTTCTGGTCTCGTCTTTAGATCTTTTTCTACTTTCTTTTTCTAATGTCCCTCTCTTCCATCTTCTTCTTTTTTATCTTCTCCATTTTTCTCTGGCTTTCTCTCTCATTATACCCTACGTTTTCATCTTCCTTTTTAATTTCTTTTGCTATCTCTCTCTATTAAATTTATTCTTTCTATATATCTCTTTTTTCTTTCTATTTCACCCTCTCTCCACTTTACTTTTCTTTTTTTTTCTTTGTTTCTTTCTAATTTACAACCTGTCTATCGAAATATTTCTATCTTCGCTTCTATTTTTTTCTTTTTTCATTTCATATCTGCAACTGTCTCCTCTCTCTTTAATTTTCTCTAAATCTATTATCACCAACTTATTCTCTCTCTCTTCCTGTCTGTCTATCAGTCTGTCTATATATAGAGACAGACTAACAGACAACGGATAGGTCTCTTGGTTGAAGTGCAGACTGTTTTATTTAACTGAAGGCGTTGAAAAAAATGTGATAATTTCGAAGAGAAAAAGTCTTCACAGATTAAGTCTGAGAGAAAGATGGGGACAGACAGACAGACAGACAGACAGACTGACGGACGGATAGACAGTCTGACAGAGGGAGAAGAAAAGAGAGAGAAAGAGAGAAAAGAAGAAGCACAAAGACAGTAAGACAAAGAAAAACAGATACAGAGAGTAGTACCAAGAGAAAGGGATAATATTTCAAATACAGAGAGAAAGAGGGTGAGAAAGAGAAGAGACCAAGAGAAATTGAATGCGTGTTAGTGTGTGTGTGTGTGTGTGAGAGAGAGAGAGAGAGAAAGAAAGAAAGAGAGAGAGAGAGAGAGAGAGAGAGAAACAAAGATAGGGAGATGAAAGTGACAAAAAGAACGATAGAAAGAGGGAGAGAGAGAAAGAAAAAGAGAGAACAGAGAGAGAACCGAGAGAGAGACAGAGAGAGGGAGTAAAAAAGCAAAGAGAGAGAAAAAATGAGAAAGAGCAAGCGAGCGAGCGTGAGAGAGAGAGACAGAGACACTGAGAGAGAGAGAGAGAGAGAGGCGGTTGATTTAAGATGTCAGATTTCATCGCATCATAATATTCCCCCATACATCCATCATATATATATATATATATATATATTTATATTCTAAATTTTTTTTACCAACATCAGCTGTTGAATAACTGTTTTATTGTGAAATAATTGACTTGCATAATAAATTCTGACACATCGAAAAGACAGGGAGATCAAGAAAGAATGAATGACAGAAATAGTGAAAAAAACAAAATAAAACAACCCCTCCAAACAAACTGTGAAAGAATGAGATAGAAAGGAAGAAGATTTATGAAGTAGAGAGAAAGAGAAGCTTAAGATGAGAGTGACTAAATGCATGTGTGTGTGTGTGTATGTGTATGTGTATGAGAGAAAGAGAGCGATCTATCTATCTATTTATTTATCTATTTAGAGAGAGAGAGAGAGAGAGAGAGAGAGAGGAGGGAGGGATGGGGTAGAAGATTGAAAAGCATAGTAACAAAGAGTGTGAGAAATATAGGACAGAAATGAAGAAAATCTAAGAGAGAGAGAGAGAGAGAGAGAGAGAGAGAGACAGACAGACAGACAGACAGACAGACAGGAATTGAGACGGAGATAGAAGGCTTGAAAAACATAGGAACAAAGAGTGTAAGAAATATAGGACAGACTTGAAGAAAATCTGATATATATATATATATATATATATATATATATATATATATATATATATATATATATATATATCTGTCTATCTACACTTCAAATTTACTCCTGAAAGTGTTTTAAACCAGTGAATTAACTAGATAGGCTGTTGTATACGTATATCCCGATAGTACCCCTGCGGGTGGTAAATATACCCGGAACGTATGACCCGGGTATGATATTAAATTCCATCAGATGGTGAGGCCACATCTAATTGTGTGCAAACAAATGGGCTCTTACTCATTTAAAAAATAATTTTACTTACAAACTATTGGCTTAAAAATTATAAATGTATGAACAAGATTCGGAATTAAATAACCATCACAGGTTGATATGCCATGTAACCAATGCAGAACAGTATAAAAAATATTTCAGGTATAAAATGAAACAAAAATAGAAAAAAAATTCATATCTACTCGACCCATATATGAGAAACCAACAGATACTACCATTCTGGGTCAGAGTGGACCTGGGATTAATGGCCATGAAAAGGTTTAGTTATTCTAGTATTCTACATTTAATATACTACTAATAAAAATATTCAAGAGAAAAGGATCTTTTCTACCTCTTTCTTACAACTACTTCGCTGCTATGTATATAGATATAGTCATCCACAGACAGTTTCGTTGTATCACAACTCTTCGGTGTGGCTAGACCTTCCATGTGGTTCAAGTAGAGATCAAAATATTCATTATCTGTTACCGGAGAGAAGTACATATATATATATGATAAAATAATAAAGACACGTTTTAGCTATATAATTTTATTAAGATCCTTTCAAGTTTCCAGATAAGTGTCTTGGTTTCTGGTTGGAATTGGTTGATGAATTAATTCACCAAAATTGTCCTGAGCGCTTTCGGAGCTTTCATAGGCCATCAACAGGGGTTATTTGCATGAGTAAAAAGAATCTTTTAAAGAGTTTTTCAAAATATTTTTTAATAATATTACAAAATTACGTACACGAAAAGTTAGATAAACCTGAGATGCGGATGACATCGAACGAATTTAAAAAAACAGAACGCCATCAACAGAAAAAGATCATTATCAAGAAAAATAGAATACTAAAAAAATTACACACAACTCTATGGTTGATTGGATGGGTTTTATGACATATCAACCATTGTAGCTTGTTTAATGCCAAATCCTCTTTATACATGAATATCAAGTATATATGATTTGGTTTGGTTGGGTTTTATGGCATATCAACCATTGTAGGTTATTTAATGCCAAATCCTTTTTATACATATATATTAGATATATATGATTTGTTTTGGTTGGGTTTTATGGCATATCAACTATTGTAGGTTATTTAATGCCAAATCCTTTTTATTCATATATATTAAATATATAAGATTTGGTTTGGTTAGACTTTATGACATATCAACCATTGTTGTAGGTTATTTAATGCTAAATCCCTTTTATACATATATATTAAATATATATGATTTGGTTTGGTTTAGTCTTATGGCAAATCAAACATTGTAGGTTATTTAATGTCAAATCTATTTTTATAAATACTGGTTTTGACAAGTATCTTTTTCTTTTAATATTTAGCAAAATAGTGGATGTTTGAAGTAATTTTTTAAAATGTATTTTTAAGTCTATTTCTAAATATTGAATTTGATATGTTATAAAGAAAGTCTGTGTCTAAATACCAGTTGGGTCATCTTTTTCTTTTCACTTTTCAAAGTCCGTAACTGATAACAGAATTTAGCGAGTATGTTTTTAAAAGTCATTCGCTAAATTCTGTTTTTAGCAAGTATATATATCAAGTTTTTTCAAAAATTTGCTTCCTGGGTTTTATTTTACTTCGTTATATCAACCATTGTAGGTCATTTAATGCTAAATCCTGTTTATCAAGTATATATACCTATAAGATTTGTAAACACATTTTGTCGATAACATTCTTAGTCTGCGCTCATTTCTTTAGATGTTTTCAAGAATTGCTAAGTAACTGTCACAATGTAACATCAGACATTTATTTGCACACAGTTTGTTTTATATGACCCATAGATAGGACTCTGTCAGGTGCTACCACTCCCGGTCAGAGTGGACCTAGTGTTGTATACTCACAATACATATACAACTACGCGTGGTGCCGTGGTGTATTGGTTATCGTCGTAGGAAATGGACACGGCGACACGTGTTCAAATCCTGGACGAGACTGATTGCATTTCACATTGCACTAATACCCTTGGGAAAGGTATGAATCTAATTATTCTCCCTCCAGCTATGGGTAAAATAGTAGGGCAGACTAGGTTCTGCAACTAGTCTAGAAGAAGGAAAACTCTGAATTCAAACCTGTTAAACCCCGCTTAAAAAATTGACCTCGTGTCATATCCTGCCCGTGCGGAGGGGTTGGGTAAATATGTATACAACTAAGCGTGTACATTTACAAATATACCCTTACATGCAGAAACATCATTAACCGGTAATGACGACTTCAATAACGAACGAACACACTTCTTTATAAAAATATCTCTCTCACACTTTATTCTCGAAAGGGTGATCTTTGTTGTGTGTGAAAGATGAGTTGGAGACGGGGACAGACTGCTATATTGACCCAAGTTCTTCTGACCATAGCAGCACTTCTTCCTCATCTTAACTGGGGTTGCCCAACCGTGGGTCACTGAGGGCCCAAAGCCCTCTGTCTGCCGCTGGCTCTCACTTCGGCATCTTGCCTCCAACTGACTCGAACCGTCTGGCCCCTGGTTATATTATTGTTTATCGTCCACCTGCTTCCGCTGTTCTTCCGCTTATTTACTCAGAAGCATCTCTTGATTGACGGCTCGGTCGAGGGTCAATATATAAGACTAGGAGCAATGGCAATGAAGGGATACTCCACATTCTCCAAATCTCTAAGGCTGGAGCTTCGCCATTAGATGATTTAATGTCATATTCAGAATACACGTTGGCGTGGGGGGAGGGTCTACACCTCTGCAGAGATGCAACCGGTGTATTCTACAGCCCCAGCAGACTGGGCTGACAGCTGTGTGGTTTCAAATAACTAATAAGAATAATCCTTAGAGAATGAAAATCTATTTGACCCATTGATAGTTATTACCACTCCAGGACAGAGTGGACCTGTGAGTAATTTCAAGGAAGGAGTATTCCACATTTCCCAACGGTCCCTCTCTTCCAACTTCTTTTTTATCTTCTCCATTTTTCTCTGGCTTTCTCTCTCATTATACCCTACGTTTCCATCTTCCTTATAAGTTTCTTCTGCTATCTCTCTCGATTGAATTTATTCTTTTTATATATCTCTTTTTTCTTTCTATTTCACCCTCTCTCAACTTTACTTTCCTTTTTCTTTGTTTATTTCTAATTTACAACCTGTCTATCGAAATATTTCTATCTTCGCTTCTATTTTTTCTTTTTTCATTTCATATCTGCAACTGTCTCCTCTCTCTTTAATTTTCTCTAAATCTATTATCACCAACTTATCCTCTCTTTCTCCCTGTCTGTCTATATATATAGACAGACTAACAGACAATGGATAGGTCTCTTGGTTGAAGTGCAGACTGTTTTATTATTTAACTGAAGGCGTTGAAAAAAATGTGATAATTTCGAAGAGAAAAAGTCTTCACAGATTAAGTCTGAGAGAAAGATGGGGACAGACAGACAGACAGACTGACGGACGGATAGATAGACGGACAGACAGAGAGAGGAAGAGAGAAAAGAAGAAGCTCAAAGACAGTAAGACAAACTAGGACTGTCACCATCAGACTCTCGTTGACTTCTGCAGAGATACAGTCGACGTATTCAATAGCCCCAACCGTCATGACTAAATAATCTTAGCATTGTAACTTTAAACTTTTAGAATATAACGCGTCTCTTCGAGAGAAATGGACCCGGTGATAAGTGTTCGAATCCTCAACTAGTCTGTTTACATTTGCTATAGCGTTACTACTTTTAGGTATGATATGAATCTAACTGTTCTTCCATCAGCTAGGGGTAAATAGTAGGATAGACGTAGTTCTTTGGTCTTGGTATGGCGATCGGTCTCGGAAAAAAGTAAACTTTGAATTCAAATCAAAGGAACTCTCTTCTTGTTAGCCCAACTACTTTGAGAGCTCTTTTTACAATAGATGGTAATTAATGATTTTGCTATCACTAAAAATATCCAGGAGAAATGGAATCTTTTTCTTCTCTTCCCTTCCTTCTCCATCTTACTTCCGTTCCTATACTGCGCAATATTTCATTTCACTGTATCGGGCCGGAAATTTTAAGTACAGGGTGGAACGATAAAATTGTCGCCCTAGAAAAGACGACATGATTTCATTTCCGTTTAATGAAAACAGGTTTTCTTTTTTTGTTGCAGACCATCTACTAGTTGGCCAGTTATGTAAAAATCCCTAGAGCGATAGGAGCCATCTGTCATGTCTGAAAGTGACACAATGTTCAACGAGCGAGATCGGAGATGCGCCGCTGTACAACTCATGCCCTCTACTGATCCAAGTTATGACAACAGGACCATTGCCAGCACCCTCAAAATGCAAATCCAAACGGTTCAACGTGCCCAGGGTGATGAAAACAAGGTTTCCGGCAACGGTTATGGTCTTTGGTGTGCTTTCAAGTGAGGGCCACATCATGCCACTTCACATCTTCGAAGTCACTAATAATTCTATTCAACATTACTCGTTTATTTACATACAGTGAAATTGTTTCAAGAATTGCTATGTATCCCTAACGATCCAATTAAGCACCAGTCATTTGTCTGCACACAGTTTAAATGTCTAACAGTTCTATTTGACCAATAAATAGGACCTTATCAGGTGCTACTATTCCGGGCCCGAGTGGACCTGGGCGCGATGGCAATGAAGGGATACTCTGTATTCCCCAAGGTTCCAGCATTACTGCAGTTTTGTGTCCAGGGAACTCGTTGGCAGTATGGAGGTCACCCTCTTAAAGCGATGCAGTCGACGGGGCTGACTTCATTCGGTCGTCCATTTTCTCCAAGTAGATTTTCATTTGATGATTCTTGACTTTGCGTATTCATAAACGGACGAGCCTCACTAAACGTGTCAAAACTGTGCCCTTAAAAAAAGGAGGGGTATTCTGTTTGGTGTTCGAGCTTAGGGTAAAAAAAAAGTCGTTTTTTTTTAATTGGCACAGGCTTTGCTCTCTTGCCAGACTGACGCAGCACAGTATTCCTATTCTTACTTGGCGATATGCCACTTTGTAAATAACAGAACGTATTTGGTGGTGTATCGTAAGAAGCAAAACATAATGTTAATCAAGAGAGGTGTGGGTAGGGAAAGGAGAGACGATGTTGGAAAAAAGAAACAAACAAAAGAAGAGAGTTAGACGAAAACGATGGCTGAGAAGATCTCGCGAGTCAATTGGGGGAAGAACTTCACTCACGTGTGGCTTGGGGAGAATTCATTAAATTTAACCGAGCCGAAACGATATCAAGCTGTTTTAGAAGATAAGGGTCAGAGGTCAACCAAACACAATTTCCCATTTATTAATGTTATTTTGGAACTTTCTTTATTCCTTTCTTTCTTCATTTTTTCGTTCCTTCAATACTTTATCTTTCTTTCTTTCTATTTTTCTTTCTTTCTTTCTTTTCAGCCGTTTTCATTCTTTCTTTTCAACCGTTTTCTTTCTTTCTTTCTTTCTTTTCAGTCGTTTTCATTCTTTCTTTTCAGCCGTTTTCTTTCTTTCTTTCTTTCTTTCTTTCTTTCTTTCTTTCTTTCTTTTCAGCCGCTTTCATTCTTTCTTTTCAGCCATTTTCTTTCTTTCTTTCTTTCTTTCTTTCTTTTCAGCTGTTTTCATTCTTTCTTTTCAGCCGTTTTCTTTCTTTCTTTTCAGCCGTTTTGTTTGTTTGTTTATTTGTTTCTTTCAGGATAATTTGGGGATCATCTGATCCATAGATTTGATCCTGTATCTATTTTATTTATTCTGAAATGAAATGACCCTTCTGACCTTCCAATGTATTGATTTTGGCAGCATGTGCAGTCCACTAAATAAATTACAGTTTTTGCTCCTGCAATGAGATTTGTGATCATCAATAATCTTCTTCTTCTTCTTCTTCTTCTTCTTCTTCAGAGTTTTTCACTTCCGCGTCAGCTGACGATCTTTCACTGGAGTTTGAGTGACAGCAAGTTTCCTCAAGGCTCCAGGTCTCTTTCGGTATTCAAGCCGATCTCAATAGTACTGTTGTTTGGACAGTCTCCACCCGTCCTGTTATTTCCAAGTTCTCTAGTCCTTGTACCAATCCTTTATCCACTGTACCAAGAGCACCAATTACAATTGGTATAACCGTCACTTTCATATTCCACAGTTTTTTCAACTCTCTAGCAAGGTCGAGGTACTTATCCCTCTTTTCGCTCTCTTTCAATTTTACTCTGTGGTCCGTTGGGACAGCAAAGTCCAAATTTCTGCCATCTCTCTCTTTTTTGTTGAATATTATAAGGTATGGTTGTCTGGCTGAGATTAGGTGATCCGTATGTATGTCAAAATCTAGAAAAGATGCTGGGTTGTGCATATACGATTTGTTCGTATGGTCAAACTTCAATTTTTTGATTAATTCCCCGTGGATCACCTTGCCAGCCCAGTCGTGCTTAATCTTATATTCTTCCTATGCTAATTTGCTGCATCTGCTTATTATGTGATTGATGTTTTCATCTCCATCACCACATAAACTATATTTCCTATTTTGCAGTGTCTTATCTATTTTCGCTTTGGCATGATTGGTCCATATTATTATTATTATTATTATTATTATTATTATTATTATTATTATTATTATCATTATTATCATTACACGCAAAAAATTCGGTGTCCTATGCATTACACTAAACCGCATCTATGGGTGAGGCTTCAGTTCTGAAGAGTGGAACCACCCCCTTTATTGCCATTACTCCCATGTCCACTTTGCCCTGTTGTGGTAGTACCTGTTAGGGTTCCATTCATGAGTCAAATCGATCTCTTTCAGATTAGTACATTGGTTTTTAACGGAGGCAGTTGTGGTGCATTTGTTATCGTCGTTGGAAATGGAGACGTGTACCGGAGTTTCAGTCCTAGACGAGGCCGTTTCCATTTCAAACGGCACAAATACCTTTGGGAAAGGTATGAATCCAACTCTTCTCCCCCTCCAGCCATACATAAATAGTTAGGCAGACTGGACTCGTTAATCTTGGTATGGCAACCAGTCTTGGAGAAGGACAAAATTTGTTAAACGCTTAAAAAGATTGACCTAGTGCCAAATCCTAATTATAGTGTACTTTTGGTAAATATATATTACAAGTAAGTTTTTACCTAATTAAAATCACTGGCCTTTGAAACATTGATAGTGCAACTTCGTATAAAGTGTGTTTATATGTTTAAAATGATCGCGGAGAAATATTTTTATCTTTGGTAAATAGAGGCCATGATTGGTAAACTGAAAACAGCATCAAATAACCCAAAAAGAGTTGACATGCCAATAAAACCCCAAATCAACCAGCCAACCAATCAAGCAAAGAAAGAAACAGCAAAACAACGGAAAATCTATGGATAAATTTGAATTTCTCAGGGATGATTATTTTTTTTTAGAATATAAACTAAATTACATATCTATTGAAACTTACATCAGGTGTTCTTTATCCATTCTTGTTTGTTGTCAGAGTAGTAAGACGCTAATTTACTTGGAACGACGCCGAATATATCTCATGTTACCATGACATGTTTTCTTATTACACGGTTCACCCATAAGTTTATCATGGAATATTGTGTTGAGGTAGAAAAGCATCACATACACACACATATGAACACTATTTTTCGGTATTTAGTTAGTTAATCAACTCCTCCCATGCTTAGACAAAGTACGTTTAATGTGAGGTGCCCCGTAGGAAGCAAGCATCCCCAGGGAAGCAAAAGTTGACCATTTCCATCGGCATTCCTCTTTAGGGTAGGGTCAGGCACCTGGCAATAAACCCATCTCATCCCTGTTTTTAGTGAAGCGACGGATGCTGCCTATTGAAGGAAGGCTCCCTGGAACATAAGCTATTAATTTTCAGAGAACACCCATCGCAGAAGCCAGGTGCGAGATCTCAGGTGACACACACACACACACACACACACACACACACACACACACACACACACACACACACACACACACACACACTTTCTCTCTCTTTCTTACTTTCTATCTGACACACATACATAAACATACCCTCTTCTTCACACTCTCGCTTTCACACACACACGCATATATATATATATATATATATAAACTCTTAAGAAACTCCTACACAAAAAACGTAAACGCGATTCCCTAAGATCTCGACATAAAATAACTCTGTACGAGTTGATATGCCTTTAAGATCAATGAATCAGCCAATCAAATCCGGCTGTTCCGCTATTTCTTTCATAAGTGGCGGAAATGTAGATTCATGCCTTTTACGAGTGTACTAGTGCAAAGAGAACTCAAACTGCCTCAGGCAAGGTTTGAGTTCTGTTTACCGATTTCATTTTCGGTGCCTTTGACCGTTAGGACATCATTGTCTCATAAAAGGCAAACTAAGTTAAGCTTGGCGAATATCAACAATTGGATAGAGGGTTACAATCGGACCGCCTACTTGCTTGATGAAATAACAAAAGTAATACGGATAATAAGGAAACCGGTAGAGCTATTGTTTGTTCTGCCATCTTTTTCGATTGGTCGACTGTTTCTACGACTTTTTCTTGTTGCTGCTGCTGCTGCTTCTACTAACAATAAAGTGAATGATAAAACAAGCATAAAAATGTCTAAAAATGGGTGGTTCTTTGAGAGAGAGAGAGAGAGAGAGAGAGAGAGAGAGAGAGAGAGAGAGAGAGAGAGAGAGTAAATGGTGTAGTCATGTTAACGAAATTAGTCGAACATATGGCAAATAGTCTGAAATCGGATCATGTTGGGGAAGGCAATATTTTTCCGGAAGTTTTAACTATTGGTAAAGATGGCTGTTCTTCGACTATCTTTGTTTGAAATTGAAAGACTAGAGAGGTAAGATGCCAGAGAGAGAGAAAAAAAAAGAACATAATAAAGAAGAAAAAGAAAATTATAAGAATTGAAAACTGACACTATATATATATATATGTATGTATGTATATATATATATTGAGAGAGAGATAGATAGATAGAGAGATAGAGAGAGAGAGAGAGAGAGAGAGAACAGTAACGAGAAGAGGGAGTGTGAAAGGTAATGAGATTGGATGGTAACAGAGAAATGAGAGTGGTAACATGAATGGTTAATTGTGAATGAGAAAAAGAGAAACGAAGATGAAAAAGAAGAGGAATAAAGAAGATAGATAGATTGAGAGAGAGAGAGAGAGAGAGAGAGAGAGAGAGAGAGAGAGAGAGATAGACAGAGAGAAAAAGAATAAGAAGAGGTAAACGAGAAGAAGCGTGAGCGAGAAGGAGAAGAGATTGCAAGAACTTTAAGTGGTGAACACCAGGAAAAGAGAGTGAACGAGAAAAAAAAAAAAAAATGAAAGAAAATACAAGAACGATAATGAGAAGATGCGAGCAAAAACGAGATGAAAAAGAATGGGGAAAAAAAAAACAAACTAAAAAAAAACAAACAAAAAAAAAACAAACAAAACCCCAAAACAAATAAAGCAAAACAGGAAGTCGAGGAGAACGTCAACTGGAAGATTACCTGGATACAAGAAGAAGAAGAAGAAGAAGAAGAAGAAGAAGAAGAAGAAAGAATGAGAGCAAGAAGAAAGAGTGAAAGCAAGGAGAGAGAAAGATAAAGTAAGAGAGAGAGGGCACCTCTGGTGGTGTAACGGTTAGCAAGCTAGACTAGCAAACCTACACGAGTGAGTTCTAGTCTCATTGGGTGCCCCATTCATTCGGCCTTGTGCCACATCGAAGCAAAGAGCTTTGTAAATTGCTAAAGTAAGAGAGAGAGAGAGTGTTAGGGTGAGAAAAAGAAGAGAGAGAGAGAGAGAGTGAGAGAGAGAGAGGGAGTGTGTGTGCGAACAAGAAAAGAAAAAAGATAGCGAAAGAAAGACAGAAAGAGAAAAAAAGAAAAAAAAAGAAGAAGGGAAAGGTAAAGAAGAACAGGGAGTGAGAACGAAATCAATGAATGAGAAACATGAGAGTATGAACAAGAGAGATTAAGAATAAAAAAAGAGAAAGAAAAAAGAAGAAGAAGAAGAAGAGAGAGAGAGAGAGAGTGAGAGAGAGAGAACAAGAATAAGAGAGAATTAAAAAAAAAAAATAGAATAAGGAAACCGGTAGAGCTATTGTTTGTTCTACCATCTTTTTCGATTGGTCGAAATGAGAACAAGAAAAGAGAGTGAGAAAAAGAAAGGGGAACGAGAGAAAGAAAGGAAAAATAAAAAAAAAAATGATGTGAAAGTAGGGACAAAAAAGAGAGAATAAGTGGGAGTAAAAAGGAAATTAAATATGAATGAGAAATGCAAATGAGGATTAAAAGTGAGTGGGGGTGCAGTATAAAGAAGTGAGAGTAGAAACGAAAAATGATGGCAGAAATAAAAAGAAAAAAAATTACAAAAATAGGAACGTGTTGTGTGTGTATCTGTGTGTGTGAGAGAGAGAGAGAGAAATGGAGAGAGAGATGGAGAGAGACTGGTGAAATGGCAGATAAAGAGAGAAGGAAGAAACAAGTGTAAAAGAATGAAATTAAAGAAGAAGAAGAAGAAGAAGAAGAAGAAGAAGAAGAAGAAGAAGAAGAAAGGAGATACTCTTCAGATTAGAAATGGGGGAAGTGAGTTAAAGAAAGTGAGAGAGAGAGGGGGGGAATATATTTGTTATTAGAGAGGAAGGAAAGTGAGTAAGAGAGAGAGTGAGAGAGAGAGAAATGGAGAGAGAGAGAGACTGGTGAAATGGCAGATAAAGAGAGAAGGAAGAAAAAAGTGTAAAAGAATGAAATTAAAGAAGAAGAAGAAGAAGAAGAAGAAGAAGAAGAAGAAGAAGAAGGGAAATACTCTTAAGATTAGAAAAGGGAAGTGAGTTAAAGAAAGTGAGAGAGAAGGGGGAAATACATTTGTCATTAGAGAGGAAGGAAACTGAGTAAGAGAGAGAGAGAGAGAGAGAGAGAGAGAGAGAGAGAGAGAGAGAGAGAGAGGTGAGAGGAAATACGCTTTGGATTAGAGAGGGAGGAAATCATGTGTTAGTGAGAGAGAGAGAAAGAGAGAGGAGTAGAAGGAGAGAGAGAGAGAAAGAGAAAGAGAGAGAGGGGCGAAATGGCAGAAAAAGAGAGAAGCGGGAAAAAAAAGAGTCACAGAATAAAATAAATGAAATAAAATAAAAGAGAAGAAGAAGAAGAAGAAGAAGAAGAAGAAGAAGAAGAAGAAGAAGAGAGAGAGAGAGAATGCGAGAGAGAGAATGCATGAGAGAGAGAGAGAGAGAGAGAGAGAGCAGAGGAGGACTGACTGAGAAAGATAGAAAAGGAACAAGAAGTAACAAGAGTGCGAACGATAAATCAGAACGAGAACGAGATGAACGGGCAGTAAATGAGATGAGCGATCGATTGCGAGAAGAAGCGAGAAAGAACGAGAAGTGAAGGCGAGATTTTGAAGGCAACAAATAGAAGCTGTGAGGTTGAAGGAAAGACTGGAAGATAAAAAGAAAAAGAAAAAAAAAAGAAAAAGAAAAAAATAAATAAAAAATGGAGAAGAGGAGACGAACAGAAGAAGGCTGAAAAGAAGCATCTGGAAAAATGAAGTTTTGTACAGCTAGAGGGCGTGGTTGGGGATTGAAGTGGGTTGCAATAAATTCGGTACAAAACTTTTTAGCTGTGACAGAAGAAAGAACACAAAGAACAACATAAACAAAACGAGTAATGTCTTCTGATTTATACGGTGGGCAAAAGATAGACAGATAAAACGAGAGAGAGAGAGAGAGAGAGAGTGAGAGAGAGAGAGAGAGAGATATGTTCAAGATTAGACAGAGAGGAAAGTGAGTTTGAGAGAGATAAATAAAATAGATTGTGTGTGTGTGTGTGTGTGTGTGAGAGAGAGAGAGAGAGAGAGAGAGAGAGAGAGAGAAAGAGAGAGGGGTGTTGAGAGAAGTGAAATGACAAAAAGAGAAGAAACAAGAGCAAAGAAAGAAAGAAAGAAAGAAGAAGAAGAAGAAGAAGAAGAAAGGAAATACACTTAAGATTAGAGGAGGAAAGTGAGAGAGAGAAAGAGAAAGAGAGAGAGAGAGGGAGGTGGAGAATGCATTTATAATTAGAGAGAGAGAGAGAGAGAGAGAGAGAGAGAGAGAGACGTGTGAGGAAATGAAGCTTTGAATAAGAGAGGGATGAAAGTGTGTGTGTGTTTGTGTGTGAGAGAGAGAGAGAGAGAGAGAGATGAAAAGAGAGAAAGAGAGATGGAGAGAAAGGTGGAATGACAGAAAAAGAGAGAATCAAGAAGAGTAAAATAATAAAATAAATGTGAAAAATAAAATAACGAAAGAAAGAAAGAAAGAAGAAGAAGAAGAAGAAGAAGAAGAGAGTGATGGGGTGAGAAGTAAAATAACAGATAAAGAGGGAAAACAGAAGAAACATGAGATAGAATAGCGCAGAGAGAAAGAGAGAGAGAGAGAGAGACACACACACACACACAGACAGACAGACAGACAGAAGAATATTAAATGAGGAGAAAAAGGATATGAGAATAAAAACACAAGGGGTCTAAATACTCGAGGGACTCAGGAAATAATTTCCTGTGGTTTGTTTGATTTCTGACAACCCTAATATCCAAAATTGATTATATATATATATATATATATATATACATATATATATATATATATATATATATATATTCTATATTTTTACTTACCTATCATTATTCAAACTTCTTTTTATTTAATGTTTGCCAATCCTGTCTTCTTCTTCTTCTTCTTCTTCTTCTTCTTCTTCTTCTTCTTCTTCTTCTTCTTCTTCTTCTTCTTCTTCTTCTTCTTCTTTCTTTCTTTCTTTCTTTGTTTCTTTATTTATTTTACTTTTCAGTTCACTTTTTTCTTTTCCTGTCCCTTCGTTCCTTTTCCTTTTTGCTTATTTTCTTTTAATTTTTCCTTTCATTCCTTCTTTTTCATTTTTCTTTCCTTTGTTTCATTCCATTCTTTCTTTCTTTCTTTCTTTCTTTCTTTCTTTCTTTCTTTGCATTTGTATTTATTGTTTAAAAGCACACAACAGTTGCCAAAAATGAGGAGATATATTCCTCATGATGCCATAACTTGTCACGATCCGTTTACTTGCGTTTTCTTTTATTAAATGGAAGATTTTTCACAGTCTCTTTAGATTATTATTAAACTACTTTTTTTCTCATGAACGATCAGAGTATAATATCTATCTCTTCCCCCTGTGACCAAGAAAATAATTACAATATAATATGAGGAAGGGTGGGAAAGGGCAGATGTAAAAGAAGAAAGTTAGTAGGTAAGAAAGCTAGGTTCGATTTCTTTTTTTAATGGCATATTAACCTTCGTGGGTTATTTAACACCAAAGTCACCCTTAAAGAAGAACAGAAACTTATTTTTGTTATTTGTTTATTATATCTCCTAACCGGACATTGGCCTAGCGGTTAGAGTGTTCGCCAATCGCCCGGGAGACCTGGGTTCAATCCCAGGTCGAGTCATACCAAAGACTCAAAAAATGGTACTTGATGCCTCCTTGCTTAACACTCAGCATTGTAAGGTACGGATCAAGGGTAAACCCTGAAGGAGTAGCGCCCTCCCCTACACCTTGGTGTAGTAAGCTATCGAAAAGGGAGCCTTCGGGTCACCCTCGACTATGGTCGCCTACTTATTATATCTCCTTGGGCATCTCCGATCTTAACTAAATTCACACATCAATATTGAAAAAAGTGTCTTTGCACACACTGATAAAATTCTGTATTGGAATTTATCCGATAGTTCCCGAAAATGCCCTCTTAAATTCTTTTTCTTACTATTTTTTTTTCTGAAATCATCTAATTTAATCAAAAAATATTACCCACTATTGCAATTTTTGATCTAATTTGTTCCAAAAATATACCACTCTTTTAGCCAAAAATTCCCATTGGATAAGAGACATAGTTGTTGAAATCTGTCTTGGTAGTTCGAGAAGAAATATTCAAAAATGTCTATCATAATTAGAAATTCCATTAATTATTTTAAAAGTTTCATTTAGACCACCTCATTATTCTTTCTCGTGAATTAGTAAGTACTAATTTCTCTAATCTCTCCCAGTAACTGAAATCATTCACTTTTCTTTGCATGCCCTCCAATTTCAATATTACACTAATTTCCACGTCTCGACACCCAAGCCTGAATTTATATATTACACTAATTTCCATGTCTCGACACCCAAGCCTGAATTTCAATATTACACTAATTTCCATGTCTCGACACCCAAGCCTGAATTTCAATATTACACTAATTTCCATGTCTCGACACCCAAATCTGAATTTCAATATTACACTAATTTCCATGTCTCGACACCCAAATCTGAATTTCAATATTACACTAATTTCGATGTCTTGACACCCAAACCTGAATTTCAATATTACACTAATTTCCATGTCTCGACACCCAAGCCTGAATTTCAATATTACACTAATTTCCATGTCTCGACACCCGAATCTGAATTTCAATATTACACTAATTAACATGTCTCCACACCCAAATCTGAATTTCAATATTACACTAATTTCCATGTCTCGACACCCAAATCTGAATTTCAATATTACACTAATTTCCATGTCTCGACACCCAAGCCTGAATTTCAATATTACACTAATTTCCATGTCTCGACACCCAAATCTGAATTTCAATATTACACTAATTTCCATGCCTCGACACCCAAATCTGAATTTCAATATTACACTAATTTCCATGTCTCGACACCCAAATCTGAATTTCAATATTACACTAATTTCCATGTCTCGACACCCAAGCCTGAATTTCAATATTACACTAATTTCCATGTCTCGACACCCAAGACTGAATTTCAAAATTACACTAATTTCCATGTCTCTACACCCAAATCTGAATTTCAATATTACACTAATTTCCATGTCTCGACACCCAAATCTGAATTTCAATATTACACTAATTTCCATGTCTCGACACCCAAATCTGAATTTCAATATAACACTAATTTCGATGTCTCGACACCCAAATCTGAATTTCAATATTACACTAATTTCGATGTCTCGACACCCAAATCTGAATTTCAATATTACACTAATTTCGATGTCTCGACACCCAAATCTGAATTTCAGTATTACACTAATTTCCATGTCTCGACACACAAATCTGAATTTCAATATTACACTAATTTCGATATCTCGACACCCAAATCTGAATTTCAATATTACACTAATTTCCATGTCTCGACACCCAAGCCTGAATTTCAATATTACACCAATTTCCATTTCTCGACACCCAAATCTGAATTTCAATATTACACTAATTTCCATGTCTCGACACCCAAATCTGAATTTCAATATTACACTAATTTCCATGTCTCGACACCCAAATCTGAATTTCAATATTACACTAATTTCCATGTCTCGACACCCAAGCCTGAATTTCAATATTACACTAATTTCGATGTCTCGACACCCAAGCCTGAATTTCAATATTACACTAATTTCGATGTCTCGACACCCAAATCTGAATTTCAATATCACACTAATTTCCATGTCTCGACACCCAAATCTGAATTTCAATATCACACTAATTTCCATGTCTCGACACCCAAATCTGAATTTCAATATTACACTAATTTCCATGTCTCGACACCCAAATCTGAATTTCAATATTACACTAATTTCCATGTCTCGACACCCAAGCCTGAATTTCAATATTACACTAATTTCGATGTCTCGACACCCAAATCTGAATTTCAATATCACACTAATTTCCATGTCTCGACACCCAAATCTGAATTTCAATATTACACTAATTTCCATGTCTCGACACCCAAGCCTGAATTTCAATATTACACTAATTTCCATGTCTCGACACCCAAATCTGAATTTCAATATTACACTAATTTCCATGCCTCGACACCCAAATCTGAATTTCAATATTACACTAATTTCCATGTCTCGACACCCAAATCTGAATTTCAATATTACACTAATTTCCATGTCTCGACACCCAAGCCTGAATTTCAATATTACACTAATTTCCATGTCTCGACACCCAAGACTGAATTTCAAAATTACACTAATTTCCATGTCTCTACACCCAAATCTGAATTTCAATATTACACTAATTTCCATGTCTCGACACCCAAATCTGAATTTCAATATTACACTAATTTCCATGTCTCGACACCCAAATCTGAATTTCAATATAACACTAATTTCGATGTCTCGACACCCAAATCTGAATTTCAATATTACACTAATTTCGATGTCTCGACACCCAAATCTGAATTTCAATATTACACTAATTTCGATGTCTCGACACCCAAATCTGAATTTCAGTATTACACTAATTTCCATGTCTCGACACACAAATCTGAATTTCAATATTACACTAATTTCGATATCTCGACACCCAAATCTGAATTTCAATATTACACTAATTTCCATGTCTCGACACCCAAGCCTGAATTTCAATATTACACCAATTTCCATTTCTCGACACCCAAATCTGAATTTCAATATTACACTAATTTCCATGTCTCGACACCCAAATCTGAATTTCAATATTACACTAATTTCCATGTCTCGACACCCAAATCTGAATTTCAATATTACACTAATTTCCATGTCTCGACACCCAAGCCTGAATTTCAATATTACACTAATTTCGATGTCTCGACACCCAAATCTGAATTTCAATATCACACTAATTTCCATGTCTCGACACCCAAATCTGAATTTCAATATCACACTAATTTCCATGTCTCGACACCCAAATCTGAATTTCAATATTACACTAATTTCCATGTCTCGACACCCAAATCTGAATTTCAATATTACACTAATTTCCATGTCTCGACACCCAAGCCTGAATTTCAATATTACACTAATTTCGATGTCTCGACACCCAAATCTGAATTTCAATATCACACTAATTTCCATGTCTCGACACCCAAATCTGAATTTCAATATTACACTAATTTCGATGTCTCGACACCCAAATCTGAATTTCAATATTACACTAATTTCCATGTCTCGACACCCAAGCCTGAATTTCAATATTACACTAATTTCGATATCTCGACACCCAAATCTGAATTTCAATATTACACTAATTTCCATGTCTCGACACCCAAATCTGAATTTCAATATTACACTAATTTCGATGTCTCGACACCTAAACCTGAATTTCAATATTACACTAATTTCCATGTCTCGACACCCAAATCTGAATTTCAATATTACACTAATTTCGATATCTTGACACCCAAATCTGAATTTCGATATTACACTAATTTCCATGTCTCGACACCCAAGCCTGAATTTCAATATTACACTAAGTTCCATGTCTCGACACCCAAATCTGAATTTCAATATTACACTAATTTCCATGTCTCGACACCCAAATCTGAATTTCAATATTACACTAATTTCGATGTCTCCACACCCAAATCTGAATTTCAATATTACACTAATTTCGATGTCTCGACACCTAAACCTGAATTTCAATATTACACTAATTTCCATGTCTCGACACCCAAATCTGAATTTTAATATTACACTAATTTCCATGTCTCGACACCCAAGTCTGAATTTCAATATTACACTAATTTCGATATCTCGACACCCAAATCTGAATTTTGATATTACACTAATTTCCATGTCTCGACACCCAAATCTGAATTTCAATATTACACTAATTTCCATGTCTCAACACCCAAATCTGAATTTCAATATTACACTAATTTCGATGTCTCGACACCCAAATCTGAATTTCAATATTACACTAATTTCCATGTCTCGAACCCAAATCTGAATTTCAATATTACACTAATTTCGATATCTCGACACCCAAATCTGAATTTCAATATTACACTAATTTCCATGTCTCTACACCCAAATCTGAATTTCGATATTACACTAATTTCCATGTCTCGACACCCAAGCCTGAATTTCAATATTACACTAATTTCCATGTGTCGACACCCAAGCCTGAATTTCAATATTACACTAATTTCCATGTCTCGACACCCAAGCCTTAATTTCAATATTACACTAATTTCCATGTCTCGACACCCAAGCCTGAATTTCGATATTACACTAATTTCCATGTCTCGACACCCAAGCCTGAATTTCAATATTACACTAATTTCGATATCTCGACACCCCAATCTGAATTTCAATATTACACTAATTTCCATGTCTCGACACCCAAGCCTTAATTTCAATATTACACTAATTTCTATGTGTCGACACCTAAATCTGAATTTCAATATTACACTAATTTCGATATATCGACACCCAAATCTGAATTTCAATATTACACTAATTTCCATGTCTCGACAACCAAATCTGAATTTCAATATAACACTAATTTCCATATCTCAACACCCAAGCCTGAATTTTAATATTACACTAATTTCGATATCTCGACACCCAAATCTGAATTTTAATATTACACTAATTTCCATGTCTCGAACCCAAATCTGAATTGCAATATTACACTAATTTCCATGTCTCTACACCCAAATCTGAATTTCAATATTACACTAATTTCGATATCTCGACACCCAAATCTGAATTTCAATATTACACTAATTTCCATGTCTCTACACCCAAATCTGAATTTCGATATTACACTAATTTCCATGTCTCGACACCCAAATCTGAATTTCAATATTACACTAATTTCCATGTCTCTACACCCAAATCTGAATTTCAATATTACACTAATTTCCATGTCTCGACACCCAAATCTGAATTTCAATATTACACTAATTTCCATGTCTCGACACCCAAATCTGAATTTCAATATTACACTAATTTCGATGTCTCGACACCCAAATCTGAATTTCAATATTACACTAATTTCGATGTCTCGACACCCAAATCTGAATTTCAATATTACACTAATTTCGATGTCTCGACACCCAAATCTGAATTTCAGTATTACACTAATTTCCATGTCTCGACACACAAATCTGAATTTCAATATTACACTAATTTCGATATCTCGACACCCAAATCTGAATTTCAATATTACACTAATTTCCATGTCTCGACACCCAAGCCTGAATTTCAATATTACACCAATTTCCATTTCTCGACACCCAAATCTGAATTTCAATATTACACTAAATTCCATGTCTCGACACCCAAATCTGAATTTCAATATTACACTAATTTCCATGTCTCGACACCCAAATCTGAATTTCAATATTACACTAATTTCCATGTCTCGACACCCAAGCCTGAATTTCAATATTACACTAATTTCGATGTCTCGACACCCAAATCTGAATTTCAATATCACACTAATTTCCATGTCTCGACACCCAAATCTGAATTTCAATATTACACTAATTTCGATGTCTCGACACCCAAATCTGAATTTCAATATTACACTAATTTCCATGTCTCGACACCCAAGCCTGAATTTCAATATTACACTAATTTCGATATCTCGACACCCAAATCTGAATTTCAATATTACACTAATTTCCATGTCTCGACACCCAAATCTGAATTTCAATATTACATTAATTTCCATCTCTCGACACCCAAATCTGAATTTCAATATTACACTAATTTCCATGTCTCGACACCCAAATCTGAATTTCAATATTACACTAATTTCTATGTGTCGACACCCAACTCTGAATTTCAATATTACACTAATTTTGATGTCTCGACACCCAAATCTGAATTTCAATATTACACTAATTTCCATGTCTCGACACCCAAATCTGAATTTCAATATTACACTAATTTCCATGTCTCGTCACCCAAATCTGAATTTCAATATTACACTAATTTCCATGTCTCGACACCCAAATCTGAAGTTCAATATTACACTAATTTCCATGTCTCGACACCCAAGCCTGAATTTCAATATTACACTAATTTCGATGTCTCGACACCCAAATCTGAATTTCAATATTACACTAATTTCCATGTCTCGACACCCAAATCTGAATTTCAATATTACACTAATTTCCATGTCTCGACACCCAAATCTGAATTTCAATATTACACTAATTTCGATGTCTCCACACCCAAATCTGAATTTCAATATTACACTAATTTCGATGTCTCGACACCTAAACCTGAATTTCAATATTACACTAATTTCCATTTCTCGACACCCAAATCTGAATTTCAATATTACACTAATTTCGATATCTTGACACCCAAATCTGAATTTTAATATTACACTAATTTCCATGTCTCGACACCCAAGTCTGAATTTCAATATTACACTAATTTCGATATCTCGACACCCAAATCTGAATTTTAATATTACACTAATTTCCATGTCTCGACACCCAAATCTGAATTTCAATATTACACTAATTTCCATGTCTCAACACCCAAATCTGAATTTCAATATTACACTAATTTCGATGTCTCGACACCCAAATCTGAATTTCAATATTACACTAATTTCCATGTCTCGAACCCAAATCTGAATTTCAATATTACACTAATTTCCATGTCTCGACACCCAAATCTGAATTTCAATATTACACTAATTTCGATATCTCGACACCCAAATCTGAATTTCAATATTACACTAATTTCCATGTCTCTACACCCAAATCTGAATTTCGATATTACACTAATTTCCATGTCTCGACACCCAAGCCTGAATTTCAATATTACACTAATTTCCATGTGTCGACACCCAAGCCTGAATTTCAATATTACACTAATTTCCATGTCTCGACACCCAAGCCTTAATTTCAATATTACACTAATTTCCATGTCTCGACACCCAAGCCTGAATTTCGATATTACACTAATTTCCATGTCTCGACACCCAAGCCTGAATTTCAATATTACACTAATTTCGATATCTCGACACCCAAATCTGAATTTCAATATTACACTAATTTCCATGTCTCGACACCCAAGCCTTAATTTCAATATTACACTAATTTCTATGTGTCGACACCCAAATATGAATTTCAATATTACACTAATTTCGATATATCGACACCCAAATCTGAATTTCAATATTACACTAATTTCCATGTCTCGACACCCAAATCTGAATTTCAATATTACACTAATTTCCATATCTCAACACCCAAGCCTGAATTTCAATATTACACTAATTTCGATATCTCGACACCCAAATCTGAATTTTAATATTACACTAATTTCCATGTCTCGAACCCAAATCTGAATTGCAATATTACACTAATTTCCATGTCTCTACACCCAAATCTGAATTTCAATATTACACTAATTTCGATATCTCGACACCCAAATCTGAATTTCAATATTACACTAATTTCCATGTCTCTACACCCAAATCTGAATTTCGATATTACACTAATTTCCATGTCTCGACACCCAAGCCTGAATTTCAATATTACACTAATTTCCATGTCTCTACACCCAAATCTGAATTTCAATATTACACTAATTTCCATGTCTCGACACCCAAATCTGAATTTCAATATTACACTAATTTCCATGTCTTGACACCCAAATCTGAATTTCAATATTACACTAATTTCGATGTCTCGACACCCAAATCTGAATTTCAATATTACACTAATTTCGATGTCTCAACACCCAAATCTGAATTTCAATATTACACTAATTTCGATGTCTCGACACCCAAATCTGAATTTCAATATTACACTAATTTCCATGTCTCGACACCCAAATCTGAATTTCAATATTACACTAATTTCCATGTCTCGACACCCAAGCCTGAATTTCAATATTACACTAATTTCGATATCTCGACACACAAATCTGAATTTCAATATTACACTAATTTCCATGTCTCGACACCCAAATCTGAATTTCAATATTACATTAATTTCCATGTCTCTACACCCAAATCTGAATTTCGATATTACACTAATTTCCATGTCTCGACACCCAAGCCTGAATTTCAATATTACACTAATTTCCATGTGTCGACACCCAAGCCTGAATTTCAATATTACACTAATTTCCATGTCTCGACACCCAAGCCTTAATTTCAATATTACACTAATTTCCATGTCTCGACACCCAAGCCTGAATTTCGATATTACACTAATTTCCATGTCTCGACACCCAAGCCTGAATTTCAATATTACACTAATTTCGATATCTCGACACCCCAATCTGAATTTCAATATTACACTAATTTCCATGTCTCGACACCCAAGCCTTAATTTCAATATTACACTAATTTCTATGTGTCGACACCCAAATCTGAATTTCAATATTACACTAATTTCGATATATCGACACCCAAATCTGAATTTCAATATTACACTAATTTCCATGTCTCGACACCCAAATCTGAATTTCAATATAACACTAATTTCCATATCTCAACACCCAAGCCTGAATTTTAATATTACACTAATTTCGATATCTCGACACCCAAATCTGAATTTAATATTACACGAATTTCCATGTCTCGAACCCAAATCTGAATTGCAATATTACACTAATTTCCATGTCTCTACACCCAAATCTGAATTTCAATATTACACTAATTTCGATATCTCGACACCCAAATCTGAATTTCAATATTACACTAATTTCCATGTCTCTACACCCAAATCTGAATTTCGATATTACACTAATTTCCATGTCTCGACACCCAAATCTGAATTTCAATATTACACTAATTTCCATGTCTCTACACCCAAATCTGAATTTCAATATTACACTAATTTCGATGTCTCGACACCCAAATCTGAATTTCAATATTACACTAATTTCGATGTCTCGACACCCAAATCTGAATTTCAATATTACACTAATTTCGATGTCTCGACACCCAAATCTGAATTTCAGTATTACACTAATTTCCATGTCTCGACACACAAATCTGAATTTCAATATTACACTAATTTCGATATCTCGACACCCAAATCTGAATTTCAATATTACACTAATTTCCATGTCTCGACACCCAAGCCTGAATTTCAATATTACACCAATTTCCATTTCTCGACACCCAAATCTGAATTTCAATATTACACTAAATTCCATGTCTCGACACCCAAATCTGAATTTCAAAATTACACTAATTTCCATGTCTCGACACCCAAATCTGAATTTCAATATTACACTAATTTCCATGTCTCGACACCCAAGCCTGAATTTCAATATTACACCAATTTCCATTTCTCGACACCCAAATCTGAATTTCAATATTACACTAATTTCCATGTCTCGACACCCAAATCTGAATTTCAATATTACACTAATTTCCATGTCTCGACACCCAAATCTGAATTTCAATATTACACTAATTTCTATGTCTCGACACCCAAGCCTGAATTTCAATATTACACTAATTTCGATGTCTCGACACCCAAATCTGAATTTCAATATCACACTAATTTCCATGTCTCGACACCCAAATCTGAATTTCAATATCACACTAATTTCCATGTCTCGACACCCAAATCTGAATTTCAATATTACACTAATTTCCATGTCTCGACACCCAAATCTGAATTTCAATATTACACTAATTTCCATGTCTCGACACCCAAGCCTGAATTTCAATATTACACTAATTTCGATGTCTCGACACCCAAATCTGAATTTCAATATCACACTAATTTCCATGTCTCGACACCAAAATCTGAATTTCAATATTACACTAATTTCCATGTCTCGACACCCAAATCTGAATTTCAATATTACACTAATTTCCATGTCTCGACACCCAAGCCTGAATTTCAATATTACACTAATGTCGATATCTCGACACCCAAATCTGAATTTCAATATTACACTAATTTCCATGTCTCGACACCCAAATCTGAATTTCAATATTACACTAATTTCGATGTCTCGACACCTAAACCTGAATTTCAATATTACACTAATTTCCATGTCTCGACACCCAAATCTGAATTTCAATATTACACTAATTTCGATATCTTGACACCCAAATCTGAATTTCGATATTACACTAATTTCCATGTCTCGACACCCAAGCCTGAATTTCAATATTACACTAATTTCCATGTCTCGAACCCAAATCTGAATTTCAATATTACACTAATTTCGATATCTCGACACCCAAATCTGAATTTCAATATTACACTAATTTCCATGTCTCTACACCCAAATCTGAATTTCGATATTACACTAATTTCCATGTCTCGACACCCAAGCCTGAATTTCAATATTACACTAATTTCCATGTGTCGACACCCAAGCCTGAATTTCAATATTACACTAATTTCCATGTCTCGACACCCAAGCCCTAATTTCAATATTACACTAATTTCCATGTCTCGACACCCAAGCCTGAATTTCGATATTACACTAATTTCCATGTCTCGACACCCAAGCCTGAATTTCAATATTACACTAATTTCGATATCTCGACACCCCAATCTGAATTTCAATATTACACTAATTTCCATGTCTCGACACCCAAGCCTTAATTTCAATATTACACTAATTTCTATGTGTCGACACCTAAATCTGAATTTCAATATTACACTAATTTCGATATATCGACACCCAAATCTGAATTTCAATATTACACTAATTTCCATGTCTCGACACCCAAATCTGAATTTCAATATAACACTAATTTCCATATCTCAACACCCAAGCCTGAATTTCAATATTACACTAATTTCGATATCTCGACACCCAAATCTGAATTTTAATATTACACTAATTTCCATGTCTCGAACCCAAATCTGAATTGCAATATTACACTAATTTCCATGTCTCTACACCCAAATCTGAATTTCAATATTACACTAATTTCTATATCTCGACACCCAAATCTGAATTTCAATATTACACTAATTTCCATGTCTCTACACCCAAATCTGAATTTCGATATTACACTAATTTCCCTGTCTCGACACCCAAGCCTGAATTTCAATATTACACTAATTTCCATGTCTCTACACCCAAATCTGAATTTCAATATTACACTAATTTCCATGTCTCGACACCCAAATCTGAATTTCAATATTACACTAATTTCCATGTCTCGACACCCAAATCTGAATTTCAATATTACACTAATTTCGATGTCTCGACACCCAAATCTGAATTTCAATATTACACTAATTTCGATGTCTCGACACCCAAATCTGAATTTCAATATTACACTAATTTCGATGTCTCGACACCCAAATCTGAATTTCAGTATTACACTAATTTCCATGTCTCGACACACAAATCTGAATTTCAATATTACACTAATTTCGATATCTCGACACCCAAATCTGAATTTCAATATTACACTAATTTCCATGTCTCGACACCCAAGCCTGAATTTCAATATTACACCAATTTCCATTTCTCGACACCCAAATCTGAATTTCAATATTACACTAAATTCCATGTCTCGACACCCAAATCTGAATTTCAATATTACACTAATTTCGATGTCTCGACACCCAAATCTGAATTTCAATATTACACTAATTTCGATGTCTCGACACCCAAGCCTGAATTTCAATATTACACTAATTTCGATGTCTCGACACCCAAATCTGAATTTCAATATCACACTAATTTCCATGTCTCGACACCCAAATCTGAATTTCAATATTACACTAATTTCGATGTCTCGACACCCAAATCTGAATTTCAATATTACACTAATTTCCATGTCTCGACACCCAAGCCTGAATTTCAATATTACACTAATTTCGATATCTCGACACCCAAATCTGAATTTCAATATTACACTAATTTCCATGTCTCGACACCCAAATCTGAATTTCAATATTACATTAATTTCCATCTCTCGACACCCAAATCTGAATTTCAATATTACACTAATTTCCATGTCTCGACACCCAAATCTGAATTTCAATATTACACTAATTTCTATGTGTCGACACCCAACTCTGAATTTCAATATTACACTAATTTTGATGTCTCGACACCCAAATCTGAATTTCAATATTACACTAATTTCCATGTCTCGACACCCAAATCTGAATTTCAATATTACACTAATTTCCATGTCTCGTCACCCAAATCTGAATTTCAATATTACACTAATTTCCATGTCTCGACACCCAAATCTGAAGTTCAATATTACACTAATTTCCATGTCTCGACACCCAAGCCTGAATTTCAATATTACACTAATTTCGATGTCTCGACACCCAAATCTGAATTTCAATATTACACTAATTTCCATGTCTCGACACCCAAATCTGAATTTCAATATTACACTAATTTCCATGTCTCGACACCCAAATCTGAATTTCAATATTACACTAATTTCGATGTCTCCACACCCAAATCTGAATTTCAATATTACACTAATTTCGATGTCTCGACACCTAAACCTGAATTTCAATATTACACTAATTTCCATGTCTCGACACCCAAATCTGAATTTCAATATTACACTAATTTCGATATCTTGACACCCAAATCTGAATTTTAATATTACACTAATTTCCATGTCTCGACACCCAAGTCTGAATTTCAATATTACACTAATTTCGATATGTCGACACCCAAATCTGAATTTTAATATTACACTAATTTCCATGTCTCGACACCCAAATCTGAATTTCAATATTACACTAATTTCCATGTCTCAACACCCAAATCTGAATTTCAATATTACACTAATTTCGATGTCTCGACACCCAAATCTGAATTTCAATATTACACTAATTTCCATGTCTCGAACCCAAATCTGAATTTCAATATTACACTAATTTCCATGTCTCGACACCCAAATCTGAATTTCAATATTACACTAATTTCGATATCTCGACACCCAAATCTGAATTTCAATATTACACTAATTTCCATGTCTCTACACCCAAATCTGAATTTCGATATTACACTAATTTCCATGTCTCGACACCCAAGCCTGAATTTCAATATTACACTAATTTCCATGTGTCGACACCCAAGCCTGAATTTCAATATTACACTAATTTCCATGTCTCGACACCCAAGCCTTAATTTCAATATTACACTAATTTCCATGTCTCGACACCCAAGCCTGAATTTCGATATTACACTAATTTCCATGTCTCGACACCCAAGCCTGAATTTCAATATTACACTAATTTCGATATCTCGACACCCAAATCTGAATTTCAATATTACACTAATTTCCATGTCTCGACACCCAAGCCTTAATTTCAATATTACACTAATTTCTATGTGTCGACACCCAAATCTGAATTTCAATATTACACTAATTTCGATATATCGACACCCAAATCTGAATTTCAATATTACACTAATTTCCATGTCTCGACACCCAAATCTGAATTTCAATATTACACTAATTTCCATATCTCAACACCCAAGCCTGAATTTCAATATTACACTAATTTCGATATCTCGACACCCAAATCTGAATTTTAATATTACACTAATTTCCATGTCTCGAACCCAAATCTGAATTGCAATATTACACTAATTTCCATGTCTCTACACCCAAATCTGAATTTCAATATTACACTAATTTCGATATCTCGACACCCAAATCTGAATTTCAATATTACACTAATTTCCATGTCTCTACACCCAAATCTGAATTTCGATATTACACTAATTTCCATGTCTCGACACCCAAGCCTGAATTTCAATATTACACTAATTTCCATGTCTCTACACCCAAATCTGAATTTCAATATTACACTAATTTCCATGTCTCGACACCCAAATCTGAATTTCAATATTACACTAATTTCCATGTCTTGACACCCAAATCTGAATTTCAATATTACAGTAATTTCGATGTCTCGACACCCAAATCTGAATTTCAATATTACACTAATTTCGATGTCTCGACACCCAAATCTGAATTTCAATATTACACTAATTTCGATGTCTCGACACCCAAATCTGAATTTCAGTATTACACTAATTTTCATGTCTCGACACCCAAATCTGAATTACAATATTACACTAATTTCGATATCTCGACACCCAAATCTGAATTTCAATATTACACTAATTTCCATGTCTCGACACCCAAGCCTGAATTTCAATATTACACCAATTTCCATTTCTCGACACCCAAATCTGAATTTCAATATTACACTAATTTCCATGTCTCGACACCCAAATCTGAATTTCAATATTACACTAATTTCCATGTCTCGACACCCAAATCTGAATTTCAATATTACACTAATTTCCATGTCTCGACACCCAAGCCTGAATTTCAATATTACACTAATTTCGATATCTCGACACCCAAATCTGAATTTCAATATTACACTAATTTCCATGTCTCGACACCCAAATCTGAATTTCAATATTACATTAATTTCCATGTCTCTACACCCAAATCTGAATTTCGATATTACACTAATTTCCATGTCTCGACACCCAAGCCTGAATTTCAATATTACACTAATTTCCATGTGTCGACACCCAAGCCTGAATTTCAATATTACACTAATTTCCATGTCTCGACACCCAAGCCTTAATTTCAATATTACACTAATTTCCATGTCTCGACACCCAAGCCTGAATTTCGATATTACACTAATTTCCATGTCTCGACACCCAAGCCTGAATTTCAATATTACACTAATTTCGATATCTCGACACCCCAATCTGAATTTCAATATTACACTAATTTCCATGTCTCGACACCCAAGCCTTAATTTCAATATTACACTAATTTCTATGTGTCGACACCCAAATCTGAATTTCAATATTACACTAATTTCCATGTCTCGAACCCAAATCTGAATTGCAATATTACACTAATTTCCATGTCTCTACACCCAAATCTGAATTTCAATATTACACTAATTTCGATATCTCGACACCCAAATCTGAATTTCAATATTACACTAATTTCCATGTCTCTACACCCAAATCTGAATTTCGATATTACACTAATTTCCATGTCTCGACACCCAAGCCTGAATTTCAATATTACACTAATTTCCATGTCTCTACACCCAAATCTGAATTTCAATATTACACTAATTTCCATGTCTCGACACCCAAATCTGAATTTCAATATTACACTAATTTCCATGTCTCGACACCCAAATCTGAATTTCAATATTACACTAATTTCGATGTCTCGACACCCAAATCTGAATTTCAATATTACACTAATTTCGATGTCTCGACACCCAAATCTGAATTTCAATATTACACTAATTTCGATGTCTCGACACCCAAATCTGAATTTCAGTATTACACTAATTTCCATGTCTCGACACACAAATCTGAATTTCAATATTACACTAATTTCGATATCTCGACACCCAAATCTGAATTTCAATATTACACTAATTTCCATGTCTCGACACCCAAGCGTGAATTTCAATATTACACCAATTTCCATTTCTCGACACCCAAATCTGAATTTCAATATTACACTAAATTCCATGTCTCGACACCCAAATCTGAATTTCAATATTACACTAATTTCCATGTCTCGACACCCAAATCTGAATTTCAATATTACACTAATTTCCATGTCTCGACACCCAAGCCTGAATTTCAATATTACACTAATTTCGATATCTCGACACCCAAATCTGAATTTCAATATTACACTAATTTCCATGTCTTGACACCCAAATCTGAATTTCAATATTACATTAATTTCCATCTCTCGACACCCAAATCTGAATTTCAATAATACACTAATTTCCATGTCTCGGCACCCAAATCTGAATTTCAATATTACACTAATTTCTATGTGTCGACACCCAACTCTGAATTTCAATATTACACTAATTTTGATGTCTCGACACCCAAATCTGAATTTCAATATTACACTAATTTCCATGTCTCGACACCCAAATCTGAATTTCAATATTACACTAATTTCCATGTCTCGTCACCCAAATCTGAATTTCAATATTACACTAATTTCCATGTCTCGACACCCAAATCTGAAGTTCAATATTACACTAATTTCCATGTCTCGACACCCAAGCCTGAATTTCAATATTACACTAATTTCGATGTCTCGACACCCAAATCTGAATTTCAATATTACACTAATTTCCATGTCTCGACACCCAAATCTGAATTTCAATATTACACTAATTTCCATGTCTCGACACCCAAATCTGAATTTCAATATTACACTAATTTTGATGTCTCCACACCCAAATCTGAATTTCAATATTACACTAATTTCGATGTCTCGACACCTAAACCTGAATTTCAATATTACACTAATTTCCATGTCTCGACACCCAAATCTGAATTTCAATATTACACTAATTTCGATATCTTGACACCCAAATCTGAATTTTAATATTACACTAATTTCCATGTCTCGACACCCAAGTCTGAATTTCAATATTACACTAATTTCGATATCTCGACACCCAAATCTGAATTTTAATATTACACTAATTTCCATGTCTCGACACCCAAATCTGAATTTCAATATTACACTAATTTCCATGTCTCAACACCCAAATCTGAATTTCAATATTACACTAATTTCGATGTCTCGACACCCAAATCTGAATTTCAATCTTACACTAATTTCCATGTCTCGAACCCAAATCTGAATTTCAATATTACACTAATTTCCATGTCTCGACACCCAAATCTGAATTTCAATATTACACTAATTTCGATATCTCGACACCCAAATCTGAATTTCAATATTACACTAATTTCCATGTCTCTACACCCAAATCTGAATTTCGATATTACACTAATTTCCATGTCTCGACACCCAAGCCTGAATTTCAATATTACACTAATTTCCATGTGTCGACACCCAAGCCTGAATTTCAATATTACACTAATTTCCATGTCTCGAAACCCAAGCCTTAATTTCAATATTACACTAATTTCCATGTCTCGACACCCAAGCCTGAATTTCGATATTACACTAATTTCCATGTCTCGACACCCAAGCCTGAATTTCAATATTACACTAATTTCGATATCTCGACACCCAAATCTGAATTTCAATATTACACTAATTTCCATGTCTCGACACCCAAGCCTTAATTTCAATATTACACTAATTTCTAT
The DNA here is from genome assembly GCA_963585895.1 of Sepioteuthis lessoniana. Lineage (NCBI taxonomy): Eukaryota > Metazoa > Mollusca > Cephalopoda > Myopsida > Loliginidae > Sepioteuthis > Sepioteuthis lessoniana. Next base: position 62,566,307 of record OY757935.1, on the reverse strand, counting down.
GTGTCGACACCCAAATCTGAATTTCAATATTACACTAATTTCGATATATCGACACCCAAATCTGAATTTCAATATTACACTAATTTCCATGTCTCGACACCCAAATCTGAATTTCAATATTACACTAATTTCCATATCTCAACACCCAATCCTGAATTTCAATATTACACTAATTTCGATATCTCGACACCCAAATCTGAATTTTAATATTACACTAATTTCCATGTCTCGAACCCAAATCTGAATTGCAATATTACACTAATTTCCATGTCTCTACACCCAAATCTGAATTTCAATATTACACTAATTTCGATATCTCGACACCCAAATCTGAATTTCAATATTACACTAATTTCCATGTCTCTACACCCAAATCTGAATTTCGATATTACACTAATTTCCATGTCTCGACACCCAAGCCTGAATTTCAATATTACACTAATTTCCATGTCTCTACACCCAAATCTGAATTTCAATATTACACTAATTTCCATGTCTCGACACCCAAATCTGAATTTCAATATTACACTAATTTCCATGTCTTGACACCCAAATCTGAATTTCAATATTACACTAATTTCGATGTCTCGACACCCAAATCTGAATTTCAATATTACACTAATTTCGATGTCTCGACACCCAAATCTGAATTTCAATATTACACTAATTTCGATGTCTCGACACCCAAATCTGAATTTCAGTATTACACTAATTTCCATGTCTCGACACCCAAATCTGAATTTCAATATTACACTAATTTCGATATCTCGACACCCAAATCTGAATTTCAATATTACACCAATTTCCATTTCTCGACACCCAAATCTGAATTTCAATATTACACTAATTTCCATGTCTCGACACCCAAATCTGAATTTCAATATTACACTAATTTCCATGTCTCGACACCCAAATCTGAATTTCAATATTACACTAATTTCGATGTCTCGACACCCAAATCTGAATTTCAGTATTACACTAATTTCCATGTCTCGACACCCAAATCTGAATTTCAATATTACACTAATTTCCATGTCTCGACACCCAAGCCTGAATTTCAATATTACACCAATTTCCATTTCTCGACACCCAAATCTGAATTTCAATATTACACTAATTTCCATGTCTCGACACCCAAATCTGAATTTCAATATTACACTAATTTCCATGTCTCGACACCCAAATCTGAATTTCAATATTACACTAATTTCCATGTCTCGACACCCAAGCCTGAATTTCAATATTACACTAATTTCGATATCTCGACACCCAAATCTGAATTTCAATATTACACTAAATTCCATGTCTCGACACCCAAATCTGAATTTCAATATTACATTAATTTCCATGTCTCGACACCCAAATCTGAATTTCAATATTACACTAATTTCCATGTCTCGACACCCAAATCTGAATTTCAATATTACACTAATTTCTATGTGTCGACACCCAACTCTGAATTTCAATATTACACTAATTTTGATGTCTCGACACCCAAATCTGAATTTCAATATTACACTAATTTCCATGTCTCGACACCCAAATCTGAATTTCAATATTACACTAATTTCCATGTCCCGTCACCCAAATCTGAATTTCAATATTACACTAATTTCCATGTCTCGACACCCAAATCTGAATTTCAATATTACACTAATTTCCATGTCTCGACACCCAAGCCTGAATTTCAATATTACACTAATTTCGATGTCTCGACACCCAAATCTGAATTTCAATATTACACTAATTTCCATGTCTCGACACCCAAATCTGAATTTCAATATTACACTAATTTCCATGTCTCGACACCCAAATCTGAATTTCAATATTACACTAATTTCGATGTCTCCACACCCAAATCTGAATTTCAATATTACACTAATTTCGATGTCTCGACACCTAAACCTGAATTTCAATATTACACTAATTTCCATGTCTCGACACCCAAATCTGAATTTCAATATTACACTAATTTCGATATCTTGACACCCAAATCTGAATTTCAATATTACACTAATTTCCATGTCTCGACACCCAAGTCTGAATTTCAATATTACACTAATTTCGATATCTCGACACCCAAATCTGAATTTTAATATTACACTAATTTCCATGTCTCGACACCCAAATCTGAATTTCAATATTACACTAATTTCCATGTCTCAACACCCAAATCTGAATTTCAATATTACACTAATTTCGATGTCTCGACACCCAAATCTGAATTTCAATATTACACTAATTTCCATGTCTCGAACCCAAATCTGAATTTCAATATTACACTAATTTCCATGTCTCGACACCCAAATCTGAATTTCAATATTACACTAATTTCGATATCTCGACACCCAAATCTGAATTTCAATATTACACTAATTTCCATGTCTCTACACCCAAATCTGAATTTCGATATTACACTAATTTCCATGTCTCGACACCCAAGCCTGAATTTCAATATTACACTAATTTCCATGTGTCGACACCCAAGCCTGAATTTCAATATTACACTAATTTCCATGTCTCGAAACCCAAGCCTTAATTTCAATATTACACTAATTTCCATGTCTCGACACCCAAGCCTGAATTTCGATATTACACTAATTTCCATGTCTCGACACCCAAGCCTGAATTTCAATATTACACTAATTTCGATATCTCGACACCCAAATCTGAATTTCAATATTACACTAATTTCCATGTCTCGACACCCAAGCCTTAATTTCAATATTACACTAATTTCTATGTGTCGACACCCAAATCTGAATTTCAATATTACACTAATTTCGATATATCGACACCCAAATCTGAATTTCAATATTACACTAATTTCCATGTCTCGACACCCAAATCTGAATTTCAATATTACACTAATTTCCATATCTCAACACCCAATCCTGAATTTCAATATTACACTAATTTCGATATCTCGACACCCAAATCTGAATTTTAATATTACACTAATTTCCATGTCTCGAACCCAAATCTGAATTGCAATATTACACTAATTTCCATGTCTCTACACCCAAATCTGAATTTCAATATTACACTAATTTCGATATCTCGACACCCAAATCTGAATTTCAATATTACACTAATTTCCATGTCTCTACACCCAAATCTGAATTTCGATATTACACTAATTTCCATGTCTCGACACCCAAGCCTGAATTTCAATATTACACTAATTTCCATGTCTCTACACCCAAATCTGAATTTCAATATTACACTAATTTCCATGTCTCGACACCCAAATCTGAATTTCAATATTACACTAATTTCCATGTCTTGACACCCAAATCTGAATTTCAATATTACACTAATTTCGATGTCTCGACACCCAAATCTGAATTTCAATATTACACTAATTTCGATGTCTCGACACCCAAATCTGAATTTCAATATTACACTAATTTCGATGTCTCGACACCCAAATCTGAATTTCAGTATTACACTAATTTCCATGTCTCGACACCCAAATCTGAATTTCAATATTACACTAATTTCGATATCTCGACACCCAAATCTGAATTTCAATATTACACTAATTTCCATGTCTCGACACCCAAGCCTGAATTTCAATATTACACCAATTTCCATTTCTCGACACCCAAATCTGAATTTCAATATTACACTAATTTCCATGTCTCGACACCCAAATCTGAATTTCAATATTACACTAATTTCCATGTCTAGACACCCAAGCCTGAATTTCAATATTACACTAATTTCCATGTCTCGACACCCAAGCCTGAATTTCAATATTACACTAATTTCTATGTGTCGACACCCAAATCTGAATTTCAATATTCCACTAATTTCCATGTCTCGACACCCAAATCTGAATTTCAATATTACACTAATTTCCATGTCTAGACACCCAAGCCTGAATTTCAATATTACACTAATTTCTATGTGTCGACACCCAAATCTGAATTTCAATATTACACTAATTTCCATGTCTCGACACCCAAATCTGAATTTCAATATTACACTAATTTCCATGTCTAGACACCCAAGCCCGAATTTCATTATTACACTAATTTCTATGTGTCGACACCCAAATCTGAATTTCAATATTACACTAATATCCATGTCTCGACACCCAAGCCTAAATTTCAATATTACACTAATTTCTATGTGTCGACACCCACATCTGAATTTCAATATTACACTAATTTCCATGTCTGGACACCCAAATCTGAATTTCAATATTACACTAATTTCCATGTCTAGACACCCAAGCCTGAATTTCAATATTACACTAATTTCTATGTGTCGACACCCAAATCTGAATTTCAATATTACACTAATTTCCATGTCTCGACACCCAAATCTGAATTTCAATATTACACTAATTTCCATGTCTAGACACCCAAGCCTGAATTTCAATATTACACTAATTTCTATGTGTCGACACCCTAATCTGAATTTCAATATTACACTAATTTCCATGTCTCGACACCCAAATCTGAATTTCAATATTACACTAATTTCGATGTCTTGACACCCAAGCCTGAATTTCAATATTACACTAATTTCCATGTCTCGACACCCAAATCTGAATTTCAATATTACACTAATTTCCATGTCTAGACACCCAAGCCTGAATTTCAATATTACACTAATTTCCATGTCTCGACACCCAAGCCAAAATATATTGTATTTGAGGTCTTAATAGGGTTTTATATATCTTTCAAACAATATTTTTTTAACTTGAAATAAAATATCTAACCATCCAGCCAATTATTCCATTCATCTTTGATACAATAGACAAAATAGGATTGTCAGCTTTAAATTTTTCATTCACTTTTTGATTTCCATGTAGCTTAATTTATTTTCATGTTTTAGATCGAATATGTATTACCTTATTTATTCTGTATTGAATCTTAGTTTCCAAATACCTTCGGAGCTTTGGGGAATGCGGTGTACCCCTTCATTGCCATCACTCCCAGGTCCACTCTGGCGCGGAGAGGTAGCACCTGATAGGGCCCTATCTATGGGTTAAATAGAACTACCAGCATACTTATGCTAAAATGAATTGAGTAAACTGAATAGCTTGAAATAGAAATGTTTTTGACAATTAAACCGTACTTACACTTAAACTGCGTGTTCATGCTTAACTGAATTATTTCAAATAGAACTTTTTTTTTGACATTAAGACTGTATTTACACTTAACGGAATTGTTACATATAACTGGTTGAATAGTTTGAAATGGAAATGTTTTTGACAATGAACCTGTGCACTTATGCTAAACTGAACTATTTTCAATAAAACAGATTGTTTACATAAAAATGGATTTGGCGTTAAATATGGTTGATATACCATAAAGCCAAACAAACCAAACCAAACCAAGTACCTTCGTAATATGACCATTTATTTAGATGCATTGTTTCTTTTGATAATTGTCTAACAAGTAGTCGGATATTATCAGCAAATAGTTCTATTTCAGATCTCATAGTATAAGATAAATAATTTATGACTATTTAAGACAACAAAGTTTTTAGTAGTGATCTCTAAAGAACGCCAGAGGCTATATTCAGTGTTTCAGAATAATAGTTACCAATTTTTACTTTCATAATCTCATCTGTCAAAAGTATCTCACAATATTTACTATTTTATCTTTTTTATAAATACCTAAGTTTGTCATTTTTACTAGTAAACGATAATGCGTATTAAATGTAATATAATGGCCGAGGGATTTCGTTTTATATATCTTGCCTTTTGGTTTAGTTAGGCTGAGAACCTTTCGCTTAGTGCATGGGTTAGTTAGGTGTAAACATGAGCGCAAGTGTTCACGTGCGCGCGGGGAGGATGCGTCATTCACAGATGTCAAAATAAAACTCCAGATAGGAAATGAGACCAGGAGGTGTGAATTACGTCATGCACCGGAAGCGTGCGCGGAGGATTTTGAGGATTTGAGAAAAGTCAGTTAGTTGAGTTTTAGCGTCCGAAGAAGACGGTTGACTTTCGGAGCTCACGGAGTCCTTGCGGCTGGTGTCGCACGTGGTTTGGTACAGATGGAAAAGTCAGCATAGAAAGATTGTGTATCTCTCTCCTTATGTCGAAAAACCTTTTAACTCAAAGGTAATAAAAAGTTTCGTACCTGAACTAAGAAGTCGTGAGTGTTTTTGTGTTTCGGGATTCCTATGTGCGTAATGAACATTCTATGTCTATTTCACATATTCTTGAATGAGTATATTACATTAAATACTTTACTAAAATCCAAATATATAAAATCACTTTCCATCAAATATTCAATTACAATATCAGTACTTTCCAAGATATCAAGTAATGTTAATTTACCTTCGAGGAAACTAAGTTGATCACAATTTTTATCATCCCTCAAGAAATTTAATATGTGGTTTCTCATCAATTTTTCACAAATATTACACAAGATATGTACCAGAGAAACTGGTCAGTAATTACTTTTTAAATGTATCGAACCTTATATGTATCGAACATTGATAAACCTTTAATTTGATAAGTATTTTCACACCTTAAGTATTTAATTAGGTCTCATACTTTTTCTAACATCCAATTAAAATAATCATAAAAGTGGTTCTTTATAACTTATAGCGGAGGTGAAGAAGGAGGTTAATGCCTTTCCCAAGGGTATTAGTCTAAAAGTGAACGTAATAGGGCGACTTGAATTTGAACCCGCTAACTACAATATCGCAGTCTAGCACGTTATACACATGAAAAGAAACTGGGTGAAAGGAATCATAATAATTTCTTTATAGAAATACCAACGTTTTTCATTTTTTACATCATCAGCAAATTATTTTGAGTGAGCAGCAAAAGAAAAAAAAAATTAAGTTTTTTTTTAAAAAGTTGAAGGAAAATACAAGTCAAAATTATTATTAAGATTTCAATGTACCAAACTTAGCTAAGTTTAGTATGATTTTAGAAGTATAGGGTCCCTTGCGAGATGCAAACTTATTGACAAAAGTCTGCTAATCTTGCTATAACATCATACGAAACGCCCACCAAATATCTTCAGTTGCGCAACAGCTAACAAAGCCGTCTAGAAGAGCCACATATGTAATGTGTTCGATTCTCTCTGGGGACCAGAGTATAGCAGTCTTATGGCAGTCACTCGAAAAAGCCTTTATTCTTAATGTTATCTGAATATAAATGCGCTGATTTGAACAAATCCTTTAAGCAGTACCCTACAAAAACAGCTGTAGGGCTACTTACCTCCCATCTTATAAATCATCGAAGTAAGACGAACCAGAGACATCTTGCGCACTGCTGGAAAGTAATGACAAACTTATAAGCTACGTAATCTTATGGAATTCTAAAATGGGCACGCTAGTGTTGGCCGACCAGAAAAAAAAACATATATTCATCAATTATGTGTGGACACTGGATGCCGTCTTGAGGACTTACCAAAACTGATGGCCGATAGGGACAAATGACGTGAAAGGATGAAAAGAATCCATTAGCACGTTTTAATAATATTGATGATACTGACGATATATATATATATATATATAGACGAGGAGGAGTTAAAAAGTTCACTGGTTGTAAAGTTCAAATGATTACGTCATATCTACTGTTGATGACTTTTTTTGAGGAATGGGAACCAAGCACTGGAACATCGATAAAAGAATAGTGAGAACCACTTGGGGAATTATGTTAAAAAGTCACATTCCACTCGACTATCTTGGTAGGTCAATGAACTTTTCAGCCCATCCTTGTATTTGTGACGACACGCACACACACACACATATATATATATATATATATATATAAGCTCTCTCTCTCTCTATATATATATATATATATATACATATATATAAGCTAGACAGCCAAGGGTAGAATTTGTGGTTACTTTAAGAAACACTTGATGGGAAACGAAGTGCGTGTGTGTAATATGTGTATATATATATATATATATATATATATATAGAGAGAGAGAGAGAGAGGGCAAGTATAAAGATATATATATATATATAAGCTCTCTCTCTCTCTCTCTATATATATATATATATATAAGCTAGACAGCCAAGGGTAGAATTTGTGGTTACTTTAAGAAACACTTGATGGGAAACGAAGTGCGTGTGTGTAATATGTATATATATATATATATATATAGAGAGAGAGAGAGAGGGCAAGTATAAAGAGGTTGTGGTGTTAAGCACGTCGGGTCTCCTCATCTTTCAGTCAGACATTCGGTTGCCCGCCAGGGACCCAACTGGTTGTGTCATTATTTCGCCTGACACAACACCGCAAATAGTTCGGCTGAGAACGAGAGAGAGTCTGGCAAAGCACTTAAGGTCTCAAACGACATAACTTGCCGGAGACTCTTTAAGAAGGCGAATGGGGAGGAAGGAACCTTCCAATTCCCGTGTCACTCTCTTTTATGGATCACAGAAGCTAAGCACAGTGAGAATCACGGGCAGACAAATTCCAAAACTCTAATGTTCAAGTATTTAAAAAAAAAAACAAACAAAAAAACAAAACAAAAACAAACACAAATGCAATATCTGGGGATATAAAACGCATGCTCTATGTACAATTGTGCATATATATATATATATATATATATATATATATATATATATATATATATATGTATATATGAAGAGAGAAATATTGACAAATGGTGATTGATAAACAGATATTAACAGGCTGAAATCTGAGATAGATATGAATAAATTTATATATATATATATATATATATATATATATATATATGAAGAGAGAAATATTGACAAATGGTGATTGATAAATAGATATTAACAGGCTGAAATCTGAGATAGATATGAATAAATTTATATATATATATATATATATATATATATATATATATATATGTGTGTGTATATATATATATTGACATTAACAGATGTTTCGTTGTATCACTGTTTCCTTGTATCTCTACTCTTTAGTGAAGCTAAACACGCAAGATGCTCGAAACTGAGATCGAAACCCGGCTGACTTTCCAGTCGGAAATCCTACCACACAGCCACGGGGAAACTCAGTGGAAGCGAAGGGATTTTAACGCATATGTCTCACTTTTGTTTCGTTTTCATAAATACGCTTAACGGCTACCGAGAGCTCAATTCATTCGTAGAACTTTTCTTACATGAGTGGCAACAGTTAGTTCATTTGCTGGAGAGCTAGGTCCATAAAGAGATTTATATTCTTTTAAAAATTATTTATTCAGTCCTCACGCAGCGTTTCCAGCCTATGACTTTCTTCAGAGAACTTTGAATGTGGTGTTCGGGTTATATAGAGGTCATTGTTTTGATGAGGTTGTTATTTCTTTTAAATTCGTGATAGACTCCTTGTAGGGGTTTGCTCTCTTTTTTCCTCCTATTTTTCTCTTTTCACGAATGTGTTTTGTGTCCTTCCTTGTGGGTGTACTGAAGTCATGCTGATAGTATGGAGTCCTATGAATCTCTCTCGACATCCGTCCCTATCGTCCATCGCTTTAGGTAGGTCGTCTAGACTGAATCAAGTGTCCTCATTGAGATAAAATATGTAAGTCTTTACAGGGAAGCCCACATTCGTATGTCCATATGTAGGAGTCTACAAGAGAACGTTGTTTGAAATTCGTCTCTACTTTACAAGAGTAACCGTTTGTCGTACTTGGATAGTTTCTGAGAAGGTAGGTAAGTGGTTGTACAGCAACTGTTTTCTGGGGTCCTACTTCCAGGATTCGTTCAAAACGGCTCGTATCATTCGAGTGTATTTCACATTTAGTTTTTTTCTTTTTTCTGCGTTGTGTGTGTATGTGTATATGTTGGTAAGAGTAAAATTACACTATAGTCTGTGTTCATCATTACAGTTTTAAAATGATTTTACTAAGTAGTGGTTCTATATCGGATATTGAGCATTGTATCATAGCGGTTCTACATCGGATATTGAGCGTTCAATTATAGGGGTTCTACACAGGATATTGAGCACTGTATCACAGGGTTCTACATAGGATATTGAACAACGTTTCAGAGTGGTTCTTTATCGGATACTTAGTATTGTATCATAGCGATTCTACATCGGATATTGAGCACTGTATAAAAGGAATTCTATATCCAATATTGAGATCATCATCATCATTATGTCGTGCCGCCAGCATGGATATCCCTGACCCTCTCTCGCCACTTCTCCCTATCGTTCATCGCCTCTGGCAGATCTTCAGGGCTACATCCCGTATCCTCACAGAGCTACTGTATGTATGTTCGAGCTAGTCGTCCTGCTTTTGCTCGGCCATATGTGGGGGTCCATAGGAGTACATCACTTAATGAGGAGGTGCTCACCGTATAACGGTTATAGCCGTTGGAAATAGACTCAGCGACTTGAGTTCAAGCCCTGGACAACACTTTTTGTATTAGACATAGCGGTAATAACCTTTGCATCCAACTATACTCTCTCCCACCACATAAACTATGGTTAATAGCAGAGTAGACTATGCTCTTCAACCTTGGAATGGTAACCAGTCTAGGAGAAAAGAAAACCTGAATTCAGACTTCTTAAACTTCCCTTAAGAATTGATATCGTGCCGTTTCCTGGTCGTGTGTTGGGTAAATTCACACACCTACATACGCTGAAACGCAATAGCTCTTCTATTAAATTGAGCACACCGCTTGCCGAGAGGTATATGTAAAAAATATATATTTAAAGAATTCCTTCACTTACGCTGAGATGATGATAGCCTTGATTTCGATCTCGGCTTGAAACATCTCGCGTGTCTAGCCACACTGAAGAGTTATACAATGAAAGAGTCTTTCTGTGGATGACAATATGAATTGAGCTCTCGGTTGCCGTTTGGCGGATATATGTAAACAAAAACAAATGTGATACATAAGCGTTTAAATTTCTTTCATTTACGCTAGTTTCCTCGTGGCTGAGTGGTAGAATCTTGGATTGGCGTTTCAGTCAGCTAGGTTTCGATTCCCACTTCGGGAATCTAGCCTGTCTAGCCACACAGAAGAGTTCTGATAAAACGAAACAGGTCTGTATGTTGATGACAATATATATGCTCCCCTACCCCTGTGGGGTTGAGCTCTCTAGCGAGGGAAGTAATTGTTGCCACTAGCGTAAAGCAAGGGTCTTCAAATGAATTGAGCTCTGGGTAGCTGTTAAGCGGATATATGTAAACAAAAACAAATGTGATACATAAACGTTTAAATTTCCTTCGCTTGCGCTGGTTTCCTCGTGGCTGAGTGGTAGAATCTTGGTTTGGCGTTTCAGTCAGCCAGGTTTCGGGAATCTAGCTTGTCAAGCCACCCTGAAGAGTTCTGATAGAACGAAACAGGTTTGTCTGTGGATGACAATATATATATATATATATATATATATATATAACACATGTATATATATGTATATATAAGCGTATGTGTGTGTGTATATATAATAGACTCATCCCTCATCCGTCAATTTCAACTTATGAGAACCCAACAGCTATCGAGAGTTCCGATGATTGTGTTGTGTATGAGATCTACGTACGTGGTGCCTTCAATAAGTTTCTTTTTAAGACTTCTTTATTGAGGAATTTAAAATTGTCGTAGACTCTTGAAAATGCATTATGTTATTGCTATACATCTTATAAGATGACTGACCAATTTTTATGATTTCAGGTTCAAAGGAACAGCTACAGCAGCAATTAGAATACACCCTACAAAAACCTGATTGTCACAGCTGGTGAGTTTCAAAAATGCAATCTGGGCATAAGGACACATTATAAGAACGATATGCAATAAAATTGTGTTTTAAACTTGGAAAAAATGCCACAGAAACGTATGGAATGCTTTAGACTGCTTTTCGACCATCTTGCATGAATCGAGCATCAGTTCTTGAGTGGCATAAGAGATTAAAGGAAGGCAGGGAATCTGTGAAGGATGATGAGAGGTGTGGGAGGAGTAAGGAAGTCAATAAACCAGAGTTGATTGGCCAAACGGTTAGGGTTAGGTTCACTATGTTGAGGCTTTACGGGAGTTCAGGAAGAGATTCCGTCAGAAGAGACCAGCACTCTTCAAATCGGGTCAGTGGCATTTCCACCAGGACAATAAACCAGTCAACAATTCCATCATTGTCACAGACTATTTGACTAAGATAGGCATCAAGACAGGTCCTCAGCCTCCCTATAGTCCAGACCTTGTTCCCTGTGATTTTCGGTTATTCCCTAAGCTCAGAGGCTGTCGTTATGAGACAATTGAGGAGATGAAAGGCTGTGACGAAGGTCATTGACACGCTCACACAAGAGGACTTCCATGGGGCTTTCCAGAAGTTTTTGGAACGGTACAACAAGTGCATTGCAGCCGGAGGAGATTACTTGGAAGGGGACTGGAGTTTCATGTGCGTACTATCAATTACTGTGGCCATACGAAAAAAGTCTGGAAACTTATTTAATGATCCTTGTATATATATATATATATATATATATATAAGCATGCTTCATTAAACAATAAAGAAAAATTTTATCTGTATAATTTATTTAAGATCCTTTCAATTTTTCTGATAAGTGTCTTGGTTTCAGGTTGGAATTGGTTGATGAATTGTCCCGAGCGATTTCGGACCCTTCATAGTCCATCATCAAGAGTTCCTTGCATGTGTAAACAGTGTTGTTTTTTTAAAAGTGTTTTAGAAAGTTTTTGGTTTTTATAACATAACAAAAATATGCAAACGCAGAGTTGGATAAAACTGAGTTGCTGATGAATTAAAAAAAAACAGAACACTATCAACGGAAATAAAAAAAAGCTAAGGCATTTCAAAACATTATCGCTATTTTCAAAATCAATTCTATTGATTTTAATGGGTATTTTTTTTGTTGTTTTTATATGTATGGCTTCTCGGATTCCTACGTGAAAGCAAGACACTTATCAGGAAACCCAAAAGGATCTTCATTAATTATACAGACAAAGTATTTTTACTACTTAATGAAGCAGGCTTAAATGAACGATTGCTGCCTAACCACACACACACACACACACACACATATATATATATATATATGCATGGATAAACTAAAACAGTGACAACGGATTTAACAATGATATCTGTTTTTATTTAAGAAAGACTTCATCATATACATCTGTGTGTGTGTGTGTGTGTGTGTGTTTTTATATGTATGGCTTCTAGGATTCCTACCTGAAAGCAAGACACTTATCAGGAAACCCAAAAGGATCTTCATTAAATTATACGGACAAAGTGTTTTTACTACTTAATGAAGCATGCTTAAATGAACGATTGCTGCCTAACCACACACACACACACACACACACATATATATATATATATATATATGAATAAACTAAAACACTGACAACGGATTTAACAATGATATTTGTTTTTATTTAAGAAAGACTTCATCATATACATCTGTGTGTGTGTGTGTGTGTGTGTGTGTGTGTGTGTGTGTGTTTTTATATGTATGGCTTCTAGGATTCCTACCTGAAAGCAAGACACTTATCAGGAAACCCAAAAGGATCTTCATTAAATTATACAGACAAAGTGTTTTTACTACTTAATAAAGCATGCTTAAATGAACGATTGCTGCCTAACCACACACACACACACACACACATATATATATATATATATATATATGGATAAACTAAAACACTGACAACGGATTTAACAATGATATTTGTTTTTATTTAAGAAAGACTTCATCATATACATCTGTGTGTGTGTGTGTGTGTGTGTGTGTGTGTGTGTTTTTATATGTATGGCTTCTAGGATTCCTACCTGAAAGCAAGACACTTATCAGGAAACCCAAAAGGATCTTCATTAAATTATACAGACAAAGTGTTTTTACTACTTAATAAAGCATGCTTAAATGAACGATTGCTGCCTAACCACACACACACACACACACACACACACATATATATATATATATATATATGGATAAACTAAAACACTGACAACGGATTTAACAATGATATTTGTTTTTATTTAAGAAAGACTTCATCATATACATCTGTGTGTGTGTGTTTTTATATGTATGGCTTCTAGGAAATTTATTTAATGATCCTCGTACAAATGTGCGGATAGTGAATGCACCAGAGTAAGTTGATAAAGTAGCCGGCATCACCGATTGATCTTTAATCTTAATATTTTGAGATTCAGGCTATGGCTTTTGTCAAACTTCTGGCTGGCTTTCTAGAATTCAGTCCTCCAAACTTAGCGAATTGAAGCAACTTGCTCGAATCTGTCAAAAAGTATACCGAAATCTATAAATGTTATTTTTTTGTTAGCTTGTTCCAGTACCTGAGATATTGTCATCAAACCTTTCTCTCGCTGTTTTTATGGGGCTAACAATAAATGGAGATATTTTGGTTTCTCTTTTGTCTCATTCTGATGGCATATCCAGTCGATTTCAATTGGGATTGGACAAGAAGGGTTTCTATGCCTCCAATACGGCACAAAGAAATGAGATCAGAGATTTAGATTCTGTCTTGTTTTGTGAATCTGTTTGGTATAGTGATAGGGGAAGTGGCCGTGACTTAGTGGCGAAAGTGCTAGACTGCAATATTGTAGTGCCTGTGGTGTAATGGTTATCGTCGTAGGAAATGGACACGGCGACACGAGTTCAAATCCTGGACGAGACTGACTGCATTTCAAATAGCACTAATACCCTTTGGAAAGGTATGAATCCAATTATTCTCCCGCCAGCTATGGGTAAATAAGAGGGCAGACTGGGTTCTTCAGCCTTGGTGAGTCTAGGAGAAGGAAAACTCTGAATTGAAACCTGTTAAACTCCGCTTAAAATTGACCTTGTGTCACATCCTGCCCGAGCGGAGGGGTTGGTAAATAACGATATGCCTTATAACCCAATCAAATAACCAACTAGTCGTGCTAATATGTTCACTTTCAGACAAATAATCTTGGGAAAGGCATGAAATAGTAGGGCAGACTGAGTTCTTCAGCTTGGTGAGGCAACTTGTCTAGAAGGTAAACTCTGAATTGAAACCTGTTAAACTCCGCTTAAAATTGACCTTGTGTCATATCCTGCCAGAGCGGAGGGGTTGGTAAATATGGATATCGTAGTTAACCAGTAGGAATTCCGGTCGCACTGTTATGTTCCCTTTTGGACTAATACCCTTGGGAAAGCTATGAATCCTCCTTATCACCAAGCTATGGGTTGAATAGTATGACTAGTGTTCTTCTACAAGGCTGCTTTAAGCATTAAATAAACCACGAAGTTTGATATGCCATTAAACAAAGAAACCTATCCAGACCGTGTTATACATCATGCTAACAAAATGAATCATAACTTTTGGTTATGAAAATATAACCCACCTTATTTCTTGAAAAGGAGACGAAAACAGACGGAAGACTGCTTTATTTACCCTTTATCTTATTAACGCTGTGCTTCCATATTCAGGGCCCCACTTAGCACTATTTTGACGGAAGGTTCTCAGCTGGGTTCCACTGTGGACCATTGCCCCACCCGGGCGCCCGCTGACCACTCACTGGCGCTCTCCGGACCTCTTGACTGCTCAAACGTGTATCCGAGACTGACCGTATCTGCCGTGTGCATCCGTGTATATATAATTTCCTAACAACAATGTGTTCTTCTAGTTCGTCATTCTGGCTGTCAACCCACACATCTGCTTCGGCTTGTATACACAGGTGCATCCTGTGTAAAGAAATCACTGATTGACGGCTCTGTCAAAGGTCAATATGCAATAATCGAGCAAAGACAATTCTTATGAAAAGCATAAAGCTCGTTAATTTTTGATCGATAGAAAGTCTATCGTTAAATAAAGAAGCCAAACGAAATTAAATGACCATCAAGGGCGTGGTACAATATGCCATGAAACTAAATTACTTAGCCTAACCTAAATATAGTCTAATGTAGAATCTACCCCCCCAAAAAAAAAGCAGAAGTAATATTTGATACTGAAACAACCTGTTTGAATCTATCAACAGATATACCAAGAGATACAAGTTTCTTTTTAGCTTATCCTTATACCTGAGAAATTGTCATCCAAATTTTCTGTTGATATCAGATAATCATCATCATCAAGTTGATCAGCCGGCACAGATTCCCCTGACTCTCTCTCTCGCGCGCGCCAATCGTCCCTATCATCCATCGCTCTAGGCAGGTCCTCTAGTCTACATCCTGTTCCCACGCAGAGCTGTTGTATGTAAGTTCTTCTTAGTCGTCCAACACTGGCACGTTCATGTGAAGGGGTCCAGAGGAGATTGTCACTGATGATTTCGTTCTTGTTTCTCCTGCAGTGTCTTGCATGTCATGTTCGTCTTACTTGGATGGTTTTTAGAGATAGAAGGTAGATGGCCGTACAAATGTTGTTTCGTGGGATATTGCTTCCAGGATTTGTTCAATACATGACTTTGATATCTGATAGAGCTGACTTCTAGATGAGGTTCTTCTCAAATGAAATTGTACGAGAAAGGTTTCTATGCCTCCAATATTGCATTAAGCAAAGAGATAAGAGGTTAAGATTATACATACATACACACACACACACACACACACACACACACACACACATATATATATATATATATATATATGTATATTATCATACAACGTGTGAAAACACTTGCGATACCTTGTCTCCATCAGCGACCGAGAAGGGTTGAATTCAGTTTCGGTGAGTACGGCGCTATTGCTACTCGTGGCGCCATTATTACACGGGTGAGTTCGAGTCTCATTGGGTGCCCCATTTATATGGCCTTGTGTCATATCTAAGCAAAAAATTTTGTAAATTACTACTCGTGGCGCCATTATATATATATATATATATATATGGTAACGTTATGATATATATATATATATATATATATTTAGAGAGAGAGAGAGAGAGAGAGAGAGAGAGAGAGAGAGAGAGAGAGAGAGAGATAGTATGAGAGTGTTAGAAAGAAAAACAAATAAGAAAAATAACCCACACAAAATTAAGAAGGGGTGTCCTCGGGGTGTAATGGTTAAAGCGATGGACTGCGGAATCGTAGTACGCGAGTTCGTACTCCAGTCGTGCTATTACGTTCACTTTCGGACAAATACCCTTGGGAAAGGTATGAACCCCCTTATCCTCCCAGCTATGGGTTAAATTGTACCACTACTATTCTTCTGGGAGAATGGCTTTGGCATGAAATAACCTAAAAAGAGTTGATATGCCATTAATCAAAGAAAGCAAACCAAACGAAAATTAAGAATAGACGAATAAAATATGGATGAAAGAAAGAAAGAATGAATGAATGAATATGTGAAAAAAGAAACATAAACAGAAAAAAACATGACAAAAAAAAAAAAGGCGAATAAAAAAAAAAAACGAAAGTAAAAAACCTGATAGAAAGAAAATATGAAATAAACGAAAGACGAATGAAACAAGGATCAAAAGAAAAGGTCTATTCTAATAAATAACACGCTAATCAATAAAATAAAAAAATAACCAAACGCTAATTTGCTTCTTTTAAAAGCTTTTTAGTTGAACATTACATAATAAAAACGGATATTAGTTAATATTTATTATTATGCTCTGCAGCATTGAAATTCTGTAAGTGGAAATGAAATTTCAACTCATCTCTAAAGAAAATGTCGTCGTGGTGTAATGGTTAAAGCGATGGACTGCGGAATCGTAGTAAGCGAGTTCGTATACCAGTCGCGCTATTACGTTCACTTTCGGGCAAATACTCTTAGGAAAGGTATGAATCCCCTTATCCTCCCAGCTATGGGTTAAATAGTACCACTGCTGTTCTTCTAGGTGAATGGCTTTGGCATTGAATAATCTACAAAGGTTGATATGTCATTAAGCAAAGAAACCAAACCGTAAATATTTTTGATAGAAATAGTTAAGATTCATAAATGAATTATTTGTATTAGATAGGAATACTTGATATCTTATAAGTGATTGCAAATAATGTCAAGAAACTCCCTCAGAAATGTTTTAATTATTTACTCTTACACTCATGGGAAGTACTGGTCTCTGGTTGTTGAAATCAGCATATTTAAAGCAACCTTGGTATCTATCGATGTAAGTGAGTTCATACCAGTCGCGCTATTACGTTCAAATACCCTTGGGAAAGGTATGAACCCCCTTATCCTCCCAGCTATG
>OY757935.1:62390771-62545771 GCA_963585895.1 Sepioteuthis lessoniana | reverse complement strand
ATATATATATATATATATATATATTTTTAGATATATATATATATATATTAGTAAGTGTAGATAAAGAGTGAGTAGTGCTTGATAACTGTCTGTCTCTCTCCTCTGCATCCATTAGACATAGGCGAGAAACTGACAGTTACCAAGCATCGTTGATTGTATATATATACTATCCCAATTTGTAAATATACGTATATAATGAAATTTCTCTCTTTTTCTCTTATACACATACACACATATATATGTATACACACACGTACACCCCCCCACACAAACCAACACACACACACACAAACCAACACACACCCACACACACACATATAAAAGTAAAGAAAGAAAAAAGAACTAAGAAAGAAAGAAAGAAAGAAAGAAAGAAAAGATGAATAAAAAGATTAACAGAAAGAAAGAAAGAAATAAAAGATGAGCGAAAAGATTCGAAGAAAGAAAGAAAGAAAAAAAGAAAGATAAGATGAATAAAAAGATTAATAGAAAGAAAGAAAGAAAGATTGAGAGAAAGAAGTTAAGAAAGAAAAAAGAACTAAGAAAGAAAGAAAGAAATAAATAAATAAAAGATGAATAAACAGATTAACTGAAAGAAAGAAAGAAAGAAAGAAAGAAAGAAAGAAAGAAAAGATGAATAAAAAGATTAACTGAAAGAAAGATAGAAAGAAAGAAAGAAAAATGAATGAAAATATTGAAAGAAAGAAAGAAAGAAAGAAAGAAAAGATGCATAAATAGATTAATAGAAAGAAAGAAAGAAAGAAAGAAGGAAAGAAAGAAAGAAAAGATGAATAAAAAGATTAACAGAAAGAAAGAAAGAAAGAAAGAAAAGATGAGCGAAAAGATTCGAAGAAAGAAAGAAAGAAAGAAGGAAAAGATGAATGAAAAAATTCACAGAAAGAAAGAGAAAGAGAGAGAGAGAGAGAGAGAGAGAGAGAGAGAGAGAGAGAGAGAGAGAGAGAGAGAATTAAGGATGTTAGGTTGAAAAGACGAATGAAAACATACATAAAGAATAGTCGAATGAAAAAAAAGAGAAGAAGGAATGAAAAATACGAATGAAAAAAAAAGACGATAGAAATATAGAACAAAAGAGATAAGTACGGAAGTAAAAAAGATGATTGTAAAAAGGACGAAGAAAAGAAAGACGGTTAAAAAGAGAGACTAAGAAAGAAAGGATAAATAAAAAAAAAAGAACGAAAGAAAGAAAAGAGAAATGAAAAAGAACAATAGGAAGAATAAGTGAATGAAAGAAATGATAAACGGAAAAAAAGAACCAAGAAAGAAAAGACGAATACGAAAGAAAGAAAGAAAGAAAGAAAAGATGAATAAAAAGATTATTAGAAAGAAAGAAAGAAAGAAAGAAAGAAAGAAAGATTGAGAGAAAGAAGTAAAGAAAGAAAAAAGAACTAAGAAAGAAAGAAAGAAAGAAAGATGAATAAACAGATTAACTGAAAGAAAGAAAGAAAGAAAGAAAGAATGAATGAAAATATTGAAAGAAAGAAAGAAAGAAAGAAAAGATGCATAAATAGATAAATAGAAAGAAAGAAAGAAGTAAAGAAAGAAAAAAAGAACTAAGAAAGAAAGAAAGAAAGAAAGAAAGAAAGAAAAAGATTAACAGAAAGAAAGAAAGAAAGAAGAGATGTATAAAAAGATTAATAGAAAGAAAGGAAGAAAGAAAGAAAGAAAGAAAGAAGGAAAAGATGAATGAAAAAATGAACAGAAAGAAAGAAAGTATCAAATAATAAAAAAAAGAAAGAAAGAAAGAAAGAAAGCAAAGATTAATAAAATGATTAAGAAAGCAAAGATTAATAAAATGATTAATTGAAGGAAAGAAGTAAAAAAAAAAGAAGTTAAGAAAAAAAGAAAGAAAGAAAGAAAGAAAGAACAAAAGAAAGGAAGATGAATAAAAAGTAAAAAAAGAAGAAAGAAAGAATAAAAAGGATTAAAGAAAGAAAGGACAAGAGAGTGGACAAAAGAAAGAAAGGAAAGTAACGAGAAAAGGGTTAAAGAAAGAAAGGTGGAAAGAAAGAAAAAGGACAAAAATAAGCCAACCAACTTTGTATAAGGAAATAGAAAAAGAAAAATAGATTACTTCTCCCGTTACAAAGGTGGTCGTCCGAGATAGAATTTCGTTCCGGCTCGTTAAATTTCGTTTCGTCACTTTTCATTTCAGTCATTCCTCATTTTATATGAACCTCGTTTCGATATATATTTTTCTTTTTCATATGTGTGCCTGTGCGTGTTCATTATTCATATCTCTGACAGCCTTGATTTGACAACCGGATGTTTTTTACGTATGCTCTTCCGGTATCTGGATACACCGGAAGAACCCGGAAGAGAATTAATATATATATATATATATATATATATAAGCCTGAATATATATATATATATATATATATATGGGGGGTGTATGATACTTTCCCCACTATATAATTTTTGTTTTCCTTCGATTTCCGCATATCTTCTGGATTTTCACATAATATGAGAAACTTTTACAAATATCTTTAAAGAATTGCCTTATTTTTCTTTTTGTTTTCTGGTTTTTGAAAAACCACGAAGACTAATGGGAAAACCAATGGGAATAAAGCATGGAAGTTTTTTTTGAATAGGAATCTATCTATCTATCTATCTATCTATCTATCTATCTATCTATCTATCTATCTATGTCGGCTGTGTGTATATCTTTCAGGGATCATTCGGAAGTACGCTATTTCTTTCGACGGTCGCTCTAAACTTGTAAAAATTAAGCAGGCAAATGTCAGTATGATTAGTGTTTCCAAAATGCCTAGCAAGAAACTGTCTTTTAAACAATACATTTAGAATTTTTCGAAAAGAGCGCTGAAAATGTTCGTACACGCCTGATATATGGTATGATTCACTTATGTTTGCTTTGGTTTGATTTAATGGCATCTCAACCATTGCTGTTTATTAAATGCCAAAATTAAATGATCAAACAGTTCTATTTCTAACAATTCAATTTAGCATAAAAAGTTATACGATTCCATGTGTTGCTATGTACGAGGATCATTAAATAAGTTCCCAGACTTTTTTGTATGGGCACTTTTATTGATAGTAGACACATGAAACTCTAGTCCCCTTCAAAGTAATCTCCACCGGCTTCAATGTACTTGTTCTACAGTTCAAACAACTTCTGGAACGCCCCATGGAAGTCCTCTAGTGTGACCGTGTCAATGACCTTCGTCACAGCCTCTTTCACCACCTCAATTGTCTCATAACGACAGCCTCGGAGCTTAGGGAATAACCAAAAGTCACAGGGAGCAAGGTCTGGACTATAGGGAGGCTGAGGAACTGTCTTGATGCCCATCTTAGTCAAATAGTCGGTGACAAGGAGGAAGTTGTTGACTGGTGCATTGTCCTGATGGAAATGCCACTGACCCGATTTGAAGAGTGCTGGCCTCTTCAAACGGAATATCTTCCTGAACTCCCTTACAACCTCAACATAGTAACCCTAACCCTAAGCCTTTGGCCAATCAACTGTGGTGTATTGACTTCCTTACTCCTCCCACACCTCTCATAATCCCTCAAAGACTCCCTGCCTTCCTTGAATCTCTTATGCCACTCAAGAACTGATGCTCAATTTATGTAAGATGGTCGATAAGCAGTCTGAAGCATTCCATACGTTTCTGTGGCATTTTTTCCAAGTTTAAAACACAATTTTATTGCATATTGTTCTTCTAAAGTGTCCTCACGTCCAGATTGCATTTTTGAAATTTACCAGCGGTGACAATCAGGCTTTAGTAGGGTATATTCCAATTGCTGCTGTAGCTGTTCCTTTGAATCCGAAATCCTAAAAAATGGCCAGTCAACTCATCAGATGTATAGAAATAACGTACTGAATTTTCAAGAGTCTACGACAAATTTAAATGCCTCTACAAAAAAAGTCTGGAAACTTATTGAATGCACCACATGTCACCAACAATTCAATTAAACATCAGTCAATAAAATCAGTTTAATGATTGAACAATTCCATTTTAAAGAATTCAAATTAGCATAAGTCATTTGTTTGCACTCAGTTTAAATGTTAAACAGTTTGACCTATTTGACCCATAGATAGGACTATTTCGATTCAGAGTGGACTTGTGAGTGATAGCTATGAAGAAATATTCCGTATTCCTCAAAGCTCCAGCATTACTGGAGCCTCACAATCAGATTGTTTATTGTCATATCCTGGACACTCATTGGGAGAGTCTTACTCCTTTGCAGAGATCCAGTAGACTGGGCTACGACTCACTCAAAAAAGGAAATCAGTGACCTGAATTCAAATCCTGGACAAGTCTGTTTGCGTTTCACTTGACGTTAATTCCCTTGAGAAAGGCTTTGGTTACTTTGGTTTCTTTATTCGTGGGTAATTTAATACCAAAGCCGTCTAGAAGAACAGCACTGATACGATTGAACACATAACTTGGTGGCCCAGTCGGCTGGGGTTGCAGAATACATTGATTGTATCTCTGCTGAGGAGTAAGACTTCCCCAATGAGTGTCCTCGGTATAAGACTAATCAATCTGATGGTGAGGTTCCAGTAATGCTGGAGTTTTGGGGTTGCGGAGTACCCCTTTATAAAAGTCGTTCCCAGGTCCACTTTAGTGGTAGCACCTTATAGGGTCCTATCTATGGGTTAAATAGAACTAAACAGTGTATTTATCCTAAACTGAATTGTTTGAAATAGAAATGTCTTAACATTTAATTGTGTGTAAACAAAAAACTGTACTTATGCTAAACGGAACAGTTTGAAACAGAACTGTTTATATGTATAAAAATGGATTTGACATTAAATAACCTACAACGGTTGATATGACATATGCCCGTGGTGTAATGGTTATCGTCGTAGGAAATGGAAACGGCGACAAGAGTTCAAACCCTGGACGAGGCTGATTGCATTTCACATAGCCCTAATACCATTATAATACAATTATTCTCCCTCCAGCTATGGGTAAATAGTAGGACAAACTGATCGTCAGCCTTGGTGATGCAATTAGTCTACGAGAAGGAAAACTCTGAATTGAAACCTGTTAAACTCCGCTTAAAAACTGACCTTGTGTCTTATCCTGCCCGAGCGGAGGGGTTGGTAAATATGGATATGACATAAAACAGAACCAAACCAAACTAAACTTGGGGTAAGTGGGTTGATATCTTTCTGGAGGGAATTGGTCCAAAAATGAATGCAGTGGCGCAACTGGAGTTCGAACTCGTTTACCTTGTGCCTGCAGTCCCACACATTCCCCAGGACACACCTCCTTTGTAAAAGAGAGGAATCCATCTTCTCTCTCCACAAGTATACATAAAGCGATTTTTCAAAGTAAATAGCTTAACCGATCTGTTCAAGAACGTCAAAGTAGATAACATTATATCCTTCTTGAGAGAGAGACAGAGTTGTACCAAAAAATCTGACAACTTAAAACTGGTTAATCTTGTGCAAACAAATTAAATCCTGCTAATAGAAAATTTTACTTACCTAAGTATTCGTTTAGAAATCTTTGGTTGAATATATATATATATATATATATATATATATATATATAAACCCAAACAACCAACCAACAGTATACATAAATACTAGTGCAGACAGGTTTTTTTTTAGATATGATAAAACAATAGAAGGGCATCTATGAATTCAAATAAGCTTTACTGTGCTTAAAAATCAACCTTGTGTCTCATCCAGTTCGTGGTGTAGGGGTTGGATAAATACAAACTTGGCCATTTTCTGAAACATTTTAATACGCTGTTGGAATCCAAATTTAAAGGGTAGGTCTTCAAGTGCTGATTTTTTAGTAACCTGGATGGACCTTTTAAGAGTTTTTTTAAATTACAAGGGTATGACTTAACCATACAATTCTACTGGTCGACATTTGAATTTGATGATTTTTTTTCCCTTCATTCAATACAAAATTTTATCATTAGGTATTATTCATGACCAAAAATGACAGCTTTTGAAAAAAAATTGTAACCGCCTAGACAAAGATTTTTTTTTTATGTCTTGTGCAACCAAAACAAAACGGTGTTTATTCGGCTTTATTAACTGAGATTATTTACTATTGTTTTTCTAGAAAAGTCTACAGCGTTTTAACTTCGTAAGTAAAATAAAAACTACATAAACATATCGACGGTACGAAGTATACTTATTATTAGACTGCTTCATATTCATATTTTTAATCACATACACCCCCCCATATATATATATATATATATATATATATATATATATATATATATATATATATATACAGAGAGAGAGAGAAAGAGAGAAAGAAAGATTAGAAGTGATTGATAGGTTCATGACTTAATTTACAGGGACATGACTTACACAAACGGTTCATGTATTTGAATGATTACGTGGGAAATTTCTTGTTCATGAATATTATATTTGTTCAGTTCTCGAAATTCTAAATTGGATCGCTTTTAATTGTTCCTGTTGTGCTTTTCTTCTTCTTCTTCTTCTTCTTCTTCTTCTTCTTCTTCTTCTTCTTCTTCTTCTTCTTCTTCTTCTTCTTCTTCTTCTTCTAGGTCGTCACAATCATCAACTTTTTTCTTTCTTCTTTGTCATCAACTTAGTCTTTCCTTTTCCTTCTTGAACCTTAAACCTCTTCTTCTTCTTCTTCTTCTTCTTCTTCTTCTTCTTCTTCTTCTTCTTCTTCTTCTTCGTGGTCGTCAACATTATCACTCTTTTTCTTCATCGTTGCCAACAACTTTGTCTTTTCTTCTTCTTGAACCTCAAAGCTCTTTTTTTTCATTTTGTATTTCTTCTTCTTCTTCTTCTTCTTCTTCTTCTTCTTCTTCTTCTTCTTCTTCTTCTTCTTCTTCTTCAACGTGGTCGTACCATCATCAACTTTTTTCTTCCTCGTTGCCATCAACTTAGTCTTTTCTTCTTTTTGAACCCCAAACCTCTTTTTTTTCATGTTGTATTCCTTATTTTGATCCTTTTACTTATCTTTCTTTGTTTTTTTTTTTTGTGTTTCTTTGCTTCTTTCTTTCTTTGAAAAATCAGATCACTTTTTTTAATTTGTATATATCGTATTTCTGTTCTTTTATCTTGTCATTGGCTTTAGCTCAATTTTCCCTTTTCTTTCTTTCTTTCTTTCTTTCTTTCTTTCTTTCTTTCTTTCTTTACAACATTTTTTCTCTTTCATCCTGTTATTGTTGTTGCTCTTCTTCTTCTTCTTCTTCTTCTTCTTCTTCTTCTTCTTCTTCTTCTTCTTTTTCTTCTTCTTCTTCTTCTTCTTCTTCTTCTTCTTCTTTCAACCCTGCATTCCTCTCGACTAATGGACATCCATTTTTTTCCGATTGGCATCAAACTAGGAATGGGAAATAGATCGGTCAAAGAGTACGGCACTTGTCAAAGCTTTCAGTTTGCGTCTTTCTTTCTCAATCACATAGAATCTTGCCTTAAAACTTACTTCTACGCATGCGCAAACCCACCAGAATTACAGTTTCAAGTCGGCTTGTCTCGACAAGCGTGTAAATCTATTTGATAACGACAGGGAAAGTTCGTTTGGTTTATTCACTTAAAAATAAACGAGGATTTTTTTTTAACATTAACTTAATTGAATAACATATTTACCATTTTGTTCATCTATCTTCGGCCTTTTTTCATTCATCTTTACATTCCCATTTGGCCAGAACTTTTTGTCTTCAAAGAAGTACTAAAAGTAATATACGGTCAAGTCTTATTTAAAGCACTAGTTCCAGTTCAATCATATGAGTTAAGCAACTATTAAGTTCATTGATGGATGACAATTTAGGAACAGTATTTATTGTAAGCAATTTGAGACCTGCGTGCTAAACTCTGAAAAGTCTTGCAAATTGTATGAAAGCATGATGGTTGGTTTGGTTTGTTTTTATGGCATATCAACTATTGTTGCTTACTTAATGCCAAATCCTCTTTATACAAATGTATTAAATATATATGACTTGGTTGGGTTGGGTTTTATGGCACATCAACCATGGTTGGTTATTTAATGCCAAATCCTCTTTATACACATATATTTAACATATATGATTTGATTTGGTTGATTTTATGGCATATCAACAATTGTAGATTATTTAATGTCAAATCCTCCTTATACAAATGTATTATATATAGGATTTGGTTTAATTGGGTTTTATGGCACATCAACCATTGTTGGTTATTTAATGCCAAATCCTTTTATACACATATATATAACATATATGATTTGATTTGGTTGGTTTAATGGCATATCAACCATTGTAGGTTATTTAATACCAAATTCTCTTTATACAAATATATTAAATATATATGATTTGGCTTGATTGGGTTTTATGGCATATTAACCATTGTTGGTTATTTAATCCCAAATCCTCTCTATACATATATGTTAGATATATATACGTAGTGCATTCAATAAAATTCCAGTCTTTTTTTTTTGTAAAGGCATTTAAAATTATCGTAAACTCTTGAAAATTCAGTATGTTATTGCTATACATCTTATAAAATGACAGACCAATTGTTATGATTTCGGCTTCAAAGGAACAGCTACAGCAGCAATTAGAATACACCCTACTAAAGCCTGATTGTCACAGCTGGTGACTTTTAAAAATGCAATCTGGACGTGAGGACACTTTAGAAGAATTATATGCAATAAAATTCAGTTTTAAACAAAAATGTATGGAATGCTTCAGACTGCTTTTCGACCATCTTGCATAAATAGAGCATCGGTTTTTGAGTGGCATAAGAGATTAAAGGAAGGCAGGGAGTCTGTGAGGAATGACGAGAGGTGTTGGAGGAGTAAGGAAGTCAATACACCACAGTTGATTGGCCAAAGGCTTAGGGTTAGGGTTACTATGTTGAGGTTGTAAGGGAGTTCAGCCAGAGATTCCTTCGGAAGAGGCCAGCACTATTCAAATCGGGTCAGTGGCATTTCTACCAGGACAATGCACCAGTCCACAACTCACTTTGTCACAGACTATTTGACTAAGATAGGCATCAAGACTCAGCCTCCCTATAGTCCAGACCTTGCTCCCTGTGACTTTTGCTTATTCACTAAGCTCACATGCTGCCGTTATGAGAGAACTGAGGAGATGAAAGAGGCTGTGACGAAGGTCATTGACATGCTCACACAAGACGACTTCCATGGGGTCTTCCAGAAGGTGTTGGAACGGTACAACAAGTGCATTGCAGCCGGAGGAGATTACTTCGAAGGGGACTAGAGTTTCCTGTGTCTACTATCAATAATACCGGACATTGGCCTAGGGGTTAGAGTGTTCGCCAATTGCCCGGGAGACCTGGGTTCAATCCCAGGTCGAGTCATACCAAAGACTCAAAAAATGGTACTTGATGCCTCCTTGCTTAACACTCAGTATTATAAGGTACGGATCAAGGGTAAAGTAGAGCAATCCAGGGAAGGAGTAGCGCCCTCCCCTACACCTTGGTGTAGTAGCTATCGAAAAGGGAGCCTTCGGGTTACCCTCGTCTATGGTCGCCAACTTTACTTACTATCAATAAAAGTACCCATACGAAAAAAGTCTGGAAACTTATTTAATGATCCTCGTATATGATTTGGTTTGATTGGGTTTTATGGCATATCAACTATTGTTGGATATTTAACGCCAAATCCTTTTCATACGTATATGTTAGATATATATGATTTAGCTTGATTGGGTTTTTTGGCATATCAAGCATTGTAGGTTATTTAATACCAAATCCTCTTAATACATGTATATTAAATATATATGATTTGGTTTGGTTGGGTTTTATGACATATCAACTATTGCAGGTTATTTAATGCCAAAGGTCTTTATACATATATAAAAAGTGTTTATGATTTGGGTTATATATATATATATATATATATATATAATTTGGGTTTTATGGCATATCAACCATTGTAGATTACTAAATGTCAAATCCTCTTTGTACATATCAATTAAATACTTGCAGAAACACCCGTCCTTGACTAGTTTCAGAACCTTCAAAAAGTATGCTCTAATTTATGAAAGTTACTGCTTCGATATTACCGAATGTTTTAGAGCGAAATATCAGCAAGATCTTTGTGCCAGGCAATATACAACAATCGATTCTTAACTTAACCATTCATAATTTCGTGAAGAAGACGCCAAATCTGAAACGCATGTTTATGAAATGATAAAATCCTAAATACCAAATATGAAATCATTAGGGAACCAATTAATTTTGAAATATTATATATATATATATATATATATATATATATATATATATATATATATATATATATATATATATTCCAGTAAATTTGGAGTTGGGTATAATTCCAAGCAGGACCAATAGAATATTCAAAAAATTGAATGTTAAATTTAAGTAATCCCGATCGAGAGCCCAGTGTAAAAAGATCCACAGAGTAAATTATTTTCTCTAAATAAAAAAACAAAAAAATGGTCACATTAAGATAATAAATTCATTTCCATCCAATTAAAAGAATTGATATAAATCAATGCTCTAAAATATTAGAACTAGAAAAAATATTAGACGAGAAAAAAACAAACTTATTTCTCCCATATAAATGCAAGCCTTTCACATCAAGTAACAATAAGTATCAATTTATTATGGCATATAAAATGACATCCGTTTTCATCATACTTAAAATTTAACAGAAGAAAAATATTTCAGTTTTTATTTAGGTAGAATCATTATTTTTACGTACATGGTTTGTTGGTTTGTTTGGTTTTGTGGCATATCAACCTTTGGAGGTTATCTAACGCCAAATCCAATTTTATGTAAATAATCTGTTCTATTGAAAACAGTTCAGTTTAGCATAAGTACACAGTTTAATTGTCAAAAACATTTCCATTTCAAACTATTCAAGCAGTTATATGTAATAATTCAGTTAAGTGTAAATACAGTTTTAATGTCGAAAAACAGTTCTATTTGAAATAATTCAGTTAAGCATAAGCACGCAGTTTAAGTGTAAGTACGGTTTAATAGTCAAAAACGTTTCTATTTGAAGCTATTCAGTTTACTCAATTCAGTTTAGCATAAGTATGCTGTTAGTTCTATTTAACCCTATCAGGTGCAACCACTCCGGGCCAGAGTGGACCTGGGAGCGATGGCAATGAAGGGGTACTCCACATTCCCCAAAGCTCCAGCACTGCTGGAACCTCACCATCAGATTGTTTAGTGTCATATCCAGGACACTCGTGGGGGGGGCTTACCCCTCTGCAGAGGTGCTGTCAGTGTATTCTACAGCCCCAGCTGACTGGGCAATACACAGATTTAAATGTCAGACAGTTTCTGATAATTCAATTCAGCATAAGTACACAGTTTAGACGTCAAAAACATTTCTATTTCGAGCAATTCAGTTCAGCACTAGTACGCAGTTCCAATGTCAAAACGGTTCTATTTTAAACAATTCAGTTTAGCATAAATACGCAGTTTAATGAAAAAATCAGTCTAGTGAAAGAAGCACGGTTTTGTTCTATTTAACCCATAGTTAGGACCCTTATTAGGTGCTACCACTCCGAGCCAGAGTGGACCTGGGAGCGATGGCAATGAAGGGGTACTCCACATTCCCCAAAACTCCAGCATTGCTGGAACCTCACCATCAGATTGCTTAGTGTCATATCCAGGACACTCGTTGGGGGGGGGTCTAACCCCTCTGCAGAGAAGCAGTCGGTGTATTCTACAGCCCCAGCCGACTGGGCAACCTTACGTACAGTTTTTCTAAATGTTAGAATTATTTGGAATTGTTCATCTTTTATTTCAAATAGTTTTTCGCATAGTTAACACTGTCAATTAAAACTTATTTGGAAATAAAAGGATAAAAATCAATTATATCAAATTAAATGAAAGTGGCCTTACTCATATTTTTGATATTTCTAAACCATTCAATTGTATCAGTTGAATTCTTTTAAATTTCCGTTTTGGTTATTTCTCATTCAGTAACCTTTTGTTTGGTTACAACACATACGTTCGATTATTCATCGTACCTTCTCCATAAACAATACAATTCTTTCATATCTTTACCTCATACAAATATTTTTTCATCATTATCATCATTATCATCATGTCGTGCTGCCAGCACGGATATCCCTGACCCTCTCTCGCCATTTCTCCCTATCGTTCATCGCCTCTGGCAGGTCTTCAGGGCTACATCCCGTATCCTCACAGAGCTGTTGTATGTATGTTCGAGCTGGTCGTCCTGCTTTTGCTCAGCCATATGTGGGAGTCCATAGGAGTACATCGCTTATGAGCTCGTCCCTGCTTCTCCAGCAGTGTTGTGCATGTCTTGTTCGTCTAACTTGGATAGTTTTAGTAATGGGAGGCAAGTGGGCGTATAGCTGGGGCTTTGTGGGGTGTTGCCTCTAGGACTTGTTCAATATTGCTCGCAGCATTCTTGTGTAATTGCTGTCTAGCTTTTTCTCCAGCCGTTTTGTTAGCGTCCAAGCAGTGCATCCATATAGCAGTATCGATACGACCGCTGTCTGGAAGAAACTGCGTTTCATTTTATCGGTCAGGTCTGACTTCCACATGATCAATAGCCTATCGATAGCTGTCCATGCCTTCGTTAGCCGCGTGTCGATGTCTTTTTCGGTTGATGAGACACTGCTTCCTAGGAAGGTGAACTTTTCTACTAGTTTCAGAGAGCTTCCGTCTACAGAAGCTCTCTGAAACTAGAAGACAAGTATTCTAATCTAATACTAATACTTTTTCAAAAATACTTTTTCAAGTAATCCTTACTAATGCTGATAACTCATACATAATTATCTGTTTTTAAGTAACTATTCCTATCTAATAATTATCGCTTATTTGTATACAATTATATGGTTTCAGGTATTTCTATCTTACACCAGCAATTTGCATACTGTTGTATTCTTTCAAGTATTCCTATCATAATGGTTCTTGATAGATCGGTGAGATCTATTTTTGGCATATAGTGTAGCATTAAAATTTGGTCTTGAACTATAATAATTGAGGAAAAATACAAGT
The DNA here is from genome assembly GCA_963585895.1 of Sepioteuthis lessoniana. Taxonomy (NCBI): domain Eukaryota; kingdom Metazoa; phylum Mollusca; class Cephalopoda; order Myopsida; family Loliginidae; genus Sepioteuthis; species Sepioteuthis lessoniana. The sequence goes on along the minus strand of OY757935.1, from coordinate 62,532,834 downwards.
GTCAACAAGTTTGATTGACAATAGTTTAACTCAAGGTTAATCTGAGATAACAGCTCTCGTTATATGGTTTCAGTTAGGTGACCAAAACGGTTCTAGGTGAGAAATAAGTTAGTGAGAGATGCTCAAAACGAGACGCTGAATGCTCTATCATGCTCTTACTGATTCTCTGTTTAGGCTGAGCCGGCAATGAAAGGAAACGATGTCGTCATTAAATAAAAAGTAAAATATGCACATAAAATTGTAGTCTCATAGTCATTCTTCATCAACGAATTCGAAGACGGCAACAAAAAGGGGAAACATCAGAGCTACCCTGGAGACAAGAAGGCCGACCAAGGAAGAGATAAAGTGAAGTGTAGAACGAACTGAAGTGTGGGAAGGAAATGAGAGCTGATTGATCGTAGAGCAAGGCCCTCATATACATAACCATATTCATATAAACATATAATGCAGATTGACTGATCGAGAGTTTCTGGGTTCCATTCCTGGCCGCGTCATAACAAAGACAAAGACAAAGACTTTAAAAATGGTTCTTGATACCACTTTGATTAACACTCAGCAATATAAAGTACGTATCAAGGGTAAAGTGAAGCAATCCAGAGAAAGGAGCAGCGTCCTCCCCTACACCTCGGTGTAATAGCTATTGAAAAGGGAAAAAAATATATATATATATTTCCAGGCCTCTGAGGCGCCCCCTTTGGGGGGTGCCGACGGGACCGAAGGTATTTTTGGATTTTACCTGACGCGTGTGGGCTGCGGCCCTGCGTCCGGACCCACTTTTAAAAAAAGGGCCTTGTGCCATACTTGTCCAGTGGTGGGACGGAGAATAAATAAAGAAAAGGGAACCTTCTGGTCGCCATCGACTACAGTCGCCTAATTTACTTATATTGATTAAGGTAAGGAAGCCTTATGGTAAAAGTGCTGGACTGCGGCCCCGGAGTAAACGAATTTAAGCTCTTGTCGGGCTATTACGTTCACTTTTGGACTAAAGGCATGAACTTTCTTATCCCAATCAGCTATGAGTTAAATAGTATCATTGCTGGGTTCTTTTTTTTTTTTTTTTACTGGGATGGCTTTGGCATTAAATAACCTACAAAGGTTGATACGTTATTAAACGAAGACACCATGATTAAAGTTACTATTCCCATTCGATAATAATTAGTTTGCACACAGTCATAAGGCCGCTTTGGGGTTTTAGAATATAACTGCATGTCTGCAGAGGGGTAACCCCTCCGCCCAAGCAAGTGCCGTAGTCATAATACTAAACCATCTGGTTGTAAGGCTCCAATCCAGTAGAGTTCCAATCCAAGAACTTTGGAGAATGTGTAATACCAATTGCCATTACTCCCTGGGCCTCAATGACTCAGTATGGTAGTACTGTTAGCGTCCAATTCGAAACGTTTAATTAGCGTCCATGTTGTGCATCCATATAGCAGTATTGACACGACCGCTGCTTGGAAGAAACTGCGCTTCATTTTATCGGTCAGGTCTGACTTTGCTAGTCGCGTGTCGATGTCTTTTTTCGGTTGATAAGACACTGTTTCTTAGGTAGGTGAACAAGCTTGACGGTAACTACACAAGAATGCTGCGAACAATTTTGAACAAGTCCTGGAGGCAGCACCCCACAAAGCAGCAGCTGTACTGCCACCTACCACCCATCATGAAAACTATTCAAGTTAGACGAACCAGAAGTGCAGGACGCTGCTGGAGAAGTAAGGACGAGCTCATAAAGGATGTACTCCTGTGGACCCCTCCACATGGACGAGCAAAGGCGAGACGACTAGCTCGAACCTACATACAACATCTCTGTGCCGATACGGGATGTAGCCCTGAGAACCTACCGGAAGTAATGGACAGTAGAGTGTTCGCTAATGGTCCAGGAAACCTAGGTTCAATCCCAGGTCGAGTCATACCAAAAACTCAAAAGATTGTACTTGATACCCCCTTGCTTAACACTCAGCATTATAAAGCACGTATCAAGGGTAAAGTGGAGCAATCCAGGGTAAGCAGTAGCACCTTCTCGTGCACCTTGGTGTAGTAGCTATCGAAAAGGGAGCCTTCGGATCACCTTCGACTATTGTCGCACACTTTACTATGTATAAAAAGTTGGTGACTATAGTCGAGGGTGACCCGAAGGCTCTCTTTTCGTTAGCTACTACACCAAAGTGTACGGGAGGGTGCTACTCTTTTCCTTGGATTACTTCACTTTACCTTTGATCCTTACCTTATAATGCTGAGTGTTAAGCAAGGTGGCATCAAGTACCATTTTTTTAGTCTTTGGTATGACTCGACCTGTGATTGAACCCAGGTCTCCCGGGCTATTGGCGAACACTCTAACCATTATGCCAATGTCATTCATATATATATATATATATAGAGAGAGAGAGAGAGAGTGAGAGAGACAGGATTTGACATTGAATAAACAACAAGGGTTGACATTCAATCAAGACCAACCAAATTAAACCCAACAGTTATATGGTTTCGAAGATTCCTTATATAAATAATCTATATACAGTTATAAAGCTCCCTGTATTCCCATCTCACACCGATAATTTATACACAATTAACCGCGTCCATTTTCTAAGACAAAAACCGTTACGCCACGAGGGGCTCTTTACCATTTATGATAACCGATTAAACATCTTTTTCGTATTTTCGTTCTTTCATTGTGCAAATTGGTAAAATCTTCTACACGCTCTCTCTTTAAAGACCCTTGAAGAGAGTTTAGTAGTCTCATCGTTCCTGGTGAGATTGATCCTCAAAGAATAGGGACTTTTGAGAGCTATACACTTATGTCACTGTGGCGTAATGGCTAACGTGCTGGACTAGTAAGCTAGTTCGAACTTTGGTCGTGCTTGGTCGGGGCTGTAGAATACACTGACTGCATTTCTGCAGAGGGTTGAGACTCCCCCAACGAATGTACCGACACTAAACAATCTAGTGGTGAGGCTTCAGTAATGCTGGAGCTTTTGGGAACGCGGAGTAACCTTTTATTGTCATCGCTCCCCGCTCCACTCTGCCCCGGAGTGGTAGCACCTGATAAGGTCCTATCTATGGGTTAAATAGAACTAATCTGTGTACTTATGCTAAACTGAATTGTTTGAAATAGAACTGTTTATATGTATAAAAATGGATTTGGCAGTAAATAATGGTTGATATGCCTTATATTTATATTAGGAGGTGCCCGTGGTGTAATGGTTATCGTCGTAGGAAATGGACACGGCGACACGAGTTCAAATCCTGGACGAGACTGATTGCATTTCACATAGCACTGATACCCTTGGGAAAGGTATGAATCCAAGTATTCTCCCTCCAGCTATGGATAAATATTAGGGCAGACTGAGTTCTTCAGCCTTGGTGAGGCAACTAGTCTAGAAGGTAAACTCTGAATTGAAACCTGTTAAACTCCGCATAAAAACTGACCTTGTGTCACATCCTGCCCGAGCGGAGGGGTTGGTAAATAACGATATGCCTTATAACCCAACCAAATAACCAACTAGTCGTGCTAATATGTTCACTTTCAGACAAATAATCTTGGGAAAGGCATGAAACCTCTTATCCTTCGAGTTATTGGTTAAATTTTTTCACTGCTGTTTTACAAGCCAATAAGGATTGAAAAGTCATTTAACAAAGAAAATTGGTAAAACTTGAATTATGATTCTTTTCGATATTTAAGAAATAAAACATAGATCATATGTAACAAATAAGACTTGTTAAAAAATGATTCTATAAAGAAAACTTTATGAAAATAAAAATAAAAATGCAATTTTTATATTAAGCACTCTTTTTATGTTAATTTCCGCGTCATTTATTTATTTAATAATCTATCTATCTATCTATCTATCTATCTATCTCATTCTTATGTGTTTCTGTTGAACAACAAGTTCTTGTTTTTTTCCTTCCTCTATTTTCTATCCAATTTCCTTCCTCTATTTTGTATCCAATTCTGTTCGTATCTATCTATCTATCTATCTATCTCTCTATCTATCGTTACATTAGTTAATATCTATCTATCTATCTATCTATCTATCTATCCCATTCTTATGTGTTTCTGTTGAACAACAAGTTCTTGTTTTTTTCCTTCCTCTATTTTCTATCCAATTTCCTTCCTCTATTTTGTATCCAATTCTGTTCGTATCTATCTATCTATCTATCTCTCTATCTATCGTTACATTAGTTAATATCTATCTATCTATCTATCTATCTATCTATCCCATTCTTATGTGTTTCTGTTGAACAACAAGTTCTTGTTTTTTTCCTTCCTCTATTTTCTATCCAATTTCCTTCCTCTATTTTGTATCCAATTCTGTTCGTATCTATCTATCTATCTATCTATCTATCTATCTATCTATCTATCTATCTATCTATCTATCTATCGTTACATTAGTTAATATCTATCTATCTATCTATCCCATTCTTATGTGTTTCTGTTGAACAACAAGTTCTTGTTTTTTCCCTTCCTCTATTTTCTATCCAATTTCCTTCCTCTATTTTGTATCCAATTCTGTTCGTATCTATCTATCTATCTATCTCTCTATCTATCGTTACATTAGTTAATATCTATCTATCTATCTATCTATCTATCTATCTATCTATCCCATTCTTATGTGTTTCTGTTGAACAACAAGTTCTTGTTTTTTTCCTTCCTCTATTTTCTATCCAATTTCCTTCCTCTATTTTGTATCCAATTCTGTTCGTATCTATCTATCTATCTCTCTATCTATCGTTACATTAGTTAATATCTATCTATCTATCTATCTATCTATCTATCTATCTATCTATCTATCTATCTATCCCATTCTTATGTGTTTCTGTTGAACAACAAGTTCTTGTTTTTTTCCTTCCTCTATTTTCTATCCAATTTCCTTCCTCTATTTTGTATCCAATTCTGTTCGTATCTATCTATCTATCTATCTATCGTTACATTAGTTAATATCTATCTATCTATCTATCTATCTATCTATCTATCCCATTCTTATGTGTTTCTGTTGAACAACAAGTTCTTGTTTTTTTCCTTCCTCTATTTTCTATCCAATTTCCTTCCTCTATTTTGTATCCAATTCTGTTCGTATCTATCTATCTCTCTATCTATCGTTACATTAGTTCATATCTATCTATCTATCTATCTATCTATCTATCTATCTATCTATCTATCTATCCCATTCTTATGTGTTTCTGTTGAACAACAAGTTCTTGTTTTTTTCCTTCCTCTATCTATCCAATTCTGTTCGTATCTATCTATCTATCTATCTATCTATCGTTACATTAGTTAATATCTATCTATCTATCTATCTATCTATCCCATTCTTATGTGTTTCTGTTGAACAACAAGTTCTTGTTTTTTTCCTTCCTCTATTTTCTATCCAATTTCCTTCCTCTATTTTGTATCCAATTCTGTTCGTTTCTATCTATCTATCTATCTCTCTATCTATCGTTACATTAGTTAATATCTATCTATCTATCTATCTATCTATCTATCTATCTATCTATCTATCCCATTCTTATGTGTTTCTGTTGAACAACAAGTTCTTGTTTTTTTCCTTCCTCTATTTTCTATCCAATTTCCTTCCTCTATTTTGTATCCAATTCTGTTCGTATCTATCTATCTATCTCTCTATCTATCGTTACATTAGTTAATATCTATCTATCTATCTATCTATCTATCTATCTATCCCATTCTTATGTGTTTCTGTTGAACAACAAGTTTTTGTTTTTTTCCTTCCTCTATTTTCTATCCAATTTCCTTCCTCTATTTTGTATCCAATTCTGTTCGTATCTATCTATCTATCTATCTATCTCTCTATCTATCGTTACATTAGTTAATATCTATCTATCTATCTATCTATCCCATTCTTATGTGTTTCTGTTGAACAACAAGTTCTTGTTTTTTTTTCTTCCTCTATTTTCTATCCAATTTCCTTCCTCTATTTTGTATCCAATTCTGTTCGTATCTATCTATCTATCTATCTATCTATCTATCTATCTATCTATCTATCTATCTATCGTTACATTAGTTAATATCTATCTATCTATCTATCTATCTATCCCATTCTTATGTGTTTCTGTTGAACAACAAGTTCTTGTTTTTTTCCTTCCTCTATTTTCTATCCAATTTCCTTCCTCTATTTTGTATCCAATTCTGTTCGTATCTATCTATCTATCTCTCTATCTATCGTTACATTAGTTAATATCTATCTATCTATCTATCTATCTATCTATCTATCTATCTATCTATCTATCCCATTCTTATGTGTTTCTGTTGAACAACAAGTTCTTGTTTTTTTCCTTCCTCTATTTTCTATCCAATTTCCTTCCTCTATTTTGTATCCAATTCTGTTCGTATCTATCTATCTATCTATCTATCGTTACATTAGTTAATATCTATCTATCTATCTATCTATCTATCTATCTATCCCATTCTTATGTGTTTCTGTTGAACAACAAGTTCTTGTTTTTTTCCTTCCTCTATTTTCTATCCAATTTCCTTCCTCTATTTTGTATCCAATTCTGTTCGTATCTATCTATCTCTCTATCTATCGTTACATTAGTTCATATCTATCTATCTATCTATCTATCTATCTATCTATCTATCTATCTATCTATCTATCTATCCCATTCTTATGTGTTTCTGTTGAACAACAAGTTCTTGTTTTTTTCCTTCCTCTATCTATCCAATTCTGTTCGTATCTATCTATCTATCTATCTATCTATCGTTACATTAGTTAATATCTATCTATCTATCTATCTATCTATCCCATTCTTATGTGTTTCTGTTGAACAACAAGTTCTTGTTTTTTTCCTTCCTCTATTTTCTATCCAATTTCCTTCCTCTATTTTGTATCCAATTCTGTTCGTTTCTATCTATCTATCTATCTCTCTATCTATCGTTACATTAGTTAATATCTATCTATCTATCTATCTATCTATCTATCTATCTATCTATCCCATTCTTATGTGTTTCTGTTGAACAACAAGTTCTTGTTTTTTTCCTTCCTCTATTTTCTATCCAATTTCCTTCCTCTATTTTGTATCCAATTCTGTTCGTATCTATCTATCTATCTCTCTATCTATCGTTACATTAGTTAATATCTATCTATCTATCTATCTATCTATCTATCTATCCCATTCTTATGTGTTTCTGTTGAACAACAAGTTTTTGTTTTTTTCCTTCCTCTATTTTCTATCCAATTTCCTTCCTCTATTTTGTATCCAATTCTGTTCGTATCTATCTATCTATCTATCTATCTCTCTATCTATCGTTACATTAGTTAATATCTATCTATCTATCTATCTATCCCATTCTTATGTGTTTCTGTTGAACAACAAGTTCTTGTTTTTTTTTCTTCCTCTATTTTCTATCCAATTTCCTTCCTCTATTTTGTATCCAATTCTGTTCGTATCTATCTATCTATCTATCTATCTATCTATCTATCTATCTATCTATCTATCTATCGTTACATTAGTTAATATCTATCTATCTATCTATCTATCTATCCCATTCTTATGTGTTTCTGTTGAACAACAAGTTCTTGTTTTTTTCCTTCCTCTATTTTCTATCCAATTTCCTTCCTCTATTTTGTATCCAATTCTGTTCGTATCTATCTATCTATCTATCTATCTATCTATCTATCTCTCTATCTATCGTTACATTAGTTAATATCTATCTATCTATCTATCTATCTATCTATCCCATTCTTATGTGTTTCTGTTGAACAACAAGTTCTTGTTTTTTTCCTTCCTCTATCTATCCAATTCTGTTCGTATCTATCTATCTATCTATCGTTACATTAGTTAATATCTATCTATCTATCTATCTATCTATCTATCTATCTATCTATCTATCCCATTCTTATGTGTTTCTGTTGAACAACAAGTTCTTGTTTTTTTCCTTCCTCTATTTTTTATCCAATTTCCTTCCTCTATTTTGTATCCAATTCTGTTCGTATCTATCTATCTATCTATCGTTACATTAGTTAATATCTATCTATCTATCTATCTATCTATCTATCTATCCCATTCTTATGTGTTTCTGTTGAACAACAAGTTCTTGTTTTTTTCCTTCCTCTATTTTCTATCCAATTTCCTTCCTCTATTTTGTATCCAATTCTGTTCGTATCTATCTATCTATCTATCTATCTATCTATCTATCTATCGTTACATTAGTTAATATCTATCTATCTATCTATCTATCCCATTCTTATGTGTTTCTGTTGAACAACAAGTTCTTGTTTTTTTCCTTCCTCTATTTTCTATCCAATTTCCTTCCTCTATTTTGTATCCAATTCTGTTCGTATCTATCTATCTATCTATCTATCTATCTCTCTATCTATCGTTACATTAGTTAATATCTATCTATCTATCTATCTATCTATCTATCTATCTCATTCTTATGTGTTTCTGTTGAACAACAAGTTCTTGTTTTTTTCCTTCCTCTATTTTCTATCCAATTTCCTTCCTCTATTTTGTATCCAATTCTGTTCGTATCTATCTATCTATCTATCTATCTCTCTATCTATCGTTACATTAGTTAATATCTATCTATCTATCTATCTATCTATCTATCTATCTATCCCATTCTTATGTGTTTCTGTTGAACAACAAGTTCTTGTTTTTTTCCTTCCTCTATTTTCTATCCAATTTCCTTCCTCTATTTTGTATCCAATTCTGTTCGTATCTATCTATCTATCTATCTATCTATCTATCTATCGTTACATTAGTTAATATCTATCTATCTATCTATCTATCTATCTATCTATCTATCTATCTATCTATCCCATTCTTATGTGTTTCTGTTGAACAGCAAGTTCTTGTTTTTTTCCTTCCTCTATCTATCCAATTCTGTTCGTATCTATCTATCTATCTATCGTTACATTAGTTAATATCTATCTATCTATCTATCTATCTATCTATCTATCTCATTCTTATGTCTTTCTGTTGTACAAGTTCTTGTTTTTTTCCTTCCTCTATCCATCCAATTCTGTTCGTATCTATCTATCTATCTATCTATCTATCTATCTATCTATCTATCTCTTTCTTTCTTTCTTTCTTTCTTTCTGTTGTACAACAAGTTCTTGTTTTTTTCCTTCCTCAGAATCAAAGCGGAGGGAGATATGTTTTCCTTCAATTGATATCCTAGATAATCAAAATACAAAACACACCTCTCACTTGTGCATAATAACGTTATATTTAAACACAAAACGTATCACAAACCGGCAGACGAAAACATAATTTTACAAAAAAATAAGGCATACGCCATACTTGCTCGTAAAGGCATCGAAATATATCCAAATGAAAGTGTTCTAATTTTATTTTTATCTTAAATCTTCGAAGTAAATTGCTCAGCAACCATCCATACTGATTTCTTGAAGTTGTCAAATGTCTGGCCTGTCAAAATCATGCAACAGTTCATTTAAAATTGATTTGATATTTACACGAATTTTTCTGACAATTATCACCAGTTCTAGGTAGAGCTCTGTACGCATGCGCACAATTCACAAGCTCACAAACTGTCATGCACAATCAATTTTCCCCCATAGCTCTGGAGATGACACACCCACGGGTATTACCCCTTTTTCCACGTGTGTAACCTAAGAAGCAAAGTCAAAGAAGAACATCCCCAAAACTCATATACCTATATGCGCACACTCACCAATACAAATCATTTTTAATATGTTATTCGGTTCACATTTTTTAATTGGCAGGGCGCACTCGGCGCGGAATGTAGTTTGAGGTGTAATTCGGTTGACGATTTCATTTAAGCGGAAGACGAACTAATCTCACCTTTGAGCGGACTCATTTTTAGAACAAGTTTCTTTCTTTCTTTCTTTCTTTCTTTCTTTCTTTTGTTTTTTTTCCTTTAGTTCTTTCTTTCTTTCTTTCTTTTGCTTCTTTCTTTCTTTCTTTAGTTCTTTCTTTTGCTTTTTTCCTTCAGATCTTTCTTTCTTTCTTTCTTTCTTTCTTTCTTTCTTTCTTTCTTTCAGTATATTACTTATTTTTGCTTCAGTTTCTTTCTTTCTTTCTTTCTTTCTTTCTTTTGTTTTTTTTCCTTTAGTTCTTTCTTTTGCTTCTTTCTTTCTTTCTTTCTTTCTTTCTTTCTTTCTTTCTTTCTTTCTTTCTTTTCCTTTTTTCCTTCAGATCTTTCTTTCTTTCTTTCTTTCTTTCTTTTGCTTCTTTCTTTCTTTCTTTCTTTCTTTCTTTCTTTCAGTATATTGCTTATCTTTGTTTTAGTTTCTTTCTTTCTTTCTTTTTTTCTTTCTTTCTTTCTTTCTTTGTCTATCGACAGATAGATAAATACTTATGGACTTACTTAGGTTGATATGGATAGATAGATATTAACAGCATGAGATATAGAAGTAGATGGAGAGAAAGCAATTTTAAACACTTACCTATTACCGTATTTTGGGTGTCCTCGTGGTGTAATGGTTAAAGCGATGAACTGCGGAATCGTAGTATGCGAGTTCGTACTCCAGTCGCGCTATTATGTTCACTTTCGGGCAAATACCCTTGGGAAAGGTATGAACCCCCTTATTCTCCCTCCAGCTATGGGTAAATAGTAGGACGGACTAGGTTCTTCAGCCTTGTTGAGGCAACTAGTCTAGGAGAAGGAAAACTCTGAATTCAAAACCTGTTAAACTCCGCTTAAAAATTGACCTTGTGTCATATCCTGCCCGAGCGGAGGGGTTGGGTAAATAGTACCTATTACCGTGATCAGAAAGTAGATGAGGAGCGAATAGATAGAACATCTTTATATAAAGTTATTTTGTCCATTTGTTTGTTTGTCCAGACATGGTTTCTTCATTGAACAGTGTCACTAAAACAACCGCGTCTTCCTGCTCCCAAAATATTTCTGAGTAGAGTACTTTATCAGTCGACAAATATAATTTCCTAATGACTTGTCTTTTCTTTTTTATATGTATATATATAAAAAAGAAAAGACAAGTCTCATTAGGAAATAATATTTCATGTGTACGTCAGTCAATCTGTTATTCAAGTTAGTTGTTTGGTTGTTTGGATTTTATGACATATCAACCTTTGTTGGTAATTTAATGCCGAATCCATTTATATATATATATGTATATATATAAATATATATATATATATATATATATATATATATATATATATATATATATATATATAAACAGTTCTATTTCAAACAATTCCGTTTTACATAAGTACACAGTTTCAATATCACAAACAATTCAGTTTAGCATAAGTACACAGTTTAATTGTAAAAAAAAAACATTTCAAGCTATTCAATTTTGTCAAATAGTTCTTATTCTAACAATTTAGTTTAGTATTAATAGAGTTTTTGTGCACACACAGTTAACGTCAAAACAGTTCTATTTTAAGCAATTCAGTTTAGCGTAAGTTGTTTCAATGTCAAAAACAGTTCTTTTTAAAATAATTCAGTTTTGTGTAAGTACGCAGTTTACTTGTCAAAACAGTTTTATTTCAAGCAATTAACTTTCACATAAGTACACAGTACTTATATCAAAACAGTTCTATTTCAAGTAATCTGTTCTTCGTAAGTAAGCAGTTCAATTCTATTTGACCCCTAGATAGAACCCTATCAGGTGCTACCACTCTGGGCCAGAGTGGACCTGGGAGAGATGGCAATGAAGGAGTGCTCTGCATTCCCCAAAGCTCCAGTATTACTGGAATCTTTCTATCAAATTGTTTAGTGTCATATCCAGAACACTCGTTAGTGGTGGTGGTGGTGGGAGTTTACCTCGCTGCAGAGATGCAGTCGGTGTATTTTATAGCCCCAGCCGACTGGGCTATAGGACATTCGTTGGGGAGGCTGTCTCACCCCTCTGCAGAGAAGCAGTCGGTATATTATACAGCCCTCACTCAGGCGACTGGTAAACTATTTCTCAGTATGTGTGAGAGTTTGTGTGTGTGTTTTTTAGCAATCGATTACTATATTAAAATGGAATTAACGATTGATCGCTGAAATTCTTTACTTGAGAAAACCTGTTTGCCCATTTCAATCAAGACAAACAATAACTGTTTTTTCCCTCATTAACATTTTTTAACTAGTTCTATGATTGTGGGCAGCGTATCCAATATTGATCGAATTTTATGTTGCAAAATACCTAAATACGTTCGTATACAACCCCCTGCAAACTCTGCCAATAATAAACGCTGAGGTGGATGCCATTTTGGCGTGAAACTATTTTGGCACTAAGCTGATTTGACGTCTTGAGCATGTTCTAAATAGATTGGCCAGATTGTTACGAATAGCTAAATATTGACAATTAAAATAAAATTGGATTTATATCTTACAACAATATCAAAGTCAAATGAGTAAACTGAAAGTAAAAGATTGGATGCATCTCAAAGTTGTAGGTCAGACCTTACAAATATTCCCGTGGAGCATAAGAATAAAAACTAATTTAAGATATTCAAAATAGAGTCATCAACCCTAATTAATGTATATCAAACATTTTTGATTTTGGGCATTCCCGGAAAAATCTTAACCCTAACCTTAACCCTGGAACAATCTAATGTTACTAGTGTTGATATTCGGTACTTATGATTCAGTCCTATGCGCTGCCTGTTGGTTGCTTTTGTTTGTTTCTAATTACAGTTTAATTGTCAATCGGTTGTTGCAGTTTGTTTTTCATTAATTTGTCCGTTTCGCTGCCTGTCGGTTGCTTTCGTTGGTATCTCGTTACTTGGCCCGTTTCGCAGCCTGTCTGTTGCGGTTGTTCGCTTCTCATTACTTGGTCTGTTTAACTGTTAATCGGTTGTTCCTGTTCGTTTCTCATTACTTGATTCTTTTAATTGCCGATCGGTTGCTGCTGTGCGTTTCTCATTACTTGATCCGTTTCGCTGCCCGTCAGTTGCTTTTGTTGGTTGCTCATTACTTGGTCCGTTCAGCTGTTCGTTTTTCATTAATTTGTCCGTTTCACTGGCCGTCGGTTGTTTTTGTTCTTTGCTCATTACTTGTTCCGTTCAACTGCCTATCGGTTGCTGCTGTTTGTTTTTCATTAATTTGTCCGTTACGTTACCCGTCGGTTGCTTTTGTTGGTCTCTCATTACATGGTCCGTTCGACTGCCTATCGGTTGCTACTGTTCTTTTTACATGAATTTTTCCGTTTCACTGCCCGATGGTTGCTTTTGTTGGTTGTTTATTACTTGGTCCGTTTAACTGCTTATCAGTTGCTGGTGTTCGTTTTTCATCACTTGATCCGTTTCGCAACCTGTCGGCTGCTTTTGTTGGTTGCTTATTACTTGGTCCGTTCAACTGGCTATCTGTCGCTGCTGTTCATTTTTCATTAATTTGTCCGTTACGCTACCCGTCGGTTGCTTTTGTCTGTATCTCGGTTTTGCTGCTTGTCAGTTGCTGCTGTTAATTTCTCATTACTTGGACCGCTTCGTTGCCTGTATGGTTGATGTCACTCCTTTCTCATGAGTCAGTCAGTGTTGCTGCCTGTCCGTTGCTGTTGTTCTTTCCTAATTACTTGATCTGTTTCGCTGCCTGTCCGTTGTCATAATTTGATACTCGTGACTTTTTTATTATCATCATCATCATCATGTCACACCATCAGCAGGAATATCCCTGACTCTGTCCCGCCACCCTTCACTATCGTCCATCGTTTCCGGTAGGTCTTTCAGGATACATCCTGTACCGGCACAGAGCTGTTGTATGTGGGTTCGAGCTAGTCGTCCTGCCTTTACTCGTCCATGAGAAGGAGTCCACTGGAGCACGTCACTTATGAGTTCGTCCCCATTTCTCCAGCAGTATCCCACGTGTCAGGTTCGTCTAACCAGGATAGTTTTCGTGATGAGTAGTAGGTGGCCGTACAGCCGCTGCTTTGTGGGGTGCTGTCTCTAGGATTTTTTCAATTCTTATGTAGTTGTCGTCAAGCATTATCTCTATACGTTTAGCTAATGTCTCTGTAGTGCATCCATACAGCAGTATTGACACGACCGCTGCTTGGAAAAAAAACTGCATTTCATTTTATCAGTCAGGTCTGACTTCCATATGACCGATAGCCTATCGATAGTTGCCCATGTCTTTGCTAGTTTCGTGTTGATGTTTGTCTCGGTTGATGAGACTCTGCTTCCTTGGTAGGTGAACTTGTCTACTAGTTTCAGAGAGCTATCGTTTAGTGTGGAGATGTCGCCTCTTTGACTAGAAAATGTGGGAAACACTTGCACGTGACATACGTAACCACTGGACAACTGTTTCGACCTTTATTAGGTCTTATCAATAGTGTATACCGTGATCTCCCCAACTGGAGATCGAACCAGTAGAGTTTCGATTCTGCATTCTGTGGTGGCTGGTTCGATCTCCAGTAGGGTAGATCACGGTATACACTACTGAAGAGACCCAATAAAGGTTGAAACAGCAGTCCCATGGTTCCGTTATGTCGCGCGCTAGTGTTTGCCCGATTTTTCTGGTGATGGTAATTGATTTACAATATAATTCCTCTACTTAAACAAGAAAATGTACGTCTACTCTTTTATTGCCATTACAAACATGTCCGCTCCAACGCAGAGCGGTAGTACCAGTTAGGTTCCTATCTATGGGTTAAATAGAAATATTTGATCATGCGAGGTGCATACGATAAGTTTCCAGACATTTTTTGTATGGGCATTTAAAATTGTCGTAGACTCTTGAAAATTCAGTATCTTATTGCTATACATCCTATGAAATGACTGACCAATTTCTATGATTTCAGGTTCAATTGAACACCGACAGCAGCAATTGGAATACACCCTACTAAAGCCTGATTGTCACAGCTGGTGAATTTCAAAAATGCAGTCTGGACGTGAGGACACTTTAGAAGAACGATGTGCAATAAAATTGTGTTTTAAACTTGGAAAAAATGCCACAGAAACGTATGGAATGTTTCAGACTGCTTTTCGACCATCTTGCATAAATCGATCATCAGCTTTTGAGTGGCATAAGAGATTCAAGGAAGCCAGGGAGTCTGTGAGGGATGATGAGAGGTATGGGAGGAGTAAGGAAGTCAGAACACCAGTGTTGATTGGCCAAACGGTTTGGGTTAGGGTTACTATGTTAAGGTTTTAAAGGAGTTCAGGAAGAGATTCGGTCGGAAGAGGCAAGCACTCTTCAAATCGGGTCAGTGGCATTTCTACCAGGAAAATGCAACAGTCTACAACTCCATCCTTATCATAGACTATTTGACCAAGATAGGCATCAAGACTCAGCCTCCCTATTGTCCAGACCTTGCTCCCTGTGACTTTTGCTTATTCCCTAAGCTCTGAGGCTGTCGTTATGAGACAATTGAGGAGCTGAAAGAGGCTGTGACGAAGGTCATTGACACGCTCACACAAGAGGATTTCCATGGGGCGTTCCAGAAGTTTTTGAAACGGAACAACAAGTGCATTGCAGCCGGAGGAGATTACTTCAAAAGGGACTAGAGTTTCATGTGTGTACAATCAATAAAAGTGCCCATACGAAAAAAGCCTGGAAAATTATTTAATGATCCTCGTTTATGATACTTGAAACCATTTAAATGTGCGCCAACATGTAATTAATGTTAAATTGAATCATTAATATAATGTAGTAGTGCTTGAAACAGTTTAACTATACGAATGAATAATACTGAATTGAACTATTAGTGTTAGCAATAATTGAAATCTTTGACTAGGGGTTATTTTCATATAAAATAAAATTATTAATATTAAATCGCAATATTTGAATTTAGATAACCCACAAGTGCTCGTATTTCATAAAACATTACCACCTAACGAACTATTGTCTTGTCCTTCCTGCGAATCGAAAATTTCAAGGTTACTATATACATACATATATATACATATAAACTTTTAAAATTCATTTTTAAAAGAACACACCTTACACAAGCAAGTAACCCTTGATGATGGCCTATGGGAAATTCATCTACCAATTCCAACCTGAAACTAAGACAATATCACGAAACTTGAAAGGATCTTAAATAAATTATGCAGACAAAATTTGTCTTTATTATTTAATGAAACATGCTTAAATGAACGACTACTGACTAACCACACACACACACACATATACACACACACACATATATATATATATTCTTTTTTTCTGGTAAGCCGAAACCCTACTGCAGGCATCACCCTCCATGTCAGTGCACACAAGACGGAATATATGTGCTTTAATCAAACAGGCAACATCTCCACACTAAACGGTAGCATTCTGAAACTAGTTGACAAATTCAGCTACCTAGGGAGCAGTGTCTCATCAACCGAGACAGACATCAACACGTGACTTGCAAAGGCATGGACAGCTAACGATAGACTTTCGGCCATATGGAAGTCAGACTTGATCGATAAAATGAATCGCAGTTTCTTCCAGGCAGCGATCGTGTCGATACTGCTATATGGATGCACTACATAGATGCTGACTAAACGGATGGCAAAAAAGTATGACGGCAATTACACAAGAATGCTGCGAGCAATATCGAACAAGTCCTGGAGACAGCACCCCATAAAGCAGGTAGCTGTACTGCCATCTACCAGCCACCACGAAAACTATCAATATTAGACGAACCTGATACGCGGGACACTGCTGGAGAAGTAGGGACCAGCTAGTGTGATGTACTCCTGTGGACCTCTTCACTTGGACGAGCAAAGGTAGGACGTCCAGCTCGAACCTACATACAGCAGCTCTGTGCCGTTACGGGATGTAGCCCTGAGGATCTGCCGAAAGCAATGGACGATAGGGAGGTGTTGCGAGAGAGGGTCAGGAATATCTGTAACGTAATGGGCAAGGTATTTCGGTTCATTCCTTTGAGTTTAGTTAGGCTGAGAACCTTTCGGCTCAGCACATAGGTTAGTTAGGTGCAAACCTTGATGTAGGTGGTAACGTGCGTGTAGGGCGGACGTACCAATCAGAGATGTCACAATAGCCCGAGATGACTGAATGGGGTGACAGGGTGCGGATGACGTCACGCACCGGAAGCGCGCAGAGGATTTTGGGGAGATTTGAAGAAAGTTATAGAGTTGAGTACTATACACCAAACGAAGAGGTTCGACTTTTGGAGCTCGCAGACGCGAGGCGAACTTGCGCTTATGGGGGCCGCTCGAGATGGGGGCCAAATGAATAAGACAGCATAGAAGATTGTGTCTCTCCTCTTTATGTCGAAACCTTTAATTTTAATAAAAAGGTTTCGTACCTGAACAACAAGTCATTACGTGTTTTCGAATTTCGAGATTCCTATGTTCTTTATGTGTTCTACGTTATGTATATATGTAATGAACGTCCCGTGTATATTTCGCACATGGCCATATTCGTGTATATGACTACGTAACATATCCGTGCTGATAGCACGAGATGATGATGATATATATATATATATATAATCTTCACGGAAATACATGCATCACAAGCACCAAGTACACTTGTATGTTTGCTACCGTGGAAAGACTGGAATAAGACGGGAAGAAAATAGCCCCCTTCTTGGACGAATACACGTAAGGAACTCTATGCAGATTATTTTACTCTGCTTATAAATTGTAAATTCGCAAACCAGAATCTATTTTAGAAAATAAGCTTGGTTTCGTTTGGTTTTATGGCACATTAGGTTATTAATACCAAATCAGTTTTTATAGTTATAAACACTTCTATTTCAAACCAGTTTAGTATAAGTATAGTTTTTTGTTTACACACAGTCAAACGTCAAAATAGATCTATATTAAACAATGCAGTTTAGGAAAAGTACACAGTTTCAATATCAAAAACAGTTCCATTTCAAACAATTCAGGTTAGCATAAGTACGCAGTTTAAATTTCAAAACCAGTTCCTGTTCAAACGATTCCGTTTAGCATAAGTACACAGTTTCACTATCAAAAACAGTTCCATTTCAAACAATTCAGTTTAGCATAAGTGCACATTTTAAATGTCAAAAACAGTTCCATTTCAAACAATTCAGTTTGGTGTAAGTACACAGTTTAGTTCTATTTGATTCATAGATAGGACCCTATCAGGTGCTACCACTCCGGGTCAGAGTGTACTTGAGCGATAGGAATGATAAGGTACTCCGCATTCGCCAAAGCTCCAGGATCACTGGAACCTCACCATGAGATTGTTAAGTGTCGTATTCATGGCACTCGTTGATAGCGGGGGTCTTACCCCTCTGAAGAGATGCAGTCAGTGTATTCTACAGCCCCAGCCAGCTGGGTAATAGAAAATAAGATGCAAAGAATTCATTAGACATTGAGATACAAACGGATCACCCCGTCCTTGCCAGAAGACCAGACCCAACTTTTATTAATAAGAAGAAAAGAATTCGTTATCGAGCGGAAAACAGAGTGAAAATAAAAGAAAGCAAAAGACTGGAGGAACACCAAGATTTTGCCAGGGCATTGAAAAAGTTCTGATGCATGATTTTGATGGTGATACCACTGATAACAATCGTACTTGGAGCCATTGGTACAGTCGCTTAGAAGCTAGAACAGAGATTATGAATAGGATATAGGAGGAAGAATCAAGACCATTTAGACCACTGCAGTGTTAAAATCAGGTAGAATACTTAGAAGTGTTCCGTTGATCTGAGAAAGCTTGCTGTTGCTCAGATTTCAGTAAAAAAAGAGAACACCACTTAAAGCTCGTGGGAAAAATTGTTGTATAGTCACAATACAACTCTACAAATATGCGGATGCAAGGAGATCCGAAACACTGACGATTCTCCGTTGTTCAGGTACGAAACGTTTATTAACTTCTTGACTTTGGTTTTTCGACAAGAGGAGAGAGAGACACAATTTTTACTATGCTGACTGTACTATCTGACCAAACAAACGTCGGTAGAGATCTGCAGAACTCCATGGTCAGACTTCAACTTCATCTGTCTACCATTGAGTCAGACAAGCCAACTGTCTCCTACATCTTCTACAGTCATCCCCCAGCTGGACTGGCCCGGTCCAGAGTCGGATCTCAAGTAACGTCTTTTTCAAAATCACCAAATTCTCAGCCCATCGCTTCCGGGCATGACGTCATTCACACCCCAATACCATTTCTCATCTGGGATTTTTATTATGACATTTGTGATTGTCATATCCTCTGCGCACGAGCGTGAACTGTACTCAATGTGTGTGCACCTGCACTAAGAGCCGAATAGTTCAAAGCCCAACCAAACTGGATGATAAAATATGATTAACGAAAAATGATTAATATAAAAAATCTTTCCATAATTATATAACAAAATTACAAGGGTAATAAATAAAAATAATGATAGTCAACAAAAAGAACGAGAAACTACCAATTAGTAAACTTTACAGTTCCGGCTGATCACAGGGTATACCCGAAAGAAAAGAGAGATAAGTACCTAGACCTTGCTAGATAACTGAAAAAACAAACTATGGAACATGAAAGTGAAGGTGTTATCGGTGCAATTGTAATCAGTGAGCTTGGTACAGTTACCAAAAGATTGCTACAGAGACTGGAGGACCTTGGAAATAAGAGGACAAGTGGAGACCATCCAAACTACAAAATTATTGAGATCGGCCAGAATACAAAGAAGAGTCCTGGAGACTTGGGGGTGTCCTCGTGGTGTAATGGTTAAAGCGATGGACTGCGGAATCGTAGTAAGCGAATTCATACTCCAGTCGCGCTATTACGTTCACTTTCGGGCAAATACACTTGGGAAAGGTATGAACACCCTTATCCTCCCAGCTATGGGTTAAATAGTACCACAACTGTTCTTCTAGGAGAATGGCTTTGGCATTAAATAACCTACAAAGGTTGATATGCCATTAAAACAAAGAAACCAAGCAAAACCTGGAGACTTGAGGAAACTTGCAGTCACTCAGATTCCAATGGAAAACTATCTGCTAACGTTGGTGAGAAAAACTTTCAAATCAGTAAAATAATAATGTATGTGTGTGCGCGAGTGTTTATTTAGATCGTCTCATTTCCATCAATCTATCTATCAACTGAAACCAACATAGGAAAAGATAGGTAAACCTTCTTTTTGTGTTGTGATATTGAATACTTTATCTCTTCACGTGGTTTGTTTTCACAGTGTTTGTCGTCGGTGTTGTTTCCCTTTTCGTCGTTTCGCGCTCGGCCTCGTTTCTGTTTTCACTATAGTTTTTGGCGGGAACCATGCTTTTTCTGGTGCGGCACGCCATTTCAACATGTTTACACTCGGCGTAACGATAAACGAAACTTTCCTGTCTGGGATCGTTACTCAGCTGAAAACATAAGGGCCAATTTTGTTATCGCTTCTTTTTCTAGGTGTGGAGGGTGAGGAGAATGAGTAACATTCAGAAAGAAAAATGTTGCAAAGAAAACAATGTATATATATATATATATATTGTGAGAGAGCGTGAGAGAGAGATTACCCCTAAAATCGATGTGAATAACAGATAATGTTATAAATAAATTTTATCTTCCATTTTATAGATTGACGAAATGCAAAAACAATGAATTTTCTCTTCCATTTTATGAAGTGACGAAAAGTTCTCGATCTGACCAATAATGAAAATCACCAAGAGTTATTCAATGTCTTGCCAACCGGACATTCATGAAATTTGTTGGAAAACTTTATGAGAACATATATATAATTATGTGTGCATGTGTCTATATATATATATATATATATACATGTATCGGTTGAAAAAATAAGTGGAAAAGAAATCTACTATTTCACCATATGTGTATTTTATAGTAAGTACAAATTTATAGAATTGTTTTAAGTAGAACATATATCGTAAATTCTAGAAAAGGATATTTTTGATCTTGTATCGCCAGAGAAATCCGTGAAAAGCAAGCAAAAATAAAGAATAAATCAAGGCAGTTGACGATTAAAAAAATGGAAAAAAAAAAACAAAAGAAGATAAAGTAATAAAAAAATTATCTAGAGGAATTTGTATGGGGTTTTGTTTTGTTTTTTCTTGGACTAAGCCAGGTTAATTGGTTTGTGGGTCGACCTATGTAGCAAATATCAGTCTAACCTAGAAGTTTGAACTAAAGATGTTCAGGTCTGTATATATGTCAGATCAACTTGTACGGGTCAGTTATCCAGCAAGTATAGGACTAACCCAGAATTTCGATCAGATCAATTTATATTTTGGATTAACTTGAACGGAGAACCTGTACAACAAGTCAAATCTAATTCAGAATTTTGTTTTAAAAAACTTCAAGTCAACTTGTTAGATCAACTTGTACGGGGCACCTACACAACAAGTCAAGGTCTAACCCAGAATTTTGAGCTAAAATCTTCAGGTCGATTTATATTTTGGATCAACTTGAACTGAGAACCTGTACAGCAAGTCAAGTTCTAATCCAGAATTTTGTATTCAAAATCTTCAGGTCAATTTATTTGTCAGATCGACTTGTACGGGGCACCTATACAGTAAATAAAGGTCAAACCCAGAATTTTGAGCTAAAAATCTTCGGGTCGATTTATATTTCGGATCAACTTGAACTGAGAACCTGTACAGCAAGTCAAGTTCTAATCCAGAATTTTGTATTCAAAATCTTCAGGTCAATTTATTTGTCAAATCAACTTGTACGCAGCGATTTATGACAGTCTCCCTCATAAATAGATGCACAACGTTACAAAAAAATCTTTTGGTCACAGTGTTTCAAATCCGTCGAGTTTGATGATAAATAATACCTAATCATCATATCATCTTGTGCCATCAGCACGGATATCCCAGGCCTTTTCTTGCCAACTCTCCCTATCGTTCAACGCTTTCGGCAGGTCCTCAGGACTACACCCCGTATCCTCACAGAGCTGCTGTATGTAGGTTCGAGCTGGTCGCCCTGCTTTTGCTCGGCCATGTGAAGGGGTCGATAGGAGCTCACCCCTTATGATCTCGTCCCTACTTCTCCAGCAGTATCCTGCATGTCTTGTTCGTCTAATTTTGATAGTTTTCGTGATGAGTGATAGGTGGCCGTACAGCTGCTGCTTTGTGGGGTGCTGCCCCCAGGACCTGTTCAATATTGCTTGCAGCATTCTTGCGTAGTTGCCGTGAAGCCTTTTTGTTAGCGTCCATGTAGTCCATGTAGTGTATCCATATAGCAGTATCGACACGATCGCTGCTTGGAAGAAACTGCGTTTCATTTTATCTGTCAGGTCTGACTGAAAATATATTGGCAAATTCAAGCGCATTCATTAGAGTTGATTCCTTTAGTTCTAAGTCTCTCTATATAAAAACGATTAAATAGATTTGTCTGTGATCCAGTCGAGATTTTTTTTAATTAAATGAACAAAATTAACGATATGAAGTATTTGCAGCTGGACAATGTGATGAGGAAAAGATACGAACTAATTAGAAGTAGAAACACGTCTATAAGATCCCTCAAGACAAACATGTGATAGAGGACATCTAGTTACTACGTACTTGCATATGTGTTACACACACACACACACACACACACACATATTTATATATACATGCTAAAATGCACAACTATACAGATACTTGTAAATCCATAAACACACAAGCACATACGCATATATATGTATATATGCTAAGATGCACAAATTTACATAAAGATGTACGTGCACACAGACACAGAGACACACATATATATGCTAGAATTTAAAAACATACTCAGACACGTATTCAGAGAAAACAGGCATACACACACACTTACGCATACATGTATGTGTGGGTGGATGTGTACGTTTGTGTGTTCGTATGCGTTCATTTTAACACACATACAAGTTTGTGAGTGTGTTAAAATACATGTTTACACACCTATATGAATCGAATGGAAGACATATACGAGGGTTGTTCCAAAAGTTCTAAGTCCCACCCAGAGCATAACTAAATATTTTCTTTGTGGCAACACACCAACACTTCTGATAAAACTAAAAAAAAATCTAATTCAGATTTTTCTAGTTTTATAAAATGTGGGAATGTTTAGCCACAAAAAAAGCTCAGTTACGTTCCTCTTTCTGGGCGAGATTTTTTGATCGACCCTTGCAAATACAAATAAACAAGGGACCTTTACATGCATTATATGCATATATATATGGGCCCATTTAATAAATAAGGAACATTTACGGTAAAGTAATTTTTGTGTTGTGGTAAAGGAAGCCAATTATCCACACAAACAGAAAGTTGGAGATATGTAAGTAAGTAGTAAAGTTGTCTCCCTTAGTCGAGGGCGACCAGAAGGCTCCCTTTTTAATAGCTACTACACCTCGGTGTAGGGGAGGGCACTACTCCTTTCTCTGAATTGCTCCACTTGACCCTTGATACGTACCTTATATTGCTGAATGTTAAGAAAGTAAGTATCAAGTACCATTTTTAAAGTCTTTGGTATGACTCGATTTGGGATTGAACCCCACGTCTCCCGGACCATTAGCGAACACTCTACCCACTGGGCTAACTGGAGATATGTAATGACAGCGAATAAGAGGCAAAGTCAAATACTTGGTATATTTATTCGATAAGGAACGCATATACATACTAACCCGCCTCTCTGTCTATCTGACAGGTAATTAATAAGATGGACACAACTATTCCTTTACGGTCCATAGGGGAAGTAGAAAATCCTCTACAACAGTAATAGAAATTTTATTCTGAGTTTGCTTTTTTTACATAAATGTATCCTATGTTTGGAATTGGTTGATAGAAAAATTATTTGTTTATTGCATTGTATTCATTTAGAGGGTTATGAGAATGCAAAATAATTAATTGGGTCGAATTCATTTCGAAGTAAAAACTTCATCATCAGAGACATTTTTAAAATGAACTCGGTGTTGTATTTTTATCATTAAGGGTTTTCGGACTATTGTCTTCATTTTTATTGTTTATTGTTTATCAATAAAGATGAAGACAATAGTCCGAAAACCCTTAATGATAAAAATCAACAAGCTTCGTCTCAAAGATTTAGACAACTAATATCGGTGTTGTATGTTTAATTTTTTTTTGGACGTTGTAAACATGGTGTCACATGGAGGTGTTCAAACGCCATACAGAAGAGACGTGATTTTAATTGTCTTAATAAATTCATTTCATAATTCATCAGGGTATCGTATGTGCTTTCATACGTTGTATGATGAAAATAATAAAATGAATTGATTAAGACAACTGAAATCACGTCTCTTCTGTATGGCGTTTAAACACCTCCATGTGACACTATGCTTAAAACATCCCCCGAAAATACATATTTATCTAAATTTTAATTTAAATATGTATTTAAATAATGTGCATATTAATTAATTTTATATTCAGGATTTAATTCTTAACTACTGTTAATCTGAGGATGTACGAGGATCATTAAATAAGTTTCCAGAATTTTTTCGTTTGGGCACTTTTATTGATAGTACACACATGAAACTCTAGTCTCCTTCGAAGTAATCTCCCCCGGCTGCAATGCACTTGTTGTACCGTTCCAGCAACTTTTAAAAGGCCCCATGGACGTCCTCTTGTGTGATCGTGTCAATGACCTTCGTCACAGCCTCTCTCATCTCCTCAATTGTCTCATAACGACAGCCTCTGAGCTTAGGGAATAAGAAAAAGTCATAGAGAGCAAGGTCTGGACTATAGGGAGCTTGAGGAACTGCCTTGATGCCTATCTTGGTCAAATAGTCTGTGACAAGGATGGAGTTGTCGACTGGTGTATTGTCAAGGTGGAAATACCACTGACCCGATTTGAAGAGTGCTGGCCTCTTCCCAAGGAATCTCTTCCTGAACTCCCTAAAACCCTCCACACAGTAACCCTAACCCTAACTCTTTGGCCAATCAACTCTGGTATATTGACTTCCTTACTCCCCCCATACCTCTCATCATCCCTCACAGACCCCCTGCCTTCCTTAAATCTTTTATGCCTCTCAAGAACTGATGCTCGATTTATGCAAGATGGTCGAAAAGCAGTTTGAAGCATTCCATATGTTTCTGTGGCATTTTTTCCAAGTTTAAAACAGAATTTTATTGCATATCGTTCTTCTAAAGTGTCCTTACGTCGAGACTGCACTTTTGAAATTCACCACTGTGACAATCAGGCTTTAGTAAGGTGTATTCCCATTGCTGCTGTAGCTGTTCATTTGAATCTGAAATCATAAAAATTGGTCAGTCATCTCATAAGATGTATAGCAATAAGATACTGAATTTTCAAGAGTCTACGACCATTTTAAATAACTGTACAAAAAGTCTGGAAACTGATTGAATGCACCACGTAACTTATTAATAAAGCCTCCTTAATTCTGAGTATACAAACATTACATACTATTGCTTCTATTTCAATGGAAAAATGATTATCATTATTTTTGCATTCAATTAAATGTTTATGGAATGAAGATGCATTTGTGTTGAGGTGTCCTATAATTCTGATGTAGAGGAATCTGACTGCACTTCCTATAAAAAAAAATCATTCCGTAAAAATATTTGTTATTACCGGAAAATCAAACGGAGTGCTCCAATGCTGAAAAGAGGACTGTCGTCAAATTTTCATTGTAGAAAAGGTTTTCGGAAGACAGATATAAAATGAGTCCATTCTCGGGTTCACTTCTCATGTAAAATGTCCCGGAATCAACTCCTAGCATTTCCAATCATATTTTCTTTTCAAAATCTACAAAAAGGTTTTCTAAGAACAGATTCTTAATGAAACCCTAAATGGAGATGTAGTCCACTGGTAAAGCGTTCGCCCCTCCCCCTGGTATCTCCATTCATATTTTCTTGTAGAAAAGTCTTTCTTAAAACAGACTGTAATAGATATAATTTTTTGCACGTATCTCAGTGGTTGTGGGCTCGCTTTCTGGGTGAAATATCCCGGCTTTAACCCCCAGTCATATTTTCTTCTCTACTCTACATTGTAGAATTTTTTTTTCTTAAAACAGATTCAAAAGAATTTATTTTGGTAGATGTAATTCAATGGTTGAGCGTTTGCTTCGCTTGTGAAATGTCCCGTGTTCAACTTCCGTTATCTCCACTCAATTTTTGTTCTGCTATCTACATTGTAACCAAAGCTTTGTAAACACTGATTATTATTATGGAATGCCTAATGATTCGGGAGACCGGGGTTCAATCTCAGATCGAGTCATACCAAAAACTCAAAAAATGGTACTTGATGCTGTCTTGCTTAACATTCAGCATTATAAGGTAAGGATCAAGGGTAAAGTGGACTAATCCTACGAATGGAGTAGTTCCCTCCTCTCTGCCTCGGTGTAATAGCTGTTGAAAAGGGAGCCTTTGGGTCACGTTCTCTAACATATTGACCTTCGACCCAGTTGTCAATGAAGAAACAGGTGCATCCGGTCGAAGATATCAAGATATAACATTGACTGTGGACGAGTTGAATTCGGTGCAATTGCGACGCCCACGGGAAGCAGGTGGATGCCAAACAATTATATAACCCGGTGCCACAGCCAGTTCGAGTTAGTTGGAGTCAGTTAGTTGGAGTTCGAGTTGTAGTTCAAGGCAGTGAGAACCAGCTCCCAGCAGAGGGCTTGAACCTTCAGGACCCCCAGTTGAGCAGCCCAGCAGAGGAACTTGGGGTCAATATGTCGCATTCTGTTCAGTCTCCAACTAACCTCTCACACACAACCTTTTCACAACCCTTTCGCAACCCTTTCTCGAATAAAGTGCGAGAGGTATATTTTTCTAAAGAAGTGTGTTCGTTCGTTCATTATTGTTGATTATGTTTCCGCATGTATATGTGTACGTATAGTTGTCTCTCGGCTATACAACAGTTCGACCAAAGTTGCCAACTTTTTATTATTGATCTACCTGAGTGGGAGAGCGTTCCATTCGCATGACAAATGTCTCGGGATCAATATCTGGCATCTCCAAACATATTTTCTTCTTCAATATACTTTGTAGAAACATTCCGAATACGTATTTTATTTGGGATGTATCTCGTTAAGATAACTTTTGCGTTGGATGTGAAATGTCAAAGGTTCATCGCCAGTCAGATTATCTCTTCCGGTCTACAGTGTAAAACGTCTTTCTGAAAATAGATTTTACATGCAACCATTATTGGGGATATAACTCAGAGGCAAAGCGTTCCCTTCCATGTGGAATATCACAGGTTTATCCCCAATTATTTTTTCTCCGATCTCTATTGTAGAAAGGGTTTTGTGAAAACAGATTTAAATTGAATTAATTATTGCTGCTGTAGCTCTTAGTAGAACATTCGCTTCGCATGTAAGATGTTCAACGTCCAACTCCCGACATTTCCAATGATGTTTTCTTCTCTGATCTACTTTGTAGGAAAGGTTTTGAAAAAACTGATTTTAACTGTCGTCATTATTGGGGATGTAGCTCAGTGGTAGAGCGTTCGCTTCGCATGCGAAATGCCCCGGGTTCAATTCCCGTCATCTCCAATAATGTTTTTCCTCCGATATTTGTTCTAGAAAAGTCTTTCATTAAACAGATTCCTAAAGAAATGATTTTTTGGCATGTATCTCAGTGGTAGAACATTCTTTTTGTTTCTGAAATGTCCCGGATTCAACTCCCGTTAGCTCCACTCAACTTTCGCTTTCCGATTATAACAAAAGCATTATAAAATCAGGTTTTCAACGCGTCTATAATTGGGGATGTTGCTCGGTGATTGAGCGTTCTCTACGCGAGTGAAATGTCCTAGGTTCGATTACTGACACCTCTTATAATATTTTTTTTCCGATTTACATTGTTGAAGAGATTTTCTGAAAACGGATTTTAAATGCGTCTATTATTCGGGTTGTATATTGTTTGCAATGCTTTTATGCTGCATACAACTAAGTCAGTGGTTCAACTCCAATCATATCATTGATGTACTTTGTAGAAAAGGCTTTCGAAAACTGTTCTCAATCACAGCCATTACTGTAACATACCCATAATACAGATATGTGAAATAGACATCATCCTCATCATCATATCGCGCTGGTAGCACGGATATCCCTGACCCTCTCTCGCCACTCCTCCTTATCGTTCATCGCCCTAGGTAGGTCTTCAGGACAACATCCCGTATCCTCACATAGCTGCTGAATGTATGTTCGTGCTGGTCGTCCTGCTTTTGCACGGCCATGTGTGGGGGTACATCTCTTATGAGCTCGTCCCTGCTTCTCCAGCAGTGTCCTGCATGTCTGGTTCGTCTAACTTGAATAGTTTTCGTGATAGGGGACAGGTGGCCGTACAGTTGGTGTCTTGTGGGGTGTTGCCGCCAGGACTTGCTGCGTGCAATCTTGAACAAGAAATAGACATAATGTTCATAAAATGTTCATAAACATATATAGGAATCCGAAAACACGAAATTGGTTCAGGTACGAAACTTTTATTCACCTTTTTGAGTTTAAAGGTTTTCGACATGAGGAGAGATAGAGAGAGAAAGAGACACAATCTTTCTATGCTGACTGCTTTTACATCGTCAGCTCTCAACCCAACCAACGAGCGGCGCCCGTAGCGCACAAAATCGTCTGGCCTCGCCCAGCTCTGAATCTCGACTCTCTCGTTCGGAGGCAGGAACTCAACTAACTCCTTTTCTCAAATCTCAGCCCACGCTTCCGGTGCGTGACGTCACCCACATCCCCTGGTCTCAGTTACCATCTGGGATTTTTATTTTGACATCTCTGAATGACATCCTCTTTCCCCGCGCGTGAACACCTGCGTTAATGTAGCACCTAACTAACCCATGCGCTAAGCGAAAGGTTCTCAGCCTAACTAAACCGAAAGGCAAGATATATAAAACGAAATCCCTCGGCAATTATATTACATTATTGGGGATGATGCTTAGTGGGAGAGCGTTGCGTTTGAATGTGAAATGCCCATTGTTCAGATCCCGTCATCTCCAATAATATTTTTCTTCGATCAATATTGTAGAAAATTTTTTTTTTAAACAGATTCTAAATCTTTTATTGTTGTGGATGTAAATTAGTGGTGCGACGTCCAACAATATTTTGGTCTTCGATGTACATTGTAGAAAAGGATTTGTGAAAATTCTTTACAGTATTCTTAATTGCAGATGTAGCTCAGAGAAAGAACAATCGCATCGCAGGAAAAATATTCCAGGTTCAACACTCAGCATCTCCCATGATATTTTCGTCTCCGATTTACATTGTAGAAAAATTTTTTTCTGAAAACAGATTCTAAAATATTTTATTATTGGTGATATATTTCGGTAGCAGAGATATTCATCACTGCGGATGTAGTTCAGTGGTAGAAAATTCGCTTCGTATGTGAGATGATCCACGTCCAACTCACGATATTTCCATCATCATCATCATCATCATCATGTCGTGCCGCTAGCACGGATATCCCTGACCCTCTCTCGCCACTTCTCCCTATCGTTCATCGCCTCTGGCAGCTCTTCAGGGCTACATCCCGTATCCTCACATAGCTGCTGTATGTATGTTCTAGCTGGTCGTCCTGATTTTGCTCGGCCATATGTGGGGGTTCATAGGAGTACATCACTTATGAGCTCGTCTCACTTCTCCAGTAGTGTTCTGCATGTCTGGTTCGTCTAACTTGGATAGTTTTCGTGATGGGAGGTAGGTGGCCGTATAGTTGGTGCTCCAATGACGTTATATTCCCCGATTTACTTTGTAGAAAAACTTTGCAAAAACTGATCTTAGCGGGAAGTGTACTTGGGTATGTAGCATAGTGGTAGAGCGATCGTTTCACGTGAGAAGTATCCCGAGTTCAAATACCGGCATATTCAATAAAAAATTTTCTCCGTTCTACATAGTAGAAAGTAAAGTTGGCTACCGTAGCCGAGGGCGACCAGAAGGCTCCCTTTTCAATAGCTACTACACCTCGATGTAGGGAAGGGCGCAATTCCTTTCCCTGGATTGCTCCACTTTACCCTTGATATATACCTTATATTGACAAGTGTTAAGCAAGGAGGTATCATGTACCATTATAAAAATCTTTGGTATGACGCGGGATGGGATTGAACCCAGGTCTCCCGGTCCATTGGCGAACACTCTACTCATTAGACACGTGAGCAAGTAGCAGAAAAGTCTTCTTTAAAAAAGCAATCACTTCGGATGAGATACGTCATTGCTTAATCTCAAATCATACCTTATCCTCCCAGCTATGGGTTAAATAGTACCACTACTGTTCTTCTAGGAGAATGGCTTCGGCATTAAATAACCTAAAAAGAGTTGATATGCCATTAAACAAAGAAAGAAACCATTAACACAATAAAGACGCAATGATAATGACGAGCGACACAGTTCTTTAGAAAATATACCTTTCGCTTTATTTGAAAGGGTTGTGTGAGAGAGGGAGTTGGAGACCGAACAGAACTGCCACATATTTACCACCCCACTCTTATGGCCATCAGCGTTTCTTTCCCGTTCTCCAGGGTTGCTCAACCGGAGGCTCGGGGTCCAGCTCTCTGCAGAGTACTGGCTTTCTCTACCACATCTTGCCTTCAAACTCGTCTGGTCTCCAAACTCGTAATCGGGGGTCCCGAGGGCCCCTTCTCCTGGGTGCTGTTTTCTCTACCGCATCTTGTCTCCAAACTGGTTGAATTTCCTGTGCACTCAGTTATATAACAGTTCACACCCACTCAGTATCTCCCCATAACCTAGCCATCAGAATATGCACTTCCGCTGTCTTTGGAATGGCATGTTTGATCGTTATCAAGCGGAAATAACTATCATGCAGTTCACAGCTCACGCTCTTCCAATGCATCAGTCTGTGACTGTACCGTTGGATTTTAACCCTGTCCCATATTGTCAGCCAAGCTCGCCCACGCCAATGGAATATGCACTTCTTTGGAATGGCATGTTTGGCCGGGTCGGAGGTCAACATACAACAGTAGTTCAATGGTAGAATATTCGCTTCTCATGAGAGATGTTCCATGACCAACTCACGACATCTTCAATAATGTTTTCTTTTCCGATCTACTTTGTAGAAAAGGCTTTCGGAAAACTGATCTTAACGGAAATTATTATTTAGGATGTAGCTCAGTGATAGAACGTTCGCTTTGTATGTCATAGATTTGTCTCCAATTTCAGAAAACAGATTTAAATTGCATTTATTACTGTGGATGTAGGTCTTAGTAGAACATTCACTTTGCATGTGAGATGTTCTACGGGAAACCCACCACATCACCAATGACGTTTTCTTCTCAGATCTTCTTTGTAGAAAAGACTTTCGCAAAACTGATCTTAATAGCCAGTAGAAGTGGGGATGTGAAATGTCATCGGCTCATTTCCAATCATATTATCTTCTCCGGTATACAGTGTAAGACGTCTTTCTGAAAACAGATTTTATTTGCAGACATTACTGGCTCAGTGGCAGAACGTTCGCTTTGCGTAAGAAATGTCACTGGTTTATCTCTAATTATTTTTTGTATATTTTAGAAAAGCCTTTTTGAAAGCATTAATTATTGCTGATATAGATCTTGATTGAACATAAACTTCGCATGGGAATTGTCTCACTTTCAACTTCCGGCGGTTCCAATAGCGTTTCATTCTCCGATCTGATTTATAGAAAAGCCTTTCTAAAAACTGCACACCGATTCTAGGCTGATTGAGGGTGTGTCTCAGTGGTAGAACATTCACTTCGTATTTGAAATGTCCCAGGATCAAATCCCGGCATTTCCATCATCATTTTTTCTCCGTTCAACACAGTAGAAAAGTCTAACTCAAAACAGATTCTGGATAGGTTATTTATTACATATATAGCCTCATGGTAGAGCGTTAGCTTCGTTTTGGATATGTTTAGTGTTCAACGCCTGAAATCTTCAAAAATTATTTTTTATCCGTTGTACATGGCAGAAAAGACTGTCTTAAAAATGACTGTAAAAGAAATAATTTTTTGGATGTATGTTAGTGGTAGTACATTCGCTTTCCCGCTCAAATCTGATATGTGATATGTCATAGGTTCATCTCCAATCACATTATCTTCTCCGGTATACAGTGTAAAACGTCTTTCTGAAAAAAGATTTTACATGCATTATAGTGGATATAGCTCAGTGACAGAGCGTTTCCTTCGTTATGAAATGTCTCAGATTTATCCCAAATTATATTTTTCTCTGATCTCTATTGTAGAAACATTTAAACTTCATTCATTATTGTTAGAATATTCGCTTAGCATTTATAATGTTTCACATTCAACTCCAAGCATCGGCAATGATTTCTCCGAATCGATTTTGTAGAAAAGACTTTAGAAAAACTGATGTCGCGAAAGAGTCTTCTTAGGGATGTAGCTCATCAGGCCATCAGCGTTTCTTTCCCGTTCTCCAGGGTTGCTCAACCGGAGGCT
The DNA here is from genome assembly GCA_963585895.1 of Sepioteuthis lessoniana. NCBI lineage: Eukaryota > Metazoa > Mollusca > Cephalopoda > Myopsida > Loliginidae > Sepioteuthis > Sepioteuthis lessoniana. The sequence continues at coordinate 62,500,710 of OY757935.1, read as the reverse complement.
CGGGTTCCAGCTCTCTGCAGAGTACTGGCTTTCTCTACCACATCTTGCCTTCAAACTCGTCTGGTCTCCAAACTCTTAATCATACCTTATCCTCCCAGCTATGGGTTAAATAGTACCACTACTGTTCTTCTAGGAGAATGGCTTCGGCATTAAATGACCTAAAAAGAGTTGATATGCCATTAAACAAAGAAAGAAACCATTAACACAATAAAGACGCAATGATAATGACGAGCGACACAGTTCTTTAGAAAATATACCTTTCGCTTTATTTGAAAGGGTTGTGTGAGAGAGGGAGTTGGAGACCGAACAGAACTGCCACATATTTACCACCCCACTCTTATGGCCATCAGCGTTTCTTTCCCGTTCTCCAGGGTTGCTCAACCGGAGGCTCGGGGTCCAGCTCTCTGCAGAGTACTGGCTTTCTCTACCACATCTTGCCTTCAAACTCGTCTGGTCTCCAAACTCTTAATCGGGGATCCCGAGGGCCCCTTCTCCTGGGTGCTGTTTTCTCTACCGCATCTTGTCTCCAAACAAGGACTCGGGTTCAAATCCCTGCATCACTAAAAGTATCGTCTTTAGCCGGTCTACATCTTTGAAAAGTCTTTCTTAAAGCAAATTCTAAAAGAAATGATTTTTGGATATGTATCTCAGTGGTAGAGCTTTCTCTATGTGAGCGAAATGTTCCGGGTTTGACCCCAGAGTGAGTAAAGTGTTCACCAATGGTCCGGGAGACCAGGATTCAATCCCAGTTTGAGTCATACCAAAGACTCAAAAAATGGTACTTGATGCTGCATTGCTTAACACTTAGCATTTTAAGGTAATGATCGAGGGTAAAGTGGAGCAATACAGGGAAAAGAGTAGCACCTTCCTCTACAACTTTGGGGGGGGGTGTCCTCGTGGTGTAATGGTTAAAACGATGAACTGCGGAATCGTAGTACGCGAGTTCGTACTCCAGTCGCGCTATTACGTTCACTTTCGGGCAAATACCCTTGGGAAAGGTATGAACCCCCTTATTCTCCCTCCAGCTATGGGTAAATAGTAGGACGGACTAGGTTCTTCAGCCTTGTTGAGGCAACTAGTCTAGGAGAAGGAAAACTCTGAATTAAAACCTGTTAAACTCCGCTTAAAAATTGACCTTGTGTCATATCCTGCCCGAGCGGAGGGGTTGGTAAATAGTACCTTCCTCTACAACTATATGTAGCAGTTATTAAAAAAGGAAGCCTTTGGGTCACACTCGACTAAGGTCACTAAGTTTACTTTTATTATAGATCGAGGTGAGAATAAGGGCTTTCGCTTCGCTTGTGAAATGTCTCTGAATCAACTCCTGAATTCTCCAAACATATTTTCTTTGTAGAAAGGCTTTGTGAAAAGATTCTAAATGCATCTATTGTTTGGGATATATCTCATTACGATAACTTTTGCATCGGATGTTAAATGTCCAATCGTATTATCTTTTCCGGTCTACATTATAAAACGTCTTTCTGAAAAGGGATTTTACATGCAACCATTATTGGGATGTAGCTTAGAGGCACAGCGTTCTCTTTGCATATGAAATATCACTGGTTTATCTCCAGTTACTGAAAACAGATTTGAATTGCATTTATCATTGCTGATGTAGCTCTTGGTAGAACATTCGCTTTGAATGTGATATGTTCCGCGTGAAACTCACAGCATCTCCAATAACGGTTTATTCTCAGATCTACGTTTTAGAAAAGACTTTCGGAAAACAGAACGCATTAACGTATTGACGGGATTGGGGATGTAGCTCAGTGGTAGAGCGTTCGCTTCGCATGCGAAATGGCCCGGGTTCAATTCCCGTTATCTCCAATGAAATATTTTCTCCGATCTATATCGTAGAGGGTCTCTCTTCAAACAGATTCGTGAATGTTAAATTTTTGGGTATGTATCACAGTAATAGGGCATTCGCTTTGTTTGTGCAATGTCCTGTTTTCAACTCCCATCATCCTACTTAAACTTTCGCTTTCCGATTGTAAACAGGTCTAATGCGGAAACATCTTTCTGGTTGAGCGGTCTTTACGCGAGTGAAATGTTCTTGGTTCATCTACAGACACCTCCCACGATATATTTTTCTCCGATCAGCATTACAGATGAGTTTTTTTTGAAAACGGATTTTAAATGCGTTTAAAATTGGGGATGAATTTCAGTTGTAGATTTTTCTGTCACAGATTTATCTCCAATTATTTTTTTCTCCGATTTCTATCGTTGAAACAATTTTGTGGAAACATTTAAATTGCATTCATTATTGCAGATGTAGCTGTTGGTTGAAAATTCGTTCAGCTTGCAAAATGTTCGACGTCCAACTCCCGACGTCTCCAATGACGGTTTTTTCTCCAATTTACATTATAGAATAGGTTTTCTAAAAACTAATCTCCTTCGTCAGTAGAAAAGTCTTTCTTAAAAAATATTCCAAAACAAATGATATTTGGGTATGGCTCTCAGTGGTTGAGGATTCGCTTCATTTGTGAAATGTCCCGGGTTCAACTCCTATGATCTTCACTCAACTTTCGCTCTCCGATTGTAGCAAAGGCATTGTAAAAAAAAGATTTTTAACGCCTCTATAACTTCCGGTTTAGCTCAGAGATTGACCGTTCTCTACGCAAGTGAAATGTCCTAGGTTCAACTACCGACACCTTTAATGATATTTTCTTCTCTGATCTACAATGAACAAGAGATTTTTTTCTCAGTAGATTTGCAACGCATCAATTATTGGGTATGTATATCTGTTGTAGAGATTTCATGTTTCATTAGAAATGTCAGTGGTTCATCTCCATTCCTATTTTCAATGTACTTTGTAAAAAGGCTTTCAGAAAATGGTTCTCAGCCTCAGCCATTACTGAGGAAGATGCTCTGTGGAGGAGAATTACCTTTGCATGTCAGATATCTCGTGTTCAGATACTGGTATCTCCAATAATATTTTTTCTTCGATCTACATAGTGTTATTTAAAACAGACTCTACGCCTACAAAAACAAAATTTTACTTAACTCGTCATTGCAGATGTAGCTCAGAGTAAAGAGCAATCGCATCACAGGAAAGATATTCCAGGGTCAACTTCAGGAATCTCATCTACATTGTAGAAAATATTTTCGCTTAAACGGATTCTAAATGCGCTTATTATTTGGGATTTATCTTCGTAGTAATGTGAAACGTTACCCCCTCACCCCCCACCACATTTTCTCTCTCTTCTAACCATGTCTTCTTCTTAGCCGGCCGGTGATCAACTAGTGGCTGAGGGGGCAACGCACATTTCTTGCCACCACACAAGAATACGATCGAGGGAGACAGGAGAAAATAGAAAGACAAACGAACAAACAAAGCTTGGGGTTACCAAGGGCAGAGGAAGGTGTTGCAACACTATATGCATGTGCAGACTATCGCTAGCGTGGGTTACTAGCGAAAATTCCACAATGCTACTGGGATCAGACATCTTGAGACTCTTCTTCACTGGACCCTATCTTGTCTCCTCGCCTCTCTGCTCGGTGTCTGGTGTTGACTGCCCCTCCGTGGTCTCCAGCCGCAACTCGCTGTCTGCTGGTCTCCTGCCACCAACTCTGCTCTCTCCTGTCACCAACTCTCCTCTCTCCTGTCCAACTACCAACTGCGTCTACTGGGTCGCGTCGTCAACTCTCATTCTCCTCCCCGTACCACTTCCGGGTACGGCGAGATTTCATGTCCAAGAATCCTTTGTCTGGTTTCGCGCCAAAACAGACAATTGAATCGTCTGCTTTGGCAGCCTACCCCCATAGTGCTACAGTAATGTTTAAGTGTTATATATGAAATATCACTGGTTCCTCTCAAATCATATGATTTTTCTCGATCTACTTTATAGAAAAGGCTATTGGATAGATGACCTTAACCGAAAGCAATATCAGGGATATAGCTCTTGCGAAATATCATGGCTTTAGCTCCTGGTATTTAAAAAATATTTTCATCTGATATACGTTTCAGAAAAGTCTTTCTTGAAACAGATTCTAAAAGAAATTGTTTGGGGGGATGTATCTGAGTGGTAAAGCGTTTGCTTCGTCTGTGAAATGTCCCGTTGTCAACTTCCGTTATCCCCATTCAATCTTTACTCTTTAATCTATATACACTTTGGTGCAAAAAGATAAGAACACCACGAAAAAACGCAAAAATTTGGATTGATCCACTTTTTTCTTTCAAAGATTCATATTTTTATAAATATATTTAGAAATAAAATTATCTATTAAAAAATGTTTTTAAAAAATTTTTTTCTTTGATTATTATTTCAGAAAATATTAAAATTAGCATATTGCAAAAACATCAGTTCACCTATGAATTTATTAAATAAAACAAATTTACTCACAGATTTTTACGTTGAGATTACTTTTTACATAAAAATTAGCAAGAAAAATTCAAGATAAATCACGGGACATGGATACTCTCCAGCAGATCACGAGAAATGAATGATCGATTCTTTTGAAAAAGATGGGCATTCTTAACGAGAAATCGCCAAGAAAATCAAGAGATCAAGGTGTGCAGTGAATAATTACATAAAAAATAAGAACAAAACACCCAAAAAGATTCCAGGTAGACCAGAAAAACTCAGTCCAAGGAATAAACGAACCATTATCAGAGATGTTAGAAAATCCGGAAAATCCGTTTCTCAAATTCAACTTCCTGGTGTCATTAATGTTTCACGTTGGACCATATGGAGAATTGCCCTAATGTTGAATATTCAACGGGTCAAAAAGCTCCTTCATGGACGGAACTTCACATAAAGGTAAGATTTTGTTGGGCCAAAAAGTACGTCTCGTTCGGAGAAAAATGGAGTGATGTATTTACAGACGAGAAAAAATGGAATTTAGATGGTACCGATGGGTTCCATTGCTATTGGCACGACCTAAAGAAAGAAAAAAAAACCCGCCAAGGTGGAGGTGTCTCTATAATGACATAAGGAGCATTTTGTTCAAACGGAATATTCAAATTAGTTCTTGTAAGCGGTAACATGGACTCAAAACAATATACTGACATGCTCACCGAACACTTTTTGGAAGATTTCTTTCGTATTGCAGGAAATCAGGCTATTTTCTAACAAGACAATGCCCCTATTCATGTGTCAAGGCATTAAAAAGGCTTTTTAGTGACAAAAATGTTGTGCTAATGGACTGGCCAGCATTAACCCCATCGAGAACATCTGGGGTATAGTTGCCCGACAAGTTTACGGTAAGGGTAAACAATATGATTCAAAGGAGTACTTGACTCGTGCAATTATGAAATCATGGTCCAAAATAGATGATCAAACTGTCAAAAGTCTAATAGGGTCGATGAAAAATTGTTGCCTAGTGATTACAGCGAAAGGAGGAAAAACAAAGTATTAAATGATGGTATTTACGATTTTATTTTAGTGGCCTTATCTTTTGGCAACATGCCTATTTTATTATTTAATGGTAAAATAATCAAAGTAATTTTTTTTTTAAAAATTAGAAAATTTTATTTGCAAAATTTAAGAATAAAAATATGATTTTTTGAAATAAAAAGTTGATCAATCCAAATTTCTGCCTTTTTTCATGGCGGCCTTATCTTTTTGCACCAAAGTGTAGAAGCGTAAGTTGGTAAAAACTGATTTAAAATGGATCCATTATTATGGATCTAGCTGAAAAGAAGACCCTTCCCTTCGCATGTTAAATATTCCGGGGTCAACTGAATTTTCCAAACATAGTTTCTTTTCCAATTTACTTTGTAGAAAAGGCTTTGTGAAAATATTCTAAATACGTCTATTATTTGGGATGTATCTTGGTCGTATAAGTTTTGCATTGGATGTGAAAAGTCCAATCACATTATCTTTTTCGGTCTATATTGTAAAACGTCTTTCTAAAAAGAGATTTTACATGCAACCATTATTGGGGATGGAGCTCAGTGGCACAGCGTTCTCTTTGCATGTGCAATGTCACTGGTTTATCTCCAATTAAAGATTTAAATTGCATTTATTATTGCCGATGTAGCTCTTGGTAGAACATTCCCTACGCATGTGAGATGTTCCACGTGAAACTCATGGCATCTCCAATGACGGTTTATTCTCAGATCTGTTTTGTAGAAATAACTTTTGGAAAATAGATCTGGTCATCCCGTTCTCTTTGCATGTGAAATGTAACTGGTTTGTCTCCAATTATAGAAAAAAGATTTAAATTGCATTCATTATTGTGGATGTAGGTTTTTCTTTTTAGAATAATCGCTTTGCATGCGCGATATTCCACGTGAAACTCACGGCATCTTCAATGATGGTTTATTGCTCAGATCTACTTTGTAGAAATGATTTTGGAAAAAAAATTCACAAAAGATAGCGTGGTTGGGGATGTAGCTCAGTGGTAGAGCGTTCGCTTCGCATGCGAAATGCCCCGGGTTCAATTCCTGGTATCTCCAATAATATTTTTCTCCGATCTATATCGTAGAAACGTCTTCCTTCAAACAGATTCGAAAATATTAAAATCTTTTGTATATATCACAGTAGTAGGGCATTCCCCTCGTTTGTGAAATGTCCTGGTTTCAACTCCCATCATCCTCGCTAAACTCTCACTCTTCGACTGTAACAAAAGCTTTGTAAAAACAGATTTATAACGCGTCTATAATTGTTGATGTATCTAGCGTTTGAGCGTTCTCTACGCGAGTGAGATTTTTTGGTTTCGACTACAGACATTTCCCATGATATATTCTTCTCAGATCAACATTGTAGAAGAGATTTTCTGAAAAAGGATCTTAAATATGTCTACGATTGGGGATGTATCTCAGTTGTAGATTTACATGTCACAGATTTATCTCCAATTATATTGTTTCTCTAATTTGTATCGTTGAAACAGTTTTGTGGAAACATTTCAATTACATTCATGATTGCAGATGTAGCTGTTGGTTGAAAATTCGTTCAGCTTGCAAAATGTTCGACGTCCAACTCCTGAAGTTTCCAATGGCGGTTTATTCTCAAATCTACATTATAGAATTGGTTTTTGGAAAACTAATCTAATTCCCCAGAAGAAAAGTCTTTCTTAAAACAGATTCCAAAACAAATGATATTTGGGTATGGCTCACAGTGATAGAGGATTCGCTTCATTTGTGATATGTCCCGGGTTCAACTTCGATGAACTTTTACTCTCCGATTGTAGCAAAGGCATTGTAAAAAAAGATTTTTAACGCCTCTATAACTTCCGGTTTAGCTCAGTGATTGACCGTTCTCTACGCGAGTAAAATGTCCTAGGTTCAACTACCGACACCTTTAATGATATTTTCTTCTCTGATCTACAAAGTAGAAGCGATTTCCTGTCAACGGATTTTAAATGCATCTATTATTTGGGATGTATATGTCTGTTGTAGAGGTTCTTATTTCATAAGAAATGTCAATGGTTCATCTCCATTCATCATCATCATCATGTTGTGCCAAAGGCACGGTTATCCCTGACCCTCTCTCGCCACTTCTCCTTAACGTTCATCGCCTCTGGCAGGTCTTCAGGGCTATATCCCGTATCCTCACATCGCTGCTGTATGCATGTTCGAGCTGATCGTCCTGCTTTTGCCCGGCCATATGTGGGAATCCATAGGAGTACATCACTTATAAGCTCGTGTATGCTTCTTCAGCAGTGTCCTGCGTGTCTAGTTTGTCTAACTTGGATAGTTTTCGTGATGGGAGACAGGTGGTCGTATAGTTGGTGCCTTGTGGGGTGTTGCCGCCAGGACTTGTTCAATATTGCTTGCAACATTCTTGTTTAATTGCCGTCTAGCTTCTCTAGCCATTTAGTTAGCGTCCAAGTAGTGCATCCATACAGCAGTTTCAATACGGCCGCTGCCTGGAAGAAACTGCGTTTCATTTTATATGTCAGGCCTGATTTTCATATGATCGATAGCCTATCGATAGCTGTCCATGCCTTCGTTGGCCGTGTTTCGATGTCTTTTTCGATTGATGAGACACTGCCTCCTGGGTAGGTGGATTTGTGTCCCAGTTTCAGAGAGTTTCCGTCTAGTGTGGAGGTGTCACCTGTTTGATTATAGCTGATATATTCCATTTTGTGTGCGTTGACATAGAGCCCAATGTCTGCGGCGGCTCGTTCCAAACTATGCAGTAGTGTTTCGGCTTGGTTGGGTGTATTTGCCAGTGTCACTATGTCATCGGCGTAGTCGGCGTCGTTAATTGTTTTTACGGGGTACCTTCAGCTTCTTTTCTTTGTCAGCTCGAAGCCGTTAAAACCTTCATTCATATCTTCAATGTACTTTGCAAAAAAGGCTTTCAGAAAACTGTTCTCAACCTCTGCCATTATTGAGGAAAATGCTCAGTGGAGGAGCATTACCTTAGCATGTGAAATATCTTTTGTTCAGATCCTGACATCTCCAATAATATTTTTTCTCCGATCTACATAGTAGAAAAAGTGTTTTTTAAAACAGACTCTACCCCTACGAAAACAAAATTTAACTGCACCCATCAATACGGATGAAGCTCAAAATAAGAGCAATCGCATCGCAGGAGAGATATTCCAGGCTCAACTCCCGGAATCTCCAACGATATTTTCTTCTCAGATCTACATTGTAGAAAATATTTTCTCTAAAACGCATTCTAAATGCTATTATTATTGTGGATTTATATCGGTAGTAAAGTTCTTGTGTTATATGTGAAATGTCATTGGTTCCTCACAAATCATATGATCCTCCTCGATCTACTTTGTAGAAAAAGCTATTGGATAGATGTCCTTAACCGAAAGTATTATAGGGGATATAGTTCATTGGAAGATCGTTTACGTCACTTGGCTTTTGCTCATGGAATTTTTAAGAATAATTTTCATCTGATATACGTTGTAGAAAAGACTTTGTTGAAAAAGATTCTAAAGAATTTCTATGGGAGGATGAATGTCAGTGGCAGAGTGTTTACTTTGCTTGGGAAATATTCCGTTTTCAACTTCCGTGATGTCCAATCTACGTAGAAGCGAACTCTTTGTAAAAACTGATTTAACTTGCATCCATTATTATCGATCTAGCTGGGAATAAGAGCGTTCGATTCGCATGTGAAATGTCTTGGGGGTCAACTCCTGAATTTTCCAAACATAGTTTCTTTTCCAATTTACTTTGTAGAAAAGGCTTTGTGAAAACATTCTAAATACGTCTATTATTTGGGATGTATCTCGGTATTATAACTATTGCGTCGGATGTGAAAAGTCCAATTATAACATCTTTCCGAGTCTAAATTGTGAAACGTCTTTCTGAAAAGAGATTTTACATGCAACCATTATTGGGGATGGAGCTCAGTGGCACAGCGCTCTCTTTGCATGTGCAATGTCACTGGTTTATCTCCAATTACAGATTTAAATTGCATTTATTATTGCCGATGTAACTCTTGGTAGAACATTCTCTTCGCATGTGAGATGTTCCACGTGAAAATCATGGCATCTCCAACTACGGTTTATTCTCAGATCTGTTTTGTAGAAATGACTTTTGGAAAATAGATCTGCTGATCAAGTAGGATTGGGGATGTAGCTCAGTGGTAGAGCATTCGCTTCGCATGCGAAATGCCCCGGGTTCAATTCCCGGTATCTCCAATAATATTTTTCTCAGATCGTAAAAAAGTCTTTCTTCAAACAGATTCGAAAATGTTAATTTATGGGGTATGTATCACAGTTGTAGGGCATTCGTTTAGTTTGTGAAATGTACTGATTTCAACTCCCATTGATTTTTCTCTCCGATTTCTATTGTTGAAACAGTTTCGTGGAAACATTTAAATTGCATTCATTATTGCAGCTGTGGCTGTTGCTTGAAAATTCGTTCAGCTTGCAAAATGTTCGGCGTCCAACTCCCGACGTCTGCAATGACGGTTTATTCTCCAATCTACATTATAGAATAGGTTTTTGGAAAACTAATCTAATTCGCCAGAAGAAAAGTCTTTCTTAAAACAGATTCCAAAACAAATGATATTTGGGTATGACTCTCAGTGGTAGAGGATTTGCTTCATTTGTGAAATGTCCCGGGTTCAACTTCGATGATATCCCTTAACTTTCTCTCGCCGATTTTAGCAAGAGCATTGTACAAACAGATTTTTAACACCTTTATATCTGCGGATATAGCTCATTGATTGAATAATCTCTATTTGGGATTTATATCGGTGATATGACCTTCGCGTCGGATGTGAATATTATAGGTCCATTGGAAATCAGTCTATCTTTTTCTGTCCACATTGTAAAATGTCTTACTGAGAAGAGATTTTACATGCAGCCATTACTGGGATGTAGCTCAGGTTGGTTGGGTGGGTGGTTGGTTGGATTTTATGGCATATCAACCTTTGTTAGTTATTTAACGCCAAATCCATTTTTATGTAAATAATCTGTTCTATTTAAAACAATTCAGTTTAGCATAAGTACAGTGTAATTGTCAAAAAAATTTCTATTTCAAACTATTCAAGCAGTTATATGTAATAATTCAGTCAAGTGTAAATACAGTTTTAATGTTAAAAAACAGTTCTATTTCAAATAATTCAGTTAAGCTGTTTAAATGTAAGTATGGTTTAAGCGTCAAAAACATTTCTATTTCAAGCTATTCAGTTTGCTGTTAGTTCTCTTTAACCCATAGATGGGACCCTTATCAGGTGCTACCACTCCGGGCCAGAGTGGACCTGGGAGCGATGGCAATGAAGGGGTACTCCGCATACCCCAAAGCTCCTGCATCACTGGAACCTCACCATCAGATTGTTTAGTGTCATATCAGGACACTCGTTGGGGGGTGTCTTACCCCTCAGCAGAGAAGCAGTCGGTGTATTCTACAGCCCCAGCCGACTGGGCAATGTAGTTCAGGGACAGTGCTTTCCTGCGCAGGTGAATTATCACTGGTATATAATATTTTTTCTCCAATCTATATTGTAGAAAAAGCTTTAAAAAATCGATTTAAATTGCATAAATTATTGCTAATGTAAATATTGATAGAACATTCGCTTCGCATGTAAGATGTCCCACGTCCAAGTCCCGACGTCTCCAATAACGTTATCTTCTCCGATATACTTTATCAAAAAAAGGGTTTTAGAAAACTGACCGAGACCACCAGCTTCATTGCGGATGTAGTTCAGTGGTAGTGCATTCGCTTTGCATGTGAATTGTCACGGGATCATTTCCCGCCATCTCCAAAAAAACTTTCTTCTCCGATTTAAATTGTAGGAAAGCCTCCTTTAAAATAGAACTTAAATGTGTATATCATACGGTATTTAGCTCAGTAGTTGAGCGTCCGTCTCGTAAATGAAATGTCTCTTTTTTCAACTCCGGATATCTCCAACAATATTTTCTTCTTCGATGGACATTGTAGAAAAGGCTTTTTAAAAACAAAATCTAACGCTATCCATTATTGTGGATGTAGCTCGGAGTAAGAGTATTTGTAGCCCAGGAATGATATTGCAGGTTCAACTCTCGGCGTATGTAGTGATATATACTTCACAGATCTACGTTGTAGAAAAGATTTTCTGAAAACAGTTTCTAAATTCTTTTATTATTGGTGATGTATCTGGATAGCACAGCTTTCGCTTCAGATGTGCAATGTCACAGGCTCATCTCCAATTATATCATTTTCTTCGGTCAACATTGTAAAACGTCCTTCTGAAAATAGATTTTACATGCAACCATTATTTGGGATATAGCTCAGTGACAAACCGTTCCCTTCACATGTGGAACGTCACAGGTTTATCACCAATTATTTTCCTCCAATCTCTCTTGTAGAAAAGGCTTCGTGAAAACAGGTTTAAATTGCATTGATTATTGCGGATATAGCTCTTAGTAAAACATTTGCTTCGCGTGTAAAACGTTTCAGGTCGACCTCCCGACATCTCCAATGACTTTTACCCCGATCTACTTTGTAGAAAAAGCTTTGAGAAAACTGAAGTTAACCGCAAATTATTTTTTCAGATATAGTTCAGTCGTACAGCGTTCACTTCGCGTGTAAATTGTCCTGGAATCAATTCTCGGCATCTTCAAAAATATTTTTCCTCCGATGTAGATTTTAGAAAAGTCTTTCTTAAAGCAAATTCTAAAAGAAATGATTTTGAGCATGTATCTCTGTGGTAGAGCTTTCTCTGTGAAATGTCCCGGATTCAACTTCAGCCACCCCCAATAATATTTTTTTCTTCGATATACATTGTAGCAAAGATTTTCTAAAAACGGATTCTAAAGGCGTTTATTATTGGTCATGTATATGCTTTGTAGAGTTTTTATGTTGTCATAAGTTTATATCAAATCATATGACCCCCCCCCGATGTACTTTGTAGAAAAGGATTTCCGAAAACTGATCTTCACCTAATGTATCATCGGGGATGTAGCTCCGTGGTAGAGTGTTCACATCACATGCGAAATGTCCTGGATTCAACTCCAGACATTCTTGACAATAATTTTCATCCGATATTTATTGTAGAAAAGTCGTTCTTAAAAGAGATACTAAAAGAATTTATTTGGGAGGATGTATCTCAGAGGTAGAGCGTTTGCTTCGTTTGTGAAGTGACATGTGTTCAACTTCCGTTGTCTCAGCACAATTTTTGATCTCTAATCAACATAATAGCAAAAGTTTTGTAAAAACTGATTTAAAATGCATCCATTATTATGAATCTAGCAGAGAATAAGAGCGTTCACTTTACGTGGGAAATATCTTGGGGTCAACTCCTGAATTTTCCAAACATAGTTTCTTTTACAATTTACTTTGTAGAAAAGGCTTTGTGAAAACATTCTAAATACGTCTATTATTTGGGATGTATCTCGGTATTATAACTATTGCGTCGGATGTGAAAAGTCCAATTATATCATCTTTCCGAGTCTAAATTGTAAAACGTCTTTCTGAAAAATGATTTTACATGCAACCATTATTGGAAATGTAGCTCAGTGGTCGAGCGTTCTCTTTGCATGTGCAATGTTATTGGTTTATCCTTAATTACAGAAAAAAGATTTAAATTGCTTTCATTATTTCGGATGTAGCCCTTGGTATAACATTCGCTTGCATGTGAGATGTTTCACGTGAAACTGACGACATCTCTAATAACGGTTTATTTTCAAATCTATTTTGTAGAAAAGACTTTCGGAAAACAGATCTCATCCTTCTGCGAAATTGGGGATGTAGCTCAGTGGTAGAGCGTTCGCTTCGCATGTGAAATGTCCTGGGTTCAATTCCCGGCATCTCCAATTATATTTTTCTCCGATTTATATCATAGAAAATTCTTCCTTAAAACAGGTCGAGGACATTACCGACATGACCTCCCACAACACCAAAGCCAGCCTGATCGCCGCCATTCACCGAGCTCCCGCCGGCTCTTGTGGAAAAGGCATGCTCGCAGTTCCGGATCTGTATCAAGGCGGTGATTGAGGCTGAAGGCGGCGGCTACATTGAACAGATGTCAGCTCTACTACATAATAAAGTTAGCTGAATTGATTTTTTCAATGAAAGTTTTAAAATAAAGATGTAGTGTTGCTTTCCTAAGGACGACAATTTTAGCGTTCCACCCTGTAGATGTCAGCTCTACTACATAATAAAGTTAGCTGAATTGATTTTTTCAATGAAAATTTTAAAATAAAGATGTAGTGTTGTTTTCCTTAGGACGACAATTTTATCGTCCCACCCTGTAGATGTCAGCTCTACTACATAATCAAGTTAGCTGAATTGATTTTTTCAATGAAAGTTTTAAAATAAAGATGTAGTGTTGTTTTCCTTAGGACGACAATTTTATCGTCCCACCCTGTAGATGTCAGCTCTACTACATAATCAAGTTAGCTGAATTGATTTTTTCAATGAAAGTTTTAAAATAAAGATGTAGTGTTGTTTTCCTTAGGACGACAATTTTAGTGTTCGACCCAGTAGATGTCAGCTCTACTACATAATCAAGTTATCTGAATTGATTTTTTCAATGAAAGTTTTAAAATAAAGATGTAGTGTTGTTTTCCTTAGGACGACAATTTTAGTGTTCGACCCAGTAGATGTCAGCTCTACTACATAATCAAATTATCTGAATTGATTTTTTCAATGAAAGTTTTAAAATAAAGATGTAGTGTTGTTTTCCTTAGGACGACAATTTTAGCGTTCCACCCAGTAGATGTCAGCTCTAGTACATAATCAAGTTAGCTGAATTGATTTTTTCAATGAAAGTTTTAAAATAAAGATGTAGTGTTGTTTTCCTTAGGACGACAATTTTAGCGTTCGACCCTGTATTTAGAAATTCCAGGAACTGAACTGTTGGTCACGCTCTCACACCCAGCTACATCATCAATACTGTATGCATCTAAAATCAGTTTTCAAAAGGTCTGTTTTATAATGAAGATCGGAGAAAAAAAAATTTCAGACGCTGGCAGCTACGCTAAAGGAACGAGATATAACTGAGTTCCATCACCAATAATATACGCTATACTAATCTCTTTTCAGAAAGAGCTCTCTAAAATATAAATCAGCGAGGAAAAATAATTGGGAATTAAACTGCGAAGGGAACGTTCAGTCACTGAGCTACATACACAGCAAATGCTACATTTAAAATAACTTTTCTGAAAGACGCCTTTACAATACAAAACGGAAAAGTAAAAAAAAAAAAAAATAAAATAAAGGAAATTTGGAGATTATATTTAAAACATTATATTTAGAAATAACTGAAACTGAACTGTCAGGAACACTCTGCCACTGACCTACATCACCAATATTGAATGCATTTAATATCAGTTTTCAAAAGTTCTATTTTTTACTGAAGGTCTAAGAAATAATTTTGAGACGCTGGCAATTACGGTAAAGGAACGCGTTACCACTGAGGTACATCAGCATTAATATACGCTCCATTTTTCAGAAAGAGTTCTCTAAAATGTAGATTGTTGAAGAAAAAATAATTGGAAATTAAACTGCAAAGCGAACGTTCAACCACTGAGCTACATACACAGCAAATGGTACATTCAAAATCCATTTTCAAAAAGATATTTCTACCATTAAAAATGCACAACCGGAGATGCCAGGAGTTGAACCCGGGACCTTTCACATGCGAAGCGAACGCTCTACCACTGAGCTACATCCCCACAATGTTGATTTTAGAAGAAATGATGATTGGAGATGAAACTTTGATATTTCACTTGCTAAGCAAACGCTGGGCTACAGAGCAGCTACATTCCCAATAAAAGATGCATTTCAAAATTGTTTTTTAGAATACTATTTCTGCAATGTATATCGGAGAATACATTATAATTGGAAATACCAGACCTTGAACCGTCGCCACTGAGCTATATCCCCAATAAAGCCTGCATCTGAGATCTGTATTCAGGAAAGCGTTATACTCTATTGATCGGAGAAGTTAATATAATTTGAAATGAATCTGTGACATGGCACATACTTTGCCATAAAGCTACATTCCCAACGTTGTGATTCATTTAAGATTTGGGTTAAGGAAGCCTTTTCTACAATGTACATCGGAGAAAAACATTTGATTGGAGACGCTGAAAGTTGAATCTGGGGCATCTCAAAAGCTAAGTAAAGCTCTATCAATGAACTACGTCCCAAAAATGGACGCATTTAGAATATATTACCAGAAAATCTTCTAAGCAATATCCATCGGAATCACCAGAAGTTGATACAGAACCATTTTACATGCAAGAGGTTCGCTCTTGCACAGATTTACATCCACTATACCAAATGCATTTTAAAAACGTTTTCAGGTAGTCTTTTCTACAATGTAGATCGGAGAATATAAATGGAGACGCCAGGAATTGAACCCGGGACATTTCACATGCGAAGCGAATGCTCTACCACTGAGCTACATCCCCAATCATGTAGGTATCTCTAATCTATTTTCAGAAAACCTTTCCTGTAATGTAGATCGTAGAAAAATATTATTGGAAAAGAATCTGTGAGATTTCACATGCTTAGCGAACGCTGTACCACTGAGGTACATCTGCAATTATGCCTTCATTAAATATATGTTGTAAGAAACCTTTTTCTGCTATGTATATCAGGGGTTAAAAATATTAATAGAGATACCCAGAGTTTAAACTGATACGTTTCTCACGCTGTGCAACCGCTTTACGACTGAGTGACATACCCAAAAACGAAAGAATTTGAAATCTATTTTCACAAAGCCTTTTCTACAATGTAGACCGAAGAAGAATATAGTATTGAATATAGCCGGAAGTTGAATCGGGACATTTCGCATGCGAAGCGAACGCTCTGCCACTGAGCTACATCCCCAATAGTAATTATTTTTGGAATCTGTTTTCAGGAAGCCTTTTCTGCAATATACAAAGGAGAAGGAAATATGATTGGAGATGTCGGGAGTTGAATCCAGAGTATTTCATATGTGACAAGAACGATCTACCACTGAGATGCATCTCTTAAGACCCATTCATTAAAACTCTTTTTAAAGAAAGACTTTCCTACAATGTAGTTGGAGAAGAAAATATGATCGGATATATCGACAGTTTAACCAGGTACATCTCAAATGCAACACGAATGTTCTATCACAATAATATACACTATAAAAATTTGTTTTTACAAAGATTTTCTATAATATAGATAGAAGAAGAAAACATCATTGAAGATGAATTTGTGACATTGCACATGTAAAGCGAACGCTATACCACTGAGCTACGTTCAAAAAATTGTGTTATATTCTTACTGACGCAAGGACAATGGACGAGAGGAAGATGTCTTTAACAAAATATTTACCTCTCACTTTATT
This sequence comes from Sepioteuthis lessoniana, assembly GCA_963585895.1. NCBI lineage: Eukaryota > Metazoa > Mollusca > Cephalopoda > Myopsida > Loliginidae > Sepioteuthis > Sepioteuthis lessoniana. The sequence goes on along the minus strand of OY757935.1, from coordinate 62,484,046 downwards.
GTAAGGGTTCGAAAAGGGTTACTCAATGTTTGCGTGTGAGAGGATGTTGGAGACCGAACAGAACTAAAATATTTTGACCCCCACTCTTATGGCCGTCAACGTCGTGTCTTTCTCGTTCTTCAGATGCTCAACCGGAGGCCCTGGGGTCCACTCTGCTGGGTGCTGACTTTCTTTACTGCATCTTATCAGCATCTTCTCTGGACCCCAATTCAATCAGGACTCCCGAGGGCCCCTTCGGCCGGGTGTGGCTTTCCCTACCACACTCGTCTATCTCTGTCTCCTACTCTACTGCAACTGAACTCGAACTCTGTCTTGACTGAGTTATATAATAGTTCAACGCCTACTCGATCGCCCACTCTATCTTTGGAATCGAATGTTGGATCGTCGTAAAGCAGAAATAACTGTCATGCAGTTTAGAAGTCACTCTCATCCGGTGCGTCAGTCTATGAGTGTACCATGGGAATTTTTTACCTCGTCCCATTTCATCAGCCAATTTCCGCCCACGCGATTTCCTCTCATAACTGCCATTAGAATGTGTCACTTCCTTCCGGTGCATCACCTTGGAATGGCATTTTTGGCTGGGTCAAAGGCCAAAATACAACAATTGGGATACATTTAAGATCTGTTTTCAGGAAACCTTTCCACAACGTACATACTAGAATATTTGATTGGAAACGCCGAAAGTTGTATCTGGGACATTTCACGTGCGAAGCGAATGCTCTATCACTACTTCCACAGAGGGGGTGTCCTCGTGGTGTAATGGTTAAAGCGATGGACTGCGGAATCGTAGTACGCGAGTTCGTACTCCAGTCGCCCTATTACGTTCACTTTCGGCCAAATACCCTTGTGAAAGGTATGAACTCCCATAGCCTCCCAGATATGGGTTAAATAGTACCACTACTGTTCTTCTTGGAGAATGGCTTTGGCATTAAATAACCTAAAAAGAGTTGATATGCCATTAAACAAAGAAACTAAACCTACTTCCACAGACATGGATGCATTTAGAATATGTTATCAGAAAACCTTTTCTACAATGTAAATCGGACAAGAATATTTGGTTGGAGAAGTTGAAACTTGACAATCTCACATGCAACGTGTACACAATACCTATGAACAATATTATCCATAATACCGTGTGCATTTCAAAACCGTTTTCAGATAGCCTTTTCTAAAATGTAGATCGGAGAATAAGATATAAATAGAAGCCAAAAAATGAACTCAGAAAATTAAGCAAAAGCTCTACCACTGAGTTATATCCTCAATTACCAAGGTTTAAAAAAATCGCTATCAAAAAGCCTTTTCTGCAATTTAAATCGTAGAAAAAAAAATTTAGAGAAGAAGATTTGGTTTGGTTTCTTAGTTTAATGGCATATCAACTCTTTTTAGGTTATTTAATGCCAAAGCCATTCTCCTAGAAGAACAGGAGTGGTACTATTTGACCCATAGCTGGGAGGATAAGGGGGTTCATACCTTTCCCAAGGGTATTTGTCCGAAAGTGAACGTAACAGCGCGACTGGAGTACGAACTCGCGTACTACGATTTCGTAGTTCATCGCTTTAACCATTACACAACGAGGACACTCCCTAGACGATTTGCAGAAGAATTCAGATGATAAAGCTACCGCTTTGCTCCAAAAATATTTGCATTTACGTTCTTTTATTAGAGAAGAAAATGTGATTGATATGCCAGAAACGAAATACTACTCCGCTACATCCACTCTTATAGACGCCTTCTAAAATGTACATCGGAGTAGAATATATTATTAGAGACACCGACAGTTAAACCTGGGACGTTCCACATGCGCAGCGAATGATCTACCACTGAACTACATCAGCAATCTTATAAGCATTTAAAATCTCTTCTCAGAAAGTCATTTTTACAATGAAGACCAGAGAAAAAAAAATTATGATTTAAGACGCTTGTAGTTGAACCTTTGCCATTTCACACACTAAGCGAATGCGCAACCACAACTTGACGGTCATAACAATGCGTCTGTTTTAAGAAAGCCTTCTCTAAAATGTCGATCAGAGAAGAAGAGATAATTGAGAATGAAACTACGACGTTTCACGTGCGTGTCGAACGTTCCAGAATTGAGCCACATACCCCTTATTACATCTCTCCCATATTAATCGACGAACAATATCTTATTGGAGATGCTGGGAATTGAACCCGCACATTTTACACGCGAAGCGAATGCTCTACATCACTAACGCTGTAGGCAGAATAAATTCTCTTTTCATAAGGCCTTCTCTTCAATGTAGATCTATGAAGAAAAGATGATCAGAGATAAAACTGCGATATTTCACATCCTAAGCATACACTTGGCAAATGAGCTACATACCCATAATACTTCCATGTAAATCTATTTTCAGAGAGACGTTTTACAATGTAGATAGAAGATAATATGATTTGAGATGAACCAATGACATTTCACATGCTACGCTAAAGCTTTCCTACCGATAAGAAAATATAATTGTAGATGCTCAGATGTGAACACAGGACATTTCACTCGTGAAGCAAATGCTCTATCACAAGGCAATGTTCCCAATGACGTACCCAATTTAAATCTCTTCTCGTAAAGTCTTTTCTACTATGTAGATAGGAAAAGAAAATATGACTTGAGATTGAACTGACATTTCACATGCAACGCTAAAGCTTTCCCACCGAGACACATCCCCAATAATAGACGCATTTGGAATCTGTTTTCTAAAAAACTTCTTTACAATGTATATCGGCGAAGAAATTATGATTGGAGGTGCCAGGAAGTGCCTTAGGACATTTCACATTCAAAGCAAACGCTCTTCCACTTCAACTCGGTGCATCACTATAAATATTTTTATCTCCAATATATAATGCAGAGAAAGGTTTGTTACAACATATATTTAATGGAAGCATAATTGTGGATGTACCTCCGAGGAAGAGCGTTCGCTAACCATAAGAAATCTCACAGATTCTTCTCTCATGATAGTTTTCTACGATCTACATTGCAAAAAAAGTTTTGTGAAAATAGATTAAAGATACCTACATGATTGGGGATGTGGCTCAGTGGTAGAGCATTCGCTTCGCATGTGAAATGTCCCGGGTTCAATTCCTGGCGTCTCCATTTATATTCTCCGATTTACATTGTAGAAAAGACTACCCGAAACGTTTTTAAAGTGCATTTGGTATAGTGGATGTAAATCTTTATTAGAGTGAACCTCTTGCATCTGAGATGGTTCAGTATCAACTTCTGGCGTCTCCTATCAAAAGTTCTCCCCGATCGATATTGCTGAGAAGTTTTTCTGGTAACATATTCTAAATGCGTCCATTTTTGGGACGTAGCTCATTGATAGAGCTTTCACTTAGCTTTTGAGATGCCCCAGATTCAACTTTCAGCGTCTCTAATCAAAAGTTTTTCTCCGATGAGAAAAGGTTTCCTTAACAAAGCTTCCTTAACCCAGATCTTAAATGAATCACAACTTTGGGAATGTAGCTCTATGGCAAAGTATGTGCCATGTCACAGATTCATTTCAAATTATATTAACTTCTCCGATCAATATTGTATAACGCTTTCCTGAATACAGATCTCAGATGCAGGCTTTATTGGGGATGTAGCTTAGTGGCGACGGTTCAAGGTCTGGTATTTCCAATTATAATGTATTCTCCGATATACATTGTAGAAATAGTATTCTAAAAAACAATTTTGAAATGCATCTTTTATTGGGAATGTAGCTGCTCTGTAGCCCAGCGTTTGCTTTGCAAGTGTAATATCAAAATTTCATCTCCAATCATCATTTCTTCTAAAATCAACATTGTGGAGAATGCTTTTTGAAAACGTATACCTTTGGTATACGTGGGGATGTAGCTCAGTGGTAGAGCGTTCGTTTCGCATGAGAAAGGTCCCGGGTTCAAGTCCTGGCATCTCCAGTTGTGCATTTTTAATGGTAGAAATATCTTTTTGAAAACGGATTTTGAATGTACCATTTGCTGTGTATGTAGCTCAGTGGTTGAACGTTCGCTTTGCAGTTTAATTTCCAATTATTTTTTCTTCTACAATCTACATTTTAGAGAACTCTTTCTGAAAAATGGAGCGTATATTAATGCTGATGTACCTCAGTGGTAACGCGTTCCTTTACCGTAATTGCCAGCGTCTCAAAATTATTTCTTAGACCTTCAGTAAAAAATAGAACTTTTGAAAACTGATATTAAATGCATTCAATATTGGTGATGTAGGTCAGTGGCAGAGTGTTCCTGACAGTTCAGTTTCAGTTATTTCTAAATATAATGTTTTCTCAGATACATACTGTAGTAAAAGTTAAAAACCAACGGTTTTTAAATGCATCTTTTGTGGGGGATGTAGCTCAGTAGCCAAGAATTCGCTTCGCATGTGAAATGATAAAGTTTCATTTCCAATCATCTTTTCTCAGATCGACATTTTTGAGAAGACTTTATGGAAACAGATTTATGTAGCATATATTATTGGAGAAGTACCTCATTTGACGAACGTAAGCATCGCATTTAAAATATCTCAATTTCATCTCCAATCATCTTTTCTTCTCAGATCTACATTATAGAGAAGCCTTTTTAAAAAGAGCAGTAGAGATCTAAAACATATCCAATTATGGGGATGTAGCTCAGTGGAAGAGAGTTTTCTTCGCATGTGAAATGTCTCTAGGCACTTCCTGGCACCTCCAATCATATTTTTTTTATCTCAGATATACAATATATAAAAGTTTTTTTTTTCTGAAAATAGATTCTAAGTGGATCTGTTGTATACTCACGTGCAGATTCATGCAGAACAGAACGACACAATGAAGACAAGCGACACAGTTCTTTAAGAAAAATATACCTCTCACTTTATTTGAAAGGTTTGTGTGTGAGAGGGAGTTGGAGACCGAACAGAACTGCAACATATTGCCATCAGTGTTTCTTTTCTGTTCTCCTGATGTTGCTCAACCGGAGGCCTAGGGGCCCACTCCACTGGGTGCTGGCTTTCTCTACCACATCTTGTCACCAACGGGTCTGGTCTCCAAACTAACTGACTTCCTGTCTTCACCGAGTTATATAATAGTTCAATCGCCCACTCAATATCTCCCCATAACTGGCCATCGGGATGTGTCACTTCCGCTTTCCTTGGAATGGCATGTTTGATTGTAATCGAGCGAAAATAACTGTCATGCAGTTCACGGGTCACTCTCTTCCGGTGCATCAGTCTATGACTGTACCGTGGGATTTTACCTTGTCCCATATTGTCAGCCAAGCCCGCCTACGCCAATGGAATATGCAACTTCCACGCCTTTGGAATGGCATGTTTGGCCGGGTCGAAGGTCCATATACAACTGATCTACTATTTTGGATGTATCTCGCTAGGAAAGCTTTAGTGTAGCATGTAGAATGTCAAAGTTTCATCTCAAATCATATAATCTTCTAGGATCTACATTGTAAAAAGATTTTCTGAAAATAGATTTACATGGAACCATTAGAAGGGATGTCGCTCATTTGACAAACGTACGTTACGCATTTTAAATATCCCAATTTCATGTCCAATCATCTTTTCTTCTCAGATCTACATTGTCGGGAAAGCTTTTTGAAAAGATAGTTCAGGAATTATACCGTTGGGGATGTAGCTCAGTGGTAGAGCATTCGCTTCGCATGTGAAATGTCCCGCGTTCAATTCCCGGCATCTCCAATAAGATTATTCCACCGATCTATTTTTAGAAATATCTCTCATTAAGCAGATTCTAGAAAAATTGATTTTTGAATATGTATCTTTGTGGCAGAACGTTATCTTAGTGGTTGAAATATCCCAGGTTCAACTTCAGCTATCTCCAGTCATATTTTCTTCTCATATATAATTTGTAGAAACTATTTTCTGATTCAAGATTCAAAATGCGTCTATTATTGAGGATTATCTCTGTTTTAGAGTTTTCGTGTCGTCAAAAGTCAATCTCCAATCATGTTATCTTGTTCGATTTACTTTGTAAAACTCATCTTAACTACTAACGTTTTTGCGGCTGTAGCTCAGCGGTAGAACGTTCATTTCGTATGGAAAATGTCCCGAGTTCAAATTCCGGCATGTTCAGTAATTTTGTTTTCTGTTTTACACAGTAGAAAAGTCCTTCTTAAAACAGACTGTGAAAGAAAGAAATTTTGGAGATATATCTCTGTGGTAGTGGGTCAGCTTTCCAGGTGAAATATTCTGTTTTTAACCCTTTAACACCTCCATATATATTTACTTCTCCGAATTTTTATTGTAGAAAAGGCTTTGTGAAAACAGATTCTGAATGCGCTTATTATTGGGGATTATTATTTGGGATGAATCTCGATAAGAGGGCTTCGAATGTTCAATTCCTGGCATAACCAATTAAAATTGACACGCTCACACAAGAGGACTTCCCTGGGGCTTTCTAGAAGTTATTGGAACGGTACAACAAGTGCATAGCAGCCGGAGGAGATTACTTCGATGGGGACTAGAGGTTCATGTGTGTACTATCAATAAAAGTGCCCATACGAAAAAAGTCTGGAAACTTATTTAATGATCCTGGTATCTCAATAAGAGGGCTTTGTATTTGAGACATTCCACCTCCAACTCCCGATATCTTTAATGAATCTTTCTTCTATAATTATACTTTCTAATTATACTTTCTATAATTATACTTTCTTCTATAATTATACTTTCTAATTATACTTTCTATAATTATACTTTCTTCTATAATTATACTTTCTAAATATACTTTCTTCCCCGATAGATATTGTTGAATAGACTTCCTGATAACAGATTTTGAATGTACCATTTTTGCTTATGTAGTTCGGTGGCAGAACGTTCGCTTCGCACAAGAAATGTCTCAAAATCATTCCCCACCATCTTTTCTTCTCCGATCCACATTTTATAGAAGACCTTCTGAAAACAGATTTATGTAGCATATATTATTGGAGATGTAGCTTATTGGTAACGCGTTCGATTCCTGTGTCAAATAGCAAAGGTTCAACTGCCAGCCTTTTAATTTTTTCACCGATCTTTTGAGTAAAAATGACTTCCTGATAAGAGATTTTGAATGTACCATTTTTGCTTATGTAGTTCGGTGGCAGAACGTTCGCTTCGCACAAGAAATGTCTCAAAATCATTCCCCACCATCTTTTCTTCTCCGATCCACATTTTAGAGAAGACCTTCTGAAAACAGATTTATGTAGCATATATTATTGGAGATGTAGCTTATTGGTAGCGCGTTCGATTCCCGTGTGAAATAGCAAAGGTTTAACTGCCAGCCTTATAATTTTTTCTCCGATCTTTTGAGTAAAAATGATTTTCTGAAAACAGATTTTAAATGCATACAATGTTAATGATGTAGCTCTGTGGTATGTTGTCTGCTATGAATGTGGAATGTCTTGGGTTTGACTACTGGTGTCGCCAATCATATTCTTCTCCGATCTACAGTTTATTAAACTCTCTCTGAAAAGAGTTTCTGAAGTCATCTAAAATCTGGGATATTCCCAGCATATCAATCACATTTTTTCTCCGATGAACATTGTAAAAAAGATTTTAAATATAAACATTATTGAGGATGTAGCTCAGTTACAGAGCGTTCGCTTTGCATGTGAAGAGGTCAGAATTCAACTTCTGGTGACGTCAATTAAATATTTATCTCTGATCTAAATTATAGAAAACGTTTTCTGATAACATATAAAAGCGTCACATCTTGGGGTACGTAGCAAAGTGATGGACTATTCGGTTTGCATGTGAAATGTCACACCTTCATCTTCAATGATATTTTCTTCTATCTCTATTGTAAAAAAAGCACTTGAAAAAACTTGCATTATTTTGTATACTATTGGGATTATAGCTCAGTGGTAGAGTATTAGCTTCGCATTTTAGAGGTTCCATGTTTAACTGCTCGCATATTCAATCATGTTTTCTTCGACTACTTTGTAGGAAAAACTTTCTGAAAATTTTTTCTTGCCTACATTCTTGTGGATAAGTCTCAGTGGTAGAACGTTTTCGTCGCGCGTGAAATACTCTGGATTTAACTCCCGACATCTCCAAATATATTTCCTTCTCCTATGAACATAATAGAAAAAGCTTTCTGAGCACAGATTCTAAATATAATTACTATTGAGGATATAGCTCTGTGGTAGAGCGTTCGCTTCGCATTTTAGAGGTTCCATGTTTAACTGCTCGCATATTCAATCATGTTTTCTTCGACTACTTTGTAGGAAAAACTTTCTGAAAATTTTTCCTTGCCTACATTCTTGTGGATAAGTCTCAGTGGTAGAACGTTTTCGTCGCGCGTGAAATACTCTGGATTTAACTCCCGACATCTCCAAATATATTTCCTTCTCCTATGAACATAATAGAAAAAGCTTTCTGAGCACAGATTCTAAATATAATTACTATTGAGGATATTGCTCTGTGGTGGAGCGTTCGCTTCACTTACAAAACGTCCCGATTTAACTCCTGGCTCTCTTCAGTACTATATTCTTTGGTCTACAGTGTGTAGATTTGTGGATTTGTGTAAACCGATCTTAAATTCTTTTATTTTTAGGAATGTATCTCAGTCATAGAGCGTTTGTTTAGAGTGAGGAATATCCCTGATTCAAATCGAGGAATCTTTAATAATATTTTCTTCTCCGATATATATATATATATATATATATATAATAGAAAAGGCTTTGTGACGACAGATTTTTATTGGATTTTTTAATTGCGGACGTAGCTCAGTGGTAGAAGATTCGCATCGCATGTGAGATAATTCAATGTTCAACTTCTGACATCTGCAATAATACTTTCTTCTTCGATCTACTTTATAGAAAATACTTTCTGAAAACGGATCTTAAATGTAACCATTATTGGAGATGTTGCTCAGTGGCAGAGCATTCGTTTCGTATGTAACTTAGCACACTTTAATCTCCAATCTTGTTTACTTCCCCGATCAACTGCCAGCCTCTTTTATCATAATTTTTTCTCAGATCTTCAGAGTAAAAATGACCTTCTGAGAACAGAATTTAAATGCATACAATATTGACGAAATATCTCAGTTGTTGATCGTTTGCTGCACATGTGGAATGTCCCTGGTTTAACTGCCGATATCTCCAATTATATTCTTCTCCTATGTTTAGAAAACTCTCAGAAAACAGATTCTGAAGTCATCTATTATCAGGGATATTGCTCAGTTGTAGTTCGTTCCTGGGATATCAATCACATATTTTCTCCGATGTACATTGTAAAAAAGGCTTTTTGAAAAAATGTAGCTCAGTGGCAGATCGTTTGCTTAGTATATGAAATCTCATAGATTCTTTTCCAATGATATTTTTTCTTGGATCAATACATTGCTGAAAAGGCTTTGACTGTTGATTATTTTGTTACTTGGCTTATAGCTCGTCGGTAGATCCCTCGGTTTTCCTGTGAAATGTCCCGGGTTCGATTCCCGGCGTCTTAATTTATATTTTCTTCTCCAATCCAAATTTTTTGAAAAGCTATCTGAAAATAGTTTTAAAATGAATTCTGTATTGCTGGTACTGCTCTGGTGGAGTGTATCCGTCGCTTATGAGATGGTTCAGTATCAACTTCTGGCATTTCCAATTCTTCTCGCATCTTCATTGTAGAACAGGTTCGCTGATAACATATTCTAAATACATCCAATTTTGTAGATGTAGCTCAAAGATAGAGCATTAGCTTCGCTTTTAAAATGTCCTAGATTCAACTTCCAGTGTCTCCAATCAAATTTCTTCTCCGATGTACATTGTAGAAAAGGCTTCCTGAAAATAGATCTTAAATGCATCCCAATATTGGGGATGTAGATCAGTGGTAGAGGGTTCTCTTTGCCTGTGAAATGTCACATGTTCATCTCCAATCATATTTTAATCTCTTATTTATATTGTAGAAAAGGTTTGAGAAAACAGATTTTTATAGTGTATAATTATGGGAGGTGCCCGTGGTGTAATGGTTCTCACCTTATAGGGTCCTATCTATGGGTTGAATAGAACTAAACAGTATATTTATCCTAAACTGAATTGTTTGAAATAGAAATGTTTTAACATTTAATTGTGTGTAAACAAAAAACTGTACTTGAAACAGAACTGTTTATATGTATAAAAATGGATTTGGCATTAAATAACCTACAACGGTTGATATGACATATGCCCGTGGTGTAATGGTTATCGTCGTAGGAAATGGACACGTCGACACGAGTTCAAATCCCGGACGAGACTGATTGCATTTCACATAGCATTAATACCCTTGGGAAAGGTATGAATCCAATTATTCTCCCTCCAGCTATGGATAAATAGTAGGGCAGACTGAGTTCTTCAGCCTTGGTGAGGCAACTAGTCTAGGAGAAGGAAAGCTCTGAATTGAAACCTGTTAAATTCAGCTTAAAAGTTGACCTTGTGTCATATCCTACCCGAGTGGAGGGGTTGGGTGAATATTATATAATTATGGGCATGGTATCTTTTTGGTAGAGCATTCTCTTCAGATTTGAAATGTTCCAGGTGTAACTCCCCAAATATCCAATTATTTTTCTTCCCTATATTGTTGGAAAGGCTACATTTCCCGTCTTATTGCGTATGTGTCTCTGTGGTAAAGCGTTTTCGTCGCATGTAAAATGTTCTGGATTTAACTCCCGGCATCTACAATTATATATATTATACAATTATACAAGTCTTCCTCAAAACAAATCCTAAAAACAATTACACTTGAGAGTAAAGGTCAGCGGTAGAGCGTTCGCTTCCCATTTGAAATGTCCCGGTTCAAATCTCGGCATCTCCATCTTCAAATCTCGGCACCTTCTTCGGTTTTCATTTTAGAAAATCTCCATCTTCAAATCTCAGCATCTCCATCTTCAAATCTCGGCATCTTCCTCGGTTTTCATTTTAGAAAATACTTTGTGAAAATAGATCCTAAATTCTTTCGTTTTTTGGTATGAAGCTGGTTTCTTTTGTTTAATGGCATATCAACCTTTGTAGGTTATTTAATGCCAAAGCCATTCTCCTAGAAGAACAGTAGTGGTGCTATTTAACCCATAGCTGGGAGGATAAGGGGGTTCATACCTTTCCCAAGGGTATTTGCCCGAAAGTGAACGTAATAGCGCGACTGGAGTACGAACTCGCGTACTACGATTCTGCAGTCCATCGCTTTAACCATTACACTACGAAGACACCACCGAGGGTATGAAGACCAGTCGTAGAGCGTTCGTTTAGCATGTGAAATGTCCCGGGTTCAAATCGCTTCATCTGCAATCATATTTTCTTCTTCGACCTATATATGACCTAGTCACCTGGGGCTGTAGAATACACCGACTGCTTTGCCGAGGAGTAAGACTCCCTCCCCACAGTTTCCTGGATATGACACTATACAATCTGATGGTGAGGCTCCTGTAATGTTGGAAATCGGAGTATCTCCTTATTGCTGTTGCTCTCATGTTCACTATGTATAATCATCTAAACTGTGTGTTTATGCTAAACTGAGTTGCTTGAAATAGAACTGCTTTTACATTAAACTTTGTATAAACAAAAAACTGTATTTTTAAAAACTGAATTGTTTGAGAGAGAACTGTTTTGAACTCAATCAAGTTACCCTCAAGAGAAGATTTTACCACTGATATCATCTAATAGAAAAGACATCCCTATGGGATCATCTTACAATGGAACCTAAAAACTGCCAGGCTATCCTGTCTCTTGCTTTCACGTCGGTTCCATCACACAGGCTGCATCTGCGGGAGAAAAATCAGCTGCTTTGAGACGACGTTTTATGATATCGTTTATGGGAAAAATACCGAAGGAAATGTCCGTAGCTCAGACCACAGATTCAATCTGAATGTAAGTTAATTTGTAATCTCGAGTGCACAAGGGAGAAATACCGAAGGAAATGACCGCTATTCCCACCACAGGTTCCAACAGAATTTAATTTAATTTGTAATCTCGTGTGCACTAGGGAGAAATACCGAAGGAAATAACCTTTGCTCAGACCACAGATTCAATCTGAATGTAAGTTATTTTGTAATCTCGTGTGAACAAGGAAGAAATACCGAAGGAAATGACCGTTTCTCTGGCAGTAGATTCATTCTGAATGTAACTTAATTTGTAATCTCGTTTGATCAAGGAGGACATTCCGATGGAAATAACCGTTTCTCTGGCAGCAGATAGAATCTGAATGCAAGTTAATTTGTAATCTCGTGTGAACAAGGAAGAAATACCGAAGGAAATGACCGTTTCTCTGGCAGCAGATTTAATCTGAATGGAAGTTGATTTGTAATCTTGTGTGCACTGGGGATAAATACCGAAGGAAATAACCTTTGCTCAGACCACAGATTCAACCTGAATGTAACTTAATTTGTAATCTCGTGTTAACAAGGGAGAAATGTTTTTTTTTTTTATATAGAAATATATTTTCATAAAAATCAGAGGTGTTCTGAAAGTAACTTCTGTCAATTTCTATTAAAACTGCTATAGATACTGACAGAACATAGATATTTTTAGATACCGTAATTTTTCGGCAATAAAATCCTATTTTTTTGCACATAGTCAATGTCACAAGCAATGAACAAATCCCAGCATACCGCAAACGTAAAATTTCTCCAGCAGAGGTGACCCACTTTTTCACAATAGTGATGTCAAGCAAACGCTGTCTTTAATTTTTTTTAACGACTTGTTTAGCTTGAGGAGTGTAATGGTTAGCGACCTTTGATTTGTAAAATTTCACGAGTGAGTTCGAGTCTCATGGGGTGTCCTATTCATTTGGCCTTGAGCAAAAAGCTTCATAAATAACTACAAGTTTGCGTACAGACGCGCCTCGGGTGGTGTCATGGTTAAAGACCTAGACTCATAAAACTTTACGAGTGAGTTTAAGTTTAATTAGGTACCCCATTCATTCGGTCTTGTGCCACATCGATGAAAAAGCTTAGAAAATTACTACAAGTTTATGTACAGGAAGCACAAATCTTATGCATGTTTGTAAATAGCTAAAAATTGAATTTAAGCAATCTTTATTGAGAGACTTGGTTTTATAGCATATCAACCATTATAGGTTATTTAATGCCAACTACTCTTTATAAATATATGTTAAATATATCGGATTTGTTTGGTTGGGTTTTATGGCATATCAACCATTGTAGGTTATTTAATGCCAAATCCTCTTTATACATATATAATAAATATATATGATTTGGTTTGGTTGGGTTTTATGGCATATCAACCATTGTAGGTTATTTAATGCCAAATCCTCTTTATACATATATAATAAATATATATGATTTGGTTTGGTTGGGTTTTATGGCATATCAACCATTGTAGGTTATTTAATGCCAAATCCTCTTTATACATATATAATAAATATATATGATTTAGTTTGGTTGGGTTTTATGGCATATCAACCATTGTAGGTTATTTAATGCCAAATCCTCTTTATACATATATACTAAATATATATGATTTAGTTTGGTTGGGTTTTATGGCATATCAACCATTGTAGGTTATTTAATGCCAAATCCTCTTTATACATATATACTAAATATATATGATTTAGTTTGGTTGGGTTTTATGGCATATCAACCATTGTAGGTTATTTAATGCCAAATCCTCTTTATACATATATATTAAATATATATGATTTGGTTTGGTTGGGTTTTATGGCATATCAACCATTGTAGGTTATTTAATGTTAAATCCTCTTTATACATACATATTAAATATATAGGATTTGGTTTGGTTGGGTTTTATGGCATATCAACCATTGTAGGTTATTTAATGCCAAATCCTCTTTATACATATATATTAAATATTTATGATTTGTAAACATATTTAGTTCATAAGATTTTAAAATTAGCCTGAGCTTTTTTTCACACAGTCAAATGGTTTCAAGCATTTCTATCTGATACAAATAATTCTATTTACTATGAATCATTTGATTCAATTCAACATTACTCAATTGTTCTTACACTGCTTACTGGTTCCAAGTATTGATATGTACGAGTATCACTAACAGTTCAGTTAAATATCAGTCATTTCTTTCCATACAGTTAAATGATCAAACAGTTCTATTTCTTACAATTCAATTTAGACTAAAGTTATTTGTTTGCACACAGTTTAAATGTCAAACGGTTCTATTTGACACGTAGATAGGACCCTACCAAATGTTACCTTATCCAGGACACTCGTTGGAGGGGGGTCTTCCCCCTCTGCAGAAATGCAGTCGATGTTATCTAAAGCTCAAGCCGACTGGGCTGAAGCAAAAAGATAAAACCAAAAAAGAAAACACAAGACAAAAACAACAAAAACAAACAAAAACAAACAAACAAATAAACAAAGCAAATTATAAACCTGAATCGTCATGCAAGGATGCAGTTACGACCCCCTGACCGACAACCTTAACAATAATCTAAAAACAACAGCTACAACAATAGTAATAACAGCGAAAATAACTTTCTTAAGTACTTGGAGGAGGCCTTTAAACAAGTTACAATCTTCTTTCTATTTTTTTAACATACTTATAAATATACGTAAAACAATAATCACACACACACACAATCTCACTCACAAAATTGCGAAAGAAATGTGAAAAAGATGGATGACAAAAAAGTAAAACAATACAAAAATCGGAACCAGTCATGAAACGAAACGAAAGACGAAGTAAGAATAAATAAAATATATAAATAAATCAACAAATAAAATAAAGTGAAAAGATTAAATAAATAAATAAATAGATAAATAAATAACATAAGTACACAGTGGCGACAGGATTGCCAATCTATGTGGGTGGTCCCTTCGTCGAATTGGCCATTTGCATTGAAAACAACAAATATAGTGAGGGGAAACATTAGAATATCCTGAAACAAAACAATCAATTCTAGCTAAGATTAGGGAAAGGGTTTACGAATATAAGAGACCCTTACGGTAATTTTTCTTCTTATTTTTATTTCCTTAAATTCTTATTATCAGATCAGTTAATGCCACTTCTGTCTCCTTTACCTTTAAGTTTATTCTCCCTAGCTCACACACACACACACACACACACACACACACACACACACACACACACACACACACACACAGATACGCAGACATACACAGACACACACAGAGACACGCACAGACACAAAAACACACACAGACACATGCAGACACGTACACAGAGACACGGAGACACCCGCACACAAACACACAGACATACAAACAAACACGCAGATACACAGACACACACACATACACATACCGACACACACATACAGACACACGCAGAAACGCACGCAGAAACGCACGCAGAAACGCACGCACATAGACACACACAGAAACGCACGCACATAGACACACACAAACTCACAGACTCAGAATAACAGGCACACACAGAAACACAGACACACACTGACACAGACACAGACACACTCACTCTCTCTCTCTCTCTCAGATCTACGACCTCACAAATACTAACCATCCGCAGAATCCTTGAAGGTGTACGGGCAAAGAACCTACAAGCGACATTAATATTTGTCGACTTTACCAAGGCTTTCGACTCCATTCACAGAGGAAAGATGGAACAAATCCTACTAGCGTACGGCATACCTAAAGAAACCGTAGCGGCAATAACGATTCTCTATAGAAACACTAAAGTAAAAGTACGATCACCAGATGGAGACACAGAATACTTCGACATTGTAGCAGGAGTACTACAAGGGGACACGCTGGCTCCGTATCTCTTTATCATTTGTCTAGACTACGTACTTAGAACATCGATTGACAAAATCAAAGAGAATGGCTTCGAACTGACGAAGAAAAGAAGCAGAAGATATCCCGCAACAACAATTACCGACGCCGACTACGCCGATGACATAGCGATACTGGCAAATACACCTGACCAAGCCGAAACACTTCTGCATAGCCTGGAACGAGCAGCAGCAAGCATAGGCCTCCATGTTAATGCACACAAAACGGAATATATGTGCTATAACCAAACGGGGGACATCTCCACTCTAGAAGGAACCCCTCTTAAACTAGTAGACAAATTCACGTACCTAGGAAGCAGCGTCGAATCAACCGAAAAGGACATCGAAACGAGGTTAACGAAAGCATGGACAGCTATCAATAGGCTATCGACTATATGGAAATCAGACCTAACCGATAAAATGAAACGCAGTTTCTTCCAGGCAGCGGTCACATCGATACTGCTATATGGATGCACTACATGGACGCTAACAAAACGGCTCGAGAAGAAACTAGATGGCAATTACACAAGAATGCTGCGTGCAATCCTCAACAAGTCCTGGCAGCGGCACCCCACGAGACACCAACTGTACGGCCACCTGCCCCCTATCACGAAATCTATTCAAGTTAGGCGAGCCAGACATGCTGGACATTGCTGGAGAAGCAGAGATGAACTCATAAGAGATGTACTCTTATGGATCCCCACACACGGCCGCGCAAGGGCAGGACGACCAGCTCGAACGTACATTCAGCAGCTGTGTGAGGATACAGGATGTTGTCCTGAAGACCTGCCTAGGGCGATGAACGATAGGGAGGAGTGGCGAGAGAGGGTCAGGGATATCCGTGCTGCCAGCACGATATGATGATGATGATGATATATATACATATATATATCTATGCTTGATAAATTATCAAAAATAGTTACCTTCATTCCTCTCAAACTTTTTCGTTACCTTTCTCTTTTTCCTTGATTAACTTTATGCTTATCCTATTCTTTCTCTTTGTAGACAGATACTTGCCTTACACCTTTTTCTTCCTTTCTCTTTCTCTTCCTTTTCCTCCTTGCCCAGTCGGCTGGGGCTGTAGAATACACCGACTGCTTCTCTGCAGAGGGGTAAGACCCCCCCCCAACGGGTGTCCTGGATATGACACTAAACAATCTCATGGTGAGGTTCCAGCAGTGCTGGAGCTTTGGGGAATGCGGAGTACCCCTTCATTGCCATTGCTCCCAGGTCCACTCTGGCCCGGAGTGGTAGCACCTGATAGGGCCATATCTATGGGTTAAATAGAACTAACAGCATTCTAATGCTAAACTGAATTGTTTGAGTAAACTGAATAGCTTGAAATAGAAATGTTTTTGACAATTAAACCGTACTTACATTTAAACTGCGTGCTTATGCTTAACTGAATTATTTCAAATAGAACTGTTTTTCGACCATAAAACTGTTTTTACACTTAACTGAATTGTTACATATAACTGCTTGAATAGTTTAAAATAGAAATGTTTTTGACCATTAAACTATGTACTTATGCTAAACTGAATTGTTTTAGAAAGAACAGATTATTTACATAAAAATGAATTTGGCGTTAAATGACCTACAAAGGTTGATATGCCATAAAACCCAAGAAACCAACCAACCGACCAACCAACCAACTTCTTCCTCCTCCCTTTTTCTTCTCCCTCCTCTTCGACCTTACTTTGTCTCCTCTAGTTCTTTTCCTTTTTTCTATTTTCCTTCAACACATCCATGGCTTTATCCACCCCTTTTATTTTACTCCCCTTTTCTCCTTTCCTTAATTTACATTGCTTCTCTTTTACTTGCTTCTCCTCCTATCAGCTTCTAATCTATCTATCTATCTATCTATCTATCTATCTATCTATCTATCTATCTATCTATCTATCTCAGTCTATTCCTATCAAGCTATCTATCATTCTTAATCTGTTCCTATCTATCTATCTATCTATCTATCTATCTATCTCCCACTTTCTCTTTCCTCCACACTCTCCTTTCCACACTTTTCGCTGTCCCTGTCTTTCTTCTTCTTCTTCTTCTTCTTCTTCTTCTTCTTCTTCTTCTTCTTCTTCTTCTTCATGATCTTTCTCCGTCATTTCTTTCTTTTTTCTTCTTTTGTCTGTGTCGCAACAAATAGATACATAAATATGAAAAAGAAAAAGAAAAAGAATAAAATCGTAGGCCTCCCCTCCCCACCAAAAGCAAACAAACAAAAATAAAACAGCTGTGCTTCACAGCAAAACATATCATGGCGAGTCGCTTGTTGCCATAACACTTGCTAAGGAGCCATTGGAAGGAGGACGTATCAAAACTGTCAGAAATACAGTCAAGAGCTTGCGTAAAAGAACCCCTCCCTCTCTTCCTCTCTTCCTCTCTCTCTCTCTCTATATCTCTCTCTCTCTCTCTCTTTCTTTTCCTCGGGTCATCACGAATAGTTCGTTTATTTCTTTACTTTCTATTTTAATATGTCCCTGTTCATGATTTTTTGTAGTTGCTTTTTGAGGTATGGGTATATAAAGTTCTTAATGGGATGGTAAAATTGTAAGGATACACCTGGCCTAGTCACTAGATCTTGCACTAACCGATCGCAGAAGAATATACTGTGTCAGACGTCCTTTTCTGTAGTTGTCATTCGCAAAGCTTGGCACAAGAATACACAGTGTAAGACGTCTTTTCTGTAGTTGTCATTCGCAAAGCTTGGCACAAGAATACACAGTGTAAGACGTCTTTTCTGTAGTTGTCATTCGCAAAGCTTGGCACAAGACCAAAGTATAAAGCACCGTATGTTATTTATCTCACTCTATTCATATCTATCTATCTATCTATCTATCTATCTATCTATCTATCTATCTATCTATTAGAACCAGTCCTTCCCTCTATATGGGCCTTGATACGATTTTAAAAATATCTATCTATCTATCTATCTATCTCAATCTGTTCATATCTATCTATCTATCTATCTATGTAATATAGCCATAATCTACGTATACGGAAAAACGTTCACATGCATAAAATGTTCATACGCATAGGGATCCGAAAAACACGAAATACTGACGACTCTCTTCGTTCAGGTACGGAACTTTTATTACCTTCTTTAAGTTTAGGTTTTTCGACACGTGGAGAGAGAGGCAGTTTTTCTATGCTTACTGTTCGTCCATCGTCAGCTTTCAATTCACTGACCCAACCAACGAGCATGCGCACCCTGCAGTCCACAAATTGGACTGGCCTCACCCAGGTCCAAAAATCAACTCGCTTCGTCTAAGTCCAAATCTCAACTAACCGCCTTTTTTATCAAAATCACTAAGAATCCCAGCCCATCGCTTCTGGTCATGACGTCATTCACATCCCCAGCCACATTTCCTATCTGGGGTTTTTATTGTGACATCCGTGATTGTCATATCCTCCCCACGCGCGCGTGAACACCTACGTTAATGTCTGCACCTACCCATGCATTAAGCCTAAATTTTCTAAGTCTAACTAAACCGAAAGAAAAGATATATAAAATGAAAAACGACAATATAAAAAAAATCCTTCCGCAATTATATAACATCCATCTAAAAACTGTATTGTTTACTAACTTTGGTTTTGTTTGTCCCAAGGCCTGACAAAGCACCTAGTGAGAATCGAGTTCGTTGACAACGTTCGAGTATATCTATCTATCTATCTATCTACATGAAGATGCTAAAGAGTCTTCGGCCCAACTAATAACAGTGTGTAATGAAGCGAGTTTTACTATTCCTCATGTTTATATCTCAATATAAAAAAATGGCGTCTTATTTCTCAGATTTGTTTAATTCTAAAAAAAAAAAAGAAAGAAAAAAAAAAGAAATAAAAAAAGAAACACCTCCCCCCAAAAAACAAACAAACAAACAAAAAAGTCATTTGATATTCGATGTATTTAGAACTATTATTTTGCCCAGTCGGCTGGGGCTGTAGAATACACCGACTGCTTCTCTGCAGAGGGGTAAGACCAACGGGTGTCCTGGATATGACACTAAACAATCTCATGGTGAGGTTCCAGCCGTGCTGGAGTTATAGGGAATGCGGAGTACCCCTTCATTGCCATCGCTCCCAGGTCCAGTCGAGCCCGGAGTGGTAGCACCTGATAAGGATCCTATCTATGGGTTAAATGGAACTAACGGCATACTTATGCTAAACTGAATTGTTTGAGTAAACTGAATAGCTTGAAATAGAAATGTTTTTGACAATTAAACCGTACTTACATTTAAACTGCGTGCTTATGCTTAACTGAATTATTTGAAATAGAATTGTTTTTCGACCTTAAAACTGTATTTACACTTAACTGAATTGTTACATATAACTGGTTGAATAGTTTAAAATAGAAATGTTTCTGACAAACTCTGTACTTATGCTAAACTGAACTGTTTGCAATAGAACAGATTATTTACATAAAAATGGATTCGGCGTTGAATAACCTACAAAAGTTGATATGCCATAAAACCCAACAAACCAAACCAAATTAGAACTATTATCGTTTTTTTTCCCCAATTCAAGCCGAATTTAACAGTGCTATTGTTTGGACGGTATCGATTCTTCCTCAGGTCTTCAGTTCACTCAGTCTCTTTTCCAGGCTTTTGGGTATCTGTTTGGTCAAGGTGAGGTTCAAATGATAAAACGACTCGGCAAATGAGTGATAAGAAATGTATTGAAGGAAAATAGTACATCCATAAACGATAGCTAGGGGAAACCCCTCTTCAGCTTAACACAATCATGAATATTACCGTTCTTGATGACGGCTTCGCCGAGTCTGCTTTATTTCTTTTGATTGAACAAAAGAAGGCACAAGGCCTTGAAGTTCTGAGGGAAGGGAAGAGAGCGGTTATTCTGTTCTCTATGTTCTAAGGGGACCTAGCTAGCCACATTCGCCGACCCATTCAGCAGTACAATATATAACCATTCATCCATCGCCATATGCGCAGCAATCACCAAAATACCACATTCGCTCTATGTAGAAGTCCTACTTAAAACCCCGAGATTAATGAATGATTTTATTTACAAGTATGATTTATTTACAATGAATATGATGGGAATGGGAGAAAAACCCCGAAATATATACAAAAGCAAAAAACAAAGGATAAAAATCCCCCGTTTGGTTGCCCTCCCATTCCCCCGTCTGCCCAGAAGAGAGCCGAGCCGGTATATGTCACATGAGGGCGAGTCCTTATGTAGTGGAGACACCCCAACAGTATCATTCCTAGGGCTCCAAAAATAATTGGTCTCACTGTCACCTTCGTATTTTTCAACTTCTGTCGTCTGTCAAGATTCAGCTATTTGAAAATCTTTTTGCTTTCTTTCATTTTAAGTCTATGGTTTGCAGGAACGGTAAAATCCACGAGATAACAACTTCTTTTCTTGTTAAATTAACACGAGGTCTTGCCTTCTGGCCCGAATTAGGTAATCGATTTCTATCTTATTTTATGCGTGTTATTTGACACCAAAACTAAGAATAGTTTAGATTTGGCACAAGGAAAAAAAAAAAAGATTTTCCCTTAACAATACTCCCGAAGAATCATACCATTTCATCTGAACAAGACTATCTATCATGTAGTACTAAAATTTTGTATGAAGAATACCTTTGGGAAGCTGTATTCAGTTACGCCAATGCAACTATTTGTAATTCATATCTATCTATCTATCTATCTATCTATCTATCTATCTCAGCGTGTTCATATCTTTCTTTCTTTCTTTCTTTCTTTCTTAGTCAATTTCTATCTATCTATCTATCTATCTATCTATCTATCTATCTATCTCAGCGTGTTCATATCTTTCTTTCTTTCTTTCTTAGTCAATTTCTATCTATCTATCTATCTATCTATCTATCTATCAGAACCAGTCCCTCTCTCTATCTATGTCTCTATCCAAATATCTATCTATCTATCTATCTATCTATCTATCTATCTATCTATCTATCTCAGCGTGTTCATATCTTTCTTTCTTTCTTAGTCAATTTCTATCTATCTATCTATCTATCTATCTATCTATCTATCTATCTATCTATCTATCTATCTATCTATCTATCAGAACCAGTCCCTCTCTCTATCTATGTCTCTATCCAAATTTCTATCTATCTATCTATCTATCTATCTATCTATCTATCTATCTATCTATCTCAGCGTGTTCATATCTTTCTTTCTTTCTTTCTTCCTTTCTTTCTTCCTTTCTTTCTTTCTTACTTTCTTTCTTTCTTTCTTTCTTTCTTTCTTTCTTTCTTTCTTTCTTTCTTTCTTTCTTTCTTAGTCAATTTCTATCTATCTATCTATCTATCTATCTATCTATCTATCTATCTATCTATCAGAACCAGTCCCTCTCTCTATCTATGTCTCTATCCAAATTTCTATCTATCTATCTATCTATCTATCTATCTATCTATCTATCTATCTATCTATCTATCTCAGCGTGTTCATATCTTTCTTTCTTTCTTTCTTCCTTTCTTTCTTCCTTTCTTTCTTTCTTAGTCAATTTCTATCTATCTATCTATCTATCTATCTATCTATCTATCTATCTATCTATCTATCTATCAGAACCAGTCCCTCTCTCTATCTATGTCTCTATCCAAATATCTATCTATCTATCTATCTATCTATCTATCTATCTATCTCAGCGTGTTCATATCTTTCTTTCTTTCTTTCTTAGTCAATTTCTATCTATCTATCTATCTATCTATCTATCTATCTATCTATCTATCTATCTATCAGAACCAGTCCCTCTCTCTATCTATGTCTCTATCCAAATTTCTATCTATCTATCTATCTATCTATCTATCTATCTATCTATCTATCTATCTATCTATCTATCTATCTATCTCAGCGTGTTCATATCTTTCTTTCTTTCTTTCTTTCTTCCTTTCTTTCTTCCTTTCTTTCTTTCTTTCTTTCTTTCTTTCTTTCTTTCTTTCTTTCTTTCTTTCTTTCTTAGTCAATTTCTATCTATCTATCTATCTATCTATCTATCTATCTATCTATCTATCTATCTATCTCAGCGTGTTCATATCTTTCTTTCTTTCTTTCTTAGTCAATTTCTATCTATCTATCTATCTATCTATCTATCTATCTATCTATCTATCTATTTATCAGAACCAATCCCTCTCTCTATCTATGTCTCTATCCAAATTTCTATCTATCTATCTATCTATCTATCTATCTATCTCAGCGTGTTCATATCTTTCTTTCTTCCTTTCTTTCTTTCTTTCTTTCTTTCTTTCTTTCTTTCTTTCTTTCTTAGTCAATTTCTATCTATCTATCTATCTATCTATCTATCTATCTATCTATCTCAGCGTGTTCATATCTTTCTTTCTTTCTTTCTTAGTCAATTTCTATCTATCTATCTATCTATCTATCTATCTATCTATCTATCTATCTATCTATCTATCTATCTATCAGAACCAGTCCCTCTCTCTATCTTTGTCTCTATCCAAATTTCTATCTATCTATCTATCTATCTATCTATCTATCTATCTCAGCGTGTTCATATCTTTCTTTCTTTCTTTCTTTCTTTCTTCCTTTCTTTCTTCCTTTCTTTCTTTCTTTCTTTCTTTCTTTCTTTCTTAGTCAATTTCTATCTATCTATCTATCTATCTATCTCAGCGTGTTCATATCTTTTTTTCTTTCTTTCTTTCTTTCTTTCTTTCTTTCTTTCTTTCTTTCTTTCTTAGTCAATTTCTATCTATCTATCTATCTATCTATCTATCTATCTATCTATCTATCTATCTATCTCAGCGTGTTCATATCTCTTTCTTTCTTTCTTTCTTTCTTAGTCAATTTTTATCTATCTATCTATCTATCTATCTATCTATCTATCTATCTATCTATCTATCCTCTTCTCATCGTAGTGTCGTCCAATTTATCTCTATGTCACGCTCGATTGAGTCCGCCATAAATCAGTGAATATATTTACTCCTCCCGCTGGAGTCGCCCGTTAGGCTTTTCAGACATTCTCATTTTCTTCTTTTCTTTTTTTTTCTCGTTTCACTTGTGCCAGACAAAATATATTTCTATTATTTACTGTTCCCCATCCGCTTTGACGATCTCGAGGCTGCATTCGGCGCCCCGATTACATCCTCTCTTCTTGCAGTTAGTATCTTCGCGCATATGTGAAATCGTTAAATACCTACTGCGTCCGTCATCAGAGTCCGTTTATCTCGGTCTATCAGAGGGAGAGATATCGAATACTGATTTTCAAGGCTGGCACCTGACTTTCTCTATAAGGGGAAGTTGCTACCTCAAAATCTGAAAATTATAGGAGTTAACATGTTCTTCTACCTGCAGAAACACGAAAGCAATCCATCTCTGTCTGTTCATTATCTATCTATCTATCTATCTATCTATCTATCTATCTATCTATCTATCTATTACAACCAGTCTCTAAGCACCAGTCGGATCTATCTATCTATCTATCTATCTATCTATCTATCTATCTATCTATCTATCTATCTATCTTTTACAACCAGTCCCTATGTATCAGTTCGAATCTATTTATCTATCTATTACAACCAGGCTCTATGTATCAGCTCGAATCTATCTATCTATCTATCTATCTCAGCCTTGCATATTACAAGTTCTACTCGGATTATTATCTTTGAAATGACAGCAACATCGTACTGGGACCAGAATCAGAATCTTCATTTTTTTTTGTTTTTTATAGAGTATCGGATCATGTCATGCAGAGTATCAGGTGATATCAATTTGCGGTTGGGTAAAACTACAGCTGCCTTGGGGGCTGTGGGTCAGGGAGTGTCGTGAGTAGAATCTTGAAAACATAATTTGAAAATAACTTCAGATTTAGGGCTCCAATCAATTCCCCTTGCTTTTCAGGCAGACCTCAGTGATGGCTGAGTTGAGGCCGTCTGTAAATGATCCTTTTTCACCCACGCAGTTGCCTCCCCTTTGGGGAACCCAGCGCTATTTATCAGGCACACATCCTTACGTTCACTCTACCCCTTGTTCCGTACCCAACACCCATATGTCTTTACAATTAGTCACATGCCAATGATCGAGAGTGTAATCGAATCTTTTATGTTTCAATAGCGACAGGGAACAGGTTCGAGCAAGCGTGGAAGAGGAGTAAGCACTGGGGGAGGGGAGGTGGTGTAGGAGGAGAAGGTGGAGGCGGTGAGGATAAAGAGTTAGGGGAACATAGATGAGCTGAGTTATGTAGCTGGTGTTTTAAATGCGTATAGGGTGACAATGGAAGTAACAGCTTTTTCTGAGAGGGAGGCAGGGCGGAGTTATTATTATTATTATTATTATTATCATTGCCTGCTCAGGTAAGGTAGTAATGGGGGAGTGGCTTTCCAGAAATGATAATATACACATTTTCTTTCTGTCATGTATAACTTACGATGAGACTTTTTTTTGACGATGTAGACTGAATGCAGGGAACAGAAGATTCATGACTGTACGAAGTGAACACGAACAGCTCCTGTAGGAATTTGTGTTTGGTTTTCCGATTCCGTTATTCGGCCAAATCAATTCTCTAACTCTGCATCTATCTATCTATCTATCTATCTATTGTATCGTGGTAAGGAAGAGATACACAGTGAAATAAAGAGTTAATTATTTATTAGCTGAAGTGGTACCGTCCAACAAATATTATAAGTCTTGCGCTGTGGGTGTTACGTTCGAAGTTGGTCTTACTACTGACCAAGATCGTGCTTAAGAAACACGACGTCTTTTATACCTCCGTGATACCGGAAGTCACGTGGTACGAGCCACTATACAACACTATCTATCTATCTATCTATCTTATTTTATTAATCGGAGATGTCTAATTGCTTTTTCTTTATTTTCCAACGTTTACGGCTTTTTATCATTAAACATAACAAATAAAACATTTACCCATCCACGTGTGATTATTCATTCTATTCAATGCCTTCAAAAGAAATAGTTTCACATGTTTATTTTTGAAAAATATTCAGATCCTTCAGAGTACCCATTTAGGGAGCCTCAGGCATCTGTCGATAAGACCAGCTCTTACCCCTTTCTCTTGCTGATACTAAAACACTTTCGCACATGATTTTTTTTCAAAAGATATACGTATTGATTATAATGAAAAATGGTTTAGAATCTCATGAAAATGGCCGGCCTTATTTATTATCATATATTGACATGATAATAAATAAGGCCGGCAATTTTCATAAGAACTACACCGTAACGACTTGTTTCACGGTTTATTTCATCACCAGGATCAAGTGACTACCTCTTCGACTCTCCTTTATTTCTTCTCCAACCTTTTTGAGACAAACACCTTTTCAAGATACTCGTGACCTTATACAAGGCTATCTCTAAAGCAATTTTTGAAACTATTTAACTGCGTGCAAACAATAAATAGCAATTTTTCTTTTATTTTTTCGTTTTTAATGGCATATCAACCTTTGTAGGTTAGAGCTATTTTTCAAACCATTTAACAATGCGCAAGCAACAAATAGCAAACCTTGAAATCATTTAACGGTGTGCAAGCAATAGATAGCAATATTTGAAACTATTTAACGGTGAGCAATCAAATTAGCACTGACTCGTTTAAAAGTACTGTTACTAACAAACTACTACTAAGTCCAGTAAATGGGGTACACTTCGGTCGGCTGTGGTATCAGCGGTAAGGATCAGGTTGGGTGTGTCACCTCTCTGGACGCGGTAATAAGTCGAGGATGCCTGTCGCGGGTGCCGGCGGGGCCTAGCATTTGAGTCACAAGGCTAAGACTGACATTCCTCAGGAGACCGTCCCCCAGGCTCTAACCCTCATCGGAGGGGCCAGGTTTATCGCCTGGCGTCTGAGGCGCACTTTTTTAGGGGAATGCCGACGGGGCCCGAGGCATTTTTAGGAATGCCGGGCGTATTTGGGTTACGACCCTGCGCCCGGACCCACCTTAAAAAGGCTTTGTGCGAGGGGCGTGCGACAAATACTAATCTATTCACTTAAAAATCATTAACAGGACTTAGCTTTACATAACCATTAAGGGTTGATGGGTCATTAGGCTAAGTAACTTGACCTAACTTTATTCTAGGTTATCCTGGTTGGGGTGGGGGTGATGTGTGATACTTTCCAATATGCTGATCCTTCACCATCACGATATGAACAGTAGAGTTTAAGAAAAAATCAATTCCAGTAAAAAAGAACAGTAACGGTACTATTTAGCCGATTACTGGAGGGACAACATGGTTCATGCCTTTACCAAAGGCATTAGTCCGAATGTGAAAGTAATAACGTGACTGGAGTTCGAACATGCTAACTGCGATGTCGTAATCTTGTACATTAACCACTTCAACACTTCATTTATTTTAAGAATACATAATACCATATTACTGGTATGGTTTCTTTGTTTTTAATGGCATATCAACCTTTGTAGGTTATTTAATGCCAAAGCCATTCTCCTAGAAGAACAGTAGTCCGTCGCTTTAACCATTACACCACGAGGACCCCCCCCATATTACTAGGTACAAACAAATGATTGTTTTATCGAATAGTTGGTCGAAGTCGTTTGAAGTTGAGTGAATTATTTCTTCGTATTTGGTAAGAATCCTTGATACTATTTGAGAAATGATTATAATTATGGGGAAAAAAAGAACGACTGAAAATGATTACAATGAAACATTGAAAATAAGAATTGGTTTGGTTTCTTTATTTAATGGCATATCAACTCTTTTTAGGTTATTTAATGCCAAAGCCATTCTCCTAGAAGAACAGTAGTGGTACTATTTAACCCATAGCTGGGAGGATAAGGGGGTTCATACCTTTCCCAAGGGTATTTGTCCGAAAGTGAACGTAATAGCGCGACTGGTGTACGAACTCGCTTACTACGATTCTGCAGTCCATCGCTTTAACCATTACACCACGAGGACATTCTCGAAAGTAAGAATAGTTTGGATGATAAAGATTTATAATTGGAACAAATTTCGGCATTAGATAACGCAGAAAGGGTTGATATGCCGTTAAATGAATAAAACAACACAAACCTAAAAAAAGTAGGATTATAATTAAACATTAAAAAATGAAGTAAATTTTGACATTAGATAGCCCCCAACGGGTTGCTGTGTCATTAAATGAATAAAACAACACAAAACTGAAAAATAGAATTATAGTCAAACATTTACAAATGAAACAAATTTTGGCATTAGATAGCCCCAAAAGGATTGATATGCCGTTAAATGAATAAAACAATACAAACCTAAAAAATACGATTATAGTAAAACTCATAAATAAATCAACTTATGACTTTAGATAGCCCAAAATGGGTTGATATGCCGTTAAATGAATAAAACAACACAAATCTCAAGAATAGGATTCAAATCAAACATTTACAGATGAAAGAAATTTCGACATTAAATAACCCAAAAAGGGTTGTTATGTCGTTAAATAAATAAAACAACATGAACCTAAAAAATAGGATTATAATCAAAGATTTACAAATGAAACAAATTTCGGCATTAGATAACTCCAAAAGGGTTGATATGTCGTTAAATGAATGAAACAATATAAACCTCAAGAATAGGTTTATAATCAAACATTTACAAATGAAAAAAATTTCGACATTAAATAACCTAAAAAGGTTTGATGTGCCGTTAAATGAATAAAACAACACAAACCTTAAAAATAGGATTTTAATCCAGAATTTACAAATGAATCAAATTTTGGCAAATTTTGAAGTTGGCAAACAGGAATTACCTGGCGGCAACACCCCACAAGACACCAACAATACGGCCACTTGCCTCCTATCACGAGAACTATACAAGTTAGACGAACCAGACACGCAGGACGCTGCTGGAGAAGTAAGGACGAGCTCATCATTGATTTACACCTATGGACCCCCGCATATGGCCAAGCAAAAGCAGGACGACCAGCTTGAACATACATACAGCAGCTATGTGAGGATACGGGATGTAACCCTGAAGACCTGCCAAATGCGATGAATGATAGGGAGATGTGGCGAGAGAGTGCTAGTGGCACGACATGATGATGATGATGACAACGAAAATAAGTCGTAGAAAAGACTATAAAAAGTAATCAACATAGTTATCAATTCATCAATGAAAAAAAAATTGTACAAAACCCAGAAATGCACCCTCATTTAATGACCGGAAATAAGAAAAATACTTCCTTTACATGGCCACAGATATGTCCGAATCATAGCAAGCTATGAGTATCAGTTTGGTATAAAATCAATTTAAAAATATTACTGTTGTATTTTCACAGCATTAGTTACAAAAAGAAAGCCACTTTATAACCTAACCATCGTTTACCAGAAACCATTGGAAACATTTACGTCAGTATTGATTCACACTGTCCTGTTTCATCTTCATATTGACCTCTCCTTTTTTTTAAATTGGTTTTTGTTTGGTTGGATTTTACGGCATATCAACCACTGTAGGTTATTCAATGCCAAGTCTTGCCCAGTCGGCTGGGGTTGTAGAATACACCGACTGCATCTCTGTAGCGGAGTAAGACTCCCCCAACAAGTGTCCTGTTATTGACTCTAAACAATCTGATCGTGGGGCTTCAGTGATGCTGGAGCTTTGGGCAATATATATATATATACATACATATATATATATATATATATATATGTGTGTGTGTGTGTGTGTGTGTGTGTGTCCAAAGGAAGGACTCACACGTGTACATACATATATATCTGTGTGTGCATCCTTTTCTTGGACAAAATTACCCAGAGAGAGAGAGAGACAGACAGACAGACAGACAGAGAGGACACTTGCAGCATGCCCGACAGTCACTTTCCTATACAATCTTAGTCAAGCCTGAGCCAAGGTCCAGGCTCAGATCCATGAAGTCGTGCGAGACTTATAGATACCACTACCACTACTACCATCCTCATCGATATCTCTTCTTGTTGTTCAATTAGATGTGGCCTTGTGCCAGATTAGTCTCATGTTACTAAATAGCCGCATGTTTGCTAGAATGCCAGCTTTGCTGTGTTAGCGCCAGACAAGAGGAATGTGCAAGGGTATCTATGATGGCCGTCCAAAGAACATCTCGAAGCCAGATGCATCCAATCTAGTGAACACGGTGCGCTGATGAAGGTGATCAGAAATCTAGGAAAAAAAAAAAAGAAAAGAGATGAGAAGAGAAGGGGAGGAAAGAGGAAGGATTCTAGGCAATGCGGCGGGGGGGGGTCTCTGGAGAGACTTCAAGAGGTAGGATTGTTGGTAGTGATGGTGGTGGGTAGTGGTGGAGGGAAATTTAATGAATGCTTTAATTTTTGGCCCAACACAGCCATCTCTCTACCCCACCTCGCTCCCCCCCACCTCGCCCCCGCGCTGCATAGCTCGCTTAAATTATCTCGTTTTTCTTCCATAAATTACCGTTTGGGAGACATTACGGGAATAATCACATAGTAATGTCAGTTTCAAATATGCACATGTGTTTATTGAATTGTTTGCATCTGTACACCTATCCAAAAAGACCACACAGAAGCTAATACGTGCACACACACACACACACACACACACACATACACACACACACACACTCATACACACACATACACACACACACACATACACACACACTCATACACACACATACACACACATACACACACACACTCATACACACACATACACACACACTCACACACACACATACACACACACACTCATACACACACATACACACTCATACACACACACACACTCATACACACACATACACACGTACGTGCACATACACACACTGTCGGTGAGTCTGAGAATACGCTGACTCTATCCCCTTCTGAGGTAAAAGACTTCCCCTCTCAAAAAAGGTGTGTCCTGTGCATGAAAATAAACTGAATCTGATGGTGAGTCTACAGTTCTATGAAGTGACTCAAATCTGATATGATGAGAAGTCGGATAAATATAATCTGGGGAATCAAGAGTACCTCTTTATTGCCATTACCATATTTACCCAACCCCTCCACTCGGCCAGGATATGACACAAGGTCAATTTTTAAGCGGAGTTTAACAGGTTTCGATTCAGAGTATTCCTTCTCCTAGACTAGTTGCCTCACCAAAGCTGAAGAAATCAGTCTGTCCTACTATTTACCAATAGCTGGAGGGAGAATAATTGGATTCATACCTTTCCCAAGGGTATTAGTGCTATGTGAAATGCAATCAGTCTCGTCCAGGATTTGAACTCGTGTCACCGTGTCCATTTCCTACGACGATAACCATTACATCACAGTTTCTTTCTTTGTTTAATGGCATATCAATTCTTTTTAGGTTATTTAATGCCAAAGCCATTCTCCTAGAAGAACAGTAGTGGTACTATTTAACCCATAGCTGGGAGGATGAGGGGGCTTATACCTTTTGCCCGAAAGTGAACGTAATAGCGCAACTGGAGTACGAACTCGCGTACTACGATTCCGCAGTCCAACGCTTTAACCATTACACCACGAGGACACCCATCCATTACACCACGGGCACCTTTATTGCCATTACTGTCAGGTCCACTGTGACCCGGAGTAGTAACACTTGTTAGGATCCCATCTCTGAGTCGAAGAGAGTTGTTTGTAAATTATTCGTATTTTATTGGGTTATTTTTGTTTTAATGATGTATTACCCTCGTGGGTAATATAATGTCAAAGCCATCCTTGTTGAAAATTAATAGTACTATCAAACTAAAAGATGGAGGGATAGAGTATTAGTCGGAAAGTAAACTTAGGAGTGCGGCTGGGGTTCGAACTCGCTAACAACGATGTTGCATAGAGGTGTTCGTTGTGGCTACCGTTGTAAGAAATGGACAAGATGACACAATTTCAAATCGTTGACTAGCGCTTATACACTTGTGAAAGGTATGAATCTAACAATTCTGCCAACTGTTACGGGTACATAGTAGGGTAGACTGCGTTCTTTAACTTTTGTTAGGCAACCAGTCTAGGGGAAGGAAAACTCTGAATTCAGACCTGTTAAACTTTGCTTAAAGATTGACCTTGTATCTCATCCTGCTCGAATGGCAGAGTATATATATATATATGTATATATATCATCATGATGTTGTGCTGCCAGCACGTATATCCCTGACCCTCTCTTGCCACTTCTCCCTATCGTTTATCGCTTCTGGCAGATCTTCAGGGCAACATCCCGTATCCTCACAGAGCTGCTGTATGTATGTTCGAGCTGGCCGTCCTGCTTTTGTTCGGCCATATGTGGGGGTCCATAGGAGTACATCACTCATGAGCTCGTCCCTGCTTCTCCAGCAGTGTCCTGTATGTCTGGTCCGTCTAACTTGGATAGTTTTCGTTATGGGAGACAAGTGGCCGTATAGTTGGTGCTTTGTGGGGTGTTGCCTCCATGACTTGTTCAATATCGCTCGCAGCATTTTTGTGTAATTGCCGTCTAGCTTTTTCTCCAGCCGTTTTGTTAGCGTCCAAGTAGTGCATTCATATAGCAGTATCGATACGACCGATGCCTGGAAGAAACTGCGTTTCATTTTATCGGTCAGGTCTGACTTCCATATGTTCGATAGCCTATCGATAGTTGTACATGCCTCCGTAGGCTGCGTATCGATGTGTTTTTCGGTTGATGAGACATTGCTTCCTGGGTAGGTGAACTTATCTACCAGTTTCAGAGAGCTTCTGTCTAGTGTGGAAATGTCGCCTGTTTGATTAAAGTACACACACACACACATATATATATACACTTCGTGCAGTCCAGCATGTTAGCCACTAGGCCACTGTGAGTTCCTTCCCACCCGATAAACAAGGTCCATTACAACAAAATAAAGACAAGCAGCTTTTACAAGGAGTTTTTATTTGCAATCTGAGAAAGTCCATTACAATCTCTAATAAAGATTATTTACTTTCTGATATTTATAGAGCAGGTTTAAATCGAAAGTATTTAAATGTTTGAATATTTAATAATAATTTATCAAAATATTATATTAATATTAATGCCACTATCATTATTAATATTTATGTCATTGAATATTAAATATTCTTTTAGATATTTGAATATTTAGATATATGACGAATAGATCGAATTCGGCAGTTCAGAATATTATTTATGGACTTCCATATTGATTCTGATTCATCTTCTATTCACACACACACACACACACACACATATATATATATATATATAAAGAAGAAAACGTAATG
Organism: Sepioteuthis lessoniana; assembly: GCA_963585895.1. Lineage (NCBI taxonomy): Eukaryota > Metazoa > Mollusca > Cephalopoda > Myopsida > Loliginidae > Sepioteuthis > Sepioteuthis lessoniana. Next base: position 62,451,262 of record OY757935.1, on the reverse strand, counting down.
AAAAATAAATATAAATTGATGAGAAAATTTATTGTTAATACTAGTTAAGGTCCACCGACTCGTTTCGAGCAATATGAATGAAATTATCTAAGATAAGAAATTAGAAAATTTCAGATGGAAGGTATTTTAGGTCTTCAGAGTGGGAATCATAAAAATAAAATGATGGTTTAAACGATAAAGAAAAATATTTGAAAAAGATAACGTCGTGAAATGCAAATTAAATAAAAAGGTTATGGTTATATATATATATATATATATATATATATATATATATATATATATATATATATATACATATATATATATGTGTGTGCGTGCGTGTATTTTATTGACAAAGGTTTATCCGAAGAAATAAATAAGATTTTATAAAAAAGTTTTCCTTTCTTTGAGTCATCATCAAGTAACGTTGACAGCATGGATTTCCCTGACTCTCTCTTTCCATCCGTCCCTAGGTCTTCCTAAGTACATCCCGTATCCGTACAGAGTTGATGATGGAAATAAGTTCATGCCTTATTGGCCAACACTTGCACGTCTAAGGGAATGATAACTGTCAAAAGCCTAAAATAAAAAAATAAAAAAAATGTAATATTAATTGCAACCCTTTACTCGGGGTTTCACGTGTTCTGAATTATGATTTTCAGATGGCTAATCATTTTTTGAGGGAGATGTTCTTTCTTTTTTTATTCATTATTTGGAGGTCGGGGAAAGACCATAGCAGGTGTGGGTATTTAGATGTGGCAGGGTAAAAATGAAGGGAAAAGGAAATTTTTAAAACGTTTTAGCTAATTCCACTTTTTTTCATTGCTTTATATTTCCTTCTCCTTTTTTAGCGTTTTATTTTGTCGAAAGTTATACAATCAAAACGGATATTATTAGGCACTTTTTATAACCAAACTTTACCGCAAAAAAAAAGAAGAGAAAAAAGCACACCACGTATACATATTCATAAGATCTTATTTTTGGTTCCAGAGCTCTTGAAATATTATTTTTGCTTTCAGAATTTCACTAGTGTAGAGTTCGGTAATAAATAATAACTAATTATATCCATTTCGATTATCTAAAAACAGAGTTCACGTGTTTTAAACAAGATCGAGCCATCTAAACTTTAAGTAGCAAACCTCTGAAACGAGTTGACCGGTTCACATACCTTGGCAGCAATATCTCATCTACTGAAAGCAATGTCAATATACAAATAGAGAAGGCGTGGACTGTTATTGACAGGTTGTTGATCATATAGAAATCTGATCTCTCTGATGAAATAAAATAGGATTTCTTCCAAGCTGTGACCATGTCAATACTATTGTTTAGATGCACCATCTGGACTCTGACGAAACGCTTTGAAAAAAAGTCTGCTACATGCTGTTTTGAACAAAACATGTAAGCAGCAACCTGAAAAAAAAAAGTTGTTCGGCCACTTACCTCCCATCTCACAAACCATACAATTAAGATGAACAAGACAAGCGGGGTACTGCTGAAAAAGTAAGGACAAAATCATAAGTGACATTCTCTTATAGACTCTTACGAATGGACACACCGGTGTTGGTGGACCAGCCAGGACTTACATCAACTCTGCATGGACACTGGGTGCAGTCTGGAAGACCTGCCAAAAACGATGGACAATAGGAACTGATTAAAAGAGAAAGAGAGAGAGAGAGAGAGAGAGAGAGAGAGAGAGAGAGAGAGATGTTCCGTGCTATTAGCATGATTTGACGGTGTTTATATATATATATATATAAGAAGAATATATATATATATATATATATAAGAAGAAATGAGAAGTGAGTTGAATCCGACAGAATGTACGTAAAAAAGGTAAAACGGAAGAAAGATATATGTTTGATGGATTGTTTTGACTTCAATCTTTTTTTCTAAATGCAAAAATATTTTATCAAATTTATAAGAGGAATAATTATAAATATTTTATAATAATTATAAATATTTTATCAAATTTATTTTATAATAATTATAAATATTTTATCAAATTTATAAGAGGAATAATTATAATGGATAAATTTTGATTCAATTGGAATAAACAAACAAACATATATCTTTATTCTGTTTTACCTTTTCTACGTATATATATATATATATATATATATATAACTTGTCGACGCTCCCCCAGGGGGGGGGTTGACCACTCTGGCGAAAGAATTTTCGGCCGCCGCCCGCATAATGTAAAGTTCTTCGAAAGAAGTGAGCACTCTGGTAGTCGATAGGGTATAAAGATGTAAACAAACGGACGCTGCTGCTGTTGGTACATAATACCTTAAAAATCCCCGTAGCCAACGTGGTACGCTTGTTACCCGAGCGGTGTGAGACTACGTCTAGCCACACTGAAGAGTTCTGATAGAACGAAACAGTCTGTCTGTGGATGACAATATATATATACATATATATATATATATATATATATATATATATATATATATATATATATATATATATAAGAGAAGAGACTAAAATAAAACCCGTAGTTTGCATAGTCACCTGTTATCTTGCTTTGCTTATCACTGGGTTGTAGCTATGGCGATCTAGAGAATGGCTAAGTGTCGTAAAAGCATATGTCACTATGTTACCAAGGATGTAATATTTATCCTTAATATAGATTTAAATATTTTAATTATATTTAAACATTAACATAAGCTTCATATTAGCGCCATATATTTAATAATAAATAAATGTATATTAGATATATATATCTAATTCATGGAATTTAGACTGCAACCCCTGGTTTTCATGGAGTTTTTTTACAAAACAACAATCATTAGGCAGTTAAGAAACTGCCTGATGATTGTTGTTTTGCAAAAATATAATATATATTTATTTATTATTATTATATAATGGCTCTATCCCAGATATTGAGCCCTCTCCATAATATATTGCACTTGGTTCGACACAAACCCACGAAGTGATGTCGTGACAACGAACACTGTTATAATATATATATATATATATATATATATATATATATGTGTGTGTGCGTGTGTGTGCGTGCGTGCGCACGCGCGTGTCTGTGGAAGAGGTGGTTCCAGTCTAATGATCAAACCATGGAGCGGCCAACCCTTCTAGAAGTTAACTCCAAAATCAAAATTGGAGAAGAAAGCTCCAGCACCAAACTTCGGCTGACTTGTTGGTATTCTTTGACGGGTCTAAGAGAAGAGACTAAAATAAAACTTGTAGTTTGCTTAGTCACCTGTTACGAGGTGCATACGATAAGTTTCCAGACTTTTTTCGTACGGGCATTTAAAATTGACATAGACTCTTGAAAATTCAGTATCTTATTGCTATACATCTTATGAGATGACTGAATAATTTTTATGATTTCAGGTTCAAATCAACAGCTACAGCAGCAATTGGAATACACCCTACTAAAGACTGATTGTCACAGCTGGTGAATTCCAAAAATTCAATCTGACATTTTAGAAGAACGATATGCAATAAAATTCTGTTTTAAACTTGGAAAAATGCCACAGAAATGTATGGAATACTTCAGACTACTTTTGGACCATCTTGTATGAATCGAGCATCAGTTTTTGAGTGGCATAAGAGATTCAAGCAAGGCAGGCTGTCTGTGAGGGATGATGAGAAGTGTGGGAGGAGTAAGGAAGGCCATTGATGAGAGTTGATTGGCCAAAGGGGTAGGGTTAGCGTTACTATGCTGAGGTTTTAAGGGATTTCAGAAAGAGATTCGGTCGGAAGAGGCCAGCACTCTTCAAATTGGTTCAGTGGCATTTCCACCAGGATAATGTACTAGTCCACAACTCCATCCTTGTCACAGACTATTTGACCAACATGGGCATCAAGACAGTTCCTCAGCTTCCCTATAGTTCAGACCTTGCTCCCTGTGACTTTTGGTTATTCCCTAAGCTCAGAGTCTGTCGTTATGAGACAATTGGGGAGATGAAAGAGGCTGTGACAAAAGTTATTGACACACTCACATAAGAGGACTTCCATGGGGCGTTCCAGAAGCTGTTGGAACGGTACTACAAGTGCGTTGCAGCCGGAGGAGATTACTTGGAAGGGGACTAGAGTTTCATGTGTGTACTATCAATAAAAGTGGCCATACGAAAAAAATCTGGAAACGTATCGTATCTTGCTTTGCTTATCACTGGGTTGTAGCTATGTCGATCTAAAGAATGGCTAAGTGTCGTAAAAGCATATGTCACTATGTTACCAAGGATGTAATATTTATCATTAATATAGATTTAAATATTTTAATTATATTTGAACATTAACATAAGCTTCATATAAACGCCATTACGCCGCTGTGACTTTCTCCCGAAGAATACTGTCCATCGCAACGAAAGTGTATCCAATACACCAACTGCATCTCAGCATAGGGATAAAAACTCCAATCCCCCAACGAGTGTCCTGGATATGACAGTAAACAATCTGATTGCGAAATTCCAGTAATGTTGGAGCTTTGGAGAATGCAGAGTACAGATTCATTGCCATCACTCCCAGGTTCACTCTGGCCCGGAGTAGTAGCAGCTGATAGGGTTCTATCTATAGGTCAAATAGAATTAAACGGCGTACTTATGCTAAACTGAATTGTTTAAAATAAAACAATTTTGACACTTAAATTGCGTACTTGCGTTAAACTGAATTGCCAGAAATAGAACTGCTTTGACATTTAAATTAGATACTTATGCTAAACTGAATTGTTTGAAATTCCTTCTCCTAGACTAGTTGCCTCACCAAGGCTGAAGAACTCAGTCTGTCCTACTATTTACCCATAGCTGGAGGGAGAATTATTGGATTCATACCTTTCCCAAGGGTATTAATGCTATGTGAAATGCAATCATTCTCGTCCAGGATTTGAACTCGAGTCGCCGTGTCCATTTCCTACGACGATAACTATTACACCACGGGCACCTCCTAAAAAAGTAGATTTATACAACGAATTATCTTTGCAGTTGTAACCAAACAAAAAGTTTTCTGAATGAGAAATAACCAAAGCGAAGGTTGGAAATGAAATGGCAATCTTTATAACATTAACAAAATACAATATTCCCCGACAGTGTGAGGAAGATACCCACTGCTCGTGGTGACTACTTCATCAGTAAAAATAACTTCCATCACAACAGTTTCAAACATATTTATGAGGAATAGGACACACCCATTACTGTTCACCGGTAGGGTATATAACAGCACTCCAAGAAAGTCCCTTAGAATATTCTATAATGATTATTTACTTTTTAATATATACAAATTTCATTAAACATAATAGACATTTTATGTCTACATATTTTCTTCTGGATTCGTTCGAATTCCCGTATTACTTTTATCGTATTCGGGGGGGGGGGAATTAATTTATGTATTGTCCATAGTTGTATGTATCCCTAGTACTTTCTGCCCGACTTTGGGCCATCATCAGGGGAGGATCTATTACAAAAGTGATGTAACTTTTGTTTTAGCATATTACTACTGTGTAAGGGCGTCTTTGCCGTTAAAGTTTATGGCGTTTGCTTTTAAATGTAATTCTGTAAATAGTGCCAGTAGCTAAAGACATTTAAGTACATTAGCACTGGTTCAAAAATTAATTCTATTGAGTGTTGGTTGCAGATTTCTAATATGTAATGCTTCGAGAATCTGAAGTTTTTGTTTATTATTTTGATGTTCTAATATTGTTGTGTTGTCGGTGAGAATTTTCCGTAGTTGTGTTGTTGGGCATGAATGTTTTTTTAAATGCTGAGCTATTGAACTTGTGTCAGAAAGGTGCATTGTAAGTCTCCTTGACAGGGTAGTTGAGGTTAAACCAACATATATATTATTATTATTATTATTATTATTATTATCAGAGATACAATCTATCTATCTATCTATCTATCTATCTATCTATCTATCTATCTATCTATCTATCCCAGTCTATTCTTATCAAACTATCATTCTTAATCTGTTCCTATCTATCTATCTCCTACTTTCTCTTTCCTCCACACTCTCCTTTCCACACTTTTCACTGTCCCTGTCTTTCTTCTTCTTCTTTTGCTTTTAAATGTAATTCTATAATTAGTGCCAGTAGCTAAAGACATTTAAGTACATTAGCACTGGTTTGAAAATTAATTCTATTAAGTGTTGGTTGCATGTTTCTAATATGTAGTGCTTCGAGAATATATATTTTGAATATATATAGAGCAGATCTAATTTAGAAGTCCAAAATATTATTTATGGAGTTTTAATTTTACTTCATCGTCAATGCACACACACGCGCACACGCACACACAGCCGGGTTTTGATCCCAGCTTGAAGCATCTCGCGGGGCAAGCCACATTGAAGAATTGTGATACAACAAAAGACTGTCCGTCGATGACAATATATATGCTTCCACCCCCGTAGGTTGACCAGTCTTGTGGGGAAATTTGCCGGCAACCACATTCGCTGAAATGCAATAGCTCTTCTAAAGATTTGAGCATTCCAGGTAGACGATAACGTATACGCAAAAAGATATACGTAAAAAATTCCTTGATTTACGCTGAAAATGACGATGGTCGTGGGTAAGATATCCGACGGACTTAAAGTATAGCCAGGTTTCGCTTCCATCTTGAAGTATCTCACGGGTCTTTCTTTCTTTCTTAAATATTATGTGTAAAGACATACAGAACATTGGTGTTTTATATAATTAGGAGATTTATTTTGGTAGCAAAAGTTTACTCAATAAATATATGAGATTTTTTAAAAGTGTTCCTACAGCAATAATTGCCGTCATTCCAACTTGTATTGCAACTCAAACATCTTGATTAATAACTAATTAAATTTGATGACGGCTGTCTTTACCAAGAAAATTATAACTGAAATACTTAACTGAGAACTAATTCAACTTGTGAAAAATATACAAGATGCTTAAGATGTTAAGGTAGTAAGACTTCTGTATCAAGTTGGAACGAATGTAATGCCCGATTGAAGAGAATATATTATCAATGAAAAAAACATAGGCCTTTAGAAATATCTAATCATTAACATAACCATCACTGTTCCCAAGAACTTCATTCCTACTGTCAACAAGCTTATAAATGCCACGGTTATGGATTTATTTAGGCTTTGATGCAAGATGTGAAACTTGCTAGTGTTCAAACTCTTTTGATATCAACCAAAAACCATTCAAATGATTCTGTAATTCCCTAAAAAATGATCAGGAGGAATTTTTCCCGTTTGAGCTCCTCTGCAAGATCTTTTGTCAATTGAACCGTATGAGGACGGTTTTATCGGATGATTTTTTTTCTGTTGACTAAGGGGTGCGTTTTTTTTTAAAAAGTTATTTGCATGCAACGACGTTGATTACAGTTGAGATTAGAGGTGATTGCTTGATTATTGTATTACAATTCGTTACGGACAATTCCTTGAATATCCCACCATACTCTCAACACGACCTTCTTTAGAATTATTCTATCTTTCGGTTGCTGAGCATGTCTGTTTCCTTGATTGATTCACTACGACGGCGTTTTACGTTATGATAAATGAGCCACTTCTCATCACTAGAAACAAACCTGTCTAAAAACGGTACCTGACGGTGTCATGTAAGCAAAAATCTCAACAAGAAACCACTGAATTATTTTAATGACTTTTGCGTTTTCCGTTTCTGTTTTAATATCTTTGTTTAATGATATATCAACCTCCGTGGATTATTTGATGCCAAAGCCATCTTTGTAGAATTAGCAGCAGTTGTACTATTCAATCCATAGCAGGAGGGATAAGGGGGTTCACATCTTTCTTAAGAGTATTTGTCCCAAGCTGAATACAATAGCACGACTGGAATTCGAACTCGCTTACAACGGTGCCTCAAATCAGTACGTTAGCCACAACAACACAATATCCCCTCCATAATTTGCGTTTCTATCTGTAAGAAAATCGAATAATTTTTTAAGGATCATTTTATTTGATTGTTTTTTTTTGTTTTGTTTTTGTTTTAAGATATTTTCAAACTTTAAAATACTTTTTACAGATTCTCTTTTTGTCGAACATGTCGCTAAGTGGGAAGATCAGTTTGTAGAAGTTAATGAATTTTTAAATACTAAAGTTTTTAGCATTTTTGGTATTTTTAGTGTAAAAGTTAATGAACCGTGAGAAAGTAAGTGTTTGGGTGTGGCTAGGTGCGGCTGCTTCGTCGTTGAGTAATAGTTAGCTAGCGAGCAAATCCAGCAGACCATTACTACTGCGTCTCAGACTTGTGGCTTCGTATCAAACTAAGTTAATTTTAGTGGATATCTCTGGACGCCAACCGGGGATCTACTTGTTAGCAAGTTAATCTAGCAGACCATTTACTTGCGGCATTTTGATATACAAGGTGTGTTCAAAAAGTAATCTGAGTGAAACACGTGGCGTGACGTTTATAGTCCACGAAAATGGAGGAGGCAACCCCAGGTTAATATCCAGGACGAGGCTGTTTGTATTTCAACGTTGCGCTTATACACTTGGGAAAGGCATGAATCCATCTTTTCTCCCACTATTAAAGCGCAAATAGAGTAAAATGTGCTCTTTATGTTACATATTGACCTATGACTTGCTGGTTCGTTTGTGGATTTAAAAACAGGATGTGCATCTGCATCATTGGGTACACAAGGGACGGAGAAAATGCCACGCGGATTGCGTTAGAAGAGTGCGTAGGCGTCCGAAAAAGTGTATAACGAGGAAGTTTTCAACCTCGAGCAGTGAGTTAGGAGTCTGCAGAGTAAGCACCAGCCAGTGACATGAGATGTCACGCCGGGGGTGAGGTGCCATATAGCCACGAATTGAGAAGCGGCCTTGCATCAGTCTCCCTTGAAAGAAGCACGAAGAAGAAACGAAGATGATTAAATTTCAGCCTCGTGGAGGCAGAGTGAAGAAGAAAGACTCTCTGAACAAATCGTCTCTCTATGTATGTATATCCTTGCAGTTCATGACTCTCTCTCTCTCTCTCTCTCTCTCTCTAAAACACAACTAATTTCGACTATTTCGTAAACAAAAAGAGACATGTATATTTTTACATGTAACTGTTATTGTTGATTCATTTTCAGTTAAAAAAAAACAATACGTTGATTGAGTACCCTTATGGCACATCAAGGCTTGGTATTGTAACCAATCTAAGAGAAAGAAGGCTCTGAATTTAAACCAGTGGTAGTCAGCTAAAAAAATTACACTGAATTGCATCCTGCTCTTAAGAGAACGGTTGAGTAATCATGCAAGGCTAAAGCTGTATTGACTTAAAATAGAAGGGGGAGACCCTTCGGCGCTGTGGTTTAGGCGCTGGAATTCGACTTGGTCGGCGAGTTCGAACTCCAGTCACGCTATTACGTTCACTTTCTGACTAATACCTTTGGGAGAGGTTTGAACCCTCTTATCCCTCCACCTATGGGTTAAATAGTACGATTCCCGGATACAGCACCCTACAAAGCAGCAGCTATACGGCCACCTACTACCCATCAAGAAAACTATCAAAATTAGACGAACCAGACATGCGGGACACTGCTGGAGAAGTTGGGACGAGCTCATAAGTGATGTACTCCTGTGGACCGCTTCACATAGACGAGCAAAGGCAGGACGACCAGCTCGAACCAACATTCAGCAGCTTTGTGCCGATACGACATGTAGCCCTGAGGATATGCCGAAAGCAATGGAGGTTTGGCGAGAGAGGGTCAGGGATATCCGTACCGATAGCGCGACTTGATGTTGATGATGAGTATGGCTTTGGCATTCAATAACTTAGAAGATTTGATATGCCATTAAACAAAAAATCCAACCAACCAACCAACCAACCAATCTAAATAGAAATCAAAATGTATGTAACGCTATTTTTCTTTAAAATAGTCCTCTTAACGTTCAACACACTTATTCTACTCTTATTCCATGGAGTTTTCATTGGTCGAAGCGCCACTTGAATTCTTCTTTTTACATAGTCTTACATTCATTTTTATTGATCCTCAAATCTTTCCCTTAAAATGCATTTTTAGTTTCGGAAGAAAGAATAAAGAAAGAAGACGTACAATGTCAGTGGTGCTAACGTATGCATTTAAATCTATAATGTTATTGCCCAGTCGACTGGGGCTGTAGAATACACCGACTGCGCCTCTGCAGAGGGGCAAGACCCCCCCCCCACAATGAGTGTCCTGCATATGACACTAACCAATCTGAGGGTGATGTTCCAGTGATGCCAGGGGTTAGGGAAATGCGGGGCACCTCTTCATTCCCATTGCTCCCCGACCCACTCTGGCCCAGAATGATAGCACCTGATAGGGCCCTATCTATGGGTTAAATATAACTAAACTGCATACTTATGCTAAACTGAATCATTTGAAATAGAACTGTTAGACTAAACTGAATAGCTTGAAATAGAAATGTTTTTGACAATTAAACTGTGTACTCGACTTTAAATAATCTACAAAGGTCGATATGCCATAAAAACCCAAACAACCAACCTATAATTTTAGATTATGAAATTAAAAAAGATTGGTCTAGATACGTTTTGATTTTATCGTATATATATATATAATTAGAAAATTGTAGGTAAATCATTCATACACTTTCGACTATATCGTGGCAACATATATGTACCCAAACCCTTCTCTGTATGCAGGATTCGACACAGGTCAATCTTTTAGTGGAGTACAGCTGGTTTAGATTCAACGTTTTCCTTCTCCTAGACTGGTTGCCTTAAGAAGATTAAAAAACGCGGTCTAATGTTTACTTATAGCCGGTGGTAGAACATCTGTACTTAAGTGTAATGCCAACAGTTTCGGCCAATATTGCTGGCTGTGAATCAATGGCTATAAATTGTTCACTATAAATTGCTTGCTATAAATTGTTGGCTATGAATCGTTGACAGTGAATTGTTGGCTGTACATAGTTGGCTATGAATCTTTGGCTGTATATTGTTGGCAATCTATTATGAATTGTTGACTATAAATTGTTGGGAAAAACTGTTGGCTTTCAATTGTTAACTGTAGAATGTTGGCAATAGTTTCGTTTGGTTGTATGGCATATCAACCATTGTAAGTTATTTCATGTCAAATCCTCTTTATACATATATATTAAATATATATGATTTGGTTTGGTTTGGTTGTATGGCATATCAACCATTGTAAGTTATTTAATGTCAAATCCTCTTTATACAAATATATTGAATATAAAGGATTTGGTTTGGTTGGGTTTTATGGTATATCGACCATTGTAGGTTATTTTATGCCAAATCCTCTTTATACATATATATTAAATACATATGATTTGGTTTGGTTGGGTTTTATGGCATATCAACCATTGTAGTTCATTTAATATTAAATCCTTTTTCTACATATATCAAATATATAATTTTTAAACACATTTTGAATATAACATTTTGAAACAAGCCTGAGCTCGTTTTTTTTTTTTTTTTTTTTTGCACACTGTTAAATGGTTTCACTCAATTTCAAACAATTCTGTTTAGCATAAGGGCAATCTTTTGTTAACGCACAGTTAGGCATTGGTTTAAATGCCCTTTTTTTTGTTTAAACAAAGTTAGATGTAAAAACAATTCTATTTCAAACAATTCAGTTTAGCATAAGAACACAGATTTTGCTTACACACAGTTAAATGTAAAGATAGGTAATTTCAAATTATTTAGTTTAGCGTAATTATACAGTTTACTTCTATTTGAGCCATAGATAGGTTCCTATCAGGTGCTACCACTCCATGCCAGAGTGAACCAGGGAGCGATGGTGATGAAAGAGTACTCTGCATCCCCCAAAGCTCCAGCATTACTGAAGCCTCACCATCAGATTGTTAAGTGTCATATCTAGGACCCTCGTTCGGGGAGTGTTACCCTTCTGCAGAGATTCAGTTGGTACATTCTGCAGCCCCAATTGACTGGGCCACAGGATATTTGTTGAAGGAGTCTTTCTTCTGTGCAAAGATGCAGTTAGTGTATTCTGCAGCCCAACCTGACTTGGCCATGTTGGCAATAAATTGTCGGCTAAAAATGTTAGTTATAAATTCTTATAATTTTAAAAATTGTAAGAGATTAAATGTTTGTCATTAATTTCTTTGCTGTGAATTGTTGGCCATAAAATTTTGGCTATAAATTGCTGGTGCCCGTGGTGTAATGGACACGTCATAGGAAATGGACACGGTGACACGAGTTCAAATCCTGGACGAGACTGATTGCATTTCACATAGCACTAATACCCTTGGGAAAGATATGAATCCAATTATTCTCCCTCCAGCTATGGGTAAATAGTAGGATAGACTAGGTTCTTTAGCCTAGGTGAGGCAACTAGTCTAGGAGAAGGAAAACTGTGAATTCAAACCTGTTAAACTTCGTTTAAAAATTGACCTTGTGTCATATCCTGCCCGAGCGGAGGGGTTGGGTAAATATGATAAATTGCCGGTTATAAGTCTTTCTACTGTTATGATTTGTTTATGTCGATACTGCTATATGGATGCACCACATGGACACTAACTACAAGGATGGAGAAAAAGCTTGACGGCAAATAAATAAGAATGCTGCGAGCAATACTGAACAAGTCCTGGAGACAACACCCCACAAAGCAGCAGCTATACGGCCACCAACTACCCATCACGAAAACTATCAAAATTAGTCGAACCAGACACGCGGGACACTGCTGGAGAAGTAGGGACGAGCTCATAAGTGATGTACTCCTGTGGACCCATTTACATGGACGAGCAAAAGCAGCACACCAAGCTCGAACCTACATACAGCAGCTCAGTGCCGATTCGGGATGAAGCTCAGAGGATCTGCCGAAAGCAATGGACGATAGGGAGGTGTGGCGAGAGAGGGTCAGGAATGTCCGTGCTGATAGCGGGACATAATGATGATGATGTTGATGATTTGTTAGAGATTAAATGTTAGGCATTTATCAGTCGTGGCTGTACATTTTTCATATCAAATTGTTGGTTAAGAATTGTTGGCTATGGTGTTTTGTCAAAATGTTGGCTGTGGTTTGTTGGCTATAAATTGTTGTCAGTGGAATGATGGCTATAAATTGCTGGCTGTGGATTGTATACAATAAATTGTTGGCTGTGGATTGTTGGCTAAAAATTGTTGGCTGTGGTTTGTTGGCTATAAATTGTTGTCTGTGGATTGTTGGCTATAAATTGCTGGCTGTGGATTGTATACTATAAATTGTTGGCTGTGGATTGTGGGCTATAAATTGTTGGCTGTAGATTGTATACTATAAATTGTTGGCTGTGGATTGTTGGCTATAAATTGTTGGCTGTGGTTTGTTGGCTATAAATTGTTGGCTATGGTATTTTGTCATTTAATTGTTGGCTATAAATTGTTGGCTGTGGTTTGTTGGCTATAAAAATTGTTGTCTGTGGAATGATGGCTATAAATTGCTGGCTGTGGATTGTATACTATAAATTGTTGGCTGTAGATTGTATGCTATAAATTGTGGGCTGTGGATTGTTGTCTATAAATTGCTGGCAAAGAATTGTTGGCTATAAATTGCTGGCTAAAAATTGTGTGCTATAGAGTTTTGTCAATTAATTGTTGGCTATAAATTGTCGGCTGTTGATTGTACACTATAAATTGTTGGCTGTGGATTGTTGGCTATAAATTGTTGGCTGTGGATTGTTGGCTATAAATTGTTGGCTATAAATTGCTAGTTGTGGACTGTCGGCTATAAATTGCTGACAAAGAATTGTTGGCTATAAATTGCTGGCTAAAAATTGTGGGCTATAGAATTTTGTCAATTAATTGTTGGCTATAAATTGTCGGCTGTGGATTGTTGGCTATAAATTGTTGGCTGTGGATTGTTGGATATAAATTGTTGGCTATAAATTGCTGGTTGTGGATTGTTGGCTATAAATTGCTGGTTGTGGATTGTTGGCTATAAATTGTAGGCTGTGGACTGTTGGCTATAAATTGCTGGCTATAATATTGTCGGCTATGTTGTTTTGTCAATTAATTGTTGGCTATAATTTGTTGGCTGTGGATTGTTGGCTATGGGGTTTTGTCAATTAATTGTTAGCTATAAATTGTTGGTTATAAATTGTTGGCTGAGGATTGTTGGCTATAAATTGCTGGCTAAAAATTGTGGGCTATAGAGTTTTGTCAATTGATTGTTGGCTATAAATTGTTGGCTGTGGATTGTTGGCTATAAATTGTTGGCTGTGTATTGTATACTATAAATTGTTGCCTGTGGATTATTGGCTATAAATTGTTGGCTGTGGATTGTTGGCATTGTCGGCTATAAATTGCTGGTTGTGGATTGTTGGCTATAAATTCTAGTCTATAAATTGTTGGCTATGGAGTTTGGTCAATTAATTGTTAGCTATAAATTGCGGGCTATAAATTGTTGGTTCTGAATTGTAGGTTATAAATTGTTGGCTATGGATTTTTGGCATAAAACTGTTCCCTAAGAATTGTTGGCTATAAATCGCTGTCAATAAATTATATGCTATGGATTGTTGGCTATAGTGTTTTGTTATTAAATTGTTGGCAATGAATTGCTGGTCTTGATTGTTGACTGAGAATTGTTGGCTATAAATTGCAGGCTATAAATTGTTAGCTATGGATTTTTGGTTGTAAATTGTTGGCTATGTATTGTTTGTTATGTATTGTTGGCTATAAATTCTTTGTAATCTATAGCTGGGAATTGTTAAATATTAAATATTAATAATGGATTAGTTATGGCTATAAATTGTTGGCTATGTATTGTTGGTTATGTATTGTTGGTTATTGATATTCTGCAATCATTAAAACTGATTTATTCTTAATGTGTAAAATTGATAAAAAAAAGGACAAATATATAAGCACTGTATGAGAATTTTTTTTTTTAAATTTATTGCGGACTTTTTGTCCTCATCTTGGTAGTTTTTTGTGTTGTTTGTTCTTCACTACGTTTCGGCCAAATTTCACCTCTGGCGTTCTTCGGGTGATTAACCGCGACTTCGGATAGGAATGCTGGGGCCCGTGGCGCAGCGGAGAGAGGCGTTGAGTCTCTACGGTTCCAGTTGAGCATTGTCGGAAGATAGCGGTTTCAATTACTACCTAAGCCGGCCAGAGGTTTATTTGGTCAAAAACGTAGTGCGATAGACAACAACTATGGAAGGCAGGAATTACTGGGGATACGGTTACAAGACTCAGCATTCCTATCCGAGGTCGCGGTTAATCACCTGAAGAAGGCCAGAGGTGAAATTTGGCTGAAACGTAGTGAAGAAGAAACAACACAAAAAACTACCAAGATGAGGACAAAAAGTCCGCAATAAAAAAAATTAATTCTCAGATTAAGAAGCCTCATCTCAAAAATGATTTAAAAAAAGCACTGATCAGAGTTCCTTGCAGCTTCATTTTCATAGAATTTTTTCTATGGTTTGTAAACTACACGCCACTGATTGCTCAAGCCATAACAGAAATGGCACATCAAAGATTTCTTAAACGTAGTGCAAAAGATGGCGCTGGAAACTTCCGCATGAATATAATGTATTTCCTTCTCCTAAATTGGCCCAAAACTCCACCAATTATTACGGTAGGTAATAGACCGACCTAGCGAGAACCAAGTCTGTGTAATCGTTAGAAAAACATGATTATTTTGTCGATAATTTCTACCCCAGAATTGCGACGCTGTTTCTCGTTTGAGTTTATTTGTCTTTTGCCAAAGACGCGGGAATCACTTAAGAAGAAGAAGAAGAAGAAGAAGAAGAAGAAGAAGAAGAAGAAGAAGAAGAAGAAGAAGAAGAAGAAGAAGAATGGCGACTGGACGCTAACGAAATATGCCGCAATGTTTTTCTTGCTACAAAGGAATTTCATTGAAATACTTTGACCAGAGATTGGGAGATTCTGAGACACGTAGAAGACATGCTTGACAAACATCGATGCTTTTGCTTCGTTCTTCATTTGTTTTGGCTAGACTCAGAAAGTTCTCTTTGATTACTTGATTCCAATCTTTTGAAAAATAGTCTCTTTTTTATTCATTTTTGACATTTTTTTTATTTGTCGATGTGCGGTTTATTTTTTTAAATCAGATTTTCCAGTCTTTCTTTCTTTCTTTCTTTCTTTCTTATTTTCTTTCTTTTATTCTTTTTTCTTTATATGCTAAGATTTCTTTGTTTCTTTGTTTCTTTCTTTCAGCCTCTTTAGTCTTTTCTTTCAATCTTTTCACGTTTTAATTCCTTCTTTTTTCTGTACGCCAATTTTTCTTTCTTTCTTTCTTTCTTTCTTTCTTTCTTTCTTTCTTTCTTCATATGCTAAGATTTCTTTCTTTCTTTCTTTCTTTCTTTCTTTCTTTCTCTTTAGTCTTTTTTTTTTCAATCTTTTCACGTTTTCATTCCTTCTTTTTTTCTCTGTACCTCAATCTTTCTTTCTCTCTTTCTTTCTTGCTGGTCGCTTTTTTTCTTTGATTCTATTTTTCTTTTTCGGTCAATGTTCCTTCTTCTTTGCTAGTTTGTTTATTTCTAATTTCTTTCTTTATTGCATTTTTCTGATTTTTAAAATTTCTTTCTTGTCTTATTTGCTTGTCTTTGGTTCATTTTTTTTTGTTTCACTTTGTATTTTTCTTATAATTTCTTTCATGTAATTTTTTTATCTTTTTTCTATAACTTTCTTAAATTTTTGTTTCTATCAAACTCTTCTTTCTTTCTTACTTTCTTTCTTTCTGATAGAGACATTTTTCCTTTCTTTCTTTCTTTCTTTCTTTCTTATCGAGAGATTTTGCCTTTCTTTCTTTCTTTCTTTCTTTCTTTCTTTCTTTTCGAGTCATTTTGCATTTCTTTCTCTCTTTCTTGCTTCCTTTTTTTTCTTTCTTATCGAATCATTTTGCCTTACTTTCTTTCTTTCTTTCTTTCTTTCTTTCTTTCTTTCTTTCTTATCGAGTCATTTTGCCTATCTTTCTTTCTTTCTTTCTTTCTTTCTTTCTTTCTTATTGAGTCATTTTGCCTTTCTTTCTTTCTTTCTTTCTTTCTTATCGAATCATTTTGCCTTTCTTTCTTTCTTTCTTTCTTTCTTTCTTTCTTTCACACTGAACTTTCTTTCTTTCTTTCTTTCTTTCTTTCTTTCTTCGATTTTGTATTACCTATCAACCTCTGCGTTAACTCTCCTTTAACTCTCACATCTTTTGCCTCTCTTCTTCTCTCCTCGTTTCCCTCTCTTCTGTCACCTTCTTACCTTCTCTTTCTCTCTCTCCTTGTTTTTCTCTTTCCCTTTACCCTCTTTTTCCTTCCCTTCTCTTTCCTCTTTTTCATTTCTTCCTTCACCCTCTTTTCCCTCTCTTCTTTCCCCCTCTATTCCCTCTCTTTTTATATCCTCTTTTCCCGTCCTTTTCGCCCCCATCTATCATTATACTTTCAGATGGCAAACGTCTGCTCTTTCGACACTATTCTTTTTATTTTTATTTTCCATCATATTCCCCAGTTTTTTTTTTTCGACACTTTTTTTGGTTCCTCGTTTAAAATGCTCCTTTTTTGTCTATATTTTTTGTTTCGTTTCGCGTTAATTTTTATATTTATTCAATACTTTATATTTCAATTTTATATTTCATTCCTTCCTTCCTTCATTTTTATTCTCCTGTTTATGTTGTTAATTTTTCCTTTCTTCTTTCTATCTTATTCTTCATTTTCATTGACTGATAATTTATTTGAAACTATCTATCTGTTATCTTTGCATTTTGTTTTTACTTGTTTTTTTTTATTCCAAGATACTTGCCTTTCTTTCTTTCTTTCTTTCTTTCTTCCTTTCTTTCTCAAAACTTTCTGTTTTCTTTGCATTTTGTTTTTATGCCTTTCTTTCTATCTTTCTTTCTTTCTTTTATTTTCTTTGCTATGCTTATTTTTCATTTTTTTTCACTCTTTGTATTTTGTTTTTACTTGCTTTTTTATGCCTTTCTTTCTTTCTTTCTTTCTTTCTTTCTTTCTTTCTTTCTTTCTTTCTTTCTTTTATTTTGTTTGATATGCTTATTTTTCATTTTTTCTCTCTTTTTCTTTCTTCTTTTCTTTCATTTACTTTCTTTTTTTTTTATATTCTTTCAATTCTCTTTTCCTTTTTCTTTTCCTTTCAATTTCTTTCTTTCTTTTTTTTCTTTCTTTTGATTCTTGTTCATTTCTTTTGTTTAATCTTTTTAATTTCTTCGACCTCTCTTTTTTTTTTTTATCCTTCCGGTGTTAACGCTTGGGAATCCTATTTTCATTGTGTTATTCCAACAAATCATTTCGTCCGCTTTGCCTGCTTTCTTTTCAAGGCCCTCCTAACCAATAAGCAGTCTTGTTATTAAAGCGTAGACAATGGCGAGACATTGTGGGGTGGGGCAATAAAAAAAGAAAAACAAAACGCAGACCCCTAAATTCGTTCTGCGCTTCATCCTTTGGCATTTATACCCCTCTGATGAAGATACATGGAATCTTTGAAAATATTTTTGCATGAACAGAGATTGGAAGTCTTGGGAAAAAACCTCCCATTCTTATAATCTATCTATCTATCTATCTATCTATCTATCTATCAGCTTTTCCGTACTTTTTCCTATATTTTTCATCTCTTTTCTTTCTTTCTTTCTTTCTTTCTTTCTTTCTTTCTTTCTTTCTGTTTCTACACTTCTATCTTTCTTTCTATCATTTTTATCTCAATTTTTTGCATTCTTTTCTTTCTTTCTATCTATCTATCTATCTATCTATCTATCTATCTCTGTTCATATCTATCTATCTATCTATCTATCTATGTCTGTTCATATCTATCTATCTATCTCTGTTCATATCTATCTATCTATCTATCTATCTATCTATCTATCTATCTATGTTCATATCTATCTATCTATCTATCTATCTATCTATCTATCTATCTATGTTAACATCTATCTGTCTATTTATCGGTTTTTATCTGTCAATTTCTTTTTATCTATCTATCTATCTATCTATCTATCTATCTCAATCTGTTTATATCTATATATCTATCAAGCTATCAATTTGAAATAATTTTTTTGTCAAAATTTTATTTTGTTACTCATTTCTATCATTGAAGATGCAATTGAAGTGGCTATTTTTTTTGTTTATTTTACGTTTTATTTTAAGATAAAGTTTTAAGATTTTATTTACGATGTTCATTCAAAGATTCCAAATGTTATTTATAATATTCATTTAAACATTGAAGATTTTATTAACGATAAAAAAAACGCGATTCAAAAGACTCATTGGAAGTTTATGAAGAAGATGTTATCAAAGTTCGAACGAGTCGAGAGTGGTTTGTGAATTTTTCTTATCGACAATTCTGACTGAACGACGCAGAAACCAATTGGATATGACAGCAATCAAATGTCTAAATTCAAAATTGTATACGGAGTGCATTAAAAATTTTGGACATTTTTTTTAGATATAGAATCAGATTTCTCGAATAATAAAAAAAAACAGAAGGGAAATGATTAACAGGTGAAGGAATCGAACTGCGCGATCAAGAAAAGTATCAGAACCTTTTTAAGAAAAGGAAAACTTCTAATTCCTGGAAGAATTAGAAGCGGACACCATCAAGCAAGTGGATATGAAATAAAAAGTAACGAGAAGTACCTCAGAAGAACAAGACAACTTTTCGAAACCAAACTATGCGGCAATAATCTCATCAAAGAAATAAACTACTCGACCGCATCTGTTGCAAAATACTCTGGATCCTTCTTAGAATGGACAAGGAACTTAGAAATATGGACCAAAAGACAAGGAAATTGATGACGATGAACAAGACCTTACAACTGAGAGATGACATTGACGGACTCTATATGTCAAGAAAAGAAGGAGGAAGAGAACTCATATGCAAATACCTGGGAATACCGGAAGTGGGCAGCATCAAGCACATAGAGATGAAAGAAAAAGTAAGGAAGGAGTACCTCAGAAGATCAAGACAACATCTCGAAAGTAAACCCTGCAGCCGATATCTCGTCAAAGGAATTAACATCTAGGTAATACGCTGTACCATTCTTGAAATGGAAAAGGAACAAAGACACACGGACCAAAAGATAAGGAAATTGATGACGACGCGCAAGATCTTACAAAGTAGAGATGACATTGACACTCTCTATATGTCAAGAAAAGAAAGAGGAAGAGGAATTGTCAATATTAAGTAATTCACCGATGCAAATACCTGGGAATACACGAAGGGGATGATATTTGTCGCTGCCTCCCACCAGACAGGACTTGACACAAGGTTAAAAGCCCGAAGGCCAAATGAGTGGGGATAAAAGTGGAGGGGAAGGTCGGGAACGAGCCGAGACTCGAACCCTGCTGGTCATTGACCCACTAAGTGCAATGTGGGTCTAATGAGTCAGGCAGTATCACGGACCTAAATCTAGATCCGGGCACGAATGCCAGAATATAGCTTGAACTAGACCGTGAGGTCTAGTGCCATACAAGGGGTGCATAGGAGTCAAAAAAGCATCTCGCCAACTCGAAGGTCGCCAAGCGGAAGTTGGGGACTTTCGGCCCCGAATCTGTCATTGATAGATCTCCCATCCGGCACGAATGCCAGATGGCCCAGCCAAAAGAACGGGAAGGGGATTGCTTGAAGCAAGTGGATATGAAATAAAAAATTAGGAAGGAGAACCTCAGAAGAACAATACTTCTCGAAACCAAACTCTGTAGCAGAAATCTCATCAAAGAAATAAACACATGAAACAGTTCTTTTGTAAAGTAGTCTGGGGCCTTCTAAGACTGGACAAGGAACTCAGAAATATGGACCGAAAGACAAGGAAATTGATGACTATGAAGAAGCCCTTACAATTGAGTGATGACATTGACAGACTCTATATGTCAAGAAAAGAAGGAGGAAGAGAGCTCAACAGCGTTGAGGATTTCACTGATGCAAATACCTGGGAATACTGGAAGTGGACCCCATCAAGCAAGCGGATATGAAAAGAAAAGTAAGGAAGGAGTACGTCAGTAGAAGGAGAAAACTTTTCGAAACCAAATTCATCAGAAATCTAACCAAAGGAATAAATACCTGGTTCGTCAACCTTTTAAGTAACTCTGCATTCTTCTTAAAATGGGAAAAGAGAAGAACTCATATATATGGAATGACGAGGAAGAGGATTTGACAGCATTGAAAATTGTGAGGGTGGAACAATTCAGGGACTCCGGAAAGACTATACAATACTTCCCCGTCTTCGGAAGGGGCTGCCTGTCATTCGTGCCGAGTGGAGTATCAATGTCAAGCATAGATTCACTTTGCAATAAACCTTCGTGTTTAGAGAATCTTTGACCAGCAAGGTCACCTGGCATACGTACCGGGAAACTTAGTAAAGGCTAGTATAGTTCACCTTGCACCTAGTGATCCTCTGATCAGCTTTATCAAGTAGGGCAAGAGTTTTGGTTCATGAACGTCCACCCCTACCCTAAATACTCACTATAAAAAAGACCTTGAGTCAAATCCTACCTGGTGGACAGCTCGGACAAATATCATGCAATTAGAGCAAAGAAAAACTGATTACGATTGCCCGTAACTGTAATATCAACAGATAGAACAAATTAAAAAACAAAATAAATGGGAAGAAAAACAACCGTACGGATACTTCAAGCGACAAACTGAGGGAAGAGGACATGAGAAGATTTAGATATGGATAAGATGGTTCCCTGGTTCAAATGCTCCAAATTTGATATTTTGAGAGAAAAACATTTAATTTTTTCCAATCATCACACAAGCCTTTGATTATGAGGCATTTGTTACCTTTTAAAATCTCCGTGAAATTCTGGACAATTAACACAACGAATTTCTTCTACTTAAAACACTGCCACCAATTCGCTTGTTTGCCAAGTAAACATAATATATCTATATATAATGAATTGAGCACTCTGGTATCCGGTGAGGCAAAAATGTAAACAAACGAAAGCTACTACATAATGACTAATAATGCTTGTTGGCTGAGCGGTATGATACTAAGTCTAATGTAAAGTTAGGCAGGTTTCGATCCCAGCTTCAAGCGTCTTACGTGTCTAACCAAATGGACGAGTTGTGATACAACGAAACAGTCTTTCTGTGGATGACTATATGCAGATAGACATTCAAAGATATCTATGAGATGAAAATATCTTTTAACACAATATAACCGATATATATGAGTCAGTATACCATAAGAAAATAGGGGGTGTTCTCGTGGTGTAATGGTTACAGCGATGGACTGCGGAATCGTAGTAAGCGAGTTCGTACTCCAGTCGCGCTATTACGTTCATTTTCGGGCAAATACCCTTGGGAAAGGTATGAACCCCCTTATCCTCTCAGCTAGGGGTTAAATAGTACCACTGCTGTTCTCGGAGAATGGCTTTGGCATTAAATAACCTAAAACGAGTTGATATGCCATTAAACAAAGAAATCAAACCAAACCAAACCATAAGAAAATGTGAAGTAATTATTTCTAAACAGTTTTTTTTAATTTGCTGAGATAAAGAGCTTTGGGAGTTGATGATATGTCAAACAACCAATAAATTCAAAGCATAGAACTTTGAAAAAAGTGGGGAAAATTAGAAGGGATCCTTTTTAAAACGAGCTGTGATTTTTGAAAAATCTTAAACGTAAACGATTCTTACCTTTAAAATCCCAGCACCAGTATCTTCAGTAGTTCCTTGTAAGAATAGTAGAGACAGGATAGAATTTTCTGGGATTTTAACCAGTCTGAGAAATCCTTGAGGTATTGTCATGGGAATCTTACTGTTCCATTAGGCACTGGATTTAAAAAGAAAAACCACAAAAGGTTGATTCAGTTGATTATATTGAGAAAAGGATTTTATTTTCCAGCATTTCAAAAATATATTTCTTAAATTCATATTAATTGTATAAAAATGATAATATAAGAATTTTTTAAAGCAAATAATAAGTCCTTGGAGAGTATCAACTGTATATCAATATGAAGTGTATATCAAGTTTATATTAAGTGTATATCAATATGAAGTGTATATCAAGTGTATATTAAGTGTATATCAATATCAAGTGTATATAAAAGTATATTAAGTGTATATCAATATCAAGTGTATATCAAGTGTATATTAAGTGTATATCAATATCAAGTGTAGATAAAGTATATTAAGTGTATATCAATATCAAGTGTATATCAAGTGTATATTAAGTGTATATCAATATCAAGTGTATATAAAAGTATATTAAGTGTATATCAATATCAAGTGTATATCAAGTGTATATTAAGTGTATATCAATATCAAGTGTATATAAAAGTATATTAAGTGTATATCAATATCAAGTGTATATCAAGTGTATATTAAGTGTATATCAATATCAAGTGCATATAAAAGTATATTAAGTGTATATCAATATCAAGTGTATATCAAGTGTATATTAAGTGTATATCAATATCAAGTGTATATAAAAGTATATTAAGTGTATATCAATATCAAGTGTATATCAAGTGTATATTAAGTGTATATCAATATCAAGTGTATATAAAAGTATATTAAGTGTATATCAATATCAAGTGTATATCAAGTGTATATTAAGTGTATATCAATATCAAGTGTATATAAAAGTATATTAAGTGTATATCAATATCAAGTGTATATCAAGTGTATATTAAGTGTATATCAATATCAAGTGTATATTAAGTGTATGTCAATATCAAGTGTATATAAAAGTATATTAAGTGTATATCAATATCGAGTGTATATTAGTACATATCAATATCAAGTTCATATCAAATGTATATTATGTGTATATCAATATGAAGTGTATATCAAGTGTATATCAAAAGTATATCAATATCAAGTGTATATCAAATATGTATTAAGTGTATATCAATATAAAGTGTATATCAAGTGTATATTAAGTGTGGATCAATATCAAGTGTATATTAAGTGTATATCACTATCCAATGTATATCAAGTATATATTAAGTGTATATCAATATCAAGTGTATATAAAAGTATATTAAGTATGTATTGATATCGAGTGTAAATTAGTACATATCAATATCAAGTGTATATAAAATGTATATTAAGTGTATATCAATATAAAGTGTATATGAAGTGAATATCAAAAATATATCAATATCAGGTTTATATCAAATGTGTATTATGTGTATATCAATATCAAGTGTATATTAAGTATATATCAATATCAAGTGTATATTAAGTGTATATTAAGTGTTTATCACTATCAAGTGTATATCAAGTGTATATTAAGTGTATATCAATATCAAGTGTATATAAATGTGTATTAAGTGTATATCAATATCGAGTGTATATTGAGTACATATCAATATCAAGTGTATATCAAATGTATATTAAGTGTATATCAATTTGAAGTGTATATCAAGTGTATATCAAAAGTATATCAATATCAGGTTTATATCAAATATGTATTAAGTGTATATCAATATCAAGTGCATATTAAGTGTATATTAAGTGTATATCACTATCAAGTGTATATAAAAGTATATTAAGTGTACATCACTATCAAGTGTATATTAAGTGCATATTAAGTGTATATCAATATCAAGTGTATATCAAGTGTATATTAAATGTATACCAATATCAAGTGTATATAAAAAGTATATTAAGTGTATATCAATATCAAGTGTATATCAAGTGTATATTAAGTGCATATAAACATCAAGTGAATATCAAGTATGTATTTATATCAAGGGTATATTAAGTGTATATCAATATGAAGTGTATATCAAGTGTATATTAAGTGTACATCAATATGATGTGTATATCAAAAATATATTAAGTGTATATCAAGTGTATATTAATATCAAGTGTATATTAAGAGTATATCAATAACAAGTGTATATCAAAAGTATATTATGTGTATATTAAGTGCATATCAATATCCAGGGTATATTAAGTATATATTAATATCAAGGGTATATTAAGTGTATATCAGTATCAAGTGTATATCAAGTGTATATCAATATCAAGTGTATATCAAGAGTATATTAAGTGTAAGCTATATGGTAATAGAAATGAAACGGATAACCACATAGTAAGCGAATGCAGCTGACTGACACATAAGAATACAAGACGAAGTATAACTAAGTGGGGAAGGTAATTCACAGGAAATGGTGCAATATACTGAAGTTTGACCATACTGAATGATGGTATATGCACCAATTAGAACCCGTCAGTTAAAATGAAACCACATCTAGTGTTAATTACCTAGAAGAAAAAAACTTGTTAACTAGAAGATTTTTCTGTTCTTGTGAACTCCAGTGTAGCATTTCAAATATACTCGATTTCCCGTCAGATATATGTTTATCCAAACCCTGCGCATGAGCAGGATGTGACACAAGGTCAATTCTTAAATAAGAGTTTAATTGGTTGGAATTCAGAATTTTTCTTCTGTTAGACAAGGGAGGAATGCCCGTGGTATAATGAATAGTGTCGGAATGCGGCCTCGGAGTAAGTTCTCCTAGACTGGTTGCCAACCATGATCAAAGAGTCCAGTCTACCCTACTATTTCCCCATTGCTCGATGAAGAATATTTTGACCTGTATCTTTTCCAAGGGGTATTAATGTGATATGCATATAGCTTCGTCCCTGATTTGAACTAGGGTCGCCGTGTCCATTTCCAGCGGTGATAACCATTACATAATTCCCGTTATATAATGTGAGATTCCCTCCACCATAAGAGCAAAAACAAAACAAAACAAAACAAAACAAAAACAACATTCTTCTAAAATCCCTCTGCGTGTTATATCCCGACTGTTGGGTTTCAGTAGGTGTTGGGGATTGAATTTACTCACATCCAAGCAGTCCTTTTTTTTGACATAGTAGTCCCTTGATGATTCAGAATGAAATATATACGATTATCACAGATTAAATTATGATTATAAATCAAAATTTATGGTTCATTCGGGGTTTCCTTCAGATATACATAAACCTATGTAGCCTAGACTGAATAGCAATCTTTAAAACCGCCCAAGTCAAAGGCGATAACATCAAAGAACAACGTACCGGGTAATTCAAATAGTGGAAGAGATTATAATCAATGTATGAAGTTCTGTGACTGATAAATGCACAAGCCTCTGCTGGTTAGTTTTATGACATATCAACCCTTTTGGGGCTATTTAATGCCGTATACAGTCGTTTTTGCAAGTATATGGATTCAACTGATTTGGTTTAGTTTAGTTTTATGGCATATCCATATTACCGAACCCTCCGCCCGGGCAGGATATGACACAAGGTCAGTTTTTTAAGCGGAGTTTAACAGGCTTGAAGTCAGAGTGTTCCTTCTCCTAGACTAGTTGCCTCACCAAGGCTGAAGAACCTAGTCTGTCCTACAATTTACCCATAGCTGGAGGGAGAATAATTGGATTCATACCTTTCCAAAGAGTATTAGTGCTATGTGGAATGCAATCAGTCTCGTTCAGGATTTGAACTCGTGTCGCCGTGTCCATTTCCTACGACGATAACCATTACACCAAGGGCACCTCCTAAGTTTTATGGCATATCAACCATTGTTGGTTATTTCAGGGCCAATCTGGTTTATTCATTCATATTACTTACATAAGATTTGTAAACATAAGTCAACAAAGTTAAATTGTTCGAAGCTCACTAACAAGTCAATTAAGCATCATGCATTTGTCTACACACAGATAGATGATCAAACAGTTCTATTTCAAACAATTCAATTTAGCATAAGTCAACAAAGTTAAAAGTTTACAAGTATTGTAATGTATAACCAATGTCAATGATTTTTTACACACAGTTCAATGATCAAACAGTTCTATTTCCAACAATTCAATTTAGCATAAATCAACAAAGTTAAAAGTTTACAAGTATTGTAATGTATGACCAATATTAATGATTTCTTACACACAGATAAATGATAAAACAGTTCTATTTCAAACAATTCAATTTAGCGTAGGTATAAGTTAAGTGGTTTCAAGTATTGCTATGAATCACTTAACTAAATATCTGTTATTTGTTTACACACAGTTAAATGATATGACGCTAAACAATCTGATGGTGAGACTCCAGTAATGCTGGAGCTTTGAGGAATGTGGAGTACCCCTTCTTCGGCAAAGACTCAAGAAATGGTACTTGATACCTCCTTACTAAACACTCATGATTATAAGGTACGTATCGAAGGTAAGTGGAACAATGCGGGGAAAGGAGTATCACCCTTCCCCTTACACCCCGGTGTAGTAGTTATTGAAAAGGGAACCTTTGGGTTGTTCCCGACTAAAGTCAGTCAACTTACTTAAAAGTAAAGTTTGCGTCCTTAGTCGAGGTCAACCCGAAGCCACCCTTTTAAATCGCTACTACACCGAGGTGTAGGGGAGGATGCTACTCCATTCCCAGGATTGCTCCACTTTACCCTTGATCCTCACCTTATGTAATATAATGGCCGAGGGATTTCGTTTTATATATCTTGCCTTTCGGTTTAGTTAGGCTGAGAACCTTTTGCTTAGCGCATTGGTTAGTTAGGTGCAACATAAGCGCAGGTGTTCACGCGCGTGCGGGGAGGAATTGTCATTCACCGATCTCAAAATAAAAATCCCAGATAGTAAAATGTGACCAGGGGATGTGAATGACATCATGCACCGGAAGCGCGCGGAGGATTTAGGGGATTTGAAAAAATCAGAGAGTTGAGTTCCAGTGTCCGAAGAAGACAGTTGACTTTCGGAGCTCGCCGAGGCCTTGCATCGGTTGCCGCACGTGGTTTGGGATAGATGGAAAAGTCAGCATAGAAAGATTGTGTCTCTCACTCCTCATGTCGAAAAACCTTTAAACTCAAAAAGGTAATAAAAAGTTTCGTACCTGAACTAAGAAGTCGTAAGTTTTTTTTTGAGTTTCGGGATTCCTATGTTAACTGTATATGAGTTATGAACATTCTATGTACATTTCACATATTCATGTATGGCTATGTAACACTTATAGAACTGAATGCTAAGCAAGGTGGCCTCAAGTACCATTTTTTAAGTCTTTGGTATGAACTCGACCTGGGATTGAAACGCGGACTCCCGGACCATTGGCGAACACTCTACTCATTAGGCCAATGGCACGGTTTCAACTTACTTAGTATAACGAAACTTAGGACAAAACGAAGTAAATACATTTATTTACAAGATTCCAAGTTTATTTTTCGGCACAGTCACATTTTTTTAAAAATTCCGTCCATAACGAATGTTTTCAGTTTACTTTTGATGCAATTGCACGCTAGAACTTTAATTTTTGGCATCAAATGAAAAGAGTTGCCTTCCAAGGCCTCTTTGAGTTTCAAAAATCAACCAGGTGTTTAATGGTGCAAATCCAAACGCCCCGGGTGTAAAAAAATTGGCAATTTCATGCTTCTCTCCGTTATGAATAACAAACGCTCCCACAAAAGCTGTCACTCAATGAACTGACAAAGCAATTTGGACAGTACTTTACGCACTAAGGAACACAAGTTCTAACGACGACTGTAGTGTTCTCTTTATCTGTCGTAATTTCCAAGGAAATAAATCGAAGGATTTTCGGATCTGAGAATTTTCGTGTCGGGGATAACGGTTTTCACCCTCAAGAATAAACTCGGCGTGTCAAGTTCAAATCCTAGATGATGCTGATTGCATTTCACTTCATGCTAACGCCTTTAGGAATCTATCTCATCTTCCGTCCAGCTATAGGTAGATTATTAAAACAGACTGGGCTTTTAGATTTGTCTAGAAGAAGGAAAAACTCTGAATTTAAAACCTGGGGGGGGGGGTCATACGACGAGCAAACCCAACCGTAAACGAATACTTACTTGCTATGGATACTTCAATACTATCAATGACGTGGAGTGTCTTGCAGTATCTCTCTCTCCCATTAAACCCAGTCAGCCGAGAATGTAGATTACACAGACTGCTTTTCTGGAGAAGGTTAACACCCCACACTAATGAGTGTCCTAGATATGATACTAAACCATCTGATGGTGGGGCTCCAGTAATGCTGGAGATTTGGGGAATGCGGAAAAGGAGTTGTGGCCTCTCCTACACCTCGGCGTAGTAGCTATTAAAAAGGGAGACTTCGGGTGGCACTTGACTAAGGTCGCCAATTTTTTTTACTTTATTAGTATCAAATAGGAATACTTGATACCATATGACTATGTGCAAAAAAAAAAAAACTCGAAAGAAATTTATAAATGTAGATATAAATTTTCAATATACTTATAAGATAACCCTAGAAAGTTGACATGCCGTTAAAATCAATTAATCCATCAATCAGTCAAGCAATCTGGGTCAGTTTGAACATGTGTATAACCCTTATACAGATATTTTTGACCCTGAGTGGACCTGGGAGTAATGACAATAAAGGAGTGACTCGACGCTCTGCAAACCTCCGGAACATGAGACTCACCATAGGGAGCAATTTAGCATCATTGTCAGGACAGATGGACTTTTTGATCAATCCTTATATATATATATATATATATATATATGATAGTAGGCTTGAAAGTTCATAGGATGATATCCTATCTGCTGCTGCTGACTTTTACCAATGGGATCCAATCACTACAACAAAGATGGAAGAAGAGTGTAGATCACAAGGGGGACAGTGTTCAAAAGTAATCCTCATCTGATTACATTCTATGAGACTATCTTGGTCAGCGTAGGAACTTTTCTGCCAACCCTAATATATATATATATATATATATATATATATATATATATATATATATATATATATATATATATATATATTACGCGTATTACATATATCGTTCAAGGTCTCGGAAGTTACTAATTTGGGCGTCATCGTAAATATTTGGGAGTATTATAACACTTCGTTTCAAGATATTTTCCCGCGTGTTTACGAGTCTTCACCCATCGACCCCGTAATAAACCTCCTCCCAGATACCGATCTAACAGATTTGCTCCACCCTCCCTTACTTTAGTCCAGCCATGGTACCTAACCCTCCCTGGGCTCAACTTGATAATAGTCGAGTTAGAATTTTAGCAGCAGTATAATATTTCAAGCTACAAAGTTGAAACCATTTTAGAAGCTGATTTTACAAGCGATTTTTCTTCAGATGTCGCGACACACACACACACACACACACACATACACATACATACATAAATTTTTATAATGATTATATATATATATATATATATATAAATATATATATATAATCATTATAAAAATTTAAGGCAGACTTACGACCTACAATAAAAAGTTTCACGTCTTCGATCACCAGGTGAGCTGGTCATCAACAGATTTTTGTGTATTAGTATTAAATAGGAATACTTGATACCATATGACTATGTGCAAAAAAAAAAAAACTCGAAAGAAATTTCTAAATGTAGATATAAATTTTCACTGTGTAAATTTTAGGATTTAGAGGTACTTGTGGTATATATATATATATATATATATATATATATATATATATATATATATATATATATGTACATATATATATATATATATATATATATATATATATATATATTATCAGGCTGACGTAAAGTTAGCCGGGTTTCGATCCCAACTGGAAGCATCTTGCCACACGGATGAGTTATGATAAGCGAAATAGTCTGTCTGTGGATGACATATTTTTAAATTAAGATACACGAAAATTTGATACTTTTTCTTATAAGGATAATTTCTTGTATTTTAACGGAAAATATATATATTTGCTCCGAAGGCATATTTTGTATTAAATAGCCGTACATTAAGCACTCATTCTTTGGATATTCACTGTCGTTATTGACACACACACACACACACACACACACACACACACACACACACACACACAATATATATATATATATGTATATATATATTCCTTTAAATTGAGTGAAAAGTTTGCTAAAAAGCAAAGTCCAAGATCTTTTCTTGAAAGCAAAGATCAAGTTAGTCAGAGTGTCGATATCTTTAATAGATATCGTTGAGTTTCGAGCAATAGCAGCAATTGTTAGCTTAAAATAATAAAGTAAAGTTGGCGACCTTAGTTGAGGGTGACCGCCTCACATGCAAGTTGATACAGGGAATGATGTCACTTTGATACCTGGAAACTTCCGAGTGAAAATGGGTAGACAGAACAATCTTTAATTGAAGCATTTCGGCGGAACTGTAATTAAAATTATGGGATGTTTTAAAGGGACATTCGTTCTTCAAAATTATTCCTCTCATGATTGTAGCATGTAATAAAGATTATGGTTTATGAGGAATTGACGTGTTGAAAGTAAACACCATAAAGGTCATTAATTCTATAAAATCTGAAGAAAATAACATTCTATTGTTAAGAGGTTGCAGGGCGAGCATTCGTTTGAAGGAAAACCATCACCCAAGCTATGTGAAATCTTGAAAGTTACCAATTCAAATCTCCCCTAAGCTAGTGAGCAAATTGAAAAAATGATAGAGCAAAAAATACTAGAAAAAGTTCCCCAAAGTAGTAGCAATGGGGCCTCACCGATTGTAGACAGCCTGATAGGGATTTAAGAATATGAGCAGATTACAAGATAGGGGTGATTCATCAATTATAATCAGACTCGTTTCTCTTGCCAAGTATTGAAACTACGGGCCATGAATTAGCAAGAAAGAAATATTTTGCAAAAATAGATCTCAAGTTAGCATACAACCAGATTGAAATTGACTTCGAAAAAGTTTAACTAAGCAAGTACATTCATAAAGTCAAACACGAACTAAACTGCGATAAGGTATCATATTTAGGATATCAAATAAGGTATTTAGGATATCAAAATTGGAATATCACCCGATGAGAGACTAACCAAGAAAATTGCAGAAATGTCCACACCATGAAACAAAAAGGAATTGAAGCTCTTTTTTGGACTAACAAATCTTTATATTGTTTTTGTTTTACAGCATATCAACCTCTTCGGTCATTTAATGCCAAATCAAGTTTAAAAAGAGGGAAAACGGAAAGGTCTGTTATGGTGGAATTTATTTGTAAGGAAACGGTTTGTAGAAAGAATCTGGTTTTATTGAAAGTTTATTTGTTGAGAATCGTCTTGTAGTAAGAAGACTTTTTGGAGCGGCTTGAGGAAAGGATCAGATTTTTTAAAAGTATTTCTCGTAGAGGAACAGTTTGTACGAGAAATTTTGTCTTGTTGAAATTTCTTTTAGATTTTTCCGTATATATTTGTAGCTTTTAGGAATGATATTATATTATTTCGCTTTTAGAAATGACAGTATATTTTTTATTTTAATATTTTGGAATAGTTCCTTCGTCAAGTTTTTATGGCAAGTGTCTACCCAAACACAGTTTGCCCAGTCGGCTGGGGCTGTAGAATACACCGACTGCTTCCCTGCAGAGGGGTAAGACCCCACCATCAACGAGTATCCTGATTATGACACTAAACAATCCGATGGTGAGGTTCCAGCAATGCTGGAGATTTGGGGAATGCAAATTACCCCTTCATTGCCATCGCTCCCAGGTCCACTCTGTCCCGGAGTGGTAGCACCTGATAAGGGTCCTATCTATGGGTTAAATAGAACTAAACCGTGCTTCTTTCACTATACTGGCTTTTGCGTTTAAATTGCGTATTTATGCTTAACTGAATTGTTTAAAATAGAACTGTTTTGACATTGGAACTGCGTACTAGTGCTGAACTGAATGGCTCAAAATAGAACTGTTTTTGACGTCAAAACTGTGTACTTATGCTGAACTGAATTATCTGAAATAAAACTGTTTGACATTTAACTTTGTGTATTGCCCAGTCAGCTGGGGCTGTAGAATACACTGACTGCACCTCTGCAGAGGGGTAAGACACCCCTAACGAGTGTCCTGGATATGACACTAAACAATCTGATGGTGAGGTTCCAGCAGTGCTGGAGCTTTGGGGAATTCGGAGTAACCCTTCATTACCATCGCTCCCAGGTCCACTCTGGCCCGGAATAGTAGCACCTGATAAGACCTAAAACTAACTGCATACTTATGCTAAAATGAATTGTTCGAGTAAACTGAATAGCTTCAAATAGAAATGTTTTTGACAAACCGTACTTACATTTAAACTGCGTCCTTATGGTTAACTGAATTATTTGAAATAGAACTGTTTTCCGACATTAAAACTGTATTTACACTTAACTGAATTGTTACATATAACTGCTTGAATAGTTTGAAATGGAAATATTTTTGACAATTAAACTGTGTACTTATGCTAAAATGAATTGTTTAAAAGAGAACAGATTATTTACATAAAAATGGATTCGGCGTTAAATAACCTACAATGGTTGATATGCCATAAAACCAAACCAACCAAACCAACCAAACCCTGTGACCTGATAGAATGGTTTGAAAAGTTACGCTAAAAGAACATAAAAACAAACTATTGCCTCTGATACATTGAAATAGGCATTAACCAAAACCATTGATACAAATCTTTGATCCAAAGAAAGAAGTAACGCTAACAATAGATATGAGCGAACATTTCACAACAATCGAGAATGTCACCCAGTAATATATCTTGCAAAAAAGTAAATGGCAGCAGAAACAAATTACTCGAATAATGACGGAGGTGCCCGTGGTGTAATGGTTATCGTCGTAGGAAATGGACACGTTGACACGCGTTCAAATCCTGGTCAAGACTGATTGCATTTCACATAGCACTAATACCCTTGGGAAAGGTATGAATCCAATTATTCTCCCTCCAGCTATGGATAAATAGTCGGGAAGACTAGGTTCTTCAGCCTTGGTGAGGCAATTAGTCTAGGAGAAAGAAAACTCTGAATTCAAACCTGTTAAACTCCGCTAAAAAAAATTGACCTTGTGTCATATCCTACCCGAGCGGAGGGGTTGGTAAATATGGTTAACCTAAATTGTCTGAAATAGAAATGTTTTGACCTTTAACCTACGTAATTATGCTAAACTGAATCGTTTGAAATGGAACTGTTATCTGTAGTTATTAATATATCTGGCATTAAATAACTTACAACGGTTGATATGCCATAAAACCAAACTAAATGGTTAATGCAGAGAATTACGATAGGTTAAACCTGTTAAAATCCGCTTAAAAATTGACCTTGTGTCATATCCTGCCCGAGCGGAGGGGTTGGGTAAATAAGTACACGAACATTGAAAAAGAATCGCGGGCAACAGAGTGGAGCATAGAAAGAGTATGGAACTTCTTATTGGGACGGAAATTAACGGACTGCAAGCTGTTAGAATTCATATCTAATCCAGGAAAAGAATTGCCAAGGGTTACATCATCGAGAAATTTAAAATGAGCAAATGAACTAATGGCATTCGAATTTGACAAAATGTACGTAAAAGGGAACACAGTTTCGCATATAGACGCCGTATTTAGACTAGAGATTGGTAATGAAAAGTTAGAAAATCACGAAAATGTCGAAGACAAACTAGGTGGAAATAAACGTTTTGCCCTTAAATCGACACAGAATCAAAAAAAAAGCAAAACCCCGTATTTAGCAAGATACTAGAGAGGATAAAGAGAAATATATGGAGCACAATCGCAGAGACCCTTTAAAAACGAGACATAAAGTAACCATAGAGAAGGGCATAATATTCAGTGGAGACATAATAGTATCCCCAAAAAGCCTAAAAAGAGACGTACGAAAATTCACTATGTTATTGCTATATATCTTATGATATGACAGACCAAGTTTTATGATTTCAAATAAACAGCTACTGCAGAAATTGGAATACAACCTACTAAAGCCTGATTGTCACAGCTGGGGAATTTCAAAAATCCAATCTGACTCTTTAGAAGAACGATATGCAATAAAATTCTGTTTTAAAGTTGGAAAAATGCTGCCACAGAAACGTATGGAATGCTTCAGACTGCTTTTGGAGCATCTTGCATGCATCGAGCATCAGTCTTTGAGTGGCATAAGAGATTCAAGGAAGGCAGGGAGTCTGTGAGTGATGAAGAGAGGTGTGGGAGGAGTAAGGAAGTCAATAGACCAGAGTTGATTGGCAAAAGTGTTAGGGTCAGGGTTAGGGCTACTATGTTGAGGTTTTAAGGGAGTTCAGGAAAAGATTCCTTGGGAAGAGGCCAGCACTCTTCAAATCGGGTCAATGGGATTTCCTCTTGGACCAGTCTACAACTCCATCCTTGTCACAGACTATTTCACTAAGATGGGCATCAAGTCAGTTCCTCACCCTCCCAATAGTCCAGACCTTGCTCCCTGTGCCTTTTGCTTATTCCCTAAGCCCAGAAGCTGTCGTTATGAGACAATTGAGGAGATGAAAGAGGCTGTGACGAAGGTCACTGACACACAAGAGGACTTCTATGGGGCCTGGCAAAAGTTGTTGGACCGGTACAACTAGTGCATTGCAGCCGGAGGAGATTACTTCGAAGGGGGATTGAGTTTCATGTGTCTACTATCAATAAAAGTACCTATACGAAAAAAAGTCTGGAAACTTATCGTATGCACCTTGTATTAAAGAGTGTAGATGATGTACCATGTGGCATAAAGGAAACACAAAGAATGTTTAAGTTGCGAACCCGGTGGCCGGAAATCTTCGAAAGAAGTGAAAGAATATATCAAAGTAAAAGTAAGTAAAATTGGCGACCTTAGTGGAGGGTGATTCGAAGGCTCCCTTTTCGATAGCTACTACACCGAGGTGTATGGAAGGGCGCTACTCTATTCCATGGATTGTTCCACTTTACCCTTGATCCTTACCTTATAATGTTGAGTGCTAAGCAAGGCGGCATAAAGTACCATTTTTAAGTGTTTGATATGACTCGAACTGGAATTGAACCACGGCCTCCCGGGCCATTGGAAAGAAAAGCCACAGCTGCAAATCAAGTACTGAGAACAGTATTCCCAAGAACTGAAAACTCAAAACGATAGACACTGTCAATGCGCCAGAATTTTGTTCAAGAATTTACGTTCATGAATAAAATGTATTGGGTGCCTTCCATACAAGACACCATCGTACCATCTGCAATCTCAGATTGCAGAAAGAATGGTATAAACTGCGAAAATGGGGTTAAAGAATATTTCACCATTTAATGAAAGCACAGAAGCCTAATTACCATATTTACCAACCCCTCCGATTAGGCAGGATATGACACAAGGTCAATTTTTAAGCGGAGTTTAACAGGTTTCAATTCAGAGTTTTTCTTTCTCCTAGACTAGTTGCCTCACCAAGGCTGAAGAACCTAGCCTGCCCTACTATTTATCCATAGTTGGAGGGAGAATAATTGGATTCATACCTTTCCCAAGGGTATTAGTGCTATGTGAAATGCAATCAGTCTTGACCAGGATTTGAACTCGTGTCGCCGTGTCCATTTCCTACAACGATAACCATTACACAACGGGCACCTCCAAGCCTAATAAACCACATCAGATTGCTTTAAAGTTACCGAACAATTTCCCTGGCAGGAATAAAACAAACTCATCATCATCATGTCGTGCTGCCAGTACGGATTTACCTAACCCTTCCTTGCCACTCGACTCTGTCATCCATTTCTCTTGGCAGGTCTTCTATGCTACATCCTGTATCAGCACAGATCTGCTGTAGATAGGTTCTAGCGGGTCGTCCAACCTTTGCTCGTCCATGTGAAGGGGTCCACAGGAATATGTCACTTATGAGTTTGTCCTTTCTTCTCCAGGAGTGTCCCATATGTCTGGTTTGTCTAATTTGGATCGTTTTCGAAATGGATGGTGGGTTGGCCGTACAGCTGCTGTTTTTTGGGGTGCTGCCTCTAGGACTTGTTCAATACAGCTTGTAGCATTCTCGTGTTAATTGTGTTATATTGTCATCTGCTGATTCTTGCAGAAATATACATATATATGCTGGATACATACTGACGCAATAAATAAGGACGCAGTGACAAAGACGGAGGAAGGAAGGAAGGAAGACGCAGGAAGACTTCTTTAACAATATTTTACCTCTCACTTTATTGCAAGGGTTCGAAAGGGTTGTGAGAGGGAGCTGGAGATCGAATATAAACTGTAATATCTTGACCCCACTGTTATGATCGTCACGTTGTGTCTTTCTCGTTCTTTAGTGCTGCTCAACCGGAGGTCTAGGGCCCACTCATCAGGGCCCAAAGGCCCCTTCGGCCTGATGTGGCTTTCCCTACCACGTTTCGTCTATAACTCCGTCCATCTTCAACTCAACTGCCACTGGCTCGTCGAACTCAACTGAATTATATAATCGTTCTACGCCCACTCGATCTTTGAAATCGAATGTTTAATCGTCATCAAGCGGAAATAACTGTCATGCAGTTCAGAGGTCACTCTCATCCGGTGCATCACTCTGTAGTGTACCATGGGAATTTTTCTTGCTCGTCCCATTTCATCAGCCAATTTCCGCCCATGCGATTTCCTCTCATAACTGCCATTAGAATGTGTCACCTCCTTCCGGTGATTCACCTTGAATGGCATTTTTGGCCGGGTCAAAAGGTCAAAACATAACAATTGTTGTTAAGCTTTTTTTTTTTCCATAAGCTTAGTCAAAAGAATCTTACCCCCAAAAGCAAAATTTCTATCACAAAAAGTGCATAACAGCGATATTACAGAAAATCGGCAGCATGTACTGGCTCACGCTGATTAGTTTAAACACAGAATCGAACTCGAAGGCGTTGAAAGGGAGAAAGAATTAGGAAATCAAGAGCTGGAGGAAGCCAATGATTTCAACGGAGAAACGGTGTCGAGTATAGTAGAAAGTGATAATGAACCGCTGGAAGAGATTGATGAAGAAAATGAAATTTGAGCTAGATCACTCAACCAAGATAGACACGAAGAAAAACGATTCAGGTTTCCGGGAATAATCAGAAGAAGCACAAGAACAAGCAAGGGCATCTGACCTCAGAGATTCAGAGAATTGTAGTAGCGAATGTAAATTAGGAGCCCCCAAAACCAATCGGAATCTAGTTAATGCTATTAGCCAGTCAACATCTGCCCTGCAAGATATATGCAACAGTTTCCAAATATCTTTTTTTAAATAGTTATGATCAAGCCCGTACATGGCAACACGTCATAATATATAAACACACCATTAGATTTTACAGCTTTTATTCCCCATACATATTTATTTACTTCATATATATATATATATATATATATATATATATATATATATTATAACAGTTTCAATCCCAGGTCGAGTCATACCAAAGACTCAAAAAATGGTACTTGATGCTACCTTGCTTAACACTCAGCACTATAATGTAAGGATCAAGGGTAAAGTGGAGCAATCTACGAAAAGGAGTAGAACCCTCCCCATACACCTTGGTGTAGTAGCTATCGAAAAGGGAGTCTTCGGGTCACTCTCGACTACGGTCACCAACTTTACTTTTAACTGTGTTGGTTGTCACTAAATCACTTTGTGGGTTTGTGGCGAACCAAGTGCAATATATTTGGAGAGTGTTCAATATCTTGGATAGAGCTATTATATAATAATAATAATAATAATGAATAAATATATATTAGATTTATATATTTAATGGTATTGAATTTAGTTTTTGACCCTAATCATCAGACAGTTAACAAAATGAAATGCATTTCAT
This sequence comes from Sepioteuthis lessoniana, assembly GCA_963585895.1. NCBI lineage: Eukaryota > Metazoa > Mollusca > Cephalopoda > Myopsida > Loliginidae > Sepioteuthis > Sepioteuthis lessoniana. The sequence continues at coordinate 62,412,971 of OY757935.1, read as the reverse complement.
TTTGTTAACTGCCTGATGATTGCTGTTTTGTAAAAATTCCATCAAACCTAAGGGTCGCAGACTAAATTCCATGGCATTAAATATATAAATCTAATGTATATTTATTTATAATTATTATATAACTTTCTCCAAGATATTGAGCAATCTCCATATTATATTGCACTTGGTTCGCCACAAACCCGCATAGAGTTTTTATGACAACCAACACTGTTATATATATATATATATATGTGTGTGTGTGTGTGTGTGTGTGTGTGTATGTCTCTCTCTCTCTCTCCCTCTCTCTCTATATATATGTGTGTGTGTGTGTGTGTGTGTATATATAATTTTATGAAGATCCTTTCAACTTTCCTGCGTCGTGGTTAGACTAACGTCCGTATTATTTTCGTTGGAGACACAATTTTCCAAAGGATATTTGGACATATATACGACGTTTTTCCTATCAAGAAGGGCATTGTTGATACAGAAATTAAACATTTCATTTATAAAACTGAACAACATAACATAGACAATATCCAAAACAATAAACAATCAATAAAACTTTTCAACAAAAAACATTTTCATAATAATCATAAGATAGATGGACATATATTTAAAAACCTTATTCCAAAAAATGTTCTCCCTACTGATCCGACACCCAAAAATAAGACTTATCATTTACTGCAAAAAATGTAAAACTTCCAACCTAATTATTTCCAATAACTCTTCCCCCTACACTGAACTTCTAGAGTGGACAAACGTCGTATATATGTTCAAATGTCTCTTTAGAGACTGACACTAACGAAATTAATGCGTATGTTCGTCTCACCACAACGCCGTAACTTGAAAGTATCTACATCATCATGTCGTGCCGCTAGCACGGATATCCCTGGCCCTCTTTCGCTACTTCTCCCAATCATTCATCGCTTCAGGCAGGTCTTCAAGGCTACATCTTGCACTGAGCTGCTATAAATATGTTCTAGCTAGTCATCCCAAACTCTCGCGTCCGTGTAAAGGGGTCCACCGGAGCACATCGTAGGTGGCCGTACAGTTGCTGTTTTGTGGAGTGTTGTCTCCAGGACTTGCTCAATACAGCCGGAAGCATTCTTTCGTAATCCCTCTTCTTCCTTGTTTTTTGATGCATATTGTCTGTCAATGTCATCTCTCCTATGTAAGATCTTATATATCTTCATTAGTTTTCTTGTCCTCTGGTCCATTTGTTGAAGTTCTTTCCTCGTCCATTTTAAGAATAGTCCCGAGTACCTTTCTAGGAGGAGAGCCCAAGTGTTCATTCTTTTGGTGAGATTCCTGCTGCAGAGATTGTTTTCGAGAAGTTTTCTCGTTCGCCAGGGATTTTTTTTTTCTTTTTCTATTCTCCATTTGTTTTTAGTTGTCCGCTTCCAATATTCCCAAGTACTTGTAATTTTCCTTTTCTCCGTGTAGTCTGATTTTTTAAAAATTTTGTAATTCTATTCCGTCCGTTATTTGTCTTTCTCCGCTTCTCCTTATTTACATGGCACATGTACCAAATCCTATCTTTATATTCTGACTGAATATTCTTATTGTTTGTATTCATCATCATCATCATGTCATGCCGTTAGCACGGATATCCCTGACCCTCTCTCGCCACTTCTCCCTATCGTTCATCGCCTCTGACAGGTCTTCAAGGCTACATCCCGTATCCTCACAGAGCTGCTGTACGAATGTTCGAGCTGGTCGTCCTGCTTTTGCTCGGCCATATGCGAGGGTCCATAGGAGTACATCACTTATGAGCTCGACCCCGCTTCTGCATGTCTGGTCGTCCTGCTTTTGCTTGGCCATATGCGGGGGTCCATAGGAGTACATCACTTATGAGCTCGTCCCTGCTTCTGTAGCAGTGTCCTGCATGTCTGGTTCGTCTAGCTGGGATAGTTTTCGTGATGGGAGGCAGGTGGCCGTATAGTTGGTGCCTTGTGGGGTGTTGCAGCCAGGACTTGTTCAATATTGATCGCAACATTCTTGTGCAATTGCCGTCTAGCTTTTTCTCCAGCCGTTTAGTTAGCGTCCAAGTAGTGCATCCATATAGCAGTATCGATGCGACCGCGACCGGGAAAAAACTGCGTTATTTAATAAACATGCTTATATACAAACACACACGCATACACACACACACACACACACACACACACACACACACACACACACACACACACACATCTCTCTCTATATATGTATATATATATATATATATATTGGGTTGTATCAAACACAGTTTCACTTTATAATTACTTGAGAGTTTATTGGATATCACTTGAGAGTTCCTTTCGGCTTTTTAGCCTATTGTAATGGTCTAAATATGGTTTTCTTGAATTTCTCTTTCTTCCTTTCTAACTATTTTTAAAGAAATAAGACTGAAAATTAATAATAAATCAATTATTTATTTCCAATTCTATTGTATTTAACATCTCGCATTCTTTTTATCTAAGATTTTTTATATAAGATTATTTTAAAAGCGGAAGATCTTTGATCGGTATATACAACATGACTATATTTATAATATAAAATCATATACAACATTACTATATATTTAAAGAATCATAGACATTATATATATATATATATATATATCGATAGATTGATACACACAAAAATCATATACATTAGTATATGTATGTATTTTTTCTTTTTTTCATCATACAACGTGTGAAAGCCCGTGCGATATCCTGCCCTCATTAGCCGCCAACCAGGGTGATAACACAGTTTCGGTAGCTCAACATATATATATATATATATATATATATATATATATATATATATGTTGTTAGTAATTGAAAGTATATGTATAAAGATGTTTGATTAAATAATAGAGACACATTTTGTCTATGTAATTTTATTAAGATCTTTTCAAGTTTCCTGATAAGTGTCTTGGTTTCAGGTTGGAATTGGTGGATGAATTTATCAAAATTGTCTCGAGCGCTTTCGAACCTTTCGTAGGCCATCTTTATACATGCAAGCAACCACTGATGATGGTCAATGAAAAGTACGAAAGCGCTCGGGACAATTTTGGTAAATTCATTCACCAATTCCAACCTCAAACCAAGACATTTATTCGGAAACTTGAGAGGATCCAAAGAAGATTTTAAAGACAAAATGTGTCTTTCTTACTTAATCAAACATGCTTAAATGAAAGACTGCTGGCCAACGATACATAGTATAAAAATGTGTGCAAATCTTTTAAAGATATATCGGTATGTTGCATATATTTGAATATATATATAGTCATCCACAGACAGATCTGTTTCGTTCTATCAGAACTCATCAGTGTAGCTTGACAGTATCTTCCCGTAGCTGGGTTCGAAACCCAGTTGACTAAAATGCCAAGCCAAAGCTTCTAACCATTCAGCCACGAGGAGATATTAGCTGCGAAGTAAATTTTAAATGGTTATGAATCACAATTACTATTATTTACATACATCCGTTCAACGGTTGCCGAGACCTCAATTCATCTACGAAGAGTCTTGCAATAGACGCTAACGGCAACACGATTACTTCTTCGCCAGAGAACTCAACCCCACCGGGGTACGGGAGTATATATATATATATATATATATAGAGAGAGAGAGAGAGTATTACGAAATATTTCTAAAAATTATATATATTACTTTATATAAAAAAAATATAAGCAACATTACAACATTATCTTTAAAGTCTTATATACAACATTTTTATTCATATATTTTTTAAATCATATACAGCGTATATTTAAAAAAATCATCTACACTACTATATACATACCTTATAATTATATTAAACATTATATATATATATATACTTACAAAAATTATATACATTACATTATAAAAATAAGTGGAAAGATGGATAAATCAAACTCTTACAAAGGTTTAGTAGTTGTGATACTTCATTCTTTTATTCCAAAGAACTTCCTCAGACATATATATATATATATATATATATATATATATATATATCATCATGTCATGCCGCTAGCACGGATATCCCTGACCCTCTCTCGCCACTTCTCCCTATAGTTCATCGCCTCTGTTAGGTCTTCAGGGTTACATCCCGTTTCCTCACATAGCTGCTGTATGTATGATCGAGCTGGTCGTCCTGCTTTTGCCAGGCCATATGTGGGGGTCCATAGGAATACATCACTTATGAGCTCGTCCAACTGCTGGAGGATATATATATATATATATATATATATATATATATATATATATATATATATATATTACTACATAATATTACAATTTATAATATTACTATATATTATAATCAGTGCAGCATTACTATATATCTTTAAAAGAATCACATTCTAATTTGCTATATACATATCTTAAAATCCTATATATATATATATATATATTTAGATGGCTATATACATTACTATATGTTTAAGAATATTTACAAAAGTAATACGTATCTTAGGAAGAATGATATACCTCATTCCAACGTATATTTTAAAATTATATACAACATTACTATATTTATTTAAGTAGCTATATACATTACTATATGTTTAAGGATATATGCAACGGTTTGTTTTGGTTTGGTTTCTTTGTTTTAATGGCATATCAACCTTTGTAGGTTATTTAATGCCAATGCCTTTCTCCGAGAAGAAGAGTAGTGGTACTATTTAACCCATAGCTGGGAGGATAAGGAGGCTCATACCTTTCCCAAGGGTATTTACCGAAAAGTGGACGTAATAGCCAGACTGGAATTCGAACACGCTTATTACGATTCCGCAATCCATTGCTTTAACCATTACACCACGAGGATACCCCCTATATGCAACGGTTATACGCATCTTGAGAAAAAATTATATACATAATTCCTACGCATATTTTAAGATTATATACAACATTACTATATCGTTAAAAACATTCTAACATTACTATGTATTAAAGAAAAAAATATATGTATTTACCCAAACCCTTCGCCACGTGAAGGGTATGACACAAGGTCATTTTTTATGCTAAGTTTAACAGGTTTAATTCAGAAATTTCCTTCTCCTAGATCAGTTGAGATACCAAGGTTGAATATTCTGATCTGCTCTCCATTTTACCTATAACTGAAAGGAGAATAGTCGGATTTATACCTTTTCCAAGGGTATTAGGGCTATGTGAAATGAAAACAGCTTTATTTATTTTGTGACATCGTGTCCATTTCTTACGACGGTAAATATCCCACCACGAGCACCTCTTGTCGGCGCACACTCACACGCTCACACACACACTCACACACACACACACACACACACAGACGCACACACACACATATATATACACACACATTTATGCATACATATCTCTATATGCCTCTCTCTCTCTTTCTCTCTCTCTCAATATAAATATATATATATATATATATATATATATATATATATATAATGTTTCGAAAGTCACATTTCTCGGCATGTAATCATAACCTCCTGGTAAGAAGTGGTCACGTGGGAGTTATCGAGTTTTCTCACAGAAAATTTTAATGGCGTCAATAAAAGTTTCAAAAACAAACAAAAACGAAAACAAAAATGTCAAAGATGAAAGGATAAAAAAAGGAATCTATTTCTAACTGAACAGTTTCCAGAAACTTTAAAAGACGCTTAGCAACTCTTCGTAGAGAGACGCACGATATTTGTTTGGAAATAAGCCAGCCATTTTCATTATCTTGAAAACTGGTTGTGCAGCCTTGATGCAATCTCCTTCGAAAAGTCGGAGAACCGAAGGAGAAAAAAAGTCAAATCAACAGAGACATAATAGATATAGAATTTTTTTTTTTTTTAAGCTTTAAAAGAAAATTAAAGTGAAATACGTAATTCAACTTGATGATTATTAGGTGTGTGCAAAACTTTTTGGCTATTTTTAACTCTAGAAAATGAATAAAAGTTGAAAATTTAGTTTTCCAACAGACATGCGATGGGTAAATTGTCGATATTTGAAATTATTAATCTGATGTTTGTTTGTTTCAGGAATTGTCTACTGTGCAGTAAACTAGAACCAGTTGGGCACTGTCTATAAGTAAAGCGGCACCATGACGCAATTCATTCTTCCAGAAATTTGAAAATGGTACTCTGTACTGCTTGGCGTTTACGGTCGGTGTTTAATATGAAGATGTCTAATATGAAGAGTGTATGATTTTCTTATCTGGCAGGTAGCGCTACACAAGATGAGAAAGGGACTGTTTTTATTACAAGTAGGAAGACGGGCGGGTTTCAATCCCCGCTTGGAGCGTCCTGCGTGTCTAGCCACATTTATGTGTTGTGATACAACCTTTGCCGTACAGCAAAGGTTTTGAACAAACTCAAGTGTCCTCTCAAACCGAATATGTTTTTTTAAATAATTTTTTTTAGACAAGAAAAATTTCTGCCAGGTTCAAATGGATGGTGAATCCACAGAACAAACGTTGGCATGCTCTGCCCCGACAAGATATACTGGTATTGAGGAAAATCAAACATATTGTCGACATCATGCAGTTTACGGTGGTCACTAGCGATGGCGACGTCATGTCTTCAATCATCTTCCCAAATAATCTCAGTCTCAACATGGAGACCTACATCAAGTGCCTGGAAGAGGTAGTGTTTTCTTTGATCGAAACAGTGGCTACTCTAAGACACTATGCCTGGCTAAAGGATCCTGTGTGCCATGCAACACAATCAGGAATACTCAGTCTTAGGTATCAGAAAATTTCTGCAATCACATTACCCCCAACATTGGCCCAGTCAGTTGGGGTTGTAGAATATACCGACTGTATCTCTGCAGAGAGGTAAGTCTCCCCCAACGAGTGTCCAGGGTATGACACTAAACAATCTAATGGAGGCTCCAGTAATGATCGAGCTTTGGGGAATGCGGAGTACCCTTTTATTGTCATAGATTCCAGGTCTGGCCCGGAGTGGTAACACCTGATAGTGTTCTTTCTATGGATCAAATAGAACTAAACTGTATACTTATATTAAACTTAATTGCTTGATATTGAACTATTTTTGACATTCAAAATGTATACTTATGTTAAACTGAATTGTTTGAAATAGAACTGTTTTACATTTAACTGCGTGTTGACAAAAACTTTACTTATGCTAAATTGAATTTTTTGAAATAGATTTGTTTATATCTATAAAAATGGATTTGGCCTTAGATAACCCACAATGGTTGATATGTCATAAAAACCAAACCAAAACTTATAACATTTGACTGTATAACTCCCCAGATTGCATTTCCCTTGATAATTATGTGTAGGCCGCCGTTGAGTGAGAGACCGACAAAACTCTGTGCACCACCAAAGATGAACTGAAGGCCGCGGTAACGGCAAAATCTACCCAGAAGACCATCGGAAAGGCCTGCAGGAGATTCCAAATTCATCTACAGGCCGCGGTTGAAGCCAGTTGCGATTTGTTTGAATAAATTTAATCTATACTGTATCAAGATATTCACTAGAAATTTTGGTAAATTCGTCCGTTAAAGTGAAACGACAATTTATCCATTGCACCCTATATATATATATATATATATAGTATTCGGTCCAGTTAAACCAGAGTTGGGAGTAATTCCTTCAGGACAAGAAAAACATTCAGGAGCTGAACATTTAAATTTTCCAGGTGGAAAGCTCAATGTAATTTACAGAGCAATATTATGATATAACAGGACTTCTTCAGATCCCATGGATCTGAAGAAGTCCTGTTATATTTTTCTTCGTGTTTTTGGTTTACACCAGAAACTGAAAAACAGGATGGAAATAAATTTATAATCCTAAATTAACCGGTCTTTGTTTTTTTCTTAAAGATATATATATATATATATATATATATGTATGTATATACGTGGTGCTTTCGATAACTTTCCAGCCTTTTTTTGTACAGGTATTTAAAATTGTCGTAGACTCTTGAAAAGTCAGTATGTTATTGCTATACATCTTATGAGATAACTGAACAATTTTTATGATTTCTGGTTTAAATGAACACCTACAGCAGCAATTGGAATATACCCTACTAAAGCCTGATTGTCAAAGCTAGTGAATTTAAAAAAGGTAATCTGGACGTAAGGACACTTTAGAAGAACGATATGCAATAAAATTCTGTTTTAAAGTTGGAAAAATGCTGCCGCAGAAACGTATGGAATGCTTCAGACTGCTTTTGGAGCATCTTGCATGAATCGAGCATCAGTCTTTGAGCGACATAAGAGATTCAAGGAAAGTAGGGAATCTTTAAGGGATGATGAGAGGTGTGGGAGGAGAAAGGGTGAGGGTTACGGTTACTATGTTGAGGTTTTAAGGGAGTTCAGGAAGAGATTCCGTCGGAAGAGGCTAGCACTCTTCCAATCGGGTCAGTGGCATTTTCACCAGGACAATCCAGCAGTCCACGACTCCATCCTTGTCACAGGCTATTTGACCAAGATGGGAATCAAGACAGTACCTCACCCTCCCTATAGTCCAGACCTTGCTTCCTGTGACTTTTGGTTATTCCCTAAGCTCACAGGCTGTCGTTAAGAGATAATTGAGGAGATGAAAGAGGCTGTGACGATGGTCATTCATACGCTCACACAAGGGGAATTCTATGGGGCCTTCTAGAAGTTGTTGGAACGGTAGAAAACTTCGAAGGGGACTAGAGTTTCATGTGTGTACTATCAATAAAAGTGGCCATACGAAAAAAGTCTGGAAATGGAATGCTTCAGACTGCTTTTGGAGCATCTTGCATGAATCGAGCATCAGTCTTTGAGTGACATAAGAGATTCAAGGAAAGCAGGGAATCTTTAAGGGATAATGAGAGGTGTGGGAAGAGAAAGGGTGAGGGTTACGGTTACTATGTTGAGGTTTTAAGGGAGTTCAGGAAGAGATTCCGTCGGAAGAGGCTAGCACTCTTCAAATCGGGTCAATTGTGTTATTTAATGATCTTCGTTTCTTGTCATCCACAGACAGACTGTTTAGGTGTATCAAAACTCATTTGTATAGTTAAACACGTAGGACGCTTCAAGCTGGGATTGAAACCACCCCAAATTTAGGTTAGACTAAGTATCATACCGCTCAGCCATCAGTCGACATACGTCAGCTCGGAAATAATAAGGCATTATGTAGTAACTTACGCTTGTTTACGTTATGCCTAAGTGGATACCGGAGTGCTCAATTCTTACGAAGAGCTAACTTTTATTATATACTGCTCCTATATGAGTAATAAAATTTTGTAATTTTTAGTTGAGAAAAAAAATTAACTTAAAAAAATGATTAGTCTGTCTCCGATAAACTATATATTTATTCAAATGTTGTTTTTTTCGTTTTCATTTTTGAGGACGCATTCATATTTATACGATTTAAGACAATATCTCTTTTCTTTTGCATATTAGAGGTAGTCAGTTTTTTTAAGTAATCGCACAGACACTGCTCTCTGATCATCGGCTGAGGTGCCGATCCAAAATCGATTCCATCCAAAACATGTTTTATTCTATTTATCATATAAATCCAATGAACAAACAACAACGTCTCGTTTTGGATAAAGACAAACTATTTCTGTTCGTCACTGTGTAACATCACTGGGTCTCGACGAGATGAAGAGGTGATATGGACTTCGTAGAAAAGGAATTAAGTCAGATACGTGGTCATAGAAAAAGATACCAATCAGTTCCTCTCCGGAGACAAATAGGAAATGAAAAGATGGCAAGGACTTCATAGAAAAGGGAGTAAAAAAAATCAGATACGAGGCCACAGAAAAAACCTCTTACTTTATTAGTGTGTTTCAGGCTAACTAGGGGTCGTTCTCGATTCAGGAAGACACGACGTGGGATTTTTGAGCCGATCAAGGAAAGATCCTTTCGTCTCATGGTGGCGTGAGGTAGTTTCGTTGGCTCCGAAATTTAAGCTCCTTACATTTTCTTGGTCGGTTAGGAACTGATTGACTCGCTGAACCCTTTTTGAAAATCACAAACTCCCGCATGACTATTTCTTGCACTTACCGTGAGAGTTCCGTCGTAGACTTCTCGTTGTAGGTCATCCTTTCATCGGGGACAGAAGGTTGTTATTCTTTGTTTACTACGTTTTAACTGTCAGCTTTTCGACGTTCTTCGAGTAAATTTACTGTGGAATTAGCAGTGAAAAATGTCATTTGAGATGTTCTGTATAAATGTGAACAACTACAATATTAAGATGGTATTCAAGAGAGGGTCTGCGCGACGCAAATATCTCCACAGAACGAAACCGCAAATAGAAATTAATGTCTCCTACAACCAATGAGATATTAATCATTACTATATATGATTTTTTAAAAACTTTGGTCATATTGCCATTTTTTATCCAGATATTTAGGTAGATAACTACAAAACGCTATTTGCAAAACCTAGAATCCGTATTGGAGAATAAAACCCACAAAAGGCTCTGGGATTTTGAGACACAGACGGATAAACTCATTCCGTTCAGTCGGTCGAGGTCGTATGAGATAGATTCCCGGAAGCCGGCACTCATGTCACGCGCGCTAAGACCGGCATCCTCGAGTCTCAAAGGGCCGTTCCTCAGGCTCTCAACCTTCTCGTCTGGTGGGAGGCAGAGACAAATAAAACCCTTTTTTTAGAGGAATGCCGACGGGCCTCGAGGCATTTTTGTGCACGCCAGGCACGCTCGCCCGTTCGGTGGGATGTAAGACAAATACCGAGGATTGTGTATGCAAAATAGAGGTGAAAGGTTACACTATCGAGAAAAGAAGGAGAAAGAGGATCCGTCAACATCAAAAATAGCCCGGATGCATCAATACGAAGACTCGAAGACATCAAAAATAGCAAAGAAAGACTGCGGTCAGTAACAGGACAGATAACATAAGGAGAAATAAAGTAGCAATAACTAGGAAACAGAAATAGGGGAGAAAACAACTGTTTAGGAATTTTAAAAGACAAACTTGCAAAATCCCTTACAAGAAAAACTGGACACGGCTACAAAAGAAAAACCCCTTAGAGAGAAACGGAATCTCTTCCAAGAACAGCACAAAACAACGCCATACATATTTACCAACCCCTCTGCTCGGGCAGGATATGAGACAAAGTCAATTTTTAAGCAGAGTTTAACAGGTTTGAATTCAGATTTTTCCTTCTCCTGGAGTAGTTTTCTAATCAAGGCTGAAGAACCCAGTCTACCCTACTATTTACCCATAAAAACAACGCCATAAAGATATTATGTTAAAGCGAAAATAAATAAGACGCAACTGAAAAGCAAGTGTAGATTATGTGGCAATAAACACGAAAGGATTAATCACATAATAAATGAATGCAGCAAACTAGCACAAAGGGAGGATAAGACTAGACAAGACTGGGCATGAAAGGCGATCCACTGGGAATTGTGCAAGAAATTGAAATTTAACTTTACAAACAAATGGTAAATGCACAAACTAGAATTCGTCACGGAGAATGAGATGCATAAAATTCTCTGAGACTTTGAGATTCAAATACATCTCTTAATCCCGGCCAGAAGACCAGACGTAATGATAATTGGTAAAAAAAAGAAATTAAATAAGAAAAAAAGGAGAAAGAAAATGTACCGATTAGTGGACTTTGCCGTTCCGGCGGATCAGAGAGAGAGAGAGAGAGAGAGAGAGAGAGAGAGAGAGAGAGAATCAATGAAAACGAAAAGAGAGAGAAGTACTAAGACCTTGCTAGAGAACTAAAAAACTAAAAAAGCAGTGGATTATGAGAGTAACGGTGATACCAATAGTAATTGGTACACTTGGATCGGTCCCCAAAGGCTTGGAAAGGGTCCGAAAAGATTAATAAAGAATATGTAGACAAAAAATGTCTATAATGTGCAAACAAATATATATATATATATATATATATATATATATATATATATATATATATATATGTAACATATAGGCCTTTAACAGGCCGTGTAAGTTCGTGGATTTCAAAAACAGGATGCAGCTGTGTCTAAAGGAAAGCAAAAGACAACGGAAATGCCACGTGAATTGCGTGGCTGGTTTGCCGGATGGAAGTATGACCAAGGGGTGCGTGGGCGTCTGAAATATCCATAACAATCCCGGGATACAGTGTAGAGAGCAGAGAAACTAAGCGTTACGTCGTTCTGGGTGTTGGCCCGGGGGTGGCCAAACGGCGCGTGGTTGAGAGGTAGAGAAAAATTCAAATGTACCAGACTAGCTAATGTCGAAAGTGAATATGACCCCAGAACGAAGAAGAAACGAAGATGATTAAAATTTTCGAGTCGGCCCTGTGCCAACCTCGTGGAGGCAGGGTGAAAAAGTTTGACTCTCTGAATACATCGTATCCCAACCTGGTATAAATCTTAACAGTTCTGGACTCTCTTTCCTTGGCAACCATTTCAACTATTTCGTAATAAATAAGAGACATGAATATTTTTATATACACATTCATTGTTTCCTTCTTCTCTGCTATGCAACATATATATATATATATATATATATATATATATATATGTGTGTGTGTGTGTGTGTGTGTGTGTAGTTGCCGTCAACTACACAAGAATGCTGTGAGCAATATTGAACAAGTCCAGGAGACAGCACCCCACAACGCAGCAGTTGTACGCCCACTTACCACCCATCACGAAAATTGTCAAAGTTAGAAGAACCAGACATGCGGGACACTGCTGGAGAAGTAAGGACGAACTCATAAGTGATGTACTCCTGTGGACCCCTTCGCGTGGACGAGCAAAGGCAGGACGACCAGCTAAACCTACATACAGCAGCTCTGTTCCGACACGGGATATAGTCCTGAAAACCTGCCGGAAGCAATGAACGATAGAGAAGGGTAGCGAGAAAGGGTCAGGAATATCTGTACTGTTGGCGAGACATGATGATGATATATATATCGTCATCAGGATGACGGGCAGCTAGCACGGATTTCCCTCCCCTCTCTCTCTCCATCTCCCTCTCGCCATCCGTCTTTATCATCCATGGTTTCCGGCAGGTCTGGTAGGGTACATCCTGTGTCCGCACAGAGCTGTTGTAGATAAGTTCTAGCTGGTCGACCTACACTAGCGTATCCGTGTGAAGAGGGCTTTAATGAGTAACTCCTTGCTTCTTCAGCAGTGTACCGTATGTCTTGTTCGTCTAATTTGGACTATCTTCAAGATGGGTGGTTGGTGGCCGTACAACTGCTGTTTTGTGGGATGTTGCTTCCAGGATTTGTTCGATAGAGATCGTACGATCAGTGTGCAATTTCCGTCAAGCTTTTTCTCTATACACTTAGTCAGCGTCCAAGTGAGGCATCCATACCGTAGTACGGGCACAACCACTGCTTGAAAATCATCATGAAATTGCGCTGTTGGCATGGACTTTTCCCTCTCTCTTGTCTCCATTCATCTCTATCATCCATCACTCTGTGCAGGTCTGTGTCTGCACAGAGCTGATGTAAATAAGTTCTTGCTAATCGGCCAACACTAGCACATCCCTTTGCAGGGATCTATTGAAGAACGTCACTTATGAGTTCGTCCTTGCTTCCCGGATGTCTTATTCGTTTGACTTGGATCGTTTTAGAGATCGGAGGTAAGTGGCCGTACAGCTGTCGTTTCGTGGGTTGTTGCTTCCAGGATTTGTTCAATATAGCTTGTAGCATTTTTGTGAAGTTCAAATCAAGCTTTTTTTTAAATATATGCGTTTTGTCAGCGTCCATGTGGTGTATCCATTCCAATATACAATTGGGGCTAAAAGAATTGAAGAATTATTGCTGCGAAGAACGTTTATTGCGAGTCTTTGAAATCGCCAATTAAACTCATGGTGGGATTATTCTAAGAAATCAGCAGTCTTTGAATCAAACTTTTTAAGTAAGGAGACTGGGGGTTCACAGACGTTTTAAAAGAGGAACAAAAGTGAAAATACAAATAGCAAAATTTCTTTTGTATTTTTTAATTGTTTTTAACAACTTTTGACTTTTGGTCATCGTTTGGAGGAAAGTGTTTTGGCGGAAAATTCTTTTAATTGTAGAAATTGTTATTTTTAAAAAGCCTATATATTTCATAAAAGAAGCAATAACAAAATGATGACCTATCATATTTAATTGTTGAATGAAAATTATATATATATATATATATATATATATATCATCATTTCGTGATGTCAGCACGGATTTCCCTGACCCTCTCTTGCCACCCATCTCTATCGTCCATCCCTTCCGGCAGGTCTTCAAGGCTACATCTTGCACTGAGCTGCTATAAATATGTTCTAGCTAGTCATCCCAAAATCTCGCGTCCGTGTAGAGGGGTCCACCGGAGCACATCGTAGGTGGCCATACAGTTGCTGTTTTGTTGTCTCCAGGACTTGCTCAATACAGCCCGAAGCATTCTTTCGTAATTGCCGCCAAGCTTCTTTTTTTCATACACTTAGTTGGTGTCAACGAGGTGCATCCATATAACAGTAATGATATAACCGCTGCTTGGTAAAAACTGCGTGGAAGCAATATCAGACGAAACAACATTTGTATAGCCACCTACCTCCTATCTCAAAAAACATCCAAATAAGACAAACAAGCCAAGCTGGACACTGCTGAAGAAGCGAGAACAAAATCATCAGTGACGTTCTCTTATGGACCCCTTCATATTGACGTGCCAGTATTGGACGACCAAGAAGAACACATCTACAACAATTCTAGGGATAAATGGCGAGAAAGAGTCAAGGAAATCCGCCCGAACATCACGCTCCCCCATAGAGGTTGAGCACCCTGGCGAAGGAATTTTCGGTTGCTGAAATAATGCAAAGCTCTTCGAACGAATTGAGCACTTTGGTATCCGGTAAGGTATAAAATGTAAACGAACGAACGCCGCAGCTGCTACATAATACCATATAATTCCCTAGCCGATGAGTTACGCTTGTTGGCCGAGTGGTCTGACACGTAAAGTTGGGCGGGTTTCGATCCCAGCATCAAGCATCCTACGTGTCTAGCCACACTGAAGAGTTATGATACAACGAAACAGTCTGTCCGTGGATGAATATATATATATATATATATATCGTCATCCACAGACAGATCTGTTTCGTTCTATCAGAACTCATCAGTGCGGCTAAACATATTAGCTTCCCGTAGCCGGGATCGAAACCGGGTTGACTCAAACGCCAAGCCAAGCCAAGCCTCTAACCCTTCAGGCACGAGGAGCCATTAGCTGCGAAGTAAATTTTAAACGGTTATGAATAACAATTACTATTGTTTACATACATCCGTTCAACGGCTGCCGAGACCTCAATTCATATGCATGAAGAGGCTTGCAATAAACGCTAATGGCAACACGATTACTTCTTTCGCCAGAGAAAAAAAAACAACAAACTTTGGTTTGGTTTGTAATGATTTGCTCTCTTTGTATAATGGTATATAAAACTATTTGGCATACAAGGATTTTGTATATATATATATATATATATATGTGTGTGTGTGTGAAAACATAAAACATGTAGTGGATGAATTTAAGATAATTCTTAGCATTCTCTTCATGTTTGGAGTGTTCATTTTCAAATGTATATGATGTAAAAAGTGTTCGACATTCTTATTTTAATTGGTGCAATATTTGCTATGAATTTAAAGATCTTTTAGAAACGTTACAGAACTTGAAAAAATTAATGTCTTTGTGCGTCCACACACACACACCCACACACACGCACACATATATATACATATATATATGTATATTTAGGCAGCATTTCTTCGTTAATGCAAATTTCATTAAACATAATAGACATTTTATGTCTACATATTTTCTTCTGGATCCGTTTGAATTCCCGTATTACTTTTATCGTATTCGGGGGGAATTGATTTTTGTATTGTCCATAGTTGTATGTATCCCTAGTACTTTCTGCCCGACTTTGGGCCATCATCAGGGGAGGATCTATTACAAAATAATAATAATATATAATAATAATAATATATATGTTGGTTTAACCTCAACTACCCTGTCGAGGAGACTTACAATGTACCTTTCTGACACAAGTTCAATAGCTCAGCATTTAAAAAGACATTCATGCCCAACAACACAACTACGAAAAATTCTCACCGACAACACAACAATATTAGAACATCAAAATAATAAACAAAAACTTCAGATTCTCGAAGCACTACGTATTAGAAACCTGCAACCAACACTTAATAGAATTAATTTTCGAACCAGTGCTAATGTACTTAAATGTCTTTAGCTACTGGCACTAATTATAGAATTACATTTAAAAGCAAACACCATAATCTTCAACGGCATAGTCGCCCTGATACAGTAGTAATATGCTAAAACAAAAGTTACATCACTTTTGTAATAGATCCTCCCCTGATGATGGCCCAAAGTCGGGCAGAAAGTACTAGGGATACATACAACTATGGACAATACATAAATTAATCCCCCCCCCGAATACGATAAAAGTAATACGGGAATTCGAACGGATCCAGAAGAAAATATGTAGACATAAAATGTCTATTATTTTTTAATGAAATTTGCATTAACGAAGAAATGCTGCCTAAATATACATATATATGTTGTATAGTCATATGCGACAGCTATACACATATACATGCAGAATACATATTGACGCAATGATAAAGACGAGCGACACAGTTCTTAGAAAAATATACCTCTCACTTTATTTGAAAGGTTCGAAAGGGAGTTGGGGACCGAATAAAACTGCAATATATTGACCCCCCCACACTTATGGCCATCAGCGTTGTGTCTTTCTCGTTCTCTAGGGCTGCTCAACCGGGGGTCTGAGTGTGGGCTTTCTCTACCGCGTCTTGTCACTAACTGGTCTGGTCTCCAAACTCAATCAGGGGTCTCAAAGGCCCCTTCTGCCGGGTGGTGGCTTTCTCTACCACATCTTGTCTCTAACTTATGTGATCTCCAACTCATATGGCTTCCTGTCCTCAACGAGTTGTCCCATTTTTTCAGCCAAGTCCGCCTACGTGATTTCTTCTCATAACTGCCATCTGAATGTGTCACTTCCTCCCGGTGCATCACTTTGGAATGGCATGTTTGGCCGGGTCGAAGGTCAATATACAACATATATATATTAACGTCTTTCTGTGTAGTTTACATATATATATATATATATATACATATATATATATATATATATATATATATATATATATATATATGATGTATGCTGCATGCTGCTTTTGATGATGCAATTTTATCATATATGAACAGATATGAGGCTCTATTCTATTCATTCTAATGCTCTGCAGCCAAACATCTGTGGATATATATATATATATATATATATATATATATATATATATATATATATATATATTAAACAAACGGACGCTGCTGCTGTTATTGCTACATAAATACCTTAAGAATTCTCTTAGCTAACGTTGTACGCTTGTTTACCGAGCGGTCTGAGACTTAGTCTAACGTAAAGTTGGATGCGTTTCGATACCGGCTTCGAGCGTCCTACGTGCCTATCTGCACTGAAGAGTTCTGATAGAACGAAACAGTCTGTCTGTGGAGGACTATATATATATATATATATATATAGAGAGAGAGAGGCAGGCTTTGTTTTAAAAATAATGAAGTTATCATTTGAAATCTAATAAGAAAAATGTTGAGGTAAGAAGAATTTATGTTGAAATAGTGTTTTACAACAAAACACTGGAAACGTTCAAACTGAAAACTTCAAAATACAAACGCTACCAATAATCAAAACAATAATAATTAAACCAAACTCTTAACTCAAACTACACGACCCCTGATGACGACGAAAAGTATGGTCGAAAGCGCTTGGACAAAAGATATGAGACAATTTCTTTACCACCTGGATCCCAACACAAGAAAAATAGCAAGAAGACTTGAAAAAAGAAACAAAAAAAAAAAAATCCAAAATTATAAACTGTTCTATCGTCTTTAATAAAACTTGTCTTTATATATATATATATATATATATATATATATATATATATATATATATATATATTTATTATTTTGAAAATGCTAAAGTTATTATTTCAAAACTAATGAGACTTTTTCATGGTGTAAGAAAAACGTTGAGGTAGTGGGTATTAAAGTTGAAATGTCTAAAATAATTCCTCGTTTCGTTTCAAGACAGATCTCGTATATTATCGGGAGATTAACTTCCAACTGCCATGCTGATTACGATCAATGGGAACTTTCTGCAAATTAATTGGGGTTCATTACACCGTTTAATTCTCATAATGAAAGTGGTTAATTAAATTTTTCGTATGATAATTCTACGAAACAGTGCGCATAATGTTTGGGGAGAGAGACGCGTGTGAGCGCGCTCTTTCGAACATACACACACATACGTACACACACATACACACACAGAAGCACACACCGATACACTCTCACACTCACACACATGCACACAAATACACACACACACACACACACACACACACACACAGACTCACTCTCCCACTGTTACCCTCACACATATACGCACACATGCACACATACACACTCTCACATACGTACACGCAAACACACACTCACATTCATACATACATAAACACCCACTCAAACATACATGCAAAGTCATACACGTATACACACATTCATACACTCACACGATATTTACGATCCTATATTACAGGTTCAGAGTAGTTTCTTTGTTTTATGGTATGCAAACTGCCGAGTATTTGTCGCTGCCTCCCACCAG
This sequence comes from Sepioteuthis lessoniana, assembly GCA_963585895.1. NCBI lineage: Eukaryota > Metazoa > Mollusca > Cephalopoda > Myopsida > Loliginidae > Sepioteuthis > Sepioteuthis lessoniana. The sequence continues at coordinate 62,394,406 of OY757935.1, read as the reverse complement.
ACACGACTTGACACAAGGTCAAAAGCCCGAAGGCCGAATGCAAACTGCCGTGGGTTATTCAATGTCAAATACATCCTTGTCGAAGGACAGTATTATCATTATTATCATTAATATTTACTCCTTTAGAGTTTTTTGCATCATCGCCAGCTGATGGTTTTCCACTGAAGTTTGAGTGATAGCAAGTCTCCTCAAGTCTCCAGGACTCTTCTCAGTATTCTGGCTCTTCTCAACAATGTTGTAGTTTGGATGGTCTCCACCACTCGTCCTCCAGCTTCCAAGTCCTCCAGTTCCTTTAATAGTCCTTTAGTTACTGTACTGAATGCACCAATCACGATTGGTATAATCGTCACCTTCGTGTTCCACAGCTTTTTTAATTCCCTAGCAAGGTCTAGGTACTTATCCTTCTTTTCACTTTCTTTCAGTTTTATTCTGTTGTCAGCCGGTACAGCAAAGTCGACAATTTTGCAAGTTCACTTTTTTTTTTGGTTGTTGATTACTATAAGGTCTGGTCTTCTGGCTGAGATTAGGCGATCCGTTTGTATGTCAAAGTCCCATAAAAGTTTGTGTATGTCATTCTCCAGGATAGCTGCTGGGTGGTGCATATACCATTTGTTCGTATGGTCAAATTTAAATTTCTTGCACATCTCCCAGTGGATCCCCTTGCCCACCTAGTAGTGTCTAATCTTATACTCCTTCTGTGCTAATTTGCTGCATTCGCTTATTATGTGATTGATGGTTTCATCTCTATCACCACATTTGCTATTTTGTTGCGTCGTATCTATTCTCGCTTTGATTTGATTGTTTCTTATGGCGTTGTTTGTGCTGCTATTAGGAGAGATTCTGTTTCTCTTTTAAAGTTTCCCGTTCTTAGCCACCTCCAGGTTTTCTTGTGCGAGATGATGTTTATTAGTTGTTTAAAGCACTCATAGAGTTGTTTTTCTTCCAATTTTTGTTTTCTAGTTATTGTCATTCTGTTGGTCACTGTGTTGTCAGTATCGTTTCAGTCCTCCTTCGTGTTTTTCTATGTAGTCCTCGAGTCGTTGTATTGATGCGTCAACACTGTCTTCAATGCGAGAAAGTCCTCTTCCTCCTTCCTTTCATGATACATATAGTCTGTCAACGTACTCTTCGTGAGTTTTTCACCCTAGCTGATGGCCTTTCACTGGAGCTTTTTTTTTACTACCTTCTTATATCAACCATAAAAAGAAAAGAACGTATACGATATTGATATAATGTCTATAATAGAGATCAAATTCATTAGATAGTTTACTTAAAATAGAATATACTGACTGCATCTCTGTACCATATATATATATATATATATATATATATATACTTACAAAGTTTCAATTCTGTAGAGTGTGATAATAAATAATCGCAAATAATGTTTTTTTGCATAATGAATATTAAAACAGATAATAAATTCTGGTACCTTTTGCTTGAAAGAAAATTATCATTCCGTTTTTAAAAATTGTTTGAAAGTGTACTTATATATCTACTAATGTATATATATATACATATATATATATATATATATATATATATGTATATATTCTCTTTAAAAAAAACAACAATCGGTCACATTAAGATAATAAATTTATTTCCATTCTGTTAAAAGCATTGATATAAATCAATACCATAAAATAAATAACAGGACTTCTTCATGTACCATAGCCATATACATGAATATGCAAAATATACATGGGATGTTCATATATATATACATAGAACATAGGAATCTCGAAACACGAAAAACACTTGCAACATCTCAGTTTAGGTACGAAACTTTTTATTACCTTTGAGTTTAAAGGTTTTTCGACATAAGGAGAGAGAGACACATTCTTTCTATTCTGTTTTTTCATCTGCCCCCTCCCCAACACGTGTGGCACCCGCCATAAAGGTCTCTGCGAGCAAGCGAAAGCCAACCGTCTTCTACTAACTGACTTTTTCAAAATCTCCCCAAATCCTCCGCGCGCTGTGTAGCCCCGTTTCCCATCTGGGCTATTGTGACATCTCTGAGTGATACGTCCGCTCCGTCCGTGCACGCGTGAACACCTGTGTTAATGTTGCACCTAAGTAACCCATGCACTGAGCCGAAAGGTTCTCAGCCTAACTAAACCCAAAGGCATAAAACGAAATCCCTCGGCCATTATATTACATCTCTACAGAGGGATAAGACTTCCCCGACTAGTGTCCTGGATATGACATTAAACCATCTGAGAGCGAGGCTCCAGCCTTGGAAATTTAGGGAATGTGGAGTACCCCTTCAGTGCCATCGCTCCTGGATCCACTCAGGTCCGGAGTTGTAGCACCTAACTGGTTCCTGTCTATGGATTAAATAGAACTAAACTGCATACTTATGGTGAACTAAATGGCAATGAAGAAGTGCTCCACATTCCCCAAAGCTCCAGCATTACTCGAACCTTATCATCAGATTGTTTAGTGTCATATACAGGACACTCCTTAAGGTGGGGGGGTCCCTTACCCCTGTGCAGATATGCAGTCGGTATATTCTACAGCCCCAAAGGATTATTATTGAATTGAATTATTAGTGTTCAATAGCAATAATTAGTTTTCAATTGCAATAATTGAAGCTATTTAACTGAGTAGAAACAATAGCAATATCAGAGTGCAAACAAATGAGTTTTAATATTAAATTGTCACTCTTACATAAAACTATTCGACTGTGTGCAAACAAATAATTAATAGTAAATAGAAATACTTATGTCAAACTGAAATACTTACAACTATTTGACTGTGTACAAAAGAAAGAGCTCAGGCACGTTTAAAATATCTACAAAATGAGTTTACAAATCATATATATCTAAGATACATGTAAAAACAGTATTTGGCATTAAATAACCTACAATGGTTGATATGCCATGTAACCTAACCAAACCAAATCATATATATTTGATATATACGTATAAAGAAGATTTGGCATTAAATAACCAATAATAGTTGATATGCCATAAAACCATGCCCAAACCAAATCATATATATTTAATATATATGTATAAAGAGGATTTGGCATTAAATAACCTACAATGGTTGATATACCATAAAACACAACCAAAACCAAATCATATATATTTAATAAATATGTATAAAGAGGATTAGGCATTAAATAACCTACAATAGTTGATATGCCATGTAACCTAACCAAACCAAATCATATATATTTAATAAATATGTATAAAGAGGATTTAGCATTAAATAACCAATAATAGTTGATATGCCATAAAACCCAACCAAACCAAATCATATATATTTAATATATATGTATAAAGAGGATTATGCATTAAATAACCAATAATAGTTGATATGCCATAAAACCAAACCAAACCAAATCATATATATTTAATATATACGTATAAAGAGGATTAGGCATTAAATAACCAACAATGGTTGATATGCCATAGGACCCAACGAAACTAAATCATATATATTTAATATATATGTATAAAGAAGATTTGGCATTAAATAACCTACAATGGTTGATATGCCATAGGACCCAACCAAACCAAAATGCCCTCTTAATTTTTTTTCTCCCCATTATTTCTAAAATCATTCAATTTAAATAATTTTTAAAACACAATTGCTAATTTAGATCTGATTAGGCAATTGAAAATTAT
>OY757935.1:62368271-62385771 GCA_963585895.1 Sepioteuthis lessoniana | reverse complement strand
TAGATATCACAGTAAAACAAACATATGTAGATAAGTGAATCTCAGTAAATATGATGTGATGTAAGAAGTAGGACTGTAAACGAGGTATCAATGTTTTAACCGTGTGGTTGGTAAATCTGTATACTCTAAACATTTTCACACCTTCCTCTGCCTTTTGCGTTGATTCAAAACTGGCCCACAGCCAATTCTTTTATTTAATTTCTTTGAAGTGCTATCAAGTCTGCCAAAGATGACAAGTATTTTTCGTTTCAACAGCTGCGGAAAATGGCAACGATTTTTCTTGGTTTTGATCGTCATTGCAAGCGGATGAATGTACTTTTTGAAAAGTAGAAAGACAGAGAGAGAGAGAGAGAGAGAGAGAGAGAGAGAGAGAGAGAGAGAGAGAGAGAGAGAGAGAAGAAGAAGAAGAAGAAGAAGGAGGAGGAGAAAGAAATAGTTTAGAAATTGTTGTGTATTCATCCCAAAAGACGGCATCTGTACTAGATTTTATTTATCTTTTCTTTTTAGATGAAATTTTATTTAGTTGGTGGTCTTTTTTTAAGAGTCTGAGTGACAGCAAGTTACCTTAGGTTTCCAGGACTCTCCTCAGTATTCTAGCTGATCTTAATAATATTTTGGCATTGATGATCTCGATTCTTCCACTGACTTCCAATTCCTCCGTTTTTTTTTCCAAGCCTGTAGAGACCGTTCCAAATGCACAAATCACAATTGGTATCAACCACCCTCACGCTCATGTTCCATAGTTCTTTGGCAAGATCCACGTGTTCGTCTATCCGATAACGTAAATGTGAAAATATATACGTAAAGAATTCCTTTATTAATTGAGATGACCCAGTCGGCTGGGGTTTTAGAATACACCGATTGCATCTCTGCAAAGTGTCCTGGATATAATATTAAACAATCTGATCGTGAGGTTTCACTAACGTTGGACCTTTGGGGAATGTAGAGTATCTCTTAATTGCCATCCCTCCCAGTTCCACTCTGGCCCGGAGTGGTAACACCTGATAGGGTCCTATCTATAGGTCAAATAGAACTAAACTGCGTAATTATGCTAAACTGAATTGTTTAAAATAGGTCTACTTTGGCATTTAAACTACGTACTTATGTTAAACTCAATTTGATAATTAATTTTTATTTTATTTTTATTTCATTTTTATTTATTGTGGACTTTTTGTCCTCATCTTGGTAGTTTTTGTGTAGTTTCTTCTTCACTACGTTTCGGCCAAATTTCACCTCTGACCTTCTTCAGGTGATTAAACGCGACCTCGGATAGGAATGCTGAGTCTTGTAACTGTATCCCCAGTAATTACTGCCTTCCATAGTTGTTGTCTATTGTCTCCTAAAGAGTTGTTATATAACGAAATACTCTGTCTGAGGATGACTATATACATATAATTTTTTTCTTAAGAATTAAATGAATATTTCGTACAGGAAAAAAAACCTAATTAGTGAGAGGGCAATCAAATACGTGAAAAAGCGTTCGATATTCGCATAGAACAAATGGAACAGCAGAATTTTGCAACAGAGGTTTCACCGAAAGGATCTTCAGGAAATTTTCTAAGCGTATTAAGAATTTGCATATATATATATATATATATATATACTAATTCTTAATACATATAAACAATATATATTCATGTAAACAATATATATGCCTATTCTTAATATATGTAAACAAAAACAATTGTGATACATAAGCGTTTAAATTTCCTTCGCTTACGCTAGTTTCCTCGTGGATGAATGGTAGAATCTTGGATTGGCGTTTGAGTCAATCGGGTTTCGATCCCAGCTGTCGAACCACACTGGAGAGTTCTGATAGAACGAAACAAATCTGTATGTGGATGACAATATATATATATATATGCTCCCCTCCCCCAGTAGGGTTGAGCTCTCTAGCGAGGGAAGTAAATGTGTTGCCTATAGCGTAATGCAAGGCTCTTCATATGAATCGAGCTCTCGGTAGCCGTTAATCTGAACGAAACAAATCTGTCTGTGGATGACAATATATATATATATATATATATGGAAGACGAACTCAACAGACCGTCATTCGGATATTATGAATTTATTTCAGCCGTTCACTCCATATGAGAAACTAATAAACACTTTTTTCATTAATTTACCAATCCAGTCATTAATATGAAGTTTGCTGGCAAATTTTTATGTGCTATATATATTTGCTATATATATATATTACTCTTACTGAGGAGAGCTAAAAGTGTTGGACTGAGTCACCAGACCAAGGGAGTTGGAATTTCAATCGAATTATTACATCTACCTTTGGATTAAAACCTTCGGAAATGCATGAAATTCCTTATCCTCCTAGCCACTGCTTAAGTAGAACCACGACTGTATTTTTACAAGAATGGGTTGGGCACTAAATAACCCACAAAGGTTGATATGCCGTTAAAACTAAGGTATAAAGTGCTTTAAATGTCAGTGCTATCCGACCTGAAACCGAGAAAATTCTCAGGAGATATCAGAACGGTTTTGGGAGAAATCAGTCCTCTTCTCAGAATATGACGATTCGCCAATGCGCTACGCTCAAAAGCACTTTTTTTTTGTAGATTTCTCCAAGACATTTGATTCCATAAGTTAAGCTGTAAGTTGGTAAGTCGTATTCGAAGGTTCCCTTTTCACCGTGGTGTAGGGAAGGGTGCAACTTCTTTCCCTGGATTGCTCCACTTTACCCTTGATCTGTACCTTATAATGCTGAGTGTTAAGCAAGGAGGTATCAAGTACGATAATCTGAATCTTTGGTATGACTCGACCTCAGATTGAACCATGGTCTCCCGGATCATTCTATACACAGAGGAAAATAAGCTGAAATACTTGCAGCATCATTATTTACGAACCACTCAGCACGAGCATGATGGGATACAAGGTTAATTCTTTAACCGAGTTTGGATTCAGCACTTTCTGTCTTTTAGACCAGTTGCCATAAGGTTAAAGAGCCTATCCTAACCTACTATTTATTCATAGCTACGGGAATAATAGATATATTCATAATTTTCCCAAAGGAATTAGCGCTATGTGCAATGCACACACACACACTCACACACGTATCGTCATCAACAGACACACTGTTTTTTTTTGTATCACAATTCTTCAGTGTGGTTAGACACGCGAGACGCTCCAAGTCAGGATCGAAACCCGCCTAACTTTACGTCAGGCTGAGGACATACTCCTAAGCCAAGCCTTCGACTCAAACCTCAGCTCAGGAATTAACTTATATCTATTAACTTTCGTTTACATTTTTGCGATCGAATACCGAAGTGCGCAACTCGTTAGAAGAGCTTTGCCTTACGCGAGTTGCAACAGTTAATTCCTTCACCAAATTGCTCAGCCTCCGATGGTGGGAGTGTGTACTGGGTGGAACGATAGAATTGTCGCCCTTGAAAAGACGATATGATTCCATTTCCGTTTAATGAAAACCGGTTTTCTTTTTTTTGTTGCAGACCATCTACTAGTTGGCCACAGCGATAGGAGCCTTCTATCATGTCTGAAAGTGACACAATGTTCAACGAGCGAGATCGGAGATGCGCCGCTGTACAACCATGCTCTCTACTGATCCATGTTATGACAACAGGACCATTGCCAGCACCCTCAAAGTGCAAATCCGGACGGTTCAACGCTTGAGGGAACAGCTCGACGTATCGGACAAACCAGATCTTGACTGAGAAGACAAAGAACCTCAGGCTAATCAAGTCCGTCAGGCCCCCCTCCTCCCTCAACCTGAACCCGCTGGACTACTTCGTTTGGTCATACGTCGAGAACATCACCAACATGACCTCCCACAACACCAAAGCCAGCCTGATCGCCGCCATCCGCCGAGTATTCACCGAGCTTTCGCCGGCGCTTGTGGAAAAGGCATGCTCACAGTTCCGGATCCGTATCGTAGCGGTGATCAAGGCTGAAGGTGGCTACATTGAATAGATGTCAGCTCTACTACATAATCAAGTTACTTGAATTGATTTTTTCGATTAAAGTTTTAAAATGAAGCTGTAGTGTTGTTTTCTTTGGGACGACAATTTTATCGTTTCACCCTGTAGATGTCAGCTCTACTATATAATCAAGTTAGCTGAATTGATTTTTTCAATAAAAGTTTTAAAATAAGGCTGTAGTGTTGTTTTCTTTAGGACGACAATTTTAGCGTTCCATCCTGTAGATGTCAGCTCTACTACATAATCAAGTTACCTGAATTGATTTTTTCAATAAAAGTTTTAAAATAAAGCTGTTGTGTTGTTTTCTTTTGGACGACAATTTTATCGTTTTACCCTGTATATTGTCATCCACAAACAGACTACACACACACACACACACACACACACACACACACACACACATATATATATATATATGTGTGTGTGTGTGTGTGTATGTGTGCATGTGTGTGTGTGTCTATGTATCTCCTAAAATTCAACACTTTTAAAAATCTTTGCCTGTGCCAATCAGGTGATAGTTTAAAAAGAAACGCTGATTGAACGGTTATGAGATCTTTCTTTGCATACATATTTTCTCCTGTTATTTTAATAGATACATCCATTGTTGTTCAAGGAAGATTTTTCACAATCTTAAAGTCCTAATAAATGTTTATTAAAACTGGAATATTTTAACGTTGAAATTTCCATTATAATGAATTCCTCACTTTTAGATTACTATGTTTTTCAATTATCTATGATTCCTCACTCGAGTGCTCAAACCACGGAGAGGACAATATATATATATATATATATATATATATATATATATATATATATAGGGTCGGTGTGAGACTCCCTGATGATCCGTTGAGGTGAAACTTTAGTAGGAGAATTCCGACTTGCGATTTAAGTTAATTTTGTAATTGGCTCCACTCGTGTGGAGCACTCTTGTAATTGTAGCATTGCAGCGTTTACGGTGGGTTTTATTTCCTTTCGACCAACCGACTGCATATCTCTTGATTTTTTTTCAATTGGTGTGACGGAGTTGGCTTTTTCTTTCTTTTTTTTTTTGTCCTATGATATTTTTTTTTCCCCCGGGCGGTGATTCGAGATATTTTTATCTCTTGTTCCTGGCGTTTTTTTTCTTTTTTTCTGGTAACCGTAAATGCTGGTAGATAGTAGATTAGTAAATATATATATATATATATATATATATATATATATATATATATATATATATATATATATACTCATTCCGGTGGGTTGAACACTCGTATGCAGAATTGCCGGCAGCCACATACGAGTAAATGTAAAGCTCTTGTAATGAATTGAGCTCTCCAGTGGCCGATAGCGTATATGTAAAAAGATATATTCGTAAAAATTTCCTTCGCTTACGCTGAGAATGAGTATACCTCAGGGGTAAGATATCCGATTGACATGAAGTTGGTCAGGTTTCGATTCCAGATTGAGGCATTTCGCGTGTCTAACCACTCTGAAGTGTTGTGATACAACGAAATTGACAGTCTCTGGATGTGTATACATATGCATATCGTCTTTAAATCAAGAAAGAACTCAAATGCTGGCTTAACGAGCAGGATAAAGTCTAAAATAAAGTCTAATATATATAGACATATATATATATATATATATATATATATATATATGTGTGTGTGTCTGTGTGTGTACTATTTCATTTCTTTCTTTTGTTCTTTCTTTTCTCAGAAACATCATTCCAATGTCTACGTTGCATATATATATATATATATATAATTATCATTTCTTTCTTTCTTTCTTTCTTTCTTTCTTTCTTCTTGTTTGTTTGTTTGTTTCTTTTCCCTCCTTTGATTTCTTATTCTTTCTTTCTTTCTTATTTGTTTCTATTCCCCCCTTTAACGTTTTTTCTTTCTTTCTTTCTTTCTTTCTTTCTTTCTTTCTTATTTCAACCTCTCGATAATTTCTCCTCGCTCATGTTAACACTCACACTCGATTAATCCTGACATACCCTGGCCACCAGCCAATCGCAACATGACACGTAAGCAATCACTAACCACTTTCTCTTTTTTCCCTTTTTTCTTTTTTTAGACTTCTTTGCCGCTATGCATAGGACAAACACCAGTCCCGGCAAAAATCTCCCCTGACAGTCAAGAATCTTAAAATCAGTTTCAACTGCAAAGCACTGCATCATGAATAACTACTTGATGGATGGTAGCGAAACAGAAACCCATATTTTGGTCACTGAACGAAAAGGACGGGTTTGGGGGTTCGAGTGAGGTCAACAATGAGCTGTTGAAGGTCAAATTGGCAGTCTTATTCATGATTGAGTAATCAAAATATGATAAACAAACTAGGCTTGAGGAAATGAGACAATGCCTTCAGGAAGACGGCTCAGTGAATATAATTATCATATATAAAAGAAACATCAGGCTGTGCCAAAAAAATGTTTTATGGAATAAGTTTAAAACACAATATGATTATTTATTTTTAAATAGTTCGGCAAAATGATTTCCTGAATTTAAAAATGTCGCCGCGTAGATCCTCGAATTAGTGAGCTGGTTGGAGTTATGTCTTTCCGTAGCAGCTGTATTGCCATTTGAATTTGCCGTTGTGGCGTAGCATGAGGAATATCATGCGTTTATTTGGTTTTGAAAGAATAATAATAAATTTGCAATATAAAGGAATAATGATGTCAAATTTGTTATATTAAGCGAATAAAATCAACAAATATAAAATATAAAAGAATAATAGAGACAAATGTTCGATATAAGGGGATAATATTAGGGGGGAGCTTTAGTAGATAATTTCTAATTGTAGGTTCGGTAGTTTTCTAATTCGGATCATGATTAAAAAATAATATTGTTGCGTCTAGAATTCGACGGATAGTCAAAATTTGTGATGTCGTGGATTGATTACTCCGGAGAAATCAACCCACGATATCTTAAATTTTGACTATCCGTCGACTTCTTGAAGGTGTTCGTGCAAAAAAACCTAGAGGCAACAATATTATTTGTCGACATCTTCAAGGCCTTTGACTTCATACACATTGAGAAGATGGAGTAATTACTACTCGCCTACGGCCTACCCAAAGAAACTGTCGCAGCCATAATAATGCTATATAGAAACACGAAAGTAAAAGTCCGCTCCCCGGATGGAGTCACAGACTACTTCATCATTTTACCAGGTGTGCTGCAAGGAGACACATTAGCCCTATACCTCTGCACTACGTACTTAGAAAGTCTATTGATAAGATGAAAGACAACGATTTCAAGCTGGCAAAGGAAAGAAGCAGAAGATATCCCGCACAGACAATTACGGACGCGGACTACGCCGATGACATAGCGCTTCTGGCAAATACACCAGCCCAAGTCGAAACCTTGCTACATAGTCTGGAACGAGCTGATGCTGGCATAGGCCTCCATGTCAACACACTCAAGACGGAATATATGTGCTTTAATCAAAGAGGCAATGTCTCCACATTAAACGGTAGTTTTCTGAAACTAGTTGACAAGTTCACCTACCTAGGAAGCAGTGTCTCATCAACAGAGACAGGCATCAACACGCAACTAGCAAAGGAATGGAGAGTTATCGATAGACTAGCGGTCATATGGAAGTCAGACCGGACCGATAAAATAAAAGGCAGTTTTTTCCAAGCAGCGGTGGTATCGATGCTGCTATATGGATGCACTACATGGACGCTAACTAAGCGTATGGAGAAAAAGCTTGACGGTAATTATACAAGAATTCTGAGAGCAATATTGAATAAGTCCAGGAGGCAGCCCCCCAAAATCCAGCAGCTGTACGGCCACTTAGCACCCATCACGAAAACTATCCAAGTTAGAGGAAGTAGACATGCAGGACATTGCTGGAGATGTTGGGACGAATTCATAAGTGACATACCCCTGTGGACCCCTTCACATAGACGAGCAAAGGCAAGACAACTAGCTAGAATATATGTACAACAGCCCTGTACCGATACTGGATATAGCCTTGAAGACCTACCGGGAGCAATGGACGATAGAGAGGGGTGGCAGGAGAGGGTAAGCGAGATCGGTGCAGGCGGCACGACACGATGATGAACGAATTTTTTCATAAGTTTTAGTGTTGCCAACTATGGTAATACATAATGCTTAGTAATATTCGATTTGATTTTCTAATAACTAATGTTACGTTCTGGTTAGTGAACGTTTGTAATATTAAATAAAGAGCAAACCACGATATGAGAGGAAATAGAGATATATTCTCAGGAAAAAAGTGTATACAATAGAGAGACTATTAATAGACAAGAACATAGGATTAGTGAATACAGAATAAAGATATAGTCCAACGATATTATTGGCTTCCGTTATTATGGTAGCAAGTAAGGTGATCTAGTGCGATCTCCAGTCTCCAACGCTCTAATACTATTCCTGTAAGAAGCTGCTCTTCACCTTCTAGTCTGCCCTGGTATTAGTAGCTACTGCTATATATGGTAGATGGACTAGTTCATTGTGTGGAAAAAGGTGGGTGATATCCAACAACTAACAATAGAAATAACTAAATAATTGTTCCTTTAGTTCTGAAAAAAATTAACTTTTTATAAAGATTGGTAAGTCTGTATCAATTTATAAGTAATTCTCCGATTTATAGTTCCTCCGTTGCAGCGATGTAATGACGGAGTTGTTTGTTTTTACTGTGGCTTTGTATATGACGTTTTTATACAGGCATTTTCTTAGTAGGGCCATGTGCTTTTGACCCTATAATTGCATTGGTTGGAGGGGTGTGTTGTTCTGATGGTGGATGCGACTTTTTTTTGTTGTGCTTTTTTATTATTTGGGACATCTTGGTTGTGCAACTGTAGCTAACCTTAATGTTGTTTTTGTCGAAGATTTAGGCTAGGGGGCTATTACTAGGGAAGTGCTTGCAAATTAAGTTTTGGAAGTGTCTACCTATATTGGATGTTATGCATTTATTGTAAGGTGGCTTAAACAAAATAATATTCCTACTAGTGCTTGTGTATAACCGCTGTGTTTTAATTCTTTGTCATATATGTGTTTCTATTTGTTAAAAATATCGATGTTAGAAGAGTTGTTGAAGAGTCTACGACTGATAGATTTTGGGATTTGTTTGATAATTGTGGGTGGGTGGTTTGAAGAAGTGTGTATGTATATTGGTGTGTCACTATCTTTTTTGTAAGGTTCGTATGTGCCTTTACCTAAGTTTAGTGTTACGTCCAAGAAATTTACTATTTTTAGATTTGTGTGTATGGTAATCTTAAATCCCAGCAATTTCAGTGCGTTGGATATCCTTTTCCTGTAGCTGTCTAGTTTGGGTCCGTCTGGGTTTCTAATGATGATTAGACCGTCGTCTCTTTATAGTCCCAGATCGGTGTTGTTGATTATGTTTGATAGTTGAAAGAGAATTAGGGAACCAACCAGCTCGCACATCTTCGCGCCATCGAAGCTACCCATGGTTACGTCGAACAGATAGTTATTGAGTTTCTTTATCCATGGTTTGTTGTAACGCAGGTACAAACCCACCATTAATTTCCTTGATCAATTTTCTTAAATTTATAATGACAACCCTTTGCTCTTTAGTTATAATTATCATCGAACATAAAAATACTAAATATTATTGTAACCCTTTCATTATTTTCATAACGCACGTACTATCAAAGATAACTATAGTATATATAATATGCGTCCGTGGTGTAATGGTTATCGTCGTAGGAAATGGAAACGGTGACACGAGTTCAAATGCTGGACCAGGCTAATTGCATTTCACATAACACTAATATCCTTGGGAAAGGTATGAATCTAATTATTCTACCTCCATCTACAGACTAGGTTCTTCAGTTGCTGTGGCAACTAGTCTAGGAGAAGGAAAACTCTGAATTCGAACCTGTTAAACTCCGCTTTAAAATTGACCTTGTGTCATATCCTGGCCGAGTGGAGGGGTTGGGTAAATATGGATATTAATGAAATCAACATACTGCAAGACACCTTGCCAAAAAATTCAGTTATATGGATGCTCTACATAGACACTGAAAAACGCGTAGAGAAAAATTTAGTAGTGAACTGTAATTAAAAAAATCCAATTATTCTCCCTCCAGCTATGGGTAAATAGTAGAACAGACTAGGTTCTTCAGCCTTGGTTAGGCAACTAGTCTAGAAGAAGGAAAACTCTGAATTCAAACCTGTTAAACTCCGCTTAAAAAATTGACCTTGTGTCATATCCTGCCCGAGCGGAGGGGTTGGTAAATATGATAGCATATATAATATTTACGCAACATTTCATCAGTTTATTATTATATCCAAGCCCAATTTTATCCGTGCAGGAGGCACGACATGATGATGAATGATGATGATATTGTAATACAATATATCCTTATTTATACCCATTGTGATTCTGGTCTACCATAATATAACCGTTTAAATACGCTTACAAATCAAGTTTTTATTCTTTCCCCTCGACATGCAATGATGATGTTTTGTTCCTTAGCTATAGTCACTTACACATGTAGCAAAAATAACATACACCGACAAATCTATATCCAATTAAAACAATGCGCAACGTTTGTACCTTCACATACACTATATGCCACCCACACATACACACAATAATACGCAACTACGACCCACACAAACGCACGCACCCCCCAACACACACTTACAATCACACGTAAAGATTCATACTCAATCCCAACGGTTTTCTGACTGTATTTTTTCGATCTTCGATTCATTTCATTTTGTTAACTACCTGATGATTGTTGTTTTGCAAAAAAAAAAAAAAAAAAAAACTCCATGAAACCCAAGGGTCGCAGTCTAAATTCCATGAATTAAATATATATATCTAAAATATATTCATTAATAATATATATATATATATATATATATATATATAGTGTCTCAATATACATAGGATCCATGTGACTGCTAATAACTCTACTACTAATAACAATGTTGTGTTCTTTTTTGTTTCAGATTTGAAAATAATATACTAAGACAACTATTAATCTTCGATCACAATGCCTGGGACAGGAGAGGAAAAATATTTTGCATCATTACTTATTTGTGGACAAAATTATTCAAAACTGTCTCAAAATAAATGCAACCAATAAATATGGTAACGATTTATTACTGAGACAAAAAACTCAAAAAACGTTGCATGTCCTGAAAGTTGATATAAATTAATAACCATTTAAAAACATTAGTTTAATGTCTCTAGCTCAAAGGATGCATTTTTTACAGGACGTGTTTCAAATGACCGCCATTGTGGTTGTCTCAGTAATAAATTATTATCATATTAATGGATTGTATCTATTTTGAGACACCCTGTATCTATACAAACACATATATGTATATATAAATTGTGGAAGCAAAATATAGAATAAAGATTTTTAAAACGTTTCCTTTAATCTGATTCATCCAATTTCTGAAAAAAAAAACGTTTTATATCTAAATTTTCGTGATGAGCTCTGTTATTCCAAGCCCAGTATGAGTGAACAAGAAACGGGAAAGAATCTATGATTTGCTTAACGCCGAAACTAAAACTCTTTGTATATTGTATACAAAGAAATAAAAAGAATTACAAAAAAAGTGCTTTTTAAAGAAAAAGGGGAATTGAAGGATTGAACAAAAACGAAAAAAAAAAAAAGCTTTTTAACTGCTCTCGCTACGGTGATTAAAAAGGACCTCACAACGTCAATAAGAATTGTGCGGGTAGCAATTAAACAAGTCCAGACCTTGACCCCCTTGATTACCCTCTATGATGCGTTTTAGAAAACAAAACAAATGCAACTTCTCATCCAGATATTGGTTTGCTTAAGACTGCTTAAGGAAGGAATGGAATAAAATGTCTAAAGAATTTATTTTGAGGTATGCAAATTGTTTTGAAATTGTATTGATACAATAATTGAAAAAAAATGGTGGCCATAATGAGTAAATTTACTGAGTAAATTTACTGTTTTGTGTCTAACTTCTTATTTTGTTGTTTATTTTTTAAAATTAGAATTAATCTTGTTTTATGATAGAGCTGTTTATTATTATACTAGAATATTCATAATTTGGCTTCTGTACCATGTATATATATATATATATATATATATATATTATTCAATCTAGTAAATCCGGAGTAGGGAATAATTCCAATCTGGACCAATAAAATGTTCAAAAATAGAATATTAAATTTTAATAATCCTGGTAAAGAGCTCAGTGTAAATAAGATCGACAGAGCAAATCATCATCATCATCATCATATCGTGCTGGCAGCACGGATATCCCTGACCCTCTCTCGCCACTCCTCCCTATCGTTCATCGCCCTAGGCAGGTCTTCAGGACAACAACCTGTATCCTCACATAGCTGCTGAATGTACGTTCGTGCTGGTCGTCCTGCTTTTGCGCGGCCGTGTGTGGGGATCCATAAGAGTACATCTCTTATGAGTTCATCTCTGCTTCTCCAGCAATGTCCTGCATGTCTGGTTCGCCTAACTTGAATAGTTTTCGTGATAGGGGGCAGGTGGCCGTACAGTTGGTGTCTTGTGGGGTGTTGCTGCCAGGACTTGTTCAGGATTGCACGCAGCATTCTTGTGTAATTGCCATCTAGTTTCTTCTCGAGCCGTTTTGTTAGCGTCCATGTAGTGCATCCATATAGCAGTATCGATGTGACCGCTGCCTGGAAGAAACTGCGTTTCATTTTATCGGTTAGGTCTGATTTCCATATAGTCGATAGCCTATTGATAGCTGTCCATGCTTTCGTTAACCTCGTTTCGATGTCCTTTTCGGTTGATTCGACGCTGCTTCCTAGGTACGTGATTTTGTCTACTAGTTTAAGAGGGGTTCCTTCTAGAGTGGAGATGTCCCCCGTTTGGTTATAGCACATATATTCCGTTTTGTGTGCATTAACATGGAGGCCTATGCTTGCTGCTGCTCGTTCCAGGCTATGCAGAAGTGTTTCGGCTTGGTCAGGTGTATTTGCCAGTATCGCTATGTCATCGGCGTAGTCGGCGTCGGTAATTGTTGTTGCGGGATATCTTCTGCTTCTTTTCTTCGTCAGTTCGAAGCCATTCTCTTTGATTTTGTCAATCGATCTGTCAATCGACTTAGAACATCGATTGACAGAGCAAATAATCTCTTTAAAAAAGCAACAATCGGTCACTTTAAGATAATAAATTTATTTCCATCCGGTTAAAAGCATTGATATAAATCAGTGCTCTAAAAAAATTAAAAGGACTTCTTCAAGCTTCTTATTTGATCTGAAGAAGTCCTGTTAGTTATTTTATGTTACCGATTGTTGTTTTTTGAAGAGAATGTATATACATATATATATATATATATATATATATATATATTGGTAGATATGTAAGTACACTTCAAACAATTTTTATAAACAAAATGATAATTTTCTTCCAAGTAAAAAGTAGCAGAATTTATTATCTGTTTTAGTATTAATTATGCAACGAAAACATTATTTGCGATTATTTATTATCACGCTCTACAGAATTGAAACTTTGTAAGTATATATATATATATATGACTTTGAAATAGAATAAGTAAATATCTGCTTCTTTCTGTTACTTAGAGCGTTTCTTCTCCATCATACATTCTTCTTCCCGTTTTTTTTTTCGCTCAATCTTTTCTCATGTCAAAACAAACACAAGAATGTGCAACATTTACCCCAGCGTTAAAAAAACCCATTAACCACACAAAGTAAAAGTCATTCCATCTTTTTTTTCTTCTCATTGGCAAATCCATTCTGTCATCTTTGACTTTCTCCACCTCCAAAAATCACTTCTAAATAGAATTCCAAAAATACAGACCCCTGCTCTCGTCATTACGCGGAACTTCACACTTGTTACCTTGTGCCAGACTGAGTCCAGGTGAGTAAATGTATTTATCCAAACCAACGATTGGGGTGCGATGCCGAGTTAATTTCTAATCATTGGAGACCTTGTCTGAATTCAGATTTTCCTTCTCCTAAAATATTTGCCTAAAGCAAGCGTCCAATCCCCCTTGATGGATTCATGCCTTTCTCCAGGGCATGAGCTCAAAGTGAAATTAGCCTTGACCAGGACTTGAACTATGGTCACCGAGTCCATTTCTTAAGAAAATAACCTTTACTCTATACATTTGGTAAATGAATAAATTACTACCTTTCATTTCAATATAACTTGACATTCCTCAATGTCTTATTTTTGACTGAGAGAAATTAAATACGAGGGCGTATGATAAGTTTCCAGACTTTTTTCGTATGGGCACTTTTATTGATAGTACACACATGAAACTCTAGTTCCCTTCCAAGTAATCTCCTCTGGCTGCAATGCACTTTTTCTACCGTTCCAACAACTTCTAGAAGGCCCCATGGAAGTCTTCTCGTGTGAGCGTATCAATGGCCTTCGTCAAAGCCACTTTCATCTCCTCAATTGTCTCATAACGACAACTTCTGAGCTTAGGGAATAACCAAAAGTCACAGGGAACAAAGCTTGGACTATAGGGAGGCTGAGGAACTGTCTTGATGCCCATATTGGTGAAATAGTCTGTGACAAGGATGGAGTTGTGGACTGGTGTATTATCCTGCTGGAAATGCCACTGACCCGATTTGAATAGCGCTGGCCTCTTCCGACCGAATCTCTTCCTGAACCCCATTAAAACCTCAATATAGTAATCCTAACCTTTTGGCAATTCAACTCTGGTCTATTGATTTCCTGACTCCTCTCACACCTCTCATCATCCTTCACAGACTCCCTGCGTTTCTTGAATCTCGTATGCCACTCAAAAACTGATGCTCGATTCATGCAAGGTGGTCCAAAAGCAGTCTGAAGCATCCCATACGTTTCCAAGTTTAGAACATAATTTTATTGTATACCGTTATTTTAAAGTGTCCACGCGTCCAGATTGCATTTAAATAGAACTAAGGATAGGTTTGGCATTATATAACCCGCGAAGGTTGATATGCCGTTACACTAAGGTACCATACCATACTTCAGTTTCAAAAGAACAAGGATTATCAAAATATATCGATTAGCAAAAAGTTAAAAACTATTATGAACATGTGCTGGACAACAACATCGTGGTAAACAAGTATTTAATATTATTTTGGTTGTGAATTTTTAGACTGTTGTCCTCATCTTTATTATTGTTTTTAAAACACAACGTTTCAGCCGCTGTATATTCCGACTTTCCTCAAGTGTCCTTTGTTTATCTGGGCATAGAAATGATTCAACTTGGGAAATCATTTTTAAATTTTGACTTTTGATTAAAAAAGGCGTTCAACAGTTAAACCTTAAAAATGATTTCCCACGTTGAATCATTTCTATGCCTACATAAACAAAAGTCACCCGAGGAAGGCCAGGAGGATACAGCGACCGAAACGTTGTGTTTTAACTAACAACAATAAAGATGAGGAAGTTCCCGTGGTGTAATGGTTATCGTCGTAGGAAAGGGACATTGCGACACGAGTTCAAATCCTAGACGAGACTGATTGCATTTCACATAGCACTAATACTCTTGGGAAAGGTATGAATCCAAATATTCTCCCTTCAGTTATGGGTAAAATAGTAGGGCAGACTAGATTCTTCAGCCCTGTTGAGGCAACTAGTCTAGGTGAAGGAAAATTCTGAATTCAAACCTGCTAAACTCCGCTTAAAAATTGACCATGTGTCATATCCTGCCCGAGTGGAGGGGTGGGTAAATATGATAAAGATGAGGACAACAGTCCGAAAAATCACTGCTTCATCTAAAAAATTCTGACAAATAAGTATTTTATTATGTTCCAACAGAAACCCAACTAAAACGGTTTTTCTGGACATTTCTCAGTATTCTAGCTGATTTTAAGAAACAACTACCAAACTTCACCATTGCAAATGGTTTCAAGTATTGCTATTTGAAATTAGTTATTCTATTTACAAAGTATTCCGACCTGATACGAACAAACGGCACTCAGCTGTATGGTATTCAAATAGCTAATAATAATCTTTAGCAAACGAGTGAATAGTTCTGTAAGGTATTAAAGAAATAAGCACACCAAAACATATAAGTAAACTCAAGAATAATGAACACACACACACACACACATACACACATATATATATATATATATATATATATATATATTGTTATCAATTTTTCTACATATTGTCGGATTACAATCTTATATTTACTTATATTTACTTATATATATATATATATATATATGTATATATATATATATATATATATATATATATATATATATATTTATATGTATATAAATCTTATATTTACTTATATTGACTTATATATATATATATATATATATTGTTATCAATTTTTCTACATATTGTCGGATTACAATCTTATATTTACTAGGCACATACATTTGAATCGTTGTTATCAATTTTTCTATTATTATCGGATTACAATCCTTTATCTACTAGGCACATACATTTGAATCGTTGTTATCAATATATATATACATATATATATATATATTGTTATCTAAGAAGAATATGCCGATACCGCCCTATGTGGTCGAACACGGATCTCCAGACAACAAACACAGCCTTTGAAAAGGATTGTGCTCCTGAGAATCACCTGACTTGACATAGTAAATATATAAATCATGCAAATAGAAGTGGGTAAAGCATTGCGAATGCAGTCATTACTCTAATCAGTACTCGGTATTATAGGAGAGTGAAGGGATTATAAAGTGTCAGCGAGAATTACTCCTGAACTAAAATCTATGATATATATATATAAAGAGTGCTTTATATCGGTGATAGAGCATATATTATCAAAGTTAAGATAGCTTAGATATAGAGTCAACTTGGTGACTCTCGGTTTCTCCCTAATGTGATCCTCAGACCAAGTCTTACTGTCTCAAAATGCCATTGACTCTGTCTACGTTCTCCTAACTTTGATATTATATGCTCTGTCACTGATATAAAAGGCTCTTTATATATATATATATATATATATATATATGGGCTGGACAAAATAATGGAAATACCAAAAATCTTATAATTATAATTATATATATATATATATATATATATATATATATATATATATATATATATATATATATATATGTGTCTGTGTGTCTGTGTGTGTGTTTCAAAATTATGATTATATATATATATATATAGGGGGTGGATAAAATAATGGAAATATCTAGAATCTTTTTTTATTATTTTAAAACTACTATGAAAAAATCAAACGTGAGTTATTTTTATGTTATTTTGATTAATTATTAATTTTTCTCGTCTTATTTTACTAAAATTGTTGTTTTTCTTACAGATATCATCAGAAGAAATTAATTAAAGTTCATTAAAATGGAAGATAGATCAAACTTTAAAGAGATCAAATTATTGGTGTTCGTATGACAGGTGCTAGTGTTACAAAAACGGTTGAATTATTTGCTGTACCCAGGAGTACCGTCTCAAAAGTAATGACAGCATTTGAGAAAGAAGGAAAAACCTTTTCAGTGAAGCAAAACTCTTGAAGAAAACGAAAGCCGTCTAAGGACCGTCGGATTCTTACGCGGGTTTTTCGGAAGGATCACAAGAATTCGGCTCCGAAAATTACAGCAGCGCTTAATAATCATATTGAAAACCGAGTTTCCTAAAA
>OY757935.1:62348271-62363271 GCA_963585895.1 Sepioteuthis lessoniana | reverse complement strand
TAAGTGTAAATACAGTTTTAATGTCGAAAAACAGTTCTATTTGAAATAATTCAGTTAAGCATAAGCACGCAGTTTAAGTGTAAGTACGGTTTAATTGTCAAAAACGTTTCTATTTTTAAGCTATTCAGTTTACTCAATTCATTTTAGCATAAGTATGCTGTTAGTTCTATTTAACCCATAGATAGGGCCCTATCAGGTGCTACCACTCCGGGCCAGAGTGGACCTGGGAGCGGTGGCAACGAAGGGGTACTCCGCATTCCCCAAAGCTCCAGCACTGCTGGAACCTCACCATCAGATTGTTTAGTGTCATATATCAGGACACTCGTTAGGGGGGGGGTCTTACCACTCTGCAGAGGTGCGGTCAGTGTATTCAACAGCCCCAGCTGACTGGGCAAAAATGAAAGAGAGAAAAGATGGATAGGAGAGATAGAAGGCATTGGGCAAATAAAATTGGGAAAAAGAATAGAGAAAGTATGAGAAATTGTAAGAAAAAGAATGAAGGAAGAAAAGGGTAGAAAGTAGAAGTAGAGAAGACAGACAGACAGAAAGACAGACTAAAGTCGATTAGAAAAGATAGATAGGAATATATAGAAAATAAAAAGGACAATCTGAAAAAAGAAAGAAAGTCTGAGAAGGAGAGAAAGAAAGAGAATAGAAAGAGTGAAAGTAGAGAGTAGAAGAGGGGAGAAAAAAGATGAAAGATAAGAGAAGAGATTGAAAGAAAGAGATAGAATGAAAGATGATGAGAAGAGAAAAAAGAGAAAGAAGAAAGATTGAGCAGAGAAAAAGTAGAGAGTAAAAGTATAAAGAAAGAGGAAGGGAGAAACATACAAGAAAAAAAAAAAAAGAGAAAGAAAAGAGAAAAATAGATGGCGTATATACAGGGAGGGAAATTTAAACAATATAATTGACAGACAGACAGACAGACAGAGACAGAGACAGAGAGAGATTAGATAATTTGATTGAATGATTTTAAAGGAATGCTAACCTATCTTGGTTATTTCATGCGTAGAATTTTGGCAATTTTGAATATTTCTCACATATTAACGATTTTGTGCAATTGTTTCTTTAGAGATGTTGCGTACAGTTACTTGGTTTCAAATATTCCATCAAATAAATAATTTACACACAGTTATAGAGAATCAAATATTCCTATCTGATATAAACAATTTGCGCACAGTTTTATGGTTTCAAGTATTGCTATCTAATACAAATAATTTTTACACTGTTGTATAGTTTCAAGTATTCCAATATAATATTAACAATTCAATAAGTTTCCAGACATTTTTGTACTGGCATTTAATATTGTCGTAGACGCTTGAAAGTCTGCATGTTATTGCTATACATCTTATAAGATGGCTGGCTAATTTCTATGATTTCAGCTTCAAATAAACAGCTACAGCAGCAATTGGAATACACCCGACTAAAGTCTAACTGTCACTGCTGGTGAATTTCAAAAATGCAATCTGTACGTGTGGAAGAACGTTATGCAATAAAATTCTGTTTTAAACTTGGTAAAAATGCCAGAGAAACGTATGGAATGCTTCAGACTGCTTTTCAAGCATCTTGCAAGAATCGAGCATCAGTTTTTGAGTGACATAACTGATTCAAGGAAGGCAGGAAGTCTGTGAGGGATAATGAGAGGTGTGGGAGGAGTAAGGAAGTCAATACACCAGAGTTGATTGACTAAATGGTTACGGTTAGGGTTACTATGTTGAGGTTTTAAGGGAGCTCAGCAAGAGATTCCGTCGGAAGCGGCTAACACTCTTCAAATCGGGTCAGTGACATTTCAACCAGGACAATGCACCAGTCGACAACTCCATCCTTGTCACAGACTATTTCACCAAGATGGGCATCAAGACAGTTCCCTCCCTCCCTATAGTCCAGACCTTGCTCCCTGTGACTTTTGGTTATTCCCTAAGCTCAGAGGCTGTTGTTATGAGACAATCGAGGAGATGAAAGAGGCTGTGACGAAGGTCATTGACACTCTCACACAAGAGGAGTTCCATGGGACCTTCCAGAAGTTGTCGGAATGGTACAATAAGTGCATTGTAGCCGGATGAGATTACTTCGAAGGGGACTAGAGTTTTATGTGTGTACTATCAATAAAAGTGCCCGTACGAAAAAAGTCTGGAAACTTATTTAATGATCCTTGTATCTGGTTTCATGGGTTTAAAGTAACAAGTAATAATAATAATCCACAAAGGCTGACATGTCATTAAATGAAGAAGCCAAAGCAAACCTAGTTATAATAATATTAATAATAATAATACATCACGCACGACAAACCTGGACATGGCTAAGAAAAAGAAACTTTAAGAGAGTAACAGAATCTCTCCTCATGGCAGCACAAAACAGCGCCATAAGAACCAACCATATCAAAGCGAGGATAGATAAGACACAACAAAATAGCAAGTGCAGACTATGCAGTGACAGAGATGAAACCATCAATCACATAATAAGCGAATGCAGCAAATTGCCACAGAAGGAGTACAAACTTGGAAAGAAGAATGAAAGAAATAAGGAAACAAAGATTTTTTAAAAAGTTATCGTCTGTAAACGTTTAAAAACTATTTTAAAAACAATATATTTCGAAAATCCTGAACGAGGCTGTTTGCTTTTCACATAGCGCTTATAACCTTGTGAAAGATATGCATCAAACTATTTAAGCCCCCCCAGCACCTATAGGTAAGTAGTAGGCAAACTGCGTTCTTTAATCTTGCTTTAGAAACCAATCTAGAAGTTGGAAAACTTTGAATTCTAATCAGTTAAATTCCGTTTTAAAAAATGATAATGTGTCGCATCTTGGTCGTGTGGAGGGCCTGGGTAAATGTATCTATAATAAGAAATAAATTAGGCTATAACATTTAAAACTTTAAAACTCATTTGTGAATATCTAGATATTGCTAGCTATCTTTGTCCACGGAATTTGTAGTGTGTCACCTAAATTGAATAGAACGATGTCCTAATATATATATATATATATATAATATAATTATATATATATGTTTACAATTATATATATATATATATATATATATATATATATATATATATTTACAATTATATATATATATATATATATATATATAGTGTATTCGGATGGAAACTCAAACCTGGTTAAGTTGTCATTATAAATTTATTTCGACGGAGAATGTTAAAATACTCTCCGTCTCGTCAGATGACTTTTTACATGCTTTATTCGAAGTTGCAGAAAGTCATTTGACGAGATGGAGAGTATAGTAATATTCTCCTCCGAAAAAAGTTTATAATGAAAACTTAACCAGGTTTTAGTTTCCATCCCGATTACACGATATACGCTCTGATGTGAATTTTTTAGTATCCATGCGAAGGAATAAGGGATTAACAATAACCATACATTGAGCACTCACATAGATTTATATGATAATCCTCATATTCTATAAAGAATAATCCACACTCACTGTCTTCGGACGCTGACTGAAACAGATCTGTCTGTGGATGACTATAGATATATATACTCCCCTATCCCCGTAGGTCGAGTTTTCTAGCGAAGAAGTAATCGTGTTGCCATTGTCGTCTATTGCAAGTCTCTTCGTATTTGAATTGAGATCTCGGCGGCCGGTTGAACGGATGTATGTAAACCATAGTAAGTGTGATTCATAACCGTTTAAAATTTACTTCGCAGCTAATATCTCCTCGTGGCTAAATGGTTAGAAGCTTTGGCTTGGCGTTTGACTCAACGGGTTTCGGTCCCAGCTACGGGGAGATACTGTCTAACCACACTGATGAGTTCTGATAGAACGAAACAGATCTGTCTGTGGATGACTATATATATATGCGCGTGTATAGTTACAGCGGTATATATACATATATTTTTTGGGCAGCGTTTCTTCATCGTTACATATTTGATTGAAAATAAAACATTTTTTTTCTACATCTTTTTTTGTTAATCCTTTCGAATTGACATATCGATCTAATGATTTTGGCGGGGATTGCTTGATAAACTTTCCATATAGTGTGTAATTTGTCTCTTCACGATACAGCAATTTGAAAGGATTAACAAAAAATATGTAGACAAAAAATGTCTATTATGTTCAATCAAATATGTATCAATGAAGAAATGCTGCCAAGATATATATATTTTAAACTCCATGATCCTGAAGCTCATAAATATAACAGCACTTAGGATACAGACGTGATCTCGTGAAAAGACAAATTACACTCCGTATGGAAGGTTTATCAACCAATTCCGCCGAATATCATAAGATCGATACGGCAATTCCAAAGGATTAAGTTGGGCAAGTGGCAATGGTAGCTTTATCAAGCTAAAGTCGTATAAATTTTTTTCAGATGCCATCAGTTTCGTTCCTACTTTGAACCAGTCCACACCGTGTGTTTACATTTTTAAGACGAGTGAATGTGTCATTGTTTCACGGAAAGCTTTTTGCGCTCATATTATGTTAAGTCGGAATGATACTGTTCCGGATAGAATATCAATACTTCTATCTGTTGAAAATTTATCAAGTACAACAGCCTTAAAATCTTTTCATATTGACTTAGAATTTTTTCTATTGACTGTTACCCAGCATTTTGTTTCTAAACGAACGGTATTTCTTTAAAAAATCGAAGCACACATCTTTATATATAAAGAGTCACATGTGTTTTGCTATCTATGTATTGATTTATAACTTAGAAAAAAGTGTTCTTATTGAGCAACTGAATTTGCGTATACACTCTGATATGGTTATAATGAGGAAAAGTACAAAATTTGGTTTTCGGGTTTTGGTTGGTTGGTTGGTTGGTTGGGTTTTATGGCATATCAACCTTTGTAGGTTATCTAACACCAAATCCATTTCTATGTAAATAATCAGTTCTATTTCAAGCAATTCAGTTTAGCATGAGTAAAGTGACTTCGAGTATCAGTGGGTGCCCAATTCATATGGCTTTGTGCTACATCTAAGCAAAAAGCTTAGTAAATTACTACTAACAAAAAGGTCACATTTTTAATTCTCTGCTCATGTTGTACGAAAAGTACTCGATACTTTGTAATAAAGGAATCGGCCTAACAGACGACTTTCCTTAGGAAATAAGCGAGATTATTATTTTGCCATGTGTTTTCTAAAATGCCATTAAAATTCAATAAAGCTTACCAATAAGTTCATTCTGTAAAGAAAAACTCTGTGTTTTTCATTACATCTTTTCTCCTTTCTTTCACCTATCTATCTAACTCACTGGTGTTCCTAAAAAATCTTTTTTGTCCGCTCATGTACTGAATACTTCTGCTGGTTGTTTAATATTTATAACATCTATTTAAACAGTCGGTTGGTGGGGGTGTAAAATACACCGACTGCACCTCTGCAGCGGGGTAATTCCCTTCCCCAATTGTTGTATAGCCGCATATATATATATATATATATATATATATATATATATATATATATATATATAAGTGGAAATATAATCGAATATAATATACGAACTTCAATGAACGAACGAACACACTTCTTTATAAAAATATACCTCTCATACTTTATTCTCGAAAGGGTTGATGTTGGTTGTGTGTGAGAGGTGAGTTGGAGACGGGGACAGACTGCTACACATTGACCCCAAGTTCTTTTGACCATAGCGGCACTTATTCCTCATCTTGGCTGGGGTGACTCACTGAGGGCTGCAAGCCCTCAGTCTGCAAGCTGATTCTCACGCTGGTTCTCACGCTGGAAACTTGTCCCCCAAATGACGCCAACTCCAACTGGAACTGACCCAAGCCGTGTGTGGTACCTGGTTATATAATTGTCTCACATCCACCTGCTTCCGCTGTTCCTCCGCTTATTTACACTGGTGAATCTCTTGGTTGAGGCCACGGTCGAGGATCAATATATAACGCAATGAGTGTCCTGATATGACACTAAACAATCTGATAATGAGGTTCCAGTAATGCTGGAACTGTGAGAAACGTGGAGCCCCGCTTCATTGTCATCGCTTCCAGGTCCACTCGGTTCCGGAGTGGTAGCACCTGAAAGGGTCCTATCTATGAGTTAAATAGAATTAATCTGCGTACTTAAGCTAAACTAAATTATTTGATGTAGAACTCTTTTGATATTTAAACTGCGTGCTTATGCTAAACTGAATTGTTTGAAATAGAACTGTTTTTGACATAGAAACTGTACTTACGCTAAAATGAATAGTTTGAATTAGAACTGTTTGACTAAGCTGAATAGCTTGAAATAGAAATGTTTTTAACAATTAAACTGTGTACTTCCATTTAAACTGTGTACTTATGATAAAGTGAATTGTTTGAAATGGAACTGTTTTTGACATAGAAACTGTAATTACTTTAAACTTAATTTTTTAAAAATAGAACTGTTTTGACATTTAACTGTGTGTAAACAATATCTATATTTTATATCAAACTGAATTGGCTGAATTAGAACTGTTTGACTAGAACTGATTATTTGTATAAATGGATTTGGCATTAAATAACCTACAAAGGTTGATTTGCCATAAAACCCAAACTACCAACCAACATATAACACCTGTGCATATAAAATGTACTAATATTACACTGATCAACAAAAAGAAATTTGGTTTGGTTTCATGGCATAAAGAGTATTTTCATCAAATAATAAGTATTTTCATCAAACCATTTGATAAACAGCAGAAATAAAGCCTTTGTGAACATAAGAAAGATGGTAAAAATTTCTCTTTCTTGATTGTCTGTCTGTAACATATTGACCCTCGATCGAGCCGTCAATCAAGAGATGAACCTGTGTAAATCAGCGGGGGAACAGCGCACGCAAGTGGACGTCAAACAAAAATATAACCAGAACACAGACGGCTTGAGTCGGTTGGAGTTGGATTCAGTTGGGGACAAGATGCCAGCGTGAGAATCAGCTTGCAGAATGAGGGCTTGCGACCCTCAGTGACCCACGGTTGAGCAACCCCAGCCAAGATGAGAAAGAAGTGCTGCTATGGCCAGAAGAACTTGGGTAAATATGTAGCTATTTGTCCCCGTCTCCAACTCACCTCTCACACACTACCAACATCAACCCTTTCGAGAATAAAGTGTGTGAGATATATTTTTTAGAAAGAAGTGTGTTCGTTCGTTCATTGAAGTTCGTCATTATTGTTGACTATATTTCCGCTTATATTTATATTTGTATATGTATATGTATGCAGCTATAAAACATATCATGTTCAATGTTACTTAAGTCTTTTTTGATACTCCAGCATTAGTCAGCCATCATTCATTTGTCCAACTGTCTCGGGTAGAGCTCTTCCATTGTTTTGAAATCTTTCTCCTCGCTCATCACTTACATTGCCGCTATTATTCGGAAATTAATCTCGATAACTATATTTGCAATAAGAAGCAAACCCCAAGTCTTTAAAAATAACACGATTGAATATACAAAGACCAACAAATATTTTCATCAAATTATTTAATAAACTAACAGCAAAAATAAAACCTTCGTGAACATAAGAACAATGATAAAAACTTTCTCTTTCTTGATTGTCTGTTTATGTTCAATGTTATTTAAGTCCCTTTTGATACTCCAGCAGTCGTCAGCCATCATTCGTTTCTCCTACCGTCCCTGGTAGCACTCTTCCATTGTTTTGATATTCTGATAGAATCATTCTCCTAGCTTATCTCTCACATCACCACAATTATCCAGAAATGTATCTGGGTGGTAATGTAAAAAAATAAATCTTAATACTCATATTAGCGCCTATATCCAGTAAATTTTCAACGGCTTTTCCACGAACTCCAAATAGTTTCGACCCAGCGATTGTCAAAGAAGTTTTTCACTTCGTCAATAAACGATGTCCAACCGCGTAATTCCAAGTCATTTAATGAATTAACAAATTTATCATCCTTAATGAGTTTTCTGATGTTATAATGAAACCATTTTCATGATGTTCAATAGAATAGGTGCTTTCAATCGGGATGTCTTCAGTTGTCACATCAACCCTTTCGAGAATAAAGTGTGTGAGATATATTTTTAGAAAGAAGTGTGTTCGTTCGTTCATTGAAGTTCGTCATTATTGTTGACTATATTTCCGCTTATATTTATATTTGTATATGTATATGTATGCAGCTATAAAACATATCATGTTCAATGTTACTTAAGTCTTTTTTGATACTCCAGCATTAGTCAGCCATCATCCGTTTGTCCAACTGTCTCGGGTAGAGCTCTTCCATTGTTTTGATATCCAGATGTAATCTTTCTTCTCGCTCATCACTTACATTGCCACTATTATTTGGAAATTCATCTCGATGTCTATGTAAGAAATGAACCTTAATACGCATATTAGCGCCTATGTCATGTAGACTTTTCAATGGCTTTTCCATTAACTCCTTGAAGTTTTTCACCATGTCAACAAATGGTGTCCAAGAGCGTAGTTCCAAGTCATCTATCTAATTAACAAATTAATCATCCTTGACCATATTTACCTACCCCTCCTCTCGGACAGGATGTGACACAAGGTCAATTTTTAAGCGAAGTTTAACAGGTTTGAATTCAGAGTTTTCCTTCTAGGATTTTTTTAATTACAGTTCACTACTAAATTTTTCTCTACGCGTTTTTCAGTGTCTATGTAGAGCATCCATATAACTGAATTTTTTGGCAAGGTGTCTTGCAGTATGTTGATTTCATTAATATCCATATTTACCCAACCCCTCCGCTCGGCCAGGATATGACACAAGGTCAATTTTAAAGCGGAGTTTAACAGGTTCGAATTCAGAGTTTTCCTTCTCCTAGACTAGTTGCCACAGCAACTGAAGAACCTAGTCTGTTCAACTATTTACCTATAGATGGAGGTAGAATAATTAGATTCATACCTTTCCCAAGGATATTAGTGTTATGTGAAATGCAATTAGCCTGGTCCAGCATTTGAACTCGTGTCACCGTTTCCATTTCCTACGACGATAACCACTACACCACAGGCACCTTCACTTTAACAGGTTTGAATTCAGAGTTTTCCTTCTCCTAGACTAGTTGCCTCACCAAGGCTGAAGAACCTAGTCTGCCCTACTAGTTACCCATAGCTGGAGGTAGAATAATTGGTTTCATACCTTTCCCAATGATATTAGTGTTATGTGAAATGCAATTAGCCTGGTCCAGGATTTGAACTCGTGTCACCGTGTCCATCTCCTACGACGATAACCATTACACCACGGACACCTCCATGATTTGATTAATATCATTAGCAAGATTAAGTATATTATCAACATATATTAGGTATCTTGAAGGTTTTCTTAAGCTATTGAATATTTCATTTTCAAGGTCAGACGTATAGAAGTTACTGAAGATCGGTCCCAGAAAGAACCCATACATACATCATCTGTTTGAACATAAATATTACCAAGATGGTCGTGAAATAGAACTTCAGTAGTGCATGTTAGGAACATTTTTCGAAGTATATTAGGGTTGATTTTTAGAGGATGGAGGGTTGGGTTGTTATAGATAGTACACACATGAAACTCTAGTCCCCTTCGAAGTAATCTCCTCCGGCTGCAATGCACTTGTTGTACCGTTCCAACAACTTCTGGAAGGCCCCATGGAAGTCCTCATGTGTGAATAGATTTTCTTTCGCTAATGATATTAATGAAAGTACTTAACTTTACTCATGAACTAAACCAAGACAATAAAAATTCTTTTTTAGCTGTTCTCATTGATTCTAACAATAGCAGTAATAACGTCACTACCTCCACTTACAAAAAACCCACTAATAACAATTCCTGTACCCTCAACTTTAAAAGTGAATGCTCCTTCCAATATAAAAAAGCAGTTATTAATAACCTCATGTCCCGGGCAAAATTAATATCCCCCTCGAAAATAATTTGTAAACAAATAAAAAGCATTAAACAAACTCTTATTGTTGTATAGTCACCATAACAAATATACATATATACACATATACATGCAGAATCATAACGACGCAATAATAAAGACGAGCGAAGACTTCTTTAAAAAAATATACCTCTCACTTTATTGTAAAAGGTTTGTGTATGAGAGGGAGTTGGAGACCGAACAGAACTGCAACATATTGACCCCCACTCTTATGGCCCTCAGCGTTGTGTCTTTCTCGTTCTCCTGATGCTCAATCGGAGGCCCGAGGGCCCAGCTTTG
Source organism: Sepioteuthis lessoniana (assembly GCA_963585895.1). Taxonomy (NCBI): domain Eukaryota; kingdom Metazoa; phylum Mollusca; class Cephalopoda; order Myopsida; family Loliginidae; genus Sepioteuthis; species Sepioteuthis lessoniana. Next base: position 62,353,162 of record OY757935.1, on the reverse strand, counting down.
TGCTGAGTGCTGTTCTCTCCACTGCATCTGATCTCCAACTCATCTGATCTCCAACTCACTAATTTCCTGTCTTCACCGAGTTATATAATAGTTCAATCGACCAATCAATATCTGTTCTCATGGCTAGCCAGGCTGGAATAGGCCACTTCCGGCGTCTTTGGACAGGCATGTTTGATCATCATCAAGTGGAAATAACTGTCATGCAGTTCACAGGTCATTCTCTTCCGGTGCATCAGTCTATGAGTGTACCATGGGATTTTACCTTGTTCCATTTCGTTTGCCAAGCCCGCCTACGCGATTTCTTCTCATAACTGCCATTGGAATGTGTCACTTCTTTCCGGTGCATCACTTTGGAATGGCATGTTTGGCCGGGTCGAAGGTCAATATACAACATTATCAATAATGGGTTCCCTAACCAATATACCTAAGATATGTGATGATATACTTACTTATTCTTGCTAATAATATTAATGAAATCAATATACTACAAGACACCTTCCAAAAAACTTCAGTTCTTAACTTTACTTGTGAACTAAACAAGAACAATAAAATTTCCCTATTAGATGTTCTCATTGATACTAACAATAATAATAACTTCACGAGATCTACTTACAAAAAAAATCCCTCTAATATTAACTCCTGTACCCTCAACTTTAAAAGTGAATGCCTCTTCACATATAAAAAAAGAAATTATTAATAACCTGATATTCCGTGCCAAACTGATCTCCTCCAAAACAATATTTTATAAAGAGGTAGATAACGTAAAACAGGCTCTCATCAGTAATGGGTTTCCTAACTATATTGTTGATGAACAAATAAAACGTATAATTAAAAATGTTAACCAACAAAATAAACACTGTACCAATAAACAAGCATTCATCAAACTTTTTACCGCGACCAAATGCACTACAATTATAAATCAAATAAAAAAAAAATTAAAAACATTGATTAAAAGAAACACACTCCCCACTGATTCTAATAAAAAAATAAATTTCATCATGTACTATAATGAATTTAAAGCCTCCGACTTAGTCATTAATAATAATTCCTCCCACTCGATTGGAGCTTTGCAAAAAAACTAACGTTATATATCAATTTAAATGTCCTTTAGGAGAGTGTATCTCTGAAAACAACAATATATACGTCGGTTTAACCTCAACTATCCTATCAAGAAGACTTACAACGTATTCAGATACCTGTTCCATAGCACAACATATAAAAATATTCATGCTCGACAACTGAATCTCGTCAAATCCTTACCGAAAACACAATATTAGAACAAAATAACAAGTAAAAACCACATATTCTCGAGGCGCTACACATTAGAAATATAAAACCCTAACTTAATAGAATTAATTTTGAATCCAGTGCTAATGTACTTAAATATTTTTTTGCTACTGACGCTATTTATAAAAACAAATTAAAAAAACCCTGAAATCTGAATATGAGCACAGGTAAAAAAAAAACATACATAATAGTAGTAATTCTAGCTAAAGTAAGAACATTAAGTTTATATTACCCAAAAATTCACTCAAAATTGTCCTGCTGGACACATGGCGTAACGGTTATAGGCGTTGGTTCCCTGAAGAAGACAATCATCTGAGGGTTGCAGGTTCAGTCCTTACATACTACAGGCGAGTTATATACAGGAATACTTAACACTTGTACCCCGTTATGGCAAACGGAATCAGAACAAGCGACACCCGTGGTTTCAATAAAGGACGTAGTTCGAAGTTCCGTGAAGGTTCCCGAGTTCGACACACATCTGAAGGACATATCGGCCGAAACGTTGTGGAAGTAACAATAAAGATGATAATTTTAATGATAAAAATTAGACGCAACACAAACGCTTATTCTTGTGGGACAGAATGTACTTGGGAAATAACTAATTGAACCAATTCCTAGCGAATAAGATCGATACGGCAACACGAAAGGTTTAATAAAAAGCACATGTTGACACTCAAATATGTATCAATGAAGAAATGCTACCAAAATGTGCATATAAACACACACACACATATATATATATATATATATATAAATGAAGATAGACTGATATAGAAACACATGCACCCGTACAGCTATATATATATAAATAAATTATCCACATTTATAATTAATTTACCTGTATACAGGAGTGGTTTTAAAAAATATGTCTGCTTCCCTAGATAAGGAATATCTAATATCGTGCATTAGCGTTGAAAACATTTAATTCGCTCATAATTAATGAGAAAGACACACGACGGGTGGGCAGAGGGTGTGAGTCCATTGCACTAGGGGCCGATCGACTGACTTGCCTATTCAAACTCTCTTTCTTCTCCCGCACTCTCTCTCTCTCTCTCTCTCGCTCTCCCACCTCTTACGGCAACCATTCGACGACACTTACTGGGGTGTTTTGATTGGTTGGCTGTGTTTCAAGGCATATCAAACCTTATAGATTATTTCACGCCAAATCTTGTTTATATATATATATATATATATATATGTGTGTGTGTATGTGTGCATGCGTATGTGGGTTTTATTTCTTTGTTTTTTTGGGGGGTCAGTTTTATGACATATCAATCCTTTTGGGATATTTAATACCTAATCCTGTTAGCACGTATATATGGACATGAATATCAATGAGGGTGTGTTTTGTTTCCTAATTTCTTTGGTTATTTAAAGGCATATCAAAACTCGTTGGTTATTTAATGCCAAATCCTGTTTAACTATATATATATATACGTGGTGCTTTCAATAAGTTTCCAGACTTTTTAAAAAATTATCTTAGACTCTTGAAAATTCAGTATGTTATTGCTATACGTCTTATTAGATGACTGACCAATTTTTATGATTTCAGCTTCAAATGAACGGCTACAGCAACAATTTGAATACACCCTACTTGAGTCTCATTGTCACAGCTGGTGAATTTCAAAAATGCAATCTGGACATGAGGATATTTTAGAAAAAAGATATGCAAGACAATTCTGTTTTAAACTTAGTAAAATGCCAGAGAAACGTATGGAATGCTTCAGACTGCTTTTGGAGCATCTTGCATGAACCGAGCATCAGTTTTTGTGTGGCATAAAAGATTCAAGGAAGCCAGGGAGTCTGTGACGGATGATGAGTGGTGTGGGAGGAGTAAGCAAGTCAATAGACCACAGTTGATTGGCCAAAGGGTTAGGGTTAGGGTTACAATGTTGAGGTTTTAAGGGAGTTCAGGAAGAGATTCCTAGGGAAGAGACCAGCACTCTTCAAATCGGGTCAGTGGCATTTCCACCAGGACAACTCCATCCTTTTCACAGACTATTTGACCAAGATGGGCATCAAGACAGTTCCTATCGTCCAGACCTTGCTCCCTGTGACTTTTGGTTATTCCCTAAGCTCACAGGCTGTCGTTATGAGACAATTGAGGAGATGAAAGAGGCTGTGACGAAGGTCATTGACAAGCTCACACAAGAGGACTTCCACGGGGCCTTCGAGAATTTGTTGGAACGGTAGAACAAGTGCATTTCAGCCAGAGGTGATTATTGAAGGGGACTAGAGTTTCATGTGTGTACTATCAACAAAAGTGCGCATACAAAAAAGTCTGGAAACTTATTTAATGATCCTCGTATATATATATATATATATATATATATATATATATATATACACATATACACATGAATATATGCATATATGTGTGTGTGTTTGTGTGTTTTATTTCTTTGGTTAGTTTTATAGCATATCAACCCTTTTAGGTATTTTAATGTCAAATCCTGTTTACACACACACACACACACACACACACACATGTATATGTATGATTTTTAAAGTTTTTTTGTTTATAAAACTAGTGAATAAATCATTGGATTTGAGGTTTTGAGCAAAGTCTGATTCATTTGTTCGGAATTATGGCATATCAGCCCTTGAGGGATATTTAATGCCAAACCTTTTTTATACGTATATATATATTAAATATATATGATTTGTAAACGAACATTTTTACTCTATAAAAGTAATAGCTTAATTCGCAGTTGAATTGTTTCAAGTATTTTTATGAAATGGAAATAATTTGATTTAGCATCAGGGACATATTTGCACACAGTTGAATGGCTTCAAGAATTGTAAATGGTTAAATAGTTCTAGCTGACCCCCTAACAGGTGCTACCACTTCGAGTTTTGTGAACCTGGGAGTTATGGCGGGGAAACTCCAGTATTAGGGCATCAGTGCAGGGGTGATATGTTACATTTCTAATATGCATGCCAACTGGGGTCTGTGGATGTTTTGCTCACGTTTCCATTTATTTATTCACATTCCTGTCGGATTTTTCCCAATCTACTACTTTCTCCCCACCACACCCATATATATATATATATATATATATATATATATAAAGTTTAATAAAAGTGACCTGTAGGATTATTTTATAAAGTTATTTTCTTATTAAAAAAATTATATATATATATATATATATATATATATATATATATATATATATATCATTCTTCAGCCCTCTTCTAACCTGTGTCTACTCTGTTTGACATTTAATTTATCCATTGGATCTGAAGAACACCTGTTTTTTTTTTTTTGGTTTTATTGATATTTATTAATACCCATAACATGATGGAAATAAATTTATAATCCTATTAATTAATCCTGTTAATTTTTTTTTGTGTTCTTGATTTATATCAAAACACACAACAGGATGGAAATAAATTTATAATCCTAATGTGACCGAATTTTGCGTTTTCTTAAAGAAATTATTGCTCTGTGATGTTAGTTACATTGAGCTCTTTATTAGGAAAATTTTAAATGTTCACAATGGAATGAATTTGTCTTGATGGAATCATTCCCGACTCCGGTTTATCTGGACTGAATAATATATATATATATATATATATATATATATATATATATATATATATA
>OY757935.1:62293271-62345771 GCA_963585895.1 Sepioteuthis lessoniana | reverse complement strand
CACGTGGAAAAATATTTGAAAATGTTGGATTTTTCAAAGAAACGAGACAAAACCTCCCGTTTTCGGAAAAAAACTAATACCAAATACATTCTTACATAACATTTAACATGGATGATTCCTCATGATCTATACATATGAAAACTTATTTGTTGCGTATTTCTCAATAAAGGTTTTTTTTATTTAGCAACAGCAGCAGCAGCCTTTATTTACCTTTTTATATGTTGATTTAAATTGACGGATATTGATATGTTACCCAATATTAAACATTAATACCAGCCCATTGACTAGTGGGTAGAGTGCCCGCCTATGGTCCGGGAGACCGGGGTTTAATCCCAGTTCGAGTCATACCAAAGACTAAAAAATGTTGCTTGATGCCACCTTGCTTAACACTGCCATATAAGTTACGGATCAAGGGTAAAGTGGAGCAATCTAGGAAAATGAGTACACCTCGATGTAGCAGCTATTAAAAAGGGAGCCTTCGGGTCGTCCTTGACTAGGATCGCTAATTTTGCAAATTTTTACATGACCTAATTACAATCTCTAATGAATTAGATTATTCTTACATGTAATTATATTGTATATTGTTATATGTGACTATAATATATGTGGGTGGATGCTGTTGTTTCTTATTTAATTCGAGGGTCATTCAATAAATGCAGGCCACAATTAATATAATTTTCAAGTATAAAATATGATGATATTATAGTGGGATAAAAACTCACATATCAGCGTTTCATGTTGTCGTTTGTTTGTTTGTTGCGCTAGTATTCCACATGTCTGGCTCTGTCTGTCTGTCTGTCTCTCTCGCTCTCTCTCTCCATATATAAGTAAGTTAGCGACCATAGTCGAGGGTGACCCGAAGGCTCCCTTTTCGATAGCTACTACACCAAGGTGTAGGGGAGGGCGCTACTCCATTCCCTGGATTGCTCCACTTTACCCTTGAACCGTACCTTATAATGCTGAGTGTTAAGCAAGGTGGTATCAAGTACCATTTTTAAAGTCTTTGGTATGACTCGACCTGGGATTGAACCCAGGTCTCCCGGGCCATTGGCGAACACTCTAACCGCTGGGCCAATATTTGATTGAATATAATAGACAATTTTTTGTCTACATATTTCTCCGTTAATCGTATCGCACCGCAGCATCGATCCTTTGACACTCGGCGGGAACTGGCTGAGAAAACTTCCATAATTAGTACTTTCTGTCCAACAGTACAAACGCTCATTCCTACAAAGTAGTAATGTACGTACAAAAGTTACATCACTTTTTGTAATACATCCTCCCCTGATGATGGCCCAAAGTTGGGTAGAAAGTACTTGGGAAAAAACTAATTATGGAAGGGTTATCAACCAATTCCTGTCGAGTGTCATAAGATCAATATGGCAATTCGAAAGGATTAACGGATAAATATGTAGACAAAAAATGTCTATTATGTTCAATCAAATATATATTTAAATATATATATATATATATATATATATATATATATATAGCCAAAAATGTCTATTATGTTCAATCAAATATATATATATATATATATATATATATAGAAAGAAAGTGAGAGAGAGAGAGAGAGAGAGAGAGAGAGAGAGAGAGTGAGAGAGACTTAGTCTAACGTAAAGTTGGACGGGTTTCGATCCCGGCTTCGAGCGTCCTGCGTGTCTAGCCACACTGAAGAGTTCCGATAGATCGAAACAGTTTGTCTGTGGATATATATATATATATATATATATATATATATATATATATATATATATATATATATATAATAAATTAGAACATTTTGGAAAAATTAGTTCTGTAAAATATAAAGATGCTATCAATTTATTGAATGAGAGAAAAGAATTTATAGATAAATGTAGACATAAGAATAAATACCAAATATGATATCAAATAATTTTTATAATGAAATCATGTTCAAGCAATTTATGATAATTTTTATAATATTGATATAGATAACAAAAAAAAAAAATAGTTTATAAATCTTAACTAAGATAATCCTTTGTTTAATTCGCTCACACTTTACCTACACACCAAGTCCTTATAATAATAATATAACCAAAAACTTCTTTCGTTGAATAATAAAATCAAAATAATTGAAAATTATTAATTTAGCAAAAATAATTTTTATGTACAGAACCTAAATGATAAAAAAAACGTTGAATAGATCCTCAATAACACTAAAATCTAAATATAAATATAAAGAGAAATTAATCTTTCTTTGAAACAAGAAAATTAATTAAATACGCTTGAAAAAAATTACTCATATGTTTTTTAAAATATTAATTCGAAAGTGTTAAAGATTTTTTTTACAATTAAACTAGAATTATAAAAAACACAATATAACTTTCAAAATAATTCTCATAAACCTGAAATCAAGTTACTTATATGAAATAAACAAAATTAATATTTACAAGAAACACGAATAAAAAGGAAAATTCCGTAGGCGTCAATTTTTGAGTTAAATACATCACAACTATTTAAGACGTGAAATTATTATCACCGACGTTTAACGGAAAAAAAGAACAAAATGTAACCAAACTCCATTCGAATTCCATCTGACGGATTATAGAAACAGAATGCTACTTCTAAATTTCTTGCTTTTTAAACAATACACACACACACACACACACACACACACACACACACACACACACACACATATATATATATATATATATGTATATATATATATAGTACAATTTAATGGAGGCTCAAACTCGGTTAAGTCGTTATAATAAATTTATTTCGACGGAGAATATTATTACTATGCTCTCCATCTCCTCACATGACTTTTTACACGCTTCTCTCTCTTCGTCGATATATATATATATATATATATATATATATATATATATATATATATATATATATATATATATATATATATACTTGAAAAGTCACATGTAATGTACCTAGTTTTAACCTACCAGGTAATTCTGTCGGTGTATTTTTTTTCTTCTTTTGGCTAGACATTGTAGTGTTGATTGATTATTTTCAAGCCGTACGAATGGTTTTCATTTTTTTTTCTTGAATTTTTTCCACGCCTATCAGATTTTATAATATCTTTTAATTTACAAATTGTATCATCTGTTCTTTTAAACCGACAGAGTTAGAGTATAGGAATAAAAATTTAATTATATATATATATATATATTACTTTTATTTATATTTATATATTACTTTTATCTATCTATCTATCTATCTATCTATCTATCTATCACAGAAAAATATATATTATATATATATATATTTAATTCAGGGAATATAGACTGCGACCCCTGGTTTTCGTGGAGTTTTTTTTTACAAAACCACAATCATCAGGCAGTTAAGAAAAGAAAGAAAATTTCATTTTCTTAACTGTCTGATGATTGTCGTTTTGTAAAAAAAAACTCCATGAAACCCAGGCGTCGCAGTCTATATTCCATGAATTAGATATATATATCTAATATATATTTATTTATTATTGTATAATAGCTCTATCCTAGATATTGAGCACTCTCCATATTATATTGCGCTTGGTTCGACACATACCCACAAAGTGATTTAGTGACAACCAACCAGTTATATATATATATATTATATATATTCGGATGAGTACACACCTGAAACTGATATAAAAAAAAGAACTTTTTTTGAAAAGTGTTAACAATAATAATAATAATAATAATAATATATGTATACGTATATATATATATGTGAGGGTCATTCAATAATTAAATGAATTCAACATGTCTCTTTCTCTCTCTTTATATATATATATATATATATATATATATATATATGTGTGTGTGTGTGTGTGTGTGTGTGTGTGTGTGTGTGTATAAAGCAAAAAAAAACAAACGCTGATTCACTAATTAAACGGCTAACTTTTTTTGTTGTACAAATTTTCCCTAGGTTTTTATATTTTGTACTTTAAATATACATCGTTGATTTAACATCACTAATATCCCTCACTAACATCACTAATATCCCTCACAGTGCTGAAGATGGTTCATATATATATTATATATATATATATATATATATATATATATATATATATATGTGTGTGTGTGTGTGTGTGTGTCTGTGTTTGTGTGTGTGTGTGTGTTTATATAAATATATATAGAAAACAGACTCACAAGCACATATAGCAAAATAACGAGTGTTATTTTTCATTTTTCTCGACTACTATCGACCATAATAAATGAGAAAAAGAACGTCATTCTTTTCCTGCAGTAAAAGAAAGATTTAAAATTCATATCCCACTTAGCGTGGTATATATACATCGTTTCATCCCAATCACCAAATAACCTACATTTGCTTATTTTTGGTGTTTTATCGATATTTGTCTTAACACAGATGGGACTTAGGACATTGTTTTGCGCTCATATTCGAAGAGATTCACTTGTGTGTGTGTATAAAGCAAAAAAAAAAAAAAAAAAAAAAACGCTGATTCACTAATTAAACGGCTAACTTCCCTAAATCTTTCCTTTTTTTAGCCTCAGAAATCGATTCTCTAAAAAAGTTAACTGGACTGCTTCAGATCAAACAAAAAAAATGGATTAAAATAACTCTTTCACATTTACAACCAAACTTAGAAAAAAACGAAAAAAAAAAACAACAACAAAAAACAAACAAACCCTTATTCTCCTCAATAAAAGTAACCCTTTCAATTCAAGTACCAATAAGTATCAACTTATTTTGGCATGTTAAGATCCAGTTTCATCATACTTCAAATTTAACAGAGGAAAAATTTACAGCTACAAAAATACATGTGTAAACATTCAAACATTTGAATAAAAATTTAATGAAAAATTATTATTCAGACATCTCTTATTTCTGTACATCAACTTTTAATTATTAAATTGAAATAAAGTCATCTAAAAGTAATGTTATTCGCGTTAACCCCCCCCCCCAAATTACAATAATAGAGGAAAAATTACTGATATTATTTCAATTTTAATTCAGTTATCAATTCAATAAGTCATAGTTGATTTTATTTAGTTATTTAATTATTTTTCAAACAGACTAAATTTATTTCTATACCTACATCTGTTCTATTTTTAATTGTCCTATATGTAATTGTTCCCAACTCCGGATTTACAGGATTAAATACTGTCTTACATATATATATATACTATATATATATAATATATATATATATATATATATATATATATATATTTCATGAAAAAAACAATATTCGGTCACGTTAGGATAATAAATTTATTTCCATCCTGTTAAGAGCATTGATATGAATCAAAGACACTTAAAATAATTTTTAACAGGACTTCATCAGATCCAATAAGTAAATAAATTAATCTTATTGTACATTTGAGGAAGTTCAGTTAAAAATTATTTTAGAGTCTTTGATTCATATCAATGCTCTAATGAAGATGGAAATAAATTATAATAATATTCGAAATTTGAATAGTCTATTTGTCCTGACGGAATTTACTGGATTGAAGATTGTTTGGTTTGGTTTGTTGGGTTTCATGGCATATCAACCTTTGTCGGTTATTTAATGCCAAATCCATTTTTATGAGAATAATCAGTTCTATATCAAACAATTCAATTTTGCATGATTACACAGTTTAATTGTCAAAAACATTTCTATTTCAAATATTCAAGCAGTTATATATAATAATTCAGTTAGGTGTAAGTACAGTTCTAATGTCAAAAAACAGTTCAATTTCAAATCATTCAATTTAGCATAAGCACACAGTTTAAATGTAAGTAAAGTTTAATTGTGAAAAACCATTTTATTTCTAGCTATTCAATTTAGTCAAACAGTTCTGATTTAGCTAATACAGTTTAGTATAAGTACAAATTTTGTTTACAAATACTTACATGTCAGAACAGTTTCATGTTAAACAATTCCGTTTAGTGTAAATACAGTTTCAATGTTAAAAACAGTTCTATTTCAAATAATTCAGTTTAGCATAAGCACGCAGTTTAAATGTAAGTACGGTTTAATTGTCAAAAACATTTCTATTTCAAGCTAGTCGGCCGACTGCATCTCTCTAGAGGGTTAAGAATCCTCCCAAACGAGTATACTGAATATGACACGAAACAATCTTCGCCTAGTCGTGTGTGGGTGTAGAATACTCCGAGTTCTCCCTGCAGATCGGTAAGACTCATCTGAGGAGTGTCCTGGATACAACTCTAAATTATCTTATGGTGAGGCTCCAGTAATGCCGGAACTTTGTGGAATGTAGAGTACCCCTTTATAACCAGGTCTACTCTCAGGTCGACTACGTATGGTAAATTAAATTCTTTGAAATAGAACTTCATATGTATAGAATAGATTTGGCATTAAATAAACAACATTTGTAGATATGACATGAAAGCAAACCTAACCACACCAAACCATGTGATTTTTAAGTGAATAGTTGTCGGTAACATCTTTAAAACGATATATATATATATATATATATATATATATATATTGAATTTAAACTAAAAAAACACAATCTCTTCGTGGACATTTTTATTTTAAAATATATCTTTATTCTTTCTTAGACCTACAACCACCATCTTTATATATATATGTCATATATATCAACCCCTCCACTCTGCAGGATATGAACCACAATTTTTAAGTGGATTTTATTTTAACAGGTTTGATTTCATAGTTTTCCTTCTCGACTAGATGTCCGACCAAAGCTGAAAAACTCAATCTACTATTTTGCCCAAAGCTGGAGGGAGAATTATTGGATTCATACCTTTCGCAAGGCTATTATTGTTATATGAAATGCAATCAGTCTCGTCCAGGATTTGAACTCATGTCACCGTATATGGCCCCCACATATGGCCAAGCAAAAGCAGGACGACCAGCTCGAACTTACATACAGCAGCTATGTGAGGACACAGGATGTAACACTGAAGACCTGCCCGAGGCGATGAATAATAGGGAGAAGTGGCGAGAGAGGGTCAGGGATATCCGTGCTGGCGGCACTACATGATGATGATGATGATGATATATATATATATATATATAGTATATATATATAAATTGTTTAGTTGTTCTAACGACATGGCGTCATTAGTTGGGTTAGTGCGGAACTCAGTTTTTTAGCAATAATAAAATTTCAAAAAATGTTCCTGATAAATGATTATCATTTTTAAAGAAATATGTCTACCATTAACTGTTCTTGATAATTAATTTTCACAGTGTGTAACGGTTTCAAATATTCTTATCTATACTAATGTGTATACAATTATATGGCTTATATATATATATATATATATAATATATATATATATAGTGTGTGTGTGTGTGTGTGTGTGTGTGTGTGTGTGTGTGGTAAATGTATATATATATATATATATATATATATATATATAGTATATATATATATATATATTTGGTAAGTTAAAAAGTGCTCAAATGCTGGCCAGCTAAGCACGCTAAAACTTAAAGCAAATAAAAATTTCTCCTCTTATTATGTTTGTCTCATTACAAAGTGTTTCATGCTTCAACTTGAAAAAATTCATCAGATGAAACTTTGGAGTAAATGAACTTTATTCATGGGAGATTATATATATATATATATATATATATATATATATATATATATATATATATATATATATATATATATACCTGAGAATTTTCTGGGACATGATAAACCCTTCACAATTAATATTTACGAAAAAAACAGGCCACTGAAACTTCACTTCGTATTGCCAACTCCTTTGGTAAAATTCTTATATATTGAATGACCTTCTTATGTGTTGTGAACGTGTGTTTATATACTATATATATATATAGTATATATATATATATATATATATATATATATATATATATATTATATGTTAATCGTTATATCTAATCTATAATTCTGTTGGTATGAAAAGAAGAGCAGATTGTACTTTTTGCAAATCCTACAAACTGTTATCTGGGGAAAAATATTTAAAAAAAAAACAACGAAAAGACAAAAAACACACGTGCTACTTAAAAATAATCAATTAACACCAATGTCTAGTCAAAAGAAAAACCCCTAAGCTAAAACGTAATAATAATTCCTCTATGGCCACGAACGAGCTATGCTGAAGAGCCGTTTGGTGAAACCTAGGTAAGACTAGTTAGAGGCCATGTAGGAATTATTTTCATTGTATATATATATATATATATATATATATATATATATATATATTATATATATAATATAATGATATCACTTGCAATCAAATCTTTTGTTCGTAACTTGAGAAAGAATTTGTAATCTTGATCGAAGACAAAAGAGGATTAACGGAAATTATTTAAAGAACCATCATCTGGAATCTTTAACAAAATTAGTTCGGAACAAATACTTCGACTATATATATATATATAGAGAGAGAGAGAGAGAGAGAGAGAGATGCTTTGGTTAAAAGTAATTATGTTCTGTTCATTTTCTTTACAACGTTCTAACACATTCCATGATGATCCTAGTTTTCATTTCTTGACTTCTTAGCGAATATGTTTTTATCTCTGCTTTCTTTTCGTCGGCCAGCCAAGTCATGGCGGCACCAGATTTGCCACTTTGGCGTATTGCTTACAATCCCGAAGGTACTGTGCATCTGGCGAGCAGAACAAGAGGAGAAAACCATCTATAAGATGCATTTAGTCGATCAAATAGCAAAACATGGACGTAGATTATTCGCATCGGATACTGCATGGAACGTTGATATCATTTGCTATTAAATATGATTGCTCCTCCTTAAATGTTTCTCTCTCTCTCTCTATCTCTCTCTCTCTGTAACTTTTTCTCTCTGCTTTTTTTCTCTCTTCTCCCTCTCTCTCTCTGTTTCTCTTTCTATCACTCTTTGCTATCTCTCTTTCTTACTCAGTTTTCTTTTACTCTCTCTCTCTCTCTCTCTCTCTCTCTCTCTCTGTGCTTTACTCACTTTGTTTTTTTCTGTCTATTTTCCACTGTTTTGTTTTTTCTGTGTGTTTCTGTTTCTCTCTCCTTTTTCTGTTTTTTCTCTCTTTCTCTCTCTATTGTTCATCCTATTTTTCTCTCGGTGGTACTCTCTCTCTCTCTCTCTCTCTCTCAGTTTATCTCTTTCTCTCTTTCTCTCTCTTTCTGTTCCCACCGTCTCTCTCTCTCTCTCTCTTTCTGTTTTTCTTCTCTCTATTTTTCTCTCAGTCTCTTTTTTTCTTTCTCCGTTTCTCTTCCTCTCAGTTTTTCTCTCTCTATTTCACCAAGTACATATCTATCTATCTATCTATCTATCTATCTATCTATCTATCTATCTCTGATGGTATAGCAAGATACTTAGATGATGTTGCCTACGCCTGTGGAAATCATACAGCTTTATCACAAAGGGCTCCCACTGAATAAACACAAAATATGACATTTTAATACTTTATGGTATATATATATATATATATATATATATATATATATATATATATATATATATATCTGTGTGTGTGTGTGTGTGTGTGTGTGTGTGTGTGTGTCATTCATTAAATAAACTGAATTTTACATAAGGATTTGACATTAGGTAGAAAATTAATAATGATGGATTCATTATGACGTTCCTTACTGACTGCTGCACCCAGAACCTTTTCTTTACCAATGTGTCCGTGTATTTCTATTCTATGGACTATCCCTTCAATTCCGGCTCGTCGTGGCAAACCCATGTATAACTCTTTAGTAAAGACTTTTTTTACAACTCTATCGCACTTTCTTTTATATATTTCAGATTGTTTGCACTTCTTAGTCACCAGAAATTCGTTGAAAGATCTCTGTTCAAGCCTGGAGTGCTCTGCTTTTCTGCTATTATAAATTGCCTCAAAAGAAATAATTTTTTTCTTAGCTTTAGAGAAATTTTGCTATGAACTAATTCCAAATCAGTGTTTACATTTATGACAAAAAAAAAAAATTCTGAAAAAATTCCCCAGATTTATTGAGTGACCCTCATATATATATATATAGAGTGGGAGGGGATAGAAGAGGGGTGAAGAGTTACCTCTTCATTAAGCCCACTTCCGTTTTAAATTTAAATTTCGGTTAGCAATGTAGTAAATTTATATTTAAAAAATCTTTTCCAATTAATAATTTTTTAAATTTACATTTAGACCTAAATTACAGATATTTTTATTAGATTTAAACTTTAATTAATAATCTCAGTAATAGATATATTAAAATAAAAACAAAAACAAATATTTAATTTATTTAATATATTTTAAAATTTCAAAACTATTGAGAAAGCATTAATCAGTTACACTTTTTATGCGTAGTACATATGTATTATATGCTTTTTCACAATTTTCTATCAAACAATTTATTTTATTTATTCTCAAAATTAACTCTAATTCTCAAAAATAACTCTATGCTTTTTTTTTTTAAGTTTTTTTTTTTGTTTAATTATTTATAGTTTAAATTTGGCCCTATGTCTACACCTAGCTATAAGTTCATTTCTCTTATTCAATAAATTTTTGGCTCAAATATATATATATATATATATATATATATATATATATATAAGTAGGATGATTTTACCTGACTTAATCGACTGTTGGGTGATAAATAATTACAGTTCCTGTCCGTATATTGGCCTAGCACATTAAATGTGATGATTCCCACTGAGAGAATTCGGGATTTTATACGATCATAAATTACAGAAATTTGGGTTACTCAGTGAAAATCGAATTCACTAGTAATGTTTCTTGGCCTAGCTCATTTACTAAGACAAATAACGAAGCACTACTTCGACATTATAGCAGGAGTACTACAAGGAGACACGCTAACTCCATACCTCTTCATCATCTGTCTAGACTACGTGCTTAGAACATTGATTGATAAAATCAGAGAAAACAGTTTCGAGCTGACAAAGAAAAGAAGTAGAAGGAACCCCGCAAAGACAATTACCAACGCCGACTACGCCGATGACATAGCGATACTGGCAAATACACCTAACCAAGCCAAAACACTCCTGCATAGTTTGGAACGAGCAGCCGCAGGCATAGGCCTCCATGTCAATGCACAAAAAACGGAATATATGAGCTATAATCAAACAGGTGACATCACCACACAAGACGGAACCACTCTTAAACTAGTAGACAAATTCACTTACCTAGGAACCGAAAAGGACATCGACACGCGGTTAACGAAGGCATGGACAGCCATCAATAGGCTATCGATCATATGGAAATTAGACCTAACCGATAAAATTAAACGCAGTTTTTCAAGGCAGCTGTCGTATCGAAACTGCTGTATGGATGCACTACATGGACGCTAACAAAACGGCTGGAGAAGAAGCTAGACGGCAATTACACAAGAATGCTGCGAGTAATATTGAACAAGTCCTGGCGGCAACACCCCACAAGACACCAACTATACGGCCACCTGCCTCCTATCACGAAAACTATCCAAGTTAGACGAAGCAGACATGCAGGACACTGCTGGAGAAGCAGGGACGAGATCATAAGTGATGTACTCTTATGGACCCCCACATATGGCCGGGCAAAAGCAGAACGACCAGCACGGACATTCATTCAGCAGCTATGTGAGGATACGGAATGTGGCCCTGAAGACCTGCCAGAGGCAATGAACGATAGGGAAAAGTGGCAAGAGAGGGTCAGGGATATCCGTGCTAGTGGAGCACGACATGATAATGATGTTGATGATATATATATATATATATATATACTCCCCTACCCCTGTCGGGTTGGGCTCTCTAGCGAATGAAATAATTATGTTGCCATTAGCGTATATGCAAGGCTCTTCATATGAATCGAGGTCTCGGTAGACGTTAAGCGGATATATATAAAACAATAACAATTGTGATTCATAACCGTTTAAATTTCCTTCGCTTGCGCTAGTTTCTCGTGGCTGAGTGGTAGAAACTTGGATTGGCGTTTGAGTCAACCGGGTTTCGATCCCAGCTTCGGGAATCTAGCCTGTCTAGCCACACTGATGAGTTCTGATAGAACGAAACAGATCTGTCTGTGGATGACAATATATAAATATATATATATATATATATATATATATATATATATATATATATATATTACTGCTTCTTTATTTATCTAATAAAATGAGCTATATATATATATATTACGTTTATTTCTTGACTAATACCCTTCTGAGAGGCATGAACCCCCTTTCTCCTCGGCCATAGATTAAATTGTATCATTGCTTCTCTTCTACAAAGATTGCTTTGGCATTTGATAACCCACAGAAGTTGGTATGCCATTGGACAAAGGAACCAAACAAACCACTATAACCAGGATACGACAGAAGGTTCAGTTCTAAGCGGAGGATAACTGGTTTGAATTTTGCGTATTTCCTTCTCTTATACCGGTTGCCAAACCAAAATTAAAGACACCGTTTGTACAGCTATTTCTCCTCGGACGATATTAGTAACATCATGAGCGTCCTAACATGTATACGAAAGTTCCAAACCTCACCAAGAAAGAAGAGCTATAGCTAAACATTTCTCTTGTGTCAACACACTACAAATGCTTATAAAACCTTCTGTGTTGGAAGACAAATCTGAAATCTGGTTGAACACTAAAACATTTTCGACAACTCTCGTATACATATATATATATATATAGTCATCTACGGAGAGACTGTCTCATTGTATCAAAACTCTTCAGTGAGACTAGACACGAAGGATGCTTCAAACTGGGATCGAAATCCGCCCAACTTTACATTAGACTTAGTGCCATCAACTCTGCCAAGAGCCAACATACGTCAGCTCCGGACGAGAGTCGTTCAAAAAAGGATATATATATATATATATATATATATATATTGTTACCTGAAACAATGTGGACTACCTGTGGACCAATGGGATAGAAGTAAGTTGCGGAAACTGATTCACGAAAGCATAGAATCCTTTGAGAATAGCCGTATGCAGTACAGCGCTTACAAACGTCTGATTCGCAAAGGCGAACAGGGTCCAGCACGGGGTCCACAAAGTCACCACGCTAACTGTGATATATGTGGAAAATTGTACCTATCTCTTGCTGGTCTCAAAACCCTTCTGCGTAAATGTGCAAAATCTATCTTGCACCCAAATAATGTCACTGCAAGCAAAACTGATCGGTTGTGCCAATTCTGTGGTAAAATCTGTCGCAATTTGGCTGGCCTGAAGTGTCACCTACGAACACATAGAATTTAAGGGGGGGGGAGAGGACATGAGACAAAGGAGGTAGTCACGCTTGAAACCGAGAGGACAGCCGTCATATATATATATATATATATATATATATATATATATATATATATATGCCGTAAATGCCGTATATATATATATATATTTATATATATATATATATATATATATATATATGCCGTAAATGCCGTAAATATATATATATATATATATATATATATATATATGCTGTAAATATAAGGCTACTGATAGATAGTATGTATCAATGACAAGTTAGCTATAGCTTCTAACATTAATCCTAATAATTTCTCAGTGATCTGAAAGACTAGTTGCTAGCAAGCATAAAAAAGTTTGACTTCAAGGCAAATAGAATGTATTTTTTTTCATGCGGCCCCTTTATTTCAACCCTCTTTAGTCATAATTATTCAGATGATCCGGCAGGTGAAACGTAGGGATGGTCGTTACTGGCACTTTCAGGTATTCTCCTTATCTCTCTATATATAGTCATCCATAGACAGATCTGTTTCGTTCTAACAGAACTCTTCAGTGTGGCTAAACTGGCAAGATTCCCGAAACTGGGATCGAAACCTGGGTGACTAAAAACGCCAAGCCAAGATTCTACCACTCAGCCACGAGGAAACCAGCACCATCGAAGGAAATCTAAACGGTATCACAAATGTTTTTGTTTACATATATCCGCTTAACGGCTACCGAGAGCTCGATTCATGTGAAGAGCCTTGCATTATATATATATATATATATATATATATAAACCGTTTTTTAATCTATGAGATTGATTCGGTCTATTGTCTTGGTTGGTTTCTTTGTTTAATGGCATATCAACCTTTATAGGTTATTTAATGCCAAAGCTATTCTCCGAGAAGAATAGTAGAGGTACTATTTAACCCATAGCTGGGAGGATAAGGGGATTCATACCTTTCCCAAGGGTATTTGCCCGAAAGTGAACGTAATAGCGCGACTGGAATTCGAACTCGCGTACTACGATTCCGCAGTCCATGACTTTAACCATTAAGCCACGAGGACACCCCCGGTCTATTGTCTATGAGCAATAAAAAATTTAGATTAACAAACCTTAACATTCTGCAATGAAATTTGTTTGAATACTAATGGTCGAATTTAAAGGGCATCTCTTTTCATCGCTCAAAGAAAACGATGTCTTTTAAAGAAATAAAAGAAAGTGATGATATATATATATATATATATATATACACATGTATATATATATTCACAAGAGTGTTGAGAGCAATATTGAACAAGTCCTGGCGACAACACCCCACAAGACACCAACTATACGGCCACTTGCCTCCCATCACGAAAACTGTACAAGTTAGACGAACCAGTCACGCAGGACACTGCTGGAGAAGCAAGGACGAGCTCATAAGTGAGCTACTCCCATGGACCCCCACATATGGCCACGCAAAAGCAGGACGACCAGCTCGAACATACATACAGCAGCTATGTGAGCACACAGGATGTAACCTTGAAGACCTGACAGAGGCGATGAATAATAGGGAGAAGTGGCGAGAGAGGGTCTGGGATATCCGTGCTGGCGGCACGACATGATGATGATGATAATATATATTTATTCATTCTTTGAATCATATTCCTTGTTAATCTCTCAAATTATATAAAAAGTATATATTCAAATAAATTTGTTTTACTTACTGAAATAAATAGTAAAGTTGGCGACCGTAGACGAGGGTGACCCAAAGGCTCCCTTTTCAATAGCTACTACACTGAGGTGTAGGGGAGGGCACTACTCCTTTCCCTGGATGGCTCCACTTTACCCTTGATCCTTATCTTATACTGCTGAGTATTATGCAAGGGGGTAGCAAGTATCATTTTTTGAGTATTTGGTATGACCCGACTTGGGATTGAACCCCAGTCTCCCGGTCTATTGGCGAACACTCTAACAACTGTCGTAAATTTCATGTGTATGGACGGCGGTCATACATAAGTGAGAGGTTTTCGAAGAAGGTAAAAATCTTGGTGTGGCTTAGAACCTTTTGAACGGCCCTCGAATATGTTCCAACTTTGCTAAGTTTCTTGTGTTGCACATAAACATCACCCGGAATTTATTCGTTATATTTTAGTTTTTAAACCTGCTCAGATAATAATATTCACAAAGCGGCTTGCTCAGGTGTGGCACAAGGCCATATGAATGGGGGCACTCAATGAGAATAATATGACAGAGTAGTTTCTAAACATGTTTCATATTTCTTTTCTATCTCTTCTCTCTCTCTATCTCTCTTTCTCTCTCTCTCTCTCTCAATATATATAATTTTATTTCTTTATTTAATGGCTCATCAACCATAATGGGTTATTTAATGCTAAAGCCATCCTTGTGGAAAAAAAACAGTAGCGGTACTATTTAACCCATAGCAGATATCTCAGTAATATCGATAGTTTGATTTGGTTTGTTTTGATTTTAAGGCACATTAACCATTGATGGTTATTCTATGCCAAATCAGTTTTTATACTTATAAAAAGCTCTATTTCAAACAATCCAGTTTAGTATAAGTATAGTTTTTTTGTTTACACACAATTGAAGATCAAAGCAGTTCTATTTCAAGCAATTCAGTTTAGCATAAGTACACTGTTTAGTTCTATTTGAAGCATAGATAGGACCCAATCAAGTGCTTGCACTCCGGGCTCGAGTGGACTTTGTTTCGATGGCAAAAAAGGGGTACTCTGCATTCTCCAAAGCTCAAATATTATTAGAACCTCACCCTAAGATTGTTTACGGTCATATCCAGGATACTCGTTGGGATGGGGGTTAATTCTCTGCAGAGAAGCAGTTTGTGTATTCTACAACACCCCCTTATCAACCGACAGGGGAAAATAAAAATTGATACGGTGTTTTCATGGTTTATTTAAATACTCAGTTTCTCTTAATCTGAAAGAAGGCAATGTAGGGCATTAGCGTGACTGGAGTGCGAACCCGCTTACTATAGTGCAGTCCCATATATATATATATATATATATGGGACGGCACTATAGATATATATATGGGGGAGACTGCTATATATATATATATGTATATATGGAAGTTCCTTATATATACATATATATATATATATATATATGTATGGGGGACTGCTGTATATATATATATATATATATATATATATATATAAGGAAGTTCCTTATATATATATATATATATATATGTATATATATATATATATATATATATATATATATATATATATATATATATGATTGCCTTTATCTTTTCTAACACATTCAAGGAGACGTATTTATCTATTCATTAAGCCGAATGGTTTTTTGAGAGGAAGACACTTAGAAGGAGCCATACTTATCAGCTGTGTTGTAAATGAATGTAAATTCACTCTGCATGTGGCTAACGGGTCCCGGCGCCGTCCCTTCTCACCACGTCCGGGTACACTGTGACATAACTGCCGTCAGTATCGACCCTCGGGGGCAACGTCACATTTAATTCAAAGGTCATTGCGTACGGCTCCCACCGAGTGAGCAGCGAAGGGGAGGGCTCGGCTTTTGGTGATTACGAGACTATCAGCGCCATTTTGGTTTGACGTCATGCCAGAACAAGGAATTATGGGCACACAGAATCAGAGAGAGAGAGAGAGAGAGAGAGAGAGAGAGAGAGAGAGAGAGACCCATATTTCGATAATTTCAGGTTTCGGTTTTCTTACTAATTTTTATTGACGGACATCTTTCTTTCTTTCTTTCTTTCTTTCTTTCTTTCTTTCTTTCTTTCTTTCTTTCTTTTTTGAAATGTGATTCCTGCTTCTTTTTTCTTTTCTCTCTTTCCCTCTGTTTCTTTCTTTTTTTCTATGTAATTTCAAACAACTTTTCAACTTGACCATCTGCTTTCTTTCTTCTTAGTTTTCTTTTTTATTCAAAATGTTCTTTCTTTCTTTCTTTCTTTTATAAATTTCCCTTTTTTCTTTTTTAAAATTGAAAATGTGATTTCTCTCTTATTTGTTTCTGTCTTTTTTAAGATGCTTTTTGTTTGTTTTTCTTTCTTATTTAGAATGTATTCTTTCTTTCTTTCTTTCTTTCTTTCTTTCTTTCTTTCTTTCTTTCAAACAATTTACCAGTTTAACAAAAAAAATTTTTAAATGTGCTTTCTTTTTTATTTGTTTCTGTTTTTTCCCTTAATGTTCTTTCTTTCTTTCTTTCTTTCTTGCTTACTTGCATGAATTTTCTTTTTTTCACTTTTAAAATTTAAAATGTGTTTTTTCCTTATTTGTTTCAGTCTTATTTGAGATGCTTTTTGCTTGTTTATTTTTTCTTTCTCATTTAGAATGTATATTTTCTTTCTATCTTTCTTTCTTTCTTTCTTTCTTTCTTTCTTTCTTTCTCCCCCCCCCCCGTTTACCATTTTCCAATAAAGAATAATTTCTTACTCGTAATCAATCGTCTTATCTATTTCTTTTTCTTTTTTTTTTTTTATTCCTTACCGATTTTATCATAGTTTTGCCTCTTTTGAATATTCATATTTATTAGAGTAAATATACTATATATTCTTTCTTTCTTTCTTTCTTTCTTGTAAGAATTTTCTTTTTTTCATTTTTAAAAAATTTAAAATGTGTTTTTTTCTAATTTGTTTCAGTCTCATTTGAGATGCTTTTTGCTTGTTTATTTTTTCTTTCTCATTTAGAATGTATATTTTCTTTCTTTCTTTCTTTCTTTCTTTCTTTCTTTCTTTCTTTCAAACTATTTTACCAGTTTAAGAAAAAAAATTAAAATTTGTTTTTTTTTAAAATTTGTTTCTTAGTTTTTCTCCGAATGTTCTTTCTTTCTTTCTTTCCTTTTTCCTTCTTTCTTTCTTTCTTTCTTTCTTGTAAGAATTTTCTTTTTTTCATTTTTAAATTGAAAATGTGATTTCTCTCTTATTTGTTTCTGTCTTATTTAAGATGCTTTTTGTTTGTTTTTCTTTCTTATTTAGAATGTATACTTTCTTTCTTTCTTTCTTTCTTTCTTTCTTTCTTTCTTTCTTTCTTTCTTTCTTCATAATGTCTGGTATTTTCCCCCACTAATCGCTTTTCAATTTTTAATGCATTAGTCTTAAACGAAAGTTCTCTAAAATGCACTTGACTCTCCCCACATACCTATTTCGGTTAACAAACCTCACCAACCACATGATTGCTGAGACCAAACGCGTTAGTCTATATCTAGAAATATCACCTACTGTTAATAAATTTGTCTTTTTACATACTTGATTATAATTAATTCTATACTACCATTAATCAAGCCGTACTAGAATATGAATGTGCTTGCTCACGTAATAATTACTGAAGCCGTGCTAGTTGGGTTGTTTAGGTTTTAAGGCATATCAACCTTTGCAGGTTATTTAATGCCAAATCTATTTTAATAAAATTAAACTGTTCTATTTCAAACTATCGAGTTTAGCATAAGTACACAGTTTAACTATTAAAATCATTTCTATTTCAAGATATTCAGTTTATTCAAACTGTTCTAATTCTAACAATTAATTTTAGTAAATTTATACTTTTTGTTCACACACAGTTAAATGTCAGAACAGTTCTATTTCAAATAATTCAGTTTAGCATACAAAAACAGTTTTGTTTCAGATAATTCAGTTTAGCATAAGTACGCACTTTAGTTCTATTTAACCCATAAATAGGACCCTATCAGATGCTACCACTCCGGGCTAAAGTGGACCTGGGAGCGATGGCAATGAAGGAGTACTCCGCATTCCCCAAAGCTCCATCATTACTGGGACCTCACCCTCAGATAGTTTAGTGTCATATCAGGACACTCGTTGGTGGGGGTCTTACCCTTCGGCAGAGATGCAGTCGGTGTATTCTACAGCCCCAACCGAGTGGGCAATCAAGCCGTATTGAATATGAATGTGCCTAACTGAGATAAAGGTGTTGTAATTTACTAAGCATTTTACTTAGATGTGGCTCAAGGCCATATGAAAGGGGCACCCAATGAGATTCGAACTCACTCGTGTAGGTTTGCTAGTCGAGCTTGCTAACCATTACACCACCAGAGGTGCCTACTGAGATAAAGGTGTTGCTAGCTCACGTAATGATAACAGAAACAACATGAATAGTAATCTTTAATCATTCAATAACTACAAAAAAAAAAATAAAGAGAGAAATGTATTCTAACTACACACGAGATACATCTCAAAATGCATTATAATTTCCAAGCGTTGAAGATGAAAATAAAAACAACGATTGTCCTGATATTGATGCAAAAAAGCGCCGAAACATTAATAATGGAATCGGCGTGCCAAAATGGAATTGTATGTAGTTCAGGCTGTTTTTCGTTTCCCTTTGGAAAAGACAGAAATCTGTCTTTTCTTCTGTCTTCTAAGAGTAGAATAGCAGGGAAGATTGAGTTCTAGCCTTTGTAATCAACCAGTGTGTAAAATACCTCTTACTTTATTAATGTATTACAGTCTCCTTCTACCAGTTCTAGATTTGGATTTTATAAAGATACGTAATTATTCGCACACATAAAAGTATTTTTAACAGTCTAATCTTTTGTTTGTGTCTTGTCGACTTCATCGAAGTTTAAAAATAAAATATGATAATTTTCAATTTTCTCTTTTTAAAAATCAAAGAATCTTTCATTATTGATTGATAAGAATTGGTTGAAAGAAAACACTCGCAATTTAGATCAGCCTTCTTACTCACATTATAAGATTCCTGGTCTGCTGAACGGAGAAACTTACAGTTACCAAGCACCTTAGTTTCTTCATCAATAATTCCCAACGTGGAGCGCATGTCCTACCGATGGGGCATGGTAAGACTTTAGCGGTGCAAGCAATACTTTGGTGGAGCTTCTTTAGAGACAAAGGTAACGGCGTTTTAAACTTCCTTCACAGTAAAATTAAACTTCCTTTGCAGTAAAATTTAAATACGTAAGAATTAGATATTACAGTGGGGGAGGGGGGCATCAGACTTTTAGAAATACCAAAGTGAGGCTTAGCCCAAAATCGATTGGAAACTACTTCTCTATATCTAAGCAGCTAAGTATTTTCTGTTATTGATATTGGGGCACTATATGCAAATATAGTAAACTATCTTATCAGTATATATATATATATATATATATATAAATAATTTCCAAGCGTCGAAGATATATATATATATATATATGGGTGACTTTAAACGGCCTTCGGGCTTTTGACCTTGTGTCAAGTCCTGTCTGGTGGGAGACAGCGACAAATATTATATGTATGGGGGAAATAGAACTAATCTGCGTACTAATGCTAAACTTAAATGCTTAAAATAGAACTGTTTCGCTATTTAAAAGGTGTACTTAAGCCAAAAGTTTTCATATCTAAATTGTACTTATACCTAAATAGAACTGTTTTTGACACTGAAACTGTGTACTTGTGCTAAACTAAATTGTTTGAAATAGAACTGTCTTGACACTTAACTGTGTGTAAACAAAGAATTAAACTTATTCTAAACTGAATTGTTGAAACTTTTATCAAAATGACTTAATTCGGCATTAAATGATCCGAAAATGGTTGATAACCCGTAAAACAAACAACCAAGCTAATATTCCTAGATTTTAATCAGTGCATATACCCTTTTTCTGTTTAAGTCATCCACACACACACACACACACACACACACACACACACACACACACACACATATATATATATATATATATACAAATACTTGCGCACAAATATTTCCGACTAAACTACAGCCTTGAGCAATCAAAATTTATCTTCCGCCATTGCTCGTCATCTATTGGGCAATTCGGCTGCATAAAGACCTCCTATGTCCGCCGTCCTCGAGACATCGAATAATAAACTTCAGTTGTCAATACAGGAAGCCTTACGTACAACGTAACATAAATGGAAATTGCTTATCCAAAAACATTTTACACACCCCTTCTTTTTAACAACCCCATTGGACCACGTGAAGAAAACATTATTACCCGCGCCAACTCTTCTGGCTTACAATAGTTTTTTTTAATCAGTTTTCTTACCCCACTTCACCCATTCCAGGCTTTTTTGATAGTCACTATCCCATGTTAACTTCCTCTGGTATAAACTTGATTTTCACTGACGTAATTCACGGAAGAGAAGTGACCAAAACAAAAGGTTCTCTTTTTGAGGATTTAAAAATATTTTAATCTTTTAAAAAATATTTCATTATGCACACGCTTTTAAAAACAATATCTCAGTTCTTTACCAATACACATCTTCATATATATATATATATATATATATATATATATATATATATCTCTATATATAACTACAAAAATTAATTCGCGAGTCGGGACTTCTACAGTTTCGCCTAAAACGTTTTAGGCGAAACTGTTGTAAGATAGTCCCGACTCGCGAATTAATTTTTGTAATTTGCTCTACCTGGTATTGAGCACTCTTTGTAATTGTTGCATCACATCATTTTGTGGTGGGTTTTTTGTTCTTTTGACCAACTGATTGATTTTTTTCAATTGGTGTGACAAGGTTGAACTTTTCTCTTTTTTCTCCCGATAACTTTTTTCTTTTTTCCCCGGGCAGTGATTCGAGATATATTGTTATCTCTGAATTCTGGCGGGGTTTTATTCTTTTTCTTTCTCACCGTATATGCTGTTAGGTAGTAAATACACACACACATATATATATATATATATACTTTCCCGGCTTTTGCCGGGCCGTCTGGCATTCGTGTCGGATGGGGTATCGCTCAATGACAGATTCGAAGCCGAAAGGCCCCCAGCTTCGGCTGGGCCACATTTGGGTGGGTGAGCTGCTTTTATGACTCATATGCATCCCTTGTATGGCACTAGACCTCACGGTCTACTTCAAGCTATATTCTGGCATACGTGCCCGGTTCTAGATTTAGGTCCATGTGACAGCTTGACTCATTAGACCCACATTCACTAAGTGGGTCAATGACCAGCAGGGTTCGAGTCTCGGCTCGTTCCCAACCTTCCCCTCCTCTTTATCCCCACTTTAATCGGCCTTCGGGCTTTTGACCTTGTGTCAAGTCCTGTCTGGTGGGAGGCAGCGACAAATATCATACTTCCCCGGCTTTTTCTGGGTCGTCTGGCATTCGTGCAGGATGGGGTATCGATCAATGGCTGATTCGAAGCCGAAAGGGACCCAGCTTCGGTTGAGCCACCTTCGGGTGGGCGAGCTGCAACCTTTGTCCCCTACGTATAGCACTAGACCTTGCTGTCTAGTTCAAGCTATATTCTGGCATCCAAATTTGGATTCGTGAAACTGCTTGCCTCATTAGACCCACATTGCACTTAGTGGGTCAATGAGCAGCACAGACAGGCAGGGTTTGAGTCTCAGCTCGTGCCCGACGTTCCCCTCCCCTAAATCCCCACTATAATCATTGACTTTATGTCAGGTCTTGTTTGGTGGGAGGCAGCGACAAATATCTATCTATATATGTATAAACTATCTTATCAACATATAGTAAGTTGGCTGACAAAAGTCGAGGGTGACTCAAAGGCTGCTTTTTCAATATCTACTCTAGTGAAAGGGAGGGTGCTTCTCCTTTCTCTAGATTGCTCCACTTACCCTTGATCCATACCTTATAATGTTATTAAGGCAGTATAAGGAGAAAGAGTCCCAAAGTGTACTTATCTTATTTCGATGGATTCCTGTGGAGAATCTTTCTTCTTTTACGGGCTCTTCTTTTACCCGGAGTTCTAGGCTTTAGTTCCGTCCGCCACGAACCCTGTCCAACAACTAACTTTCTTATTGTCTATTTCCGCTGACGGGAAGGAGTCCCCACTTCCGTTTTGGGGTCCCAGCCAATCATTTGGCTTCTCTCTTCTTCCTTCCCGTGTCAGGCGACCCGAGTGAGGTCACCAAGTACAAACATCTGTTGGTCTCCACTGTGACCCACATTCTTTCTTAACGGTCATTCTTTGACGGCTTGCTACTGTTAATTCGAACACGAGGATAGTAGTAATCTTATTTCTATCGTCTCAGTGGGACACCACGTGACAAAGCGCAGTTTCTTCGATGCTTTATGGATACACTACATGGACGCTAACTAAACGTTATAGAGAAAAAGGCTAACGACAACTACACATGAATGCTGCGAGCAATATTGAACAAGTCCTGGAGGCAGCGCCTCATAAAGCAGCAGCTGTACGGCCACCTACTACCCATCACGAAAACTATCAAAATTAGACGAACCAGATATGCGGTACACTGTTGGAGAAGTAGGGAAGACGTAATAAGTGATGATCTCCTGTGGACCCCTTCACATGGCCGAGCAAAGGCAGGACGGCCAGCTCGAACCGATATACAGCAGCTCTGTGCTGATACGGGATGTAGCCCGGAAGACCTACCGGAAGCAATGGACGATCGAAAGGGGTGGCGAGAGAGGGTCAGGGATATCTGTGCTGATTCCGCGACATGATGATGATGAACTTTGTAGAAAACAATAACAAAACAGTGGGCAAACAAATTAGTTCTAATACACCTAAAAATGAAGTTCACTGCAAACAATTCACTTACAAATCTTATAAGTATATCCATTTAAATGTGTTTAAACAAATGATTAATAGTAAATAGAATTATTCATATTTGATATAAATACTTGAAACCATTTAACTCTGAAAAAAATGAGTACAGGCTCGTTTAAAAATGTTATCAACAAAATGTGTTTACAAATCATATATATTTAACATACATAAATAGAGGATTTGGCATTAAATAACCGACAAGAGTTGATATGCCATAAAACCCAACCAAAACAAATCGTATATATTCAATAAATATGTATAAAGAGGATTTGGCATTAAATAACCTACAATGGTTGATATGCCATAAAACCCAACCAAAACAAATCATATATATTTAATAAGTATTTTAAAAGAGGTTTTGGCATTACATAACCTACAAAGGTTGATATGCTATAAAATCCAACCAAAACGAATCCTATGTATTTAATATGTATAAAGAGGATTTGGCATTAAATAACCTACAATGGTTGATATGCTATATAACCTTACCAAACCAAGTCATATATATCTAATATATATGTATAAAAGAATTCAGCGTCAAATAACCTACAATGGTTGATATGCCACAAAACACAACTCAACCAAATTATATATACTTAATACATATGTATAAAGAGGATTTGGCATTAAATAACCTACAAGAGTTGATATGCCATAAAATCCCACCAAACCAAATCATATATTTTTAATATATATGTATCAAGAGGATTTGGCATTATATAACCTACAATGGTTGAAATGCTATAAAACCTACCCAAACCAAGTTATATATATATATATATATATATATATATATATATATATATATATATATATATATATAAAACCAGTATTTATAAAAATAGATTTGACATTAAATAACCTACAATGGTTGATATGCCATAAAACCAAACCAAACCAAATCATATATAATTAATATATATGAATAAAAAGGATTTGGCATTAAATAACCTACAGTGGTTGATAGGCCATAAAACCTAACCACACCAAATCATATACATTTGATATATATGTATAAAGAGAATTTGGCATTAAATTACCTAGAGTTGTTGATAGGCCATTAAACAAACATAATATCAGCCAATCGGACTCTGCCTGATTTTGGAATAGAATTGTTTTAATTTTAAACGTGCGTCTTATATACTGAGAAATGTGCGAAGTTTTCCGATCATCGTAAGATGAATGATGCCACAAAATCTTCTCTGACGGTTTAAATTTTAAGAAGCCCCTTGTGGCTTTCCAAAACAACTCATTTATAGACTTGGCGTCTCACGTGTCGTAATTGTTAATGAGCTAAGCGAATCAACTATTTTCCATTTGTCATCCTTCTTTTTCATCTTTCTCTTTCGTCTTTTCTTTCCTTTTCTTCTTTCAAAACTTCCTTTTTTTCGCTCCCTCTTTCTCTCTCCCCAGCCTTTTTTTTCATTCAGTTCTTTTTTCCTCTCCATTCTTTCTTCCTACTTTTCTTTTTCTCTTTTACTTTTCTTCCTACTTTTCTTTCTTTCTTTTTTACCTTCTTTGCTTTCTTTCTTTTTTTCTGTTTTTCCTTTATGCATTCTTTGCTTTCTGTCCTTTTCCTTTCTTTTCTTTCTTTCCTGTTTTCCTTCTTTCCTTTCTTTTTTCCCCTTATTTTCTGTCCTTTTTCGATGGCCCTGCGCCTGGACTCACCTAAAACAAGACCTTGTGCTACACTCGTCCGGTCGTTGGGACGTACGACAAATACCGTCACTATTATTATTATTATTATTATTCTTTTGCGAGTTTTTCACACCAGCATTGGCAGATGATTTTCCACTGGAGTTTGATTGACAGCAAGTCTCATCAAGTCTCCAGGACTCGTCTCAGTATTCTGGCCGATATTAATGATGTGTAACCTGGATGGTCTCCACTTCTCCTCTTATTTCCAAATCTTCCAGTCCTTGTACCAATATTTACCAATCCTTTGGTAACTGTAGCGAGCGCATCAATTACTATTGGCATAACCGTCACTTTCATGTTCCCTAGAAGTTTTTTTAGTTCTCTAGTGAGGTCTACGTACTTATCTTCCTTTTCACTTTCTTTTATTTTTTCTCAGTTATCCACCAGTCCAGCAAAGTTCACTATATTGTAAGATTGTTATTTTATTCCTTTGAGATTTTTCACGCCATCGTTAGCTGGTGGTTTTCCACTGGAGTTTGAGTGACAGCAAATCTCCTTAAATCTCCAGGACTCGTCTCAGTATTCTGGCCGATTCTAATTATATGATCTTCACTCCTCCTCTTATTTCCAAGTCGTTGAGTCACTTTGGGATCACTGTCATTGTGTTCCAAAGTTTTATCCGTTCTCTAGCAAGGTCTTGGTACTTATCTCTCTTTTTGCTTTCTTTCAGTTTTAGTCTGTGGTCTGCCGAGACGGCAAATTCCTCAATTCGGTAGGTTTTCTTTTTCTTTTTTTTTTTTTTTGTGGACTATCCTTGGGTTTGGTGATCTGGCTGAGATTTGGTGATCCATTTATGCCTCCCTGTATATCTCCCCTTTTGACTATCTTCTCCCATCAACCTTTAAAAAGAAAGAAAAAAAAAAGAACTTTTGCTCAGAACAGATACACTACGATATCTACATACAGATCAAATTCTTTCGAATAATTTATACGATATTTCCCTAAAACGCACTCTTAACTTCTTTTCCTTCGCATTTTTTCTAAAATCATCCAATTTAATCTTAATTATTTTTTGTTTTAACATTATTGCTATTTATCATCTGATTAGGCAATTTGTCCCCAAAATACATAACACTATTAACCGCCCCTCCAAAGAAAAACAAATTTTAAAAAAGTTAAACAAAACAAAAAACAATAAAGCGAAAAAATCAAATTGGTTCGTAGACTTGGCTTGACATCTGTCTCATTCGTAAATTTCACGTTCAAGGAGAATTATTGAAAACTTATCAACCATTGTTAGAGATTCCATTGATTATTTTGAAAGTTTCAATTAGATCACTTTTTATTCTTCTTTCTATTCTAAATTTCTTTCCCTGGAACTGTAATCGTTTACTCTTTTAATTATTTTTGTCACTCTTCTTTGTACTCCCTACAGATTCAATATTACACTCCAATTTCCATTACTAGTCACTTGAGCCCAGACTTGAGTACAATATTATATGTGGTTGGTCGGTTGTTTGTTTGGGTTTTATGGCATACCATAAGATACTTTGTTGGTTATTTTATGCCAAATTCATTTTTATACAAAAATTAGTTCTATTTAAAAGAATTCAGTTTAGCATTAATACATAATTGTCAAAAACATTTCTATTTCAAGCTATTCAGTTTAGTCAAACAGTTCTAATTCAAACAATTCAGTTTAGTATAAGTATAGATTTTGTTTACACACAGTTAAATGTCAAAACAGTTCTATATTAAACAATTCAGTTTAGCGTAAGTACAGTTTAAATATAAAAAAAAAACAATTCCATTTTAAACAATGCTGTTTAGCATAAGCAGACAGTTTAAATGTAAGTACACAGTTTAATTGTCAAAAACATCTCCATTTCAAGCTATTCAGTTTAGTCAAACACTTCTAATTCAAACAATTCAGTTCAGCATAAATACGCAGTTTGGTCCTATTTAACCAACAGATTGGGCCCTTACAGGTGCTACCACTCTGGGCCAAAGTGAACCTGGGAGCGATTATAACGAAGGGGTACTCCGCATTCCCCAAGGATCCAGCATTACTGGAACCTCACTATCAGATTGTTTAGTGTCATATCCAGGACACTCGTTGGTGGTGGTGGTGGGCGTCTTACCTCTGCAGCGATACAGTCGGTGTATTCCACAGCCCCAGCTGACTGGGCAATATTATATATGGTGTCTTATTTATGTTTTAAGTAGTGTTCGCTAATGGCCCAGGAGACTGAGGTTCAATCTCTGGTCGAGTCATACCAAACACTCATAAAATGATACTTGACACTTCCTTGCTTAACACTCAATATTATAAGGTACTTAGCAAGGGTAAATTGGAGCAATGCAGGGAAAGGAGTAGCGCCCTTCCCTATACCTCGGTGTTGTAGATGTTAAAAAGGAGCCTTCGGGTCACCCTCCAGTACAGTCGGCCAACTTTACTTAGTATATTATTTTCAATTAACATTTACCTCCCTTGAAGTAAAATATCTAATCACCCAACCAATCATTCCGTTTGCCATTGATATAAGAGACAAAATATAATAGTGAGTTTCAAATGTATTGAATCAAAATTGTTACTTGAATCTATATCATTGTGTATACATTATTAATATTATGCATGATGTCTTATTATATTATATTATATTATATTATATATGAGATGTTATTGATATTACAAGGATCATCAAATAAGTTTCCAGACTTTTTTCGTATGGGCACTTTTATTGATAGTACACACATGAAACTCTAGGCCCCTTCGAAGTAATCACCTCCGGCTGCAATGGACTTGTTTTACCGTTCCAACAACTTCTGGAAGGCCTCTTGGAAGTCCTCTTGTGTGAGCGTGTCAATGACTTTCGTCACAGCCTCTTTCATCTCCTCAATTGTCTCATAACGACAGCTTCTGAGCTTTGGGAATAACCAAAAGTCACTGGGAGCAAGGTATTGACTATATGCCACTCAAAAACTGATGCCCGATTCATGCAAGATACTTCAAAAGCAGTCTGAACCATTCCATACGTTTCTGAATTTTCAGAATTTTATTGCATATCGTTCTTTTAAAGTGTCCTTACGTCCAGATTGAATTTTTGAAATTGACCAGCTGTGACAATCAGGCTTTAGTAGGGTGTATTCCAATTGCTGCTGTAGCTGTTCATTTGAATCTGAAATCATAAAATCTCATGGGTGTATAGTAATAACATGCTGAATTTTCAAGAGTCTACGACTATTTTAAATGCCTGTACAAAAAAGTCTGGAAACTTGTTAAAGGCACCACGTATATGAGGTTGAAGTTAATTGTGTTCACAAATGATCATCATTACTTAATTGAAGCCATATTGCTGCTTGAAACAATAACAGTAAAAAAGAATACTGACTTCTATATTAAGTAACCCACCAAGGATTAACGTGCAGTAAAAACGAACAAAACCAACCAACCAACCAACAAACAAACAAACAAACAAACAAACAAACAAACAAACCCTGCTCTTTTTTATTCTTTCTTCATTTTTTTCACCCTCTTTTTCTTCTTTCTATCTCTTTCTACTTCAACCTTAATCCTTCTTCTTCTTCTTCTTCTTCTTCTTCTTCTTCTTCTTCTAAAATCCCTTCTCTGTCTGCTTTTCTCCTATTTTTCTTCTTTTCTTTTTCCTCTCCTTTGTCCTCTTCCTCTTTCCCTTCCCTCTTTCTTTTCTACCCTTGAGTTTTTCTTTCCATACTCGCTCTTCCCCCTTTTCTTTGTCTCTTTTTCCCTTCCCTTTCGTTTCTTCACCTTTGTTTTCTTCTTTCCGACTTCCTTCATCATACTTCTCCTCTCATTTCTTCTTTCTTCCTTTCTTCTTCGCTCAATTCGGTCATTTCCTCTCTTTTTCCTCTCTCATCCCCACCATTGTTCTTCCGTTTCTATCTTTTCTCATTTTCTCTTCCTTCTTTCCACTCCTTATCCTCCTCTTTCGTTCCCACCTCTCATTTTCTCTTCTTTCTTCTCTTCCCCCTCTTCGTTCCCCCCTCTCTTTCGTTCCCACCTCTCATTTTTTCTTCCTCTCATTTTCTCTTCTTTCTTCTCTTCCCCCACTTCGATCCCACCTCTCATTTCTCTTCCCCCTCTTCGTTCCCACCCCTCATTTCTCTATCCCCTCTTCGTTCCCACCACTCATTTCTCTTCTCCCTCTTCGTTTCCCCTCTTCGTTCCCCCCTCTCATTTCTCTTCGTTCCCACCTCTCATTTCTCTTCCCCCTCTTCGTTCCCCCTCTCGTTCCCCCTCTTCGTTCCCACATCTCATTTCTCTTCGTTCCCCCTCTTCGTTCCCACCTTCGTTCCCCTCTTCGTCCACCTCTTCCTCTCATTTTCTCTTCTTTCTTCTCTTCCCCCTCTTCGTTCCCACCTCTCATTTCTCTTCCCCCTCTTCGTTCCCCCTCTTCGTTCCCCCCTCTCATTTCTCTTCGTTCCCACCTCTCATTTCTCTTCCCCCTCTTCGTTCCCACCCCTCATTTCTCTTCCCCCTCTTTCGTTCCCACCTCTCATTTTCTCTTCCTCTCATTTTCTCTTCCTCTCATATTCTCTTCCTCTCATTTTCTCTTCCTCTCATTTTCTCTTCTTTCTTCTCTCTTCTTTCTCCACTCCTTATCCCCTCTTCGTTCCCCCCTCTCTTTCGTTTTCACCTCTCATTTTCTCTTCCTTCTTTCCACTTCTTATCCCCCTCTTTCGTCCCCCCGCTCTCATTTTCTCTTCCTTCTTTCCACTCCTTATCCTCCTCTTTCGTCCCCCCCTCTCATTTTCTCTTCCTTCTTTCCACTCCTTATCCTCCTCTTTCGCTCACACCTCTCATTTTCTCTTCCTTCTTTCCACTTCTTATCCCCCTCTTTCGTCCCCCCGTCTCATTTTCTCTTCCTTCTTTCCACTTCTTATCCCCCTCTTTCGCTCCCACCTCTCATTTTCTCTTCCTTCTTTCCACTTCTTATCCCCCTCTTTCGTCCCCCCCTCTCATTTTCTCTTCCTTCTTTCCACTTCTTATCCCCCTCTTTCGCTCCCACCTCTCATTTTCTCTTCCTTCTTTCCACTTCTTATCCCCCTCTTTCGTCCCCCCTCTCATTTTCTCTTCCTTCTTTCCACTTCTTATCCCCCTCTTTCGTCCCCCCTCTCATTTTCTCTTCCTTCTTTCCACTTCTTATCCCCCTCTTTCGTCCCCCCCTCTCATTTTCTCTTCCTTCTTTCCACTTCTTATCCCCCTCTTTCGCTCCCACCTCTCATTTTCTCTTCCTTCTTTCCACTTCTTATCCCCCTCTTTCGCTCCCACCTCTCATTTTCTCTTCCTTCTTTCCACTTCTTATCCCCCTCTTTCGTCCCCCCCTCTCATTTTCTCTTCCTTCTTTCCACTTCTTATCCCCCTCTTTCGCTCCCACCTCTCATTTTCTCTTCCTTCTTTCCACTTCTTATCCCCCTCTTTCGTCCCCCCTCTCATTTTCTCTTCCTTCTTTCCACTTCTTATCCCCCTCTTTTGTCCCCCCCTCTCATTTTCTCTTCCTTCTTTCCACTTCTTATCCCCCTCTTTCGTCCCCCCTCTCATTTTCTCTTCCTTCTTTCCACTCCTTATCCTCCTCTTTCGTCCCCCCCTCTCATTTTCTCTTCCTTCTTTCCACTTCTTATCCCCCTCTTTCGCTCCCACCTCTCATTTTCTCTTCCTTCTTTCCACTTCTTATCCCCCTCTTTCGTCCCCCCTCTCATTTTCTCTTCCTTCTTTCCACTCCTTATCCTCCTCTTTCGTCCCCCCCTCTCATTTTCTCTTCCTTCTTTCCACTTCTTATCCCCCTCTTTCGCTCCCACCTCTCATTTTCTCTTCCTTCTTTCCACTTCTTATCCCCCTCTTTCGTCCCCCCCTCTCATTTTCTCTTCCTTCTTTCCACTTCTTATCCCCCTCTTTCGTCCCCCCGTCTCATTTTCTCTTCCTTCTTTCCACTTCTTATCCCCCTCTTTCGCTCCCACCTCTCATTTTCTCTTCCTTCTTTCCACTTCTTATCCCCCTCTTTCGCTCCCACCTCTCATTTTCTCTTCCTTCTTTCCACTTCTTATCCCCCTCTTTCGTCCCCCCCTCTCATTTTCTCTTCCTTCTTTCCACTTCTTATCCCCCTCTTTCGCTCCCACCTCTCATTTTCTCTTCCTTCTTTCCACTTCTTATCCCCCTCTTTCGTCCCCCCTCTCATTTTCTCTTCCTTCTTTCCACTTCTTATCCCCCTCTTTCGTCCCCCCCTCTCATTTTCTCTTCCTTCTTTCCACTTCTTATCCCCCTCTTTCGCTCCCACCTCTCATTTTCTCTTCCTTCTTTCCACTTCTTATCCCCCTCTTTCGTCCCCCCTCTCATTTTCTCTTCCTTCTTTCCACTCCTTATCCTCCTCTTTCGTCCCCCCCTCTCATTTTCTCTTCCTTCTTTCCACTTCTTATCCCCCTCTTTCGCTCCCACCTCTCATTTTCTCTTCCTTCTTTCCACTTCTTATCCCCCTCTTTCGTCCCCCCTCTCATTTTCTCTTCCTTCTTTCCACTCCTTATCCTCCTCTTTCGTCCCCCCCTCTCATTTTCTCTTCCTTCTTTCCACTTCTTATCCCCCTCTTTCGCTCCCACCTCTCATTTTCTCTTCCTTCTTTCCACTTCTTATCCCCCTCTTTCGTCCCCCCCTCTCATTTTCTCTTCCTTCTTTCCACTTCTTATCCCCCTCTTTCGTCCCCCCCTCTCATTTTCTCTTCCTTCTTTCCACTTCTTATCCCCCTCTTTCGCTCACACCTCTCATTTTCTCTTCCTTCTTTCCACTTCTTATCCCCCTCTTTCGTCCCCCCCTCTCATTTTCTCTTCTTTCTTTCCACTTCTTATCCCCCTCTTTCGCTCCCACCTCTCATTTTCTCTTCCTTCTTTCCACTCCTTATCCTCCTCTTTCGTCTCCCCCCTCTCATTTTCTCTTCCTTCTTTCCACTTCTTATCCCCCTCTTTCGTCCCCCCCTCTCATTTTCTCTTCCTTCTTTCCACTTCTTATCCCCCTCTTTCGTTCCCACCTCTCATTTTCTCTTCCTTCTTTCCACTTCTTATCCCCCTCTTTCGTTCCCACCTCTCATTTTCTCTTCCTTCTTTCCACTCCTTATCCTCCTCTTTCGTTCCCACCTCTCTTTCTCTTTTTCTCCTATCATTTCTACCCACTCTAATTTCTTTCTACTCACCTTCTCTTTTCTCTTTCTTTTTTCCTAATTATTTTCTTCACTTTCTCTTTCTTCTTTCCGTCCTTCTACTTCCGGCTTTTATTTACCTTTTCCTTTCCTTTTTTTTTCTTTTCACTCTTCTTTTTTTTTTTTTTCCTGGTCTCTCCGTCCTTTTCTTTTTGTTTTTCCTTTACCCTCTTCTTTCTCTTATTTTCTTTTCAGCCTTTTCCTCCCCACCATTCTTTTTCCTTCTTCTTATTTCTCTATCTTTTCTCCTCCATCTTTTCCTCTTTTCACTCTCCTTTATTCTTCCTATTCTTTCGTTTAGCCATCTCTTCTTTTTTTTCACTCCTATTTTTATCTTTATTTTTTCTTTATATTCTTCCTCTTCCTCCTCTTTCCCCACCTCTTTTCCTCTTATCACTCTCCTTTCTTCTTCCTATTCTTTCGTTTAGCCATCTCTCCTTTTTTTTCACCACCTCCCCTTCTTCTTTCCAGTTTCTCTTCTATTTTATCTCTATTTCTTCTTTGCATTCTTCCTCTTCCTCCTCTTTCTCCCCCTTCACCTATTTTTTCTTTCCCTCAGACTGAGACTGATCGTTTTACACAGGATGTCATAAGTGATAATGACGCTGATCTGTTATAAGCGGTGTTTAGTTACCACGGATTTGCACGTGCTCGGTTTCCTCCCACATGCTAGAAACGACGAGTCGACCCGAT
Organism: Sepioteuthis lessoniana; assembly: GCA_963585895.1. Lineage (NCBI taxonomy): Eukaryota > Metazoa > Mollusca > Cephalopoda > Myopsida > Loliginidae > Sepioteuthis > Sepioteuthis lessoniana. The sequence goes on along the minus strand of OY757935.1, from coordinate 62,312,601 downwards.
ATCACACACGCGTACACAACCCCTAACACACATAGACACACAGTGCTAAATTGCACACGCAGTTTACCAATACTGTCTTTTGACACACTCGTACATGCCACACCCTTAATCTTAAATACTTTCTCCAAAGTTATCTGTTATTTTCGCCTCATTCCAGAAGTGGCGGTTATGTTTCCTTTTCCCGCTATATATGATCTGCCATGCTTAATTTCCTGGTTGAGTCTCGGATGGGAACTTTACATATCTAATATTCGTTGAAAGACAGGTTTCACTTTTATATTCTCGACTACAACTACCGATTGACTCATAAATAGGTGGATGTGTCCTCGTGGTGTAATGGTTAGACTGATAAACTGCGGAATCGTAAGGAGCGAGTGAGTTCGAACTCCAGTCACGCTATTACGTTCACTTTTGGACAAATATCCTTGAGAAAGGTAAGAAACCCCTTACACTCTTAGCTATAGGTTAAATAGTACCATTACCTTATTTACCACCTGCTCCGCCCGGGCAGGATATGACACAAGGTCAATTTTTTAAGCGAAGTTTAACAGGTTTGAATTCAGAGTTTTCCTTTTCCTAGACTAGTTGCCTCACCAAGGCTGAAAAATTCAGTCTGCCCTACTATTTACCCATAGCTGGAGGGAGAATAATTGGATTCATACCTTTCCCAAGGGTATTAGTGCTATGTGAAAGGCAATCAGTCTCGTCCAGAATTTGAACTCGTGTCGCCGTGTCCATTTCCGACGACGATAACCATCCCACCACGGGCACCTCCTCACCCCCTAAATTGTACCATTACTGTTCTTCTAGAAAGATGCTCTTGCCATTGAATGACCTGCAAAGGTTGATATGCCATGAAACAAAGAAACCGAATCATAAATAAGTAAAACCCTAATTTTTTTTTTTTTAAGAAAAGGTTTATTTTTTTCTAAAGGAAAGATAGCAAGATTTTTCAAGGGAGGGGAATCTTTGTACCATCGTGGTTAACGTGCTGGACTGCAACATCGTACTAAGCGAGTTCAAACTCTAGCCGCAGTATCATGTTCACTTTCTGACTAATAACCCTGGGAAATATAGGCACACCTTTATTCACCTTAACTAAAAAGATGGCTTTGGCTTTAAATAACCCACGATGGTTGAGTAGTCATTAAAAAGAATCAAAGAAACCAAAGAAAATCAGGATTTTATTTCTTGTGGAACATTGTATAATAAAAAGGGATATAATTTGACTCTTTCTCTTTCTCTCTCTCTCTCTCTCTCCCTCTCTTACATATATATATATATATATATATATATATATATATATATATAAATACATGTGGAGAATTTGCTAGATTTTTGTAAATCTGACAAAATGAGAAAAATAGTGGAAAAGTAAATAAATTAAACATTGACAACGTATTTAATAATGATATTTCGTCCTTATTTTAGAAAGAATTCCTCAGAATGACGTTTTTTTTTAAGTTCAGCATGCAGGAACAAGTTCTGAGAAAGTCTTTTTGAAATAAAACAAGATATTATTACTAAATGCGTTGTCAGTGTTTGCTTTATCCACTTTTCCACTTATTTTTCTCATATAATCATCATCATCATCATCATCATCATCATCATCATCATGTCGTCCCGCCAGCACAGATATCCCTGACCCTCTCTCGCCACTTCTCCCTATCTTTCAGCACATCTAGCAGGTCTTCCGGGCTACATCCCGTATCCTCACCGATCCGCTGTATGTATGTTCGAGCTGGTCGTCCTGCCATATGTGGGGGTCCATAGGAGTACATCACTTATGAGCTCGTCCCTGCTTCTCCAGCAGTTTGTTTTGGTTTGGTGGGTTTTATGGCATATCAACCTTTGTAGGTTATTTAACACCAAATCCATTTTTATGTAAGAAATCTGTTCTATTTAAAACAATTCAGTTTAGCATAAGTACACAGTTTAATTGTCAAAAACATTTCTATTTCAAACTATTCAAGCAGTTATATGTAACAATTTAGTTAAGTGTAAATACAGTTTTAATGTGGAAGAACAATTCTATTTCAGATAATTTAGTTAAGCATAAGCACGCAGTTTTAATGTAAGTACGGTTTAATTGTCAAAAAATTTCTATTTCACGCTATTCAGTTTACTCAAACAATTCAGTTTAGCATGAGTATGCTGTTAGTTCTATTTAATCCATATATAGGGCCCTATCAGGTGCTACCACTCCGGGCCAGAGTGGACCTGGGAGCAATGGCAATGAAGGGGTACTCTGCATTCCCCAAAGCTCCGGCACTGCTGGAACCTCACCGTCAGATTGTTTAGTGTCATATCAGGACACTCGTTAGTTGGGGGTCTTACCCCTCTGCAAAGGTACAGTCAGTGCATTCTACAGTTCCAGCTGACTGGGCAATTCTCCATCAGTTTCCTCTCTCTCTCTCTCTCTCTCTCTCTCTCTCTCTCTCTCTCTATATATATATATATATATATATATATATATATATGTAATCTTGTTAAGTCCCATATGCAAAATTTTACAGCTCAAAATTTTTTTAAAAATTTTTGTACAAAGTTAATTTTCTTCGAGATCAAAAATGTCAGTATTGGTTATTTTAAGTGAAATACTATAAAAACAGAAAAATATCTACGCATGTATTTCCCTGATTCCTATCTATCTATCTATCTATCTATCTATCTATCTATCTTAATCTGTTCCTATCTATCTATCCATCTATCGATCTTAATGTGTTCTATCTATCTATCTATCTATCTATCTATCTTAATGTATATCTATCTATCTATCTTAATTTATTCCTATCTATCTATCTATCTATCTATCTAGCTATCTATCTATCTAGCTATCTATCTTAATCTGTTCCTGTCTGTCTGTCTATCTATCTATCTATCTATCTATCTCAAACTGTTCCTATCTATCTATCTATCTATCTATCTTAATGTGTTTCTATCTATCTATCTATCTATCACATCTTAATGTGTTTCTATCTATCTATCTATCTATCTATCTATCTATCTATCTATCTTAATCTGTTCCTATCTATCTATCTATTTATCTATCTATCTATGTTACCTTGTTTGGAACTATCTACAACATCGTTCACAAATAAGTACACCCCAACGATATTTTTCAAGAAAAAAGTTGTTTTTTTTCAACAAAGATACCAGGATTTTATCATTATACAATAAAAAGCCATGGAATCTTTATCCGTGTTTCACTTCTTTAAAATCTATCTAACTATCCTGCTAGCTCTGTTTTTTTTCATCCATCTACAATATCGACCATGATGATTACCACTTAAACTATTTTCATTTTATTATATAAAATATTAAAATATAAAAAAATAAATAAAATCATGGTGCGATAGACAACAACTATGGAAGGCAGTAATTACTGGCGATACGGTTACAAGACTCAGCATTCCTATCCGAGGTCGCGGTAAAATCACCTGAAGAAGGTCAGAGGTGAAATTTGGCCGAAACGCAGTGAAAGAAGAAACAACACAAAAACTACCAAGATGAGGACAAAAACTACCAAGATGAGGACAAAAAGTCCGCTATAAAAAAAATAAAAAATAAAAAAATAATTCTAAAAAATAAAATATTTTATATTCTATAAAATATTAAAGACAAAAATATACAGATATAGAAGTTTCTTGATAGAACAATCATCAAGTACTGAGGTTTATATATATATATATATATATATATATATATATATATATATATATATATATATATATATATTTGATTAAACAATATAGATATTTTTTGTCTCCATAGTTTTGTGTTTTTCCTTTCATGTGGCCGTATCGATTTTATGATATCCGGCGGGAATTTTTAAGAAACCTTCCATAATTAATTGCTTACCTAGTACTTTCTGACTTGCCTGGTCTTAGGTTATCATCAAGGGTGTTTATAATGCAAAAGCGATGTAACCTTTGCATGTACATTACTGCTTTGCAATATATATATATATATATATATATATCTCATCATGTCATGCCACTTGTACAGATATCCCTGACCCTCTCTCGCCACTTTTCCCTATCGTTCATCGCCTCTGGCAGGTCTTCAGGGCAACATTCCGTATCCTCACATAGCTGCTGAATGTATGTTCGTGGTGGTCGTCCTGCTTTTGCCTGGCCATATGTGGGGGTCCATAAGAGTACATCACTTATGAGCTCGTCCCTGCTTCTCCAGCAGTGTCCTGCATGTCTGATTCGTTTAACTTGGATAGTTTTCGTGATAGGTGGCAGGTGGCCGTATAGTTGTTGTCTTGTGGGGTGTTGCCGCCAGGACTTGTTCAAGATTGCTCGCAGCATTCTTGTGCAATTGCCGTCTAGCTTCTTCTCCAGCCGTTTTGTTAGCGTCCATGTAGTGCATCCATACAGCAGTATCGATACGACAACTGCCTGGAAGAAACTGCGTTTCATTTTATCGGTCAGGTCTAATTTCCATATGATCAATAGCCTATTGATGGTTATCCATGCCTTTGTTAACCGCGTGTCGATGTCCTTTTCGGTTGAAGAGATGCTGCTTCCTAGGTACGTGATCGTACCTAGGAAGCGTAATATATATATATATATATATATATATATATGTTACAAAGCAGAGATCCAAAAGAGAGTTCAATGTAAAATAATAAATTAAAGTACTGTGCAAATAAAGAAAGCGTTACAATATATATATATATATATATATATATATATGCAAATTTCATTAAACATAATAGACATTTTATGCCTACATATTTTCTTTTGGATCCGTTCGAATTCCCGTATTACTTTTATCGTATTCGGGGGGAATTGATTTAGGGATTGTCCATAGTTGTATGTATCCCTAGTACTTTCTGCCCGACTTTGGGCCATCATCAGGGGAGAATCTATTACAAAAGTGATGTAACTTTTGTTTTAGCAAATTACTACTGTGTAAGGACGTCTTTGCCATTGAAGATTATGGCGTTTGCTTTTAAATGTAATTCTATAAATAGTGGCAGTAGCTAAAGACATTTAAGTACATTAGCACTGGTTTGAAAATTAATTCTATTAAGTGCTGGTTGCAGGTTTCTAATATGTAGTGCTTCGAGAATCTGAAGTTTTTGTTTATTATTTTGATGTTCTAGTATTGTTCTATTGTCGGTGAGAAGTTTTCGTAGTTGTGTTGTTGGGCATGAATTTTTTTTTTAAATGCTGAATTATTGAACTTGTGTCAGAAAGGTGCATTGTAAGTTTCCTCGACAGGGTAGTTGAGGCTAAACCAACATATATATTATTATTATCAGAGATACAATCTCCTAGGGGACATTTGAATTTATATATAACGTTGGATTTTTGCAACACCCCAATCGAGGGAGAGGAGTTAATTCTAATGACCAAATTCGAGGTTTTAAACTTATTATAATATATAATAAGTTTTATTTTTCGAACGGATCCAGAAGAAAATATCTAGGCATAAAATGTCTATTATGTTTAATGAAATTTGCATTAACGAAGAAATGCTGCCTAAATATACATATATATATATATATATATATATATATATATATATATATATATATATATGTCTGTAGAGAAGCAGTCGGTGTATTCTACAGTCCATGCCGACTGGGCCATTCAAGTAACTGTGCAATCCTGAACAAGTCCTGGCAGCAACACCCCACAAGACACCAACTGTACGGCCACCTGCCCCCTATCACGAAAACTATTCAAGTTAGACGAACCAGACATGCAGGACACTGCTGGAGAAGCAGAGATGAACTCATAAGAGATGTACTCTTATGGATCCCCACACATGGCCGCGCAAAAGCAGGACGACCAGCTCGAACGTACATTCAGCAGCTATGTGAGGATACAGGATGTTGTCCTGAAGACCTACCTAGGGCGATGAACGAATGGGAGGTGTGGCGAGAGAGGGTCAGGGATATCCGTGCTGCCAGCACGATATGATGATGATGATGATGATATATATATCTTTGGTGTTATATCTTGAACACTCGTTACGGTGGGGGTCTTACCTCTCTGCAGAGATGCATTCAGTGTTTTCTAACGCCCAAGCCGACTGGGCAATCACGTACATTGTTCGTTCAAATTTCCGTTTTGGGGTTGTTTCTTAAGAGTTTTCTTTTGCATATGGTCCTATCGAATACGAATAATTTTGAATGGATCAATTTGGTTTCAAATAATTTTTTCTACTTGATAATTGCCATTACATATAGTTACATGGTATCAATTAATTAATAATAATTCTGAATTTACAAATATAGCTTCATATCACTATCGTCAATACAAAGGATTTTCTGATTGGTTGGCTGGTTGGGTTTTGTCGGACATCAACCTTTGTAGGTTATTTAACACCAAATCCATTTTTATGTAAATAATCTTTTCTATTGAAAACAATTCAGTTTAGCATAAGTACACAGTTTAATTGTCAAAAACATTTCTATTTCAAACTATTCAAGCAGTTCTATGCTTGAATATGCTGTTCTATTTAATCCACATGCTGTTCTATTTAATCCATATCAGGTGCTACCACTCCGGGCCTGAGTGGACCTGGGAGTACACAGTTTAATTGTCAAAAATATTTCCATTTCAAACTATTCAAGCAGTTATATGTAACAATTCAGTTAAGTGTAAATACAGTTTCAATGTCGCGAAAGAGTTCTATTTTAAATAATTCAGATAAGCATGAGCACGCAGTTTAAATGTAAGTACGGTTTAATAGTCAAAAACATTTCTATTTCAAGCTATCCAGTTTACTCAAACAATTCAGTTTAGCATAAGTATGCTGTTAGTTCTATTTAACCCATAGATAGGACCCTATCAGGTGCTACTACACCGGGCAGAGTGGACTTAGTAACAATGGCAATGAAGGAGTACTCCACATTCCCCAAAATTCCAGCACTGCTGGGACCTCACCATCAGATTGTTTAGTGTCATATCCAGGACACTCGTTAGGTGGGGGTCTTACCCCTCTGCCGAGAAGCAGTCAGTGTATTCTACAGCCCCAGCCGACTGGGCAAGTGGTTTTCTGTTATGTGGCATCAAATTTTCCTATCGAATGCGAAAGAAATCAATTTGACTCGTAGAAGTGAACAAAACAGATATTACAACGACAGGTCAGATTGTAACCTAGAGTAATGGCAGTGTAAAGGTACTCCGCACTTATTTAATCTCCAGAACTTGACCTTTCCTTCAGGTTAGTGTTATGTGAGGACACCTCTTTTTTGGAGGAGGGGTCTCAGCTAACAGAACTAAAAAAAAAATTGTGGTAGCGAAATCGTATAAGTAAGTTCGCCGACTATTGTCGAGGGCGACACTAAGGCTCCCTTTTCAATAGCTACAACACCGAGGTGTAGGGGAGGGTGCTACTCTTTTCCATGGATTGCTTCACTTACCCTTGATCCACAGCTTATAATGCTGAGTGTTCAACAGGGAAGACTCAAGTACCATTTTTGAGTCTTTGAACCCCAGTCTACAGGACCAGTTTATATATATATATATATATATATATATATATATATATATATATATTTGTGTGTGTGTGTGTGTGTGTGTGTGTGTGTGTGATGACCGGAAGTGAACTCCATTTGGGACCAGTGATTTCAGATTACTTTTCACTGCTAACTTATTTCCTTCAAATAGTTACATGCGAGAATTCTGACGCATTTCTTCGTAGTGCATTAGGCGTGGGTCTTTTTGTGGAATGGTCACATGCCCTTCCAGTGATTGATCCTGCGGCTCTTCCGGGGGTTGAGGTAGGGGAATATTTTTACATATTTCTTTGTTGCCATTTTTGCATTTTTTTTCCTTCCCTCTTCTTTTTTTATTTGTTTTTGTTTTGAAAACGTATCAATTTCATCCAGGATTCGCAATTCTAGAAGAAAAATAAATCTAATACAGACACGTACACACGAACGTTTATATATATATATATATATATATATATATATATATATATATATATATATATATATATATATATATGTGTGTGTGTGTGTGTGTGTGTGTGTGTGATTACTCAAAGATATAAATTCGTGTATGCATTTATGTTAATGACATTTATGTAAGTGACACGTCTGTCTATCTGCCTGTCTCAGTATGTTCATTATCTATCTATCTATCTATCTATCTAGTACTTATCTAATCTATCTATAATATTCTCTTTATGATTGTGTCTCTGTATATATTTATGTAACTGGGATCCAGAAAAAAATGGCGCGTCTTAGCTTTCCAAATGAAACAATTCACATCATCATTGATCACACATACAACTGCAAAACAATGGGTTCAGTAATCTTCTGATATGTATATATATATATATATATATATATATATATATATATATATATATATATATATATATATATATGTGTGTGTGTGTGTGTGTAATTTATCTATATATATATTCATATATATATATATATATATATATTTATCTATATATATATTTATATATATATATTTGTATATGTATATATATATATATTTATCTATATATACATATTTATATATATATATATATATATATATATATATATATATTTATCTATATATATATTTACATTTATATATATATTTATATATATATATCTGTAATTTATCTGTAATTATATGTATATATATATATATATGTATATATATATATATATAAATCTGTAATTCAGGTCAAAATGTAATTAAAAAATTAAAATTCTTTAAAAATAAATTTACTACATTTCTAACCGAAATTAAAATTCAAAACGGAAGTGGGCTTAATGAAGAGATAACTCTTCACCCCTCTTCTATTCCCTCTCACTTTTTCTGTGTCTATTCTAGTTTTTTTTATCTAAAAGATCTGAAGAAGTCCTGTTAATTTTTTTTGTGTTTTTGGAAATTTCAAAAATGCGTAACAGGATGGAAATAAATTTATAATCCTATGTTAGCGGTCTTGTTGTTTTTCTTAAAGAAAGTATATATATATATATATATATATTGTTCCTTTGTTATTCTTATTTCAAGACAGATATTTTAAAGAAAAAGCGATTATAATAATAATAATAATAATAATAATAATAATAATAATAATAATAATAACCCAGCACCTGTCCAAGAAAATAACACACATAAACATGGAACTTTGACATACACACGGATCACCTAAATCTCGGACAGAAGACCTAATAATAATCCACGAAAAAAAAATATCGACTTTGCAGTCACGGCTGACAACAGAATAAAACTGAAAGAATGCAAAAAGAAGGATAAGTACCACGACCTTGCAAGGGAATTGAAAAACAAACTATGGAACATGCAGGTGACAGTTATACTAATTGTGATTGGTGCGTTTGGAACAGTAACTAAAGGATTACTAAAGGGACTGGAGGAGTTGGAATTTGGCGGACGAGTGGAGACCATCCAAACTACTACATTATTGAGAATGGCCAGAATACTGAGAAGAGTCCTGGAGACTTGAGAAGACTTGCTGTCACGCAGTCTTCAGTAAAAGACCATCAGCTAAGACTGATGTGAAAAACTCTCGATGAGTAAATGATTATAAAAGCAAGTACAGGCTATCTGATAATTGAGATGAATCACTAAGTCACAATACGCGAGAGCAGCAAAATGATGTAAAAAGAATATACGTCTTATATATATGTATATATATATATATATATATATGACAGGGTGGGAAAAATGATTCACTGTGAATTGTGCAAATAACTAAAAGGAAATGGACACGGCGAAACGAGTTCAAATCCTGGACCAAGTTAATTTCATTTCACGTAGCACTAATACCCTTGGGAAAGATATGAATCCAATTATTCTCCCTCCAGCTATGGGTAAATAGTAGGGCAGACTGAGTTCTTCAGCCTTGGTGAGGCAACTAGTCTAGGAGAAGGAAAAAACTCTGAATTAAAATCTGTTAAACTCCACTTAAAAATTGGCCTTGTGTCATGGATGTTGTAAATGAAATGGAAATCTTTATAGCATTAACAAAATACAAGTCAACAGCGTGAAGGAGTTAACCACTGCTCGTGGTGACTACTAAGTCAAAAAATACCCACCTCATTATTGTGCCCACTGCATTTATGAGGAATGGTAAATACCCATTAATGTTCACCGGTAGGGTGTATAACAGTATGAGGAATGGGATATACTAATTACTACTTACCGGTCGGGTATTAGGGATGGGATAAACCCATTAATGTTTACCAGTAGGGTATATAACAGTTTCTAGAATGGGACATACAATTTACTGTTCACTGGTCGGGTATATAACAGTAGGGGAATGGGACAGGACCATTAATGTTTATCAGTTGGGTGTATAACAGTAGGAGGAATGGGACATATTCATTACTGTTCGCCGGTCGGGTATATAACAGTATGCAGAATGGGACATACCCATTAATGTTCACTGGTTGGATATATAACATTCATAAAACGAATTTTTTCTCGAAGACTGAAGCGAGAATCTTTTTCTTTCGTTCGTCCAGTTGACGGAAACGTAGCTTGAACCTATGTAAAGAAGACAGAACTAAATATAAACGAAAGAAACGTGGGTATTGTAATTTACTAAACTTTTTGCTTAGATAAGGCCAAATATATTCGGCACTCAGTGAGACACAAACTCACTCATGAAGGTTTGTTGTTTGCAAACCATTGCAGCACCCGAGGCGCCTGCTACAAGGCAAATCTTAAAGGTTGCCGGATACTTCCACTGTCAAACTTTATCACTTGATAGAAAAATATAAAACTTTTATGAAATTGTTGTAGAGAAGACATGATAATATTCTTTTTAAATATGATCATTGACGATGTTGACCAGGACCCGTTCCCCTTGCGAGACTAGCTAGCAATACAGGGTGGAACGATAAAATTGTCACCTTAGAAAAGACGATATGATTCCATTTCCGTTTAATGAAAACCTGTTTTCTTTTTTTGTTGCAGACCATCTACTAGTTGGGCAGTTGCGTAGGAATCCCAAGAGCGATAGGAGCCTTCTATCATGTCTGAAAGTGACACAATGTTCAACGAGCGAGATCGGAGATGCGCAGCTGTACAACTTATGCTCTCTACTGATCCAAGTTATGACAACAGGACCATTGCTAGCACCCTCAAATGCAAATCTGGATTGCCACGAAGAACAAGGACGTGCCCAGGGTGATGAAAACAAAGTTTCCGGCTATGTGGTTTCAAGTTAGGGCCACATCATGCCACCTCACATCTTCGAAGTCGGCTTGAAAGTCAACACTAAAAGGGTACCTGGATGGGCTGATGAGTTTGGTGCAATCAGGTGGCCGGTGGCAGACACTGGGTGTGGTAGCGGGACTCGGCGCCGGCCTACAAGTCCAAAGACACCCAGGCTTGGCTTCAGAAGGAGTGCTACGACTTTCTACCCTTCTCTCACTGGCCCCTCTCCACCCCCGACCGGAACCTGCTGGACTACTTCGTTTGGTCATACGTCGAGAACATCACCAACATGACCTCCCACAATACCAAAGACAGCCTGATCGACACGATCCACTAAGTATTCGCCGAGCTCCCGCCGGCGCTTGTGGAAAAGGCATGCACCCAATTCCGGATCCGTATCGAGGCGGTGATTGAGGCTGAAGGCGGCGGCTACATTGAATAGATGTCAGCTCTACTACATAATCAAGTTACTGGGCCATTTTTTCCTTTTTTTTTTTTTGTCAAGGCTACCTCAAAATTATTAAATTAAACTTATTTATCCGTGCTTCTCACTAAGATACAGGGTCTTTCTTATTAAGAATTTAAGGCGAGGAAGATATCGATCGCAAGCTGAAACTCTGCTGGACATGCTGGTCATATGATGAAAAAGAGCAATGCGAACTATGCTAGTCTTTGCTAAGTCTCCCGGTACGTATGCCAGGTGACCTTACTGATCATATATTCACTAGACCCGAAGGTCTTGTGCAATGGGAATCTATGCTTGACATTACGAAGTCTTCCTGCTGACCCAGTCGGCTGGGGCTGTGGAATACACTGACTGGTTCTCTGCTGAGGGGTAAGACACCCGCCCAACGAGTGTCCTGGATATGACACTAAACAATCTGATGGTACAGCTCCAGTAATGCTGGAACGATAGGGAATGCAGAGAACCTCTTTTATTGGCATTGCTTCCAGGTCCACTCTGGCCCTGAGTGGTAGCACCTGATAGGGTGAAATCTATGGGTCAAATAGAACTAAACTGTGTAATTTAACAGTATTAAGCAAAAACTTAAACTCAGACTAAACTGAATTGTTTGAAATAGAACCATTTTTGACATTTAAACAGTGTACTTAGGATATGCGGAATTGTTTGAAATAGAATTGTTTTGATATTTAATTGTGTGTAAACAAAAAAAAACTATACTTATACTAAATTGAGCTGCTTGAAACTTTTATCAAAACGACTTAAAACGGCGTTAAATAACCCCAAAAGGGTTGATACGCCGTAAAAATAAATAACCAGCCAACCAAGTGTCTTGGCACGTATGCCAGGTATGTTTGCTGGTCATATATTCATTAGAACCGAAGTTTAGTGCAATGTGAATTTATACTCTACATTCCTACGTGCCGTATGCCAGACGTCCTCGGAGCAAGTTCCTTAACAGGTAAGTCTGACATTATTAAATTAAATTTAATACATTCAACTTAAAACTGTTCTTGTAGTGATGTCATGAAAAAGATGATAGTTTCCCTTATAATCCTTCTCGATGGCCACACAAATCAGACCAGCTTATCAACTACATCATAGTGATATCGTTTCTACGTTATTATCTTGCTAAGAATTTTGATAGCGTTTCAAAATATTTACATGTGTCATATATTTGATTTTAGTCTATTTATTTGTTTGGGTTTTATGGCATGTCAACCTTTGTAGGTTATTTAATGCCAAACCCATTTTTATACAAATCAACAGTTCTATTTCGAACTATTCAGTTTAGCATAAGTTCGTAGTTTAGAAATTAAAACAGTTCTATTTCAAGTAATGCAGTTTAGCATACATACGCATTTTAGTTTAATTTGACCCACGGATAGGACCCTATCAGTTCCTACCACTTCGGGCAGACTGGACCTGGGAGCGATCGCAATGAAGGGGTACTCCGCATTCTCCAAGGCTTCTGCATTACTGGAACCTCATCATCAGATTGTTTAATTTCATATCCAGGACATTCATTGGTGGGTGGTCTTACAGAGATGCAGTCGGTGTATCCTACAGCTCCAGCCGACAAGACCACAGGACACTCGTTGGCAAGGCGGGTTTCTTATCCCTCTGTAGAGATGCGATCGGCGTATTTTTCAGCTTTAGCGGACTGAGCAAATATGTGTCTGTAATATGTACAAGTATTTCTTTTAATTTTAATAAGTGAAAGGGTTTTTTCAAATTTTGATATGTATGAATATTTAAAAGATTTTGATGCGTACGAGTATTTTTTTTAAATTTCGATATGTACGAATATTTAAAAGATTTTTATGCGTACGAGTATTTTTGTTTAAATTTTGATATGTACAAATATTTTTTTAAATTCTAATATGTGTAAGTTTTTTAAAAAGATTTTGATATGTACGAGTATTTTTTAAATTTTGATTTGTGCTTGTATTTTTTTAAAATTTTGATCTGCACAAGTATTCTTTAAAATTTTGATATGTACGAATATTTTTAAAAATTTTGATATATACGAGTATCTTTTTAAAATTCTAATATGTACTTAAAAAAAAAATCCTATATATACATATATATATGCGTGTGCGTGTGTGTGTATATTTTGGTAATCTTTGATTGTTTTTTTCTCTTCAATAAACGCCACCTTTAAAAATAAATAGCAGTAATTTCTTGAATTAACTATTTGATCCTAGCTGTTAACAAATAAGGCTCTTCTCCCCACAATCTGGTAAACCTAACTTTTGATCCATCCAATTTACTTACCATCCATCATGCTACATCCCATGGTTTTCATTTCTATATGCTTATGTGGCTCGTAAAATACTCGCGTCTCTCGAGTGACAAACTGGAGAAGGATATCTGAGTGGTCATGGAAAAAGTATATCCGGACACTGGATGCAGCACAGAACACCGACCAGTTTGGTTGGTTGGTTGGGTTTTATGGCATATCAACCCTTATGGCTTATTTAACGCCAAATATATATTTATATATAGAGATATTAAATATAAGATTTCTAAGTATGGAACTTGTTGATAAGATTTTTAAACAGGCCTGAGCTTATTTGTTTGCAGACAATTAAATGGTTCCAAGTATTCCTATCTAAAACGAATAATTCTATACATGTTTTGGGAGCCTTACCCATCTCACCATAATGGACTCTTCTCACCGTTAATTGTACTGAGAGATTTCGCTGCCAGAAGGCAGATGTTATATACTCACATAATAAATATGCTTATATACACATATACATGTTCATGCAGGATACATACTGACGCAATAAATTAATCAGACGCAAGAAGACTTCTTTAACAAAATATTTGTACCTCTCGCTTTATTGCAAGGGTTCGAAAAAGGTTGTTTGGGGTTTTACTGTGAGAGGGAGCTGGAGACCGAACATAACTGAAATATTTTGACCCCAAAGTTATGGCCGTCAACGTTGTGTCTTTCTCGTTCTCCAGGACTGCTCAACTGGAGCCCTGAAATCCACTCTGCTGGGTGCTGGCTTTCCCTACCAACACTCGTCTACCTCCCTCTCCAACTCTACTGCTTGACTTCTGTCTTGACTGAGCTATATAATAGTTCAACGCCCACTTGATCGCCCACGCGATCTTTGAAATCGAAAGTTTAAACGTCATCAAGTAGAAATAACTGTCATGCAGTTCAGATGTCACTCTCTTCCGGTGCGTCAGTCTATGAGAGTATAATGGGATTTTTTTTACCCATTTCATCAGCCAATTTCCGCCCATGCGATTTCCTCTCATAACTGCCATTAGAATGGGTCACTTCCTTCCGGTGCATCACCTTGAATGGCATTTTTGGCCGGGTCAAAAGGTCAAAACATAACACAGATCAATATCGGTGTTATCCGAACAGTACGAGACTTCTTAGCGTTTCTATGTAACTCTATCTTTCTTGTGTAATATAATTTGTTATCTAATATCCGTGTTTGCGTTTTCATTAGTGACCCTTTCCGGAGCCACAACAATCCAGTATTAATTATTAATTTCCACACAGTTAAATAGTTTCAAGCATTGCTATGGAATACTAACAAGTCAATTAAACATCAGTCATTTGTTTGCACACAGTTTAAAATTTAAGAGATCTATTTGACACATAGATGGAACCCTAACAGGTACTACCACTCCAGGTCAGAGTGGACCTGGGAGTAATAGCAATAAAAGCGTACTCTATATTCTCCAGAGCTCCAGGACTGGAGTCTCAGGTACAAGTTAGTGTCAAATCCAGGACACTTATTTATGGTGGGTGAGTCTTACCGGTCTTCAGAAGTGTAGTCGGCGTATTCTACAGCTCCAGCCAATTGGGCTGGGACCAACTCAGAGCGCTGGATGTTAGGGATGGATGGATGGCGAGAGAGAGAGAGAGAGAGAGAGAGAGAGAGAGAGAGAGAGAGAGAGAGAGACATACAGAGACAGAGACAAATAATGAAATATGGAAATAAATAGAAGAAAGAATGAACAGTTTTTAAAAACAAACTCTAAAAATTTGTCCTTATCTTTATACATATTTTGTTTTGGTTTATGTGTTTAACGGCATAAAAACTCCTTATGGGTTATTTAATGGGGAAATTTGACAAATTTGTGGAATAGCTGATTGTAATTAAAACTACATTTCAATCTTTCACTGCATTTTTATACGGCACTTTCAAAAAATTTTGTATCATCATTTATTATCAGTTATAGGGTTTCTAGTTTTCCTATCTAAAACCAACAATTTATACAAAATTGTTGTGGGAGCTTTACCCATCTTACCATAATGGACTCTTCTCACTGTTATCAGTACTGAGAGATTTCGCTACCAGAGGCAGATCAATCTCGGTCTGAACCTCTCCAGTTGCCGGGTAGCACTTCGACTGGCCGTGTTAGCTGCGGCACGGATCTGGCCGTGTGTGTCTCGGTACCTGGAGATTTCCTTCGGCCTTAGGGGGCCTTCCCCCTAGGCTTTTACCCCCTTTGTGGGGGGGTTCATCGCCCGGCGCCTGAGGTGCCCCTAATAAAGGGAATGCTGACGGGGCCGTAGGCATTTTTGGGAAATGCCGGGTGCGTGTGGGTTACGGCCCTGCGCCCGGACCCACCATAAAAAAGGCCTTGTGCCACACTTGCCCGTTAGGTGGGGCGAGCAACAAACACCGTAGATCAATATCGGTATCATCCGAACAGTACGAGACTTCTTACCTTTTCTATGTAACTCGATCTTTCTTGTGTAATATAATCAGTTATCTAATATTCGTGTTTGTGTTTTCATTCCGGGGCAACAATAAAAATTATATGGCTTAATGTAACAATTCCTTTTAAAATAATCATCTGATTGCCAAGAGTTACATGGTTTCAAGTGGAGACACAGAATACTTCGACATTGTAGCAGGAGTACTACAAGGGGATACGCTGGCTCCGTACCTCTTTATCATTTGTCTAGACTACGTACTTAGAACATCGATTGACAAAATCAGAGAGAATGGCTTCGAGCTGACGAAGAAAAGAAGCAGAAGGTACCCCGCAGCAACAATTACCGACGCCGACTACGCCGATGACATAGCGATACTGGCAAATACACCCGGCCAAGCCGAAACACTACTGCATAGTTTGGAACGAGCAGCCGCAGGCATAGGCCTCTATGTTAATGCACACAAAACGGAATATATATGCTATAATCAAACGGGGGACATCTCCACTCTAGAAGGAATCCCTCTTAAACTAGTAGACAAATTCACTTACCTAGGAAGCAGCGTCGAATCAACCGAAAAGGACATCGAAAAGAAGTTAACGAAAGCATGGACAGCTATCAATAGGCTATCGATTATATGGAAATCAGACCTAACCGATAAAATGAAACGCAGTTTCTTCCAGGCAGCGGTCACATCGATACTGCTATATGGATGCACTACATGGACGCTAACAAAACAGCTGGAGAAGAAGCTAGATGGCAATTCCACAAGAATGCTGCATGCAATCTTGAACAAGTCCTGGCGGCAACACCCCACAAGACACCAACTGTACGGCCACCTGCCCCCTATCACGAAAACTATTCAAGTTAGACGAACCAGACATGCAGGACACTGCTCGAGAAGCAGGGACGAACTCATAAGAGATGTACTCTTATGGACCCCCACACATGGCCGTGCAAAAGCAGGACGACCAGCACGAACATACATTCAGCAGCTATGTGAGGATACGGGATGTTGTCCTGAAGACCTACCTTGGGCGATGAACGATAGGGAGGAGTGGCGAGAGAGGGTCAGGGATATCCGTGCTACCAGCGCGACATGATGATGATGATGAAGTATTCTTATCCTATTTACCAACCCCTCCGCTCGGGCAAGATATGACACAAGGTCAATTTTTTTAAGCGGAGTTTAACAGGTTTGAATTCAGAGTTTTCCTTCTCCTAGACTAGTTGCCTCACCAAGGCTGAAGAACCTAGTCTGCCCTACTATTTACCCATAGCTGGAGGGAGAATATTTGGATTCATACCTTTCCCAAGGGTATTAGCGCTATGTGGAATGTAATCAGGCTCGTCCAGGATTTGAACTCGTGTCGTCGTGTCCACATCCTGCGACGATAATCATTACACCACGGGCACCTCCACATTATCTAACACTAATAATTTGCTATCAATTATATGTGTCGTCTGTATTTTAAAATACTCTCTTTTATTTTGTCTCCAATTATTTTTGCACACACCTATATGATATCAAGTATTTCAATCTAATATGAACAATTTGTATACAGTTATATGATATCGAAAATTCCTATCTTTAACGAATAATTTGTACACAGTTATAAGATAAATGTAAGTGGAAAAGAAGATGAACTAAACAATAAAACGTTTTTAGTAGCAATATTTCGTTCTTTATTCACTGAAGAAACTAAACCCGCTGTAAGTGTTTAATTCATCCACTTTTCCAGTCGTTTTTATCATCTTATCACGTCCACCTAAATCTACAATTTCTCCACTCAGTTATATGGTATCAAGTATTCCAATATTATACAAATAATTTGTACATAGTAATAAGTTATCAAGTATTCCTAACTGATACAAAAAATTCGCTTGCCCAGTCAACTGGGGCTGTAGAATACACTAAATGTCGAAACACTCTCTGACTTTGCGATAAACATATACTCGAGTTATTTCAACCTTATTTACAACTAAATTGTTGTGTATGTTTTTCACTGCATATAGAACATTTATCATGAACTTTTGAACAATCTTTGTGGGTATGTTATTATTTCAAATTGAGTAATATTTTTAAATAGGTTTTCTTGCATAAAGTGAGATATTTTGGTGATGATGGTATGATCAGGACGAGTGATTGTCAAAATTGTCTGATCGAATAGGTCAGAAAGTGTGGTTAGGTAAGATTAGCTTAAAATAACATCAATTGTTTTTCTGTTATAAATGGAAGTACTCATTTGGGGCGAATAAAATTCGGCCAAGAGGCATGGATTTATTTTTAGCAGATGGGTGATATATATATTATATATATGTATATATATATATATATATATATATATATATATATAAATACATACATACATATATATATATATATATATATATATATAATATATATATATATATATTGCATACATGCACATATACCCACCTACATACTTGCCCAGTCGGCTGGGGATGTTAGAATACACCGACTGCACCTCTGCAGAGGAGTAAGACCCCCGCTAACGGTGTCCTGGATATGACACTAAACAATCTGATGGTGAGGTTTCAGTGATGCTGGAGCTTTGGGAATGCGGAGTACCCCTTCATTGCCATCGCTCCAGGTCCACTCTGGCCCGGAGTGGTAACACCTGATAGGGCCCTATCTATGGGTAAATAGAAATATCAGCATACCTATGCTAAAATGAATTGAGTAAACTGAATAGCTTGAAATAGAAACGTTTTGAGAATTAAACCGTACTACATTTAAACTGCGTGCTTATGCTTAACTGAATTATTTCAAATTGAACTGTTTTTTCGACATTAAAACTGTATTTACACTTAACCGAATTATTACATATAACTGCTTAAATAGTTTGAAATAGAAATGTTTTTGGACAATTAAACTGTGTACTTATGCTAAACTGAACTGTTTTCAATAAAACAGATTATTTACATAAAAATGGATTTGGTGTTAAATAACCTATATAGGTTGATATGCCATAAAACCAAACCAAA
>OY757935.1:62272456-62293071 GCA_963585895.1 Sepioteuthis lessoniana | reverse complement strand
CCTTGAGAAAGGTATGAACCCCCTTATTCCCCCAGCTATGGGTTAAATAGTACCACGACTGTTCTTCTAGAATACCTTTGGCATTAAATAACCTACAAAGGTTGATATGCCATTAAACAAAGAAACCAAACCAAACAAATAGATAAAAAAAATTACAAAAGCAAAAAAAGACTTTTATTAAGAGATGGAAAGAGATAAGAAAGAAAAAGAGGAAATTAGGCTAAAGAGAGAAAAAAAAGACTGACAGGAAGAATGGAGAAAGAAAGGTTTTGCTGGTTTTCTCTGCATGTGGATGTTATTATGTTGATCGCTTGGTCCCGGATCCCCGTCCTGCTGCTAAAACATACTGATTAGTTGACTCCTTAGGCGCCCGAAAACGGAAAGTTTAAGCCTGTTTCGTTCATTTTTTTCATTTATTTTTCATTCTTTGTTTTTTCATTTATTTTTCATTCTTTGTTTTTTCATTTATTTTTATTCATCCGTCGTTTATTTTTATTTTTATTTTTTTAGTCTATGTTCATTGTTCATTTAAATTTTTCATTTATAATTTTCATATTTAAAAAAAAAAATTGTTTTGTTTATTTCTAATTATTTCTATTTATTTCTACATTTATACTTCATTGATATGGCCCAGTTGGCTGGACCTGTAGAATACACCGAGTGCTTCTCTGCAGCGGGGTAAGATTCCCTCAACGAGTGTCCTGGATATGACACCAACCAATCTCATGGTAAGGTTTTAGTGATGCCGGAGCTTTGGGGAATGTGGAGTATCCCTGCATGGCCATCGCTCCCAGGTCCAGCCTGACCCGGAGTGGTAGCACCTGATAGGGTTCAATCTATGGGTCAAATAGAACTAAACAATGTACTTATGCTAAACTGAATTGTTTGAAATGGAACTGTTTTGACATTGAAAGTGCACTTTCGCTAAACTGAATTGTTTTGAAATAGAACAGTTTTGACATTTAACTGTTTGAGGACCCAAATTATACTTATATTAATCTGTAATGTTACAATTAGAACTGTTTGACGAAACTGAATAGCCTTAAATAGAAATGTTTTTGACAATTAAACTGTGTACTCATTTTAAACTGAATTGTTTGAAATAGAAATGATTATTTGTATAAAAATGGATTTAGCATTAAATAACCTACTAGGGTTGATATACCATAAAACCTAAAACCCAAAAACCAACCAACCAACCAACCAACCTTTATCAATAATTCTTTTTTCAATGCATTTAGGATTCATTTATTTGTTTCATTTTTCATTTTCATTCATTTTCATTCATTTTTCGTTCCTATTTTATTTAATATTTCATTTTTACATTTATTTTTTCATTCATTTTTTTTTCATTATTTTTCATTTTTATTTCATTTTACATCCATTTTTTAATCAGATTTCAATTGTTTATTCTTTTTTCATTCCTTTTTAGTTTCATCGAGTTTTCATTCATTTTTCATTCAGCCTTTTTTCAATTATACAAATTATTTCATACACGTCTTCGTTCCTTTTTTATTCTATTTTATTTTTTCATGAATTTTTGGTTTATATTTTATTTGTTTTTCGTTGTTTAATTCGTTTTTCCTTCATTTTTCACTCATTTTTCATATCATCATTATCTTCGTGTCGTGCCGCTAGCACGGATATCCCTGCCCGTCTCTCGCCACTTTTCCCTATCGTTCATCGCCTCTGGCAGGTCTTCTGGGCAACATCCCATATCCTCACATAGCTGCTGTATGTATGTACTATCTGGTCGTCCTGCTTTTGCTCGGCCATATGTGGGGGTCCATTGGAGTACATCACTTATGAGCTCGTCTCTGCTTCTCCAGCAGTGTCCTGCGTGTCTGGTTCGTCTAACTTGGATAGTTTTCGTGATCATATTTACCAACCCCTCCACTTGGGCAGGATATGACACAAGGTCAATTTTTAAGCGGAGTTTAACAGGTTTGAAGTCAGAGTTTTCCTTCTCTTAGACTAGTTACCTCACCAAGGCTGAAGAACCTAGTCTGCCCTACTATTTACCCATAGCTGGAGGGAGAATACTTGGATTCATACCTTTCCCAAGGGTATTAGTGCTATGTGAAATGCAATCAGTCAGGTCCAGGATTTGAACTCGTGTCGCTGTGTCCATATCCTGCGACGATAACCATTGCACCACGGGCACCTCCATAGTTTTCGTGATGGGTGGCAGGTGGCCGTATAGTTGGTGCCTTGTGGGGTGTTGCCGCCAGGACTTATGCAATATTGCTCTCAACATTCTTGTGTAATTGCCGTCTTGCTTCTTCTCCAGCCGTTTTGTTAGCGTCCAAGTGGTGCATCCGTGCAGCAGTATCGACACGACCACTGCCTGGAAGAAACTGCGTTTCACTGATAAAATTTTTCTTATAGTTTAATCAATTTTAATTCATTATAAATTCGTTCATTGTAAATTTTCATCTGCATTCATTTTACAATCCTTTTCATCTGGTTTTTTTCATTTCCATTCATTTTTTCCATTTATTTTTTTTATTAATTTCTTATTTTCATTTATTTTCATTCTTCTTCCATTTATTTTTTCATTCTTCATTTAATCTTCACTCACATTCATTTATTTTCATTTATTTTCATTCATGTTTTTTTTTATCCCTTTTTATTCATTCTTTTTTTTTTCATTTATTTTTCCTGAATGAATTAATGAAATAAAAATGAATGAAAAATTAAAAAAATAAAAAAGAAAGAAAAAAATGAATGAAAATAAGAAATGATTGACCATAAAAATGAATAATACATTGATTGAAAATAAAAATGAATGAAAGAATTAATGGAGAAAACGAAAAATGCATGAAAAAAATGAATGAAAAACTGAATGAAAATATAGAAGGAATAAAAATATATGAAATTATGGAATGAAAATACAATGAATAAAGAAATGGATGAAAAATTATATGAAAATAAAAAAAGGATTGAAAAAATGAAAAAAAAAACCCAAATAAATGAAAAAAGAAAAAATAAAGAAAATGAATGGAAAATAGAAAAATAATAGAATTAAAATGAAGAAAAAGAATAAATACAGAATTTCTCAAATGAATAATATAAAAACAAAAATTTAAACTAAACAAATGAAAAAATCAATGAAAAAAATGAATGAAAAAAATGAATGAAATATAATGGAATGGAAAATGAATGAAAAATAAAAGAAAAATGAAAAATGAGTGAAAAATGAATAAAAATCAATGAAAATTGAATAAAAATCAATGAAAATTGAATGGAAAACGATGAATAAAAATTATTGAAAAAAGTATGAATATGATATTGAAATATATATATATATGATATTTTATGCGTATTGAACGCATAATAAAGTGTAATATATGATATTAGATGCATACAACATGCTTAATAAAGTGAAAGATATGATATTGAATGGAGTGGTGTGATCGTTATCGTCATAGAAAATGGACACGGTGATACGAGTTCAAATCTTGGACTAGACTGATTGCATTTCACATATCACTAATACCCTTGGGAAAGATATGAATCCAATTATTCTCCCTCCAGCTATGGGTAAATAGTAGGACAGACTAGGTTCTTCAGCCTTGGTGAAGCAACTAGTCTAGGAGAAGGAAAACTCTGAATTCAAACCGGTCAAACTCCGCTTAAAAACTGACCTTTTGTCATATCCTGCCCGAGCGGAGGGGTTGAGTAAATATGGATATGATATTGAATGTATAATAAAGTGAAAGATAGGATATTGAATGTATAATGAAATGAAAGATATATTGAATGCATAATTAAGAAAATGATATTATATTAAATGAAGAAAGAAGTGTAAGATAAGATATTGAATATATAATGAAGTGACAGATAGGATATTGAATATATAATGAAGTGAAAGTTAGGATATTGAATATATAATGAAGTGAAAGATAGGATATTGAATATATAATGAAGTGAAAGATAGGATACCGAATATATAATGAAGTGAAAGATAGGATAGTGAATATATAATGAAGTGAAAGATATATTGAATGCATAATGAAGAAAATGATATGATATTGAATGCATACGAAATGCATAATGAAGTGAAAGTTATGATATTGAATGAATAAAGAAGTGTAAGGTATGATATTGAATGAATAATGAAGTGAAAAATATGATCCGCTATAAAAATTCATATAAATATATTTTTAAAAAAAGCAAAGAAAGAAAAAAAAACACTCAATCCACTCAATCATTGTATTCTTTTTTAGCGGAAAATAAGAAAAGGCGTTCAGATTTGTAGTTTTTTTCACTGTAGCCATTCAGCGTAAAAGCAATTCTAAAGATAATAACATTCCTAGGGAATGAGATTTTCATTTGGTCTAATTTGACGTTTCTTTTTTTTTCTGATTAATAAAAAGAAAACGTACATTTTGTTATAAGATATCATAAAAATGTCTTCCAAATGTCTTCGGTAAGGTTTTTATATCGGAGATGATTTAAATCTTTGTAATGGCGTCGATATATATATATATATATATATATATATATATATATATATATATATATATATATATATATATATATAGATAGATAGATAGATACAGAGAGAGAGAGAGGACAAAAGATGATAATGATTATGAAAATGCTGATGAAGAAACTGAAAAATGAAAAAAAAAAGAATAAAAAATTCAAAAAAGAAAAAGAATGAAGAAAGAAAGAGAGAAAAGACAGAAAAAAGAAAGAAAAAGAAACAAGAAAGAATGAAGGAATAATGAATTTTAAAAAATAACCAGGAAGGCAGAAAAACTAAAAGAATTAAAAATAAAGAAAAATGATGAATCTAAAAGAATGAATAGAGAGGTAGGGAGAATGTTTAGAGTGGCAGAGAGAGAGAGAGAGAGAGAGAGAGAGAGAGAGAGAGAGAGAGAGAGAGAGAGAGAGAGAGAGCTTCAGAAGACGACGATAGTGTTGATAAAAATAATGAAAAATGAAAGAAAAAAAAAAGAATGAAGAAACAAATAAAGAAATAGAAAGAAAAAATGAGAAAGATTAAAAGAAAGTAATAAAAATAAAAGGAAGAAGAATGAAAGAACCACAGAACAAAATAAAGAAACAAAACGAAGGCAAAAAAGGGAAAAAAGAAAAAGAATGAAAAATGAAAGAAAGAATGAATTTAAAAGGAATAAAAATAAACCAAAAAAATGTATGAAAAATGAATAATAAGGAATGTAAATGAAAAATGAATGAAAAATCAAGAAAAATAAAATAAAAATAATGAAAGTTAATGACAAATAGATGAATGAAAAACTAATAAAACATGCAGTAAAATAAAAAAGAATGAAGGAAAAACGAATGAAAACTCAAAAAACTCAATAAAATATGAATGAAAAATAAAAAATGAATGAAAATGAATGAAGAATGAATGAAAATGAAAACTTGTAAAAATGCAGCAACGAAACCGGATCAACCTCAGAAGATTTTTTTTTCTTTTTTACTAAACATTTGAAAAAAATAATTCATAGCTGGGGATGAAATCAAAAGAAATATAACACAGCCTCACATCATATCCAAGAGAAACTTTAGGGCTGCTACGACAACTGGAATAAAAATGTTGAATACCAAAGGGGATTATATTGAAGAACATTGACGTTTCATTCATTATTCATTTGTCTTCGTCAACAGAACTACAGTTTCAATACATTATCATATATATATATATATATATATATATATATATATATATATATATATATATATATATATATACACCCGAGGTGCCTTCAGTAAGTTTCCAGATTTTTTTCATATGGGCATTTAAAATTGGCGTAGACTCTTGAAGATTCAGTATATTATTCCAATGCATCTTATGAGATGACTGACCTATTCTTATGATTTCAGGTTCAAATGAACAGCTACAGCAGCAATTGGAATACACCCTATTAAATCCTGATTGTCACAGCTGGTGAATTTCAAAAACGCTTTAGAAGAATGATATGCAATAAAATTCTGTTTTAAAATTGAAAGAAAAATGCCACAGAAACTTATGAAATGTTTCAGACTACTTTTCGACCATCTTGCATGAATTGAGCATGAGTTTTTGAGTGACATAAGAGATTCAAGGAAGCCAGGGAGTCTGTGAGGGATGATTTGAGGTGTGGGAGGAGTAAGGAAGTCAATACACCAGAGTTGATTGGCCAAAGGGTTAGGGTTAGGGTTACTATGTTGTGGTTTTAAGGGAGTTCAGGAAGAGATTCCGTCAGAAGAGGCCAGCACTCTTCAAATCGGGTCAGTGGCATTTCCATCAGGACAATACACTAGTCCATCCTGGTCACAGACTATTTGACCAAGATGGTCATCAAGACAGTTTCTCAGCCACTCTATAGTTCAGACTTTACTCCCTGTGACTTTTGGTTATTCCCTAAGCTCAGAGACTGTCGTTATGAGACAATTGAGGAGATGAAAGAGGCTGTGACAAAGGTCATTGACACGCTCACACAAGAGGACTTCCATGGGGCCTTGCAGAAGTTGTTGGAACGGTAGAACAAGTGCATTGCAGCCGGAGGAGATTACTTGGAATGGGCCTAGAGTTTAATGTGCTTACTATCAATAAAAGTGCCCATACGAAAAAAGTCTGGAAACTTATCGTATGTACCTTGTTTATAATAAAAAAGTGGAGAAATCAAATACTTACAACGGGTTATGTAGTAATATTTCGTTCTTTGTTCCAGAAAGAACTTCTTCAGACTAAATTTTTTGTGTTTTTCTACATTTTAGTAATTGAGGAAATAGATTTTTAAAAAATGTTGAAAATGTAAAAAGGTAGAAAATGATGGAAAAGATCTTCCCTGTTCTTTCTTTGTCTGTCCCTTGTTTTTAGACCCTTTCCCTCCCTTTATTCCTTTTTACTTTTTCACCATTTTTAAAATCTTTTTCCCCAATTGCTAAAATGTAGAAAATATTAAAAAAT
Source organism: Sepioteuthis lessoniana (assembly GCA_963585895.1). Classification (NCBI taxonomy): domain Eukaryota; kingdom Metazoa; phylum Mollusca; class Cephalopoda; order Myopsida; family Loliginidae; genus Sepioteuthis; species Sepioteuthis lessoniana. The sequence goes on along the minus strand of OY757935.1, from coordinate 62,286,143 downwards.
TTGGTCTGAAGAAGTTCTTCCTTGAATAAAGAGGAAATATTACAACTAAACCCATTGTAAGAGTTTGATTTATCCACTTTTCCACTAATTTTTATTATCTTGTCAAATTTGCCAAAATCTACCATTTCTCTCTCTCTCTCTCTCTCTCTCTCTCTCTCTCTCTCTCTTTCTCTCTCTCTCTCTATATATATATATATATATATCGTGTTGGGGTTGTAACAACAATAATATTTTTCGATATGTCATTATAAATTGCTTGTTCGGAAATTAATCTTTCTGGTTTTTCAGTGATAAATTGATGATATTCATGTTTTTTAGATGCTTTTATAGTCTGGAATAAATATACACAGTTATTTTCTTGTTCACTTTGCATTTTTCCCCTTTATTTTATCTATCTATCTATCTAGCTAGCTAGCTAGCTAGCTAGCTCAGTTGCCTGGAGCTTGCAGAATACACCGATTACAACTTGCCCAGTCGACTGGGGCAGTAGAATACATCGACTGCATCTCTGAAGAGGGGAAAGACTTCCTCAACGACTCTCCTGGATATGATACTAAACAATCTGATGGTGAGGTTCTAGTAATGCTGGAGGTTTGGGGAATGTGGAGTACTCCTTCATTACAATCGCTCCCAGGTCCATTCTGGCCCGGAGTGGTAGCACCTGATAGGGCCCTATCTATGGATTAGATAGAACTAAACTGCGTATTTGTGTTAAACTGAACTGTTTGAATTTAGAACTGTTTGACTAAACTGAATAGCTTGAAATAGAAATGTTTTTGACAATTAAACTGTGTACTAATGCTAAATTGAATTGTTTGAACTAGAACTGATAAAATGGATTTGGCATTAGATAATTAAACTGTGTACTTACATTTAAACTGCATACTTGCGCTAAACTGAATTGTTTGAAATGGAACTGTTTTTGTATACTAAACTGAATTGTTTGAAATAGAACTGTTTTGACATTGAAACTGTACTTACGTTAAACTGAATTGTTTAATATAGAACTGTTTTGAAATTTTACTGTGTGTAAACAAAATCTATACTTATACTAAACTGAGTTAGTTGATTAAAATTTTTTGATTAAACTGAATGGCTTGAAATAGAAATGTTTTTGACTATTAAACTGTGTACTAATGCTAAATTGAATTGTTTGAATTAGAACTGATAAAATGGATTTGGCATTAGATAACCTACAAAAGTTGATATGCCATAAAACCCAAACAACCAACCAACCAATCAACTCACTGCTTTTTTTTCTTTCTTTTTTCTTTTTTTAATTTTTCATTCATTTTTATTTCATTAATTTATTCAGGAAAAATAAATGAAAAAAAAAAAAAAAGAATGAATAAAAAGGGATAAAAAGAAACAAAAAAAACATGAATGAAAACAAATGAAAATAAATGAATGTGAGTGAAGATTAAATGAAGAATGAAAAAATAAATGGGAGAAAAATGAAAATAAATAAAAATAAGAAATTAATAAAAAAAATAAATTGAAAAAATGAATGGAAATGAAAAAAAAAACAGATGAAAATGATTGTAAAATGAATGCAGATGAAAATTTACAATGAATGAATATATAATGAATTAAAATTGATTATACTATATGAAGATCCCCCAACGAATGTCCTAGATAAGACATTAAACAATCTCATCGTGAGGATCCTGTAATGATGGAGCTTTGGGGAATTCAGAGTAGCCCTTGCACTTGTTGTAACACCTGATAGAGTCCTATCTATGTTTCGAATAGAATTGTTTGACATTTAAAATGAGCATTTATGCTAAACTGATTTGTTTGAAATAGATGTATTTGATCATTTAACTGTGCGTAAAGAAATATTTGATGTTTAATTGAATTAATTTTCACCTTCACCTGAAGAAGGCCAGAGGTGAAATTTGGCTGAAACGTAGTGAAAGAAGAAACAACACAAAAACTACCAAGATAGGGACAAAAAGTCCGCAATAAATAAAAATTAATTCTCAGATTAAGAAGCCTATCATCTCAAAATGATTCCAATTAAAGACAAGTTTAATTGAATTGTTAGTTATACATAGGAATACATCGAATCATTTAAAATTGTTGACTTATGCTAAACTGAGATGTTAGAAAAAGAACTGTTTGATCGTCTCACTGTGATTATCAACAAAATATACTTACAAAACATATATCTAATATATACGTAAAAACAGGATTAGGCATTGAATAACAAACAATGGTTGATAATGTCAGAAAACCAAACCCAAAAAGTATCTATCTATCTATCTATCTATCTATCTCCTTTTCTCCTCTTCTTTTTTATTTTTGACATTTTCATTTTTTCTTTCCTTTTTCATTTTATTTCCATATTAAATTCTTGTTTTATATTTTCAAAAATTTCTCTGTGTTTTTTGTTTCTTTTTTTGTCTTTCTTTATCGTCTTTTTATTTTATTTCATTGCAAGTTTTTTATTCCTTCTTTTCAGCATGTTTTTCAAGTTTCGTTGACTGTCTTCTTTTGAGGTATTTCTTTCTTTCTTTCTTTCTTTCTTTCTTTCTTTCTTTCTCATATTATCTATCTTCTACCGTCTTAATTCTTTCTTTCTTTCTTTCTTTTTCATAGTATATAGCTTCTACTGTCTCAATTCTTTCTTTCTTTCTTTCTTTCTTTCTTTCTTTCTCATATTATATAGCTTCTACTGTCTCAGTTCTTTCTTTCTTTCTCTCTTTCTTTCTTTCTTTCTTTCTTTCTCATATTATATAGCTTCTACGGTCTCAGTTCATTCATTCTTTCTTTCTTTCTTTCTTTCTTTCTTTCTCATATTATATAGCTTCTACTGTCTTAATTCTTTCTTTCTTTCTTTCTTTTTTTTGTATATAGCTTCTACTGTCTCAATTCTTTCTTTCTTTCTTTCTTTCTTTCTTTCTTTCTCATATCATATAGTTTCTATCGTCTCAATTCTTTCTTTCTTTTTTTCTTTCTTTCTTTTTTTTTTGTATATAGCTTCTACTGTCTCAATTCTTTCTTTCTTTCTTTCTTTCTCATATCATATAGTTTCTATCGTCTCAATTCTTTCTTTCTTTCTTTCTTTCTTTCTCATATCATATAGTTTCTATCGTCTCAATTCTTTCTTTCTTTCTTTCTTTCTTTCTTTCTTTCTTTCTTTCTTTCTTGTTTTCGTCTGTTTGTTTTCTTTTCCCCTCTCTAACTGAAATCTTGTTCTTATTTTTTCCTTCTTTATTTTCAGCTAATTTAATTCTCTTTCACCTTCACTTATCCCTTCTCTTTTAAATGTTTCTCTTCCTATTTCAAATCTTCTTCCTTTCTTTCCAATTTCACTTTCACTCTTCCAACTTTCTTTCTTCTTTCGTTTCTAGTCATCCCTGTTTATTTCTTTTTTTCCCTCGCACCCCCCACAAGAAATTTTACTTCCTTTCTAAATTTTCTTTCTTCCTTTCTTTCTTGTGATACTTCAATCTCGTACCGCCCCCCACTATTTTGTTCAAGGCTACCAAAGACCGGGAATAATCTCTAGGTCATTTCAGCTTGTCTGTCAATGACCCCCAGCGAAATCACCGCCCTCTAACAATCAAGCAATCTTCGTTATCGATACGACCCAATCCAACGGGTGATCCCGGTCACAATTGGATAATATTTTCATATTATTTGCCGAAGAGACAAAGAAACCAGGCCAGATGCATTATATTGAAAATACGCCTGATTCTAGTGAAATGATGAAATAAAAGAAAATGGAAACGCGAAGGATAAGAAAAGGGAAAAAGCAAAACGGAGGCAAATCGAATAAGCAAAGCAGAAGAAAACAGAAAGAGCAAAACACGAATAACGGAAAAATAAGAATAAGGAAAGCATAAGAAAATGGAACAAGAAAAGAAGAAGAAAAGGGAAAGAGCAAAACAGGAGAAAATGGAATAAGCAAAAGAGATAAAAATGTAGTAAGCGAAACAGAATTGATAAGCAAAATAGACATGAAGGAAAATGGAATAAGCAAAACAGAATCAAATAGAATAAGCAAAAAAGAAGGAAATAGAATCAGCTCAACAGAGATAACGGAAAAATAAGAATAAGCAAAGCAAGAAAATGGAATAAGCAAAACAGGAAGAACGGAAAAATAAGAAAAAGCAAAATCGAAGAAAACGGAATAAATGAAATACAAGAAAATGCAATGAGCAAAACTGAAATTAGCGAAAATGGAATAAGCAAAGCAGAAGAAAATGGAATAAGCAAAATATGAGAAAATGAAATAAGCAAAGCAGAAGCAAATGGAATTAACAAAATAGAAGAAAATGAAGTTAGCAAAGCAGAAGGAAATTGAAAGAGCCAAATATGAATAACGGAAAAATAAGAAATAGCAAAACAAAAGAAAATGGAATACGCAAAAAAGATAAAAGATGTAGTAAGCGAAACAGAAATGATTAACAAAATTGACATGAAGGAAAATGGAATAAGCAAAACAGAAGCAAATGGAATAAGCAAAGAAAAAGGAAATAGAATAAGAAAGCAAAAGGAAATGGAATAAGCAAAGAAGAAGGAAATAGAATCCACCAAACAGGAATAACGGAAAAATAAGTAAAGGAAAACCGAAGAAAATAGAATACAAAATACCAGAAAATGTAATGACCAAAACTGAAATAAGGGAAAATGGAATAAGCAAAGTAGAAGAAAATGGAATAAGCAAAATAGAAGAAAATAAAATAAGAAAAGTAGAAGAAAATGGAATAAGCAAGGTAGAAGAAAATGGAATAAGCAAAATGGAAGAAAATGGAATAAGAAAAGAAGAAGAAAATGGAATAAGCAAAGCAGAAGAAAATGGAATAAGCAAAGTAGAAGAAAATGGGATTAGCAAAATTGAAGAAAATGGAATAAGCAAAGCAGAAGAAAATGGAATAAGCAAAGTAGAAGGAAATGGAATAAGCAAAGCAGAAGAAAATTGAATAAGGAAAGTAGAAGAAAATAGAATAAGCAAAATAGAAGAAAATGGAATAAGCAAAGTAGAAGAAAATGGAATAAGCAAAGCAGAAGAAAATGGAATAAGCAAAATAGAAGAAAATTGAATGAGCAAAATAGAAGAAAATGGAATAAGCAAAGTAGAAGAAAATGGAATAAGCAAAATAGAAGAAAATTGAATGAGCAAAGCAGAAGAAAATGGAATAAGCAAAGTCGAGGAAAATCGAATAAACAAAATATGAGAAAATGAAACTAGCAAAAGTCAAATATATAACAAAATAGATCGAGCAATGTTACAACTATTATAGAAAAAGCAAAATGTCTCCAAACGCTGACACCAAATAGTTTTAACATCAAAGTAAACTTTCCTCAAAACACCTCTTTGAAAATGAATGGACTGATACGGGTTGCCACATAGATATAAAAACCCAAAACAAAGCAAAAAGCAAACAAATGGAATTAACAAAATAGAAGAAAATGGAGTAAGCAAAGGAGAAGGAAAATAGAAAGAGCCAAACAGGAATAACGGAAAAATAAGAATAAGCAAAACATGGAATTAGCAAAGTAGAAGAAAATGGAATAAGCAAAGTAGAAGAAAATGGAATAAGCAAAAAAGATAAAAATGGAATCTGTAAAAAGAAAGAAAACAGAATAAGCAAGGTTGATGAAAATAGAAAAGCAAAAATGATGAAAATGGAATTACCAAAACAGAAAGAAATGAAATAAGAAAAACAGATGAAAATGTAATAACGCTTATTCTGGAGTCGCTTTTGATATAAGCGAGTCTTGCACATTTAAGAATTTTCTCTAACTCCCAAACCTGGACTGTCTGGCTCTAATGCCCGCTTCATGAGACGTCTAGAATCTCTCTCTCGCTCTCTCTCTCTCTCTCTCTCTCTCTCTCTCTCTCTCTCACACACACACACACACACATACTCTCTCTCTCTCTGCTCCAGGATCGAAATCTTCCGTCGTTGTATATTTTTCGGACACCCAAACACCTCGTGGTTAGTCTTCCTTCCAGCATCCCACTCACGCAATTCACGTGGCACTTCCGTCGTCTTTTGCTTATCTTGAGACACAGGTGTATCCTGTTTTGAAACCCACGTAACTAACGCGTCCTATAAAGGTGAAATATGTAACAAAATTGATCGGACAATGTTACAACTATTATAGAAAAAGCAAAATGTCTCCAAACACTGACACGAAATAGCCTTAACATCAAACAAAACCTTCCTCAAAACTCGCCTTTGAAAATGAATGGACAGATACAGGTTGCCATATAAATATAAAAACCCAAAGCAAAGCAAAAAGCAAAGAAATATTACAATTAAACATCTGATTAAAACAGTTACGGATAATTTGAAACATAATCCATCTCCGTCAAACAATCTTCCAAGTGTAGATCTCTCATGTGTTGACGATAGTGTAAAATAATTGCGGAAGGATTTCGTTTTGTATATCTTGCCTTTCGGTTTAGTTAGGATGAGAACCTTTCGCTTAGCGCATGGGTTAGTTAGGTGCAACATTAACGCAGGTGTTCACGCGCGTGCGTTGAGAGGATGTGTCATTCAGAGATGTCAAAATAAAAATCCCAGATAGGAAATTGGGACCAGGGGATGTAAGTGACGTCATGAACCGGAAGCGTGGTCTGAGGATTTTGCAATTTGAGAAAAAGCAGTTTGTTGAGTTCCTGCCTCCGAACGAGAGAGTCGAGATTCAGAGCTGGGCGAGGCCAGACGAATTTGTGCGCTACGGGCGCTACGCGTTGGTTGGATTGAGAGCTGACGATGTAAAAGCAGTCAGCATAAAAAGATTGTTTTTCTCTCTCCTCATGTCGAAAAACCTTTAAACTCAAAAAGGTGAATAAAAGTTTCGTACCTGAACCAATTTCGTGTTTTCGGATTCCTATATATGTTTACGAACTTTTTATGAACATTATGTCTATTTCACATATCCGTATCATGGGTATGTTACAATCAGCGAGATCCTAAAATGGTCAGTTCATAACACTCAAACGTCAACAAGTAATTTGCATTCAATAAACAAATACGCTACGCTACAATGTCATGTTTAGTCGCTTTTACTGTGGCATATCTGCTCTTTTAAAAATATTTCAAAACTTTTAACAAGCGCCCCGTAGGCTGGGGTGTAGAATACACTGTTGCATCTATGCAGAGGGGTAAGACTCCCCAAACGAGGTCCAGTTGGCTGGGGCTATAGAATACATGACTGCATTTCTGCAGAGAGGTAAGATTCCTCCAACGAGGCCTAGTCGGCTGGGGCTGTAGAATACACTGACTGCTTCTCTGCAGACGGATAAGACCTCCCCCAACGATGCCTTGAATATGACACTAAGTTATCTGATGGTGAGGCTTCAATAATGCTGGAGCTTTGGTGAATGTGGAGTGCCCCTTCATTGCCATTGCTCCCATTGCTTACCGGAGTGGTAGTACCTGATTATAACTCTTTTTAGTGTCATGCTCCGGATACCCATTTTAGTATTATTCCTAGAATACCCCTTTTTTGGTTTTATACCCAGAATACCCCTTTTTTAACGTTATACCCAGGTTACCCATTTCTTAGAGACATACCCGGGATATCGTTTCTTTGTCATACCTCGGATACCCATTTTTAGAGTCAGGCCCAGGATAACCTTTTTTGGTGACGTACTTGTAATACCCCTTTTTTAGTGTCATACCCTGGGTACCTGCTTTTTATTGCTAGCTTTTTGTACACCCTCCAACTTAGCAAGAGAGAGAAATTGAGAGATAAAACTGAGAAAGAGAGAGAGGAAATGACGTGTATTTAGAGGTTTTAGAGACTTTAGTCAGAGACAGACAGAGAAAAAGAGAGAGAGACACAGAGAGAGAGAGAGAGAGAGAGAGAGAGAGAGAGAGTGGGGGGGTATCGGAGACATCGAAGAACATTACAATCCCTCCCCCGACGTTTATATCACGTTATTTTGGGTAAAGATTATTAACACATTTTTATGTCTTTTTCTTTCTTGTTGACTAATTTCATTTTTCTTTTTCTTTTTTTTTTTCTTTTCTTGCTTAGCAATACAAACAAAAGCAAAAAAAAAAATCTGACAGAAAATCATGTCTGGATTTTATTGAATTTCTTTCCTTGACGAAGATTTGGGAGGTGATGAGTGCGGGTGACAGAGAAAACGTATAAAAAAAAAATGAAAGAAGGAATAAAAATTTTTTTTTAAATTCGCGAAAAAAAAAAGCAACGAGAAGTCTATTATTTAAGGCGGAATTGTAAAAAATGAGAAATAAATTGAAGGAAAAGAAAAATAATGATGATACTGAAGAAAAGGAACAAGAAAGAACAAATAAACTCTATCTCATTTAAAAATCATTACCAGAAAACTGTTAGTTTACAAAACATATATACTTAATGCATAGAGAATCATTAGTGTTAAATAGCAATACTTTAATGAAACGCAGTTTCTTCCAAGCAGCGGTCGTATCGATACTGCTATATGGATGCACTACTTGGACGCTAATAAAACGGCTGGAGAAAAAGCTAGACGGCGATTACACAAGAATGCCGCGAGCAATATTGAACAAGTTCTGGAGGTCACACCCCAGAAAGCACCAACAATACGGCCAGCCACCTCCCATCACGAAAACTATACAAGTTAGACGAACCAGACATGTAGGACACTGCTGGAGAACCAGGGACGAGTTTTGGGGAATGTGGAGTACCCCTTCATTGCCCTCGCTCCCAGGTCCACTCTGGCCCGGAGTGGTAGCACCTGATATGGATTAAATAGAACAGCATACTTATGCTAAACTGAATTATTTGAGTAAACTGAATAGCTTGAAATAGAAATATTTTTGAAAATTAAACCGTACTTACATTTAAACTGCGTGCTTATGCTTAACTGAATTATTTGAAATAGAACAGTTTTTCGACATTAAAACGGTATTAAATGAATTGCTATATATAACTGCTTGAATAGTTTGAAATAGAAATGTTTTTGACAATTAAACTGTGTACTTATGCTAAACTGAATTGTTTTAAATAGAACAGATTATTTACATAAAAATGGATTTGGCGTTAAATAACCTACAAAGGTTGATATGCCATAAAACCCAGCAAACCAAACCAAACCAAACATATATATATATATATATATATATATATATATATATATATATATATATATATATATAAACAGGAATTGGCATTAAATAACCTTCAAGGGTTAATATACTATAAAGAACAACTGTCCAGCTAAACAGAAAACCAACCAACCTGTCTGTCTGTCTGTCTCTCTCTCCAATTCTTTCTTTCTTTCTTTCTTTCTTACTTTCTTTCTTTCTTTCCACTGAAAATGATTCCCTAATACGTAACCAGGCAAATTAATTAAGCAGAATCATTACTACTGAACAGTGAGTTCGATTCTCACTGAATACCTTATACTTGCGGCCCTGTACCAAATCTTAAGTATGCTTAGTTATTGGAATGTCCCAGTGTCGTAGTTGTCAACGTTCTAGACAGCGACCTCGTTGTAAGCGAGTTCGAACTCCAGTTGCGCTACTATGGTCACTTTTGGAAAGTTATTAATCTTCTTATCCTCCCGGCTGTGGTTTATATAACACCACAGCTTTTCTTCTAAAATGATAGTTTTGGTATCAAATAACCCACAAAGGTTGATATACCATTAAACAAAGAGACTGTAGAAATGAAAAATACTAAATACATTTCGGCATAAAAAAAAACCGGGAGAAGTTGTGCATGCCGTTAAAACCAAGCAACCAAACAACCCTTGTTCATATTTGACTTGAAAATAATTCCCTTTCTTAAGTTTGTGCAGTGACTTTTCATAAATAAAAATATAGATGACGTCCACGTCAACCGGCTCATTTGCCTAATGGGTAGAGTGTTCCCCAATGATCTAGGAGATCGGTTTTTAATCTCAGACTCAATAAATGGTACTTGTTTAACACTCAGCATTATAAGGTACGTATTGTGGGTAAAGTGAAGCAACACAGAAGGAGTAGCGCCCTCTCCTATACCTCGGTATAGTAGTTATTGAAAAAGGATCTATTGTGTAACCCTCGACTCCGGTCGCCAAATTTACTTTCTTACTTAAGCTTTCAGGTGATCTAAATGTAAAGTAGTTGTAAAGTCGGCGACCCTTGTCGAGGGTGACCCGAAGGCTCACTTTTCAATAGCTACTACACCGAGGAGTAGGGAAGGGCGTTACTCCTTTCTCTGAATTGCTCCACTTTACCCGTGATCTATATCTTATAATGCTGAGCTCTAAAGCAAGTACCATTTTTTGAGTCTTTGGTATGACTCGACCTTGGATTGAACCCCGGTTTACCAGGCCATTGGCTAACTGCTAGGTACACCACCATATTGTCTCGATGACAACAAACTGATCAAAAACAACCTGTGAAATCAGAATGCCTACTCCTAGCTGTCATTGACTATTACTTTGTAAGGCACAAGGTCAGAATTAAGGAGAACTTAGTGGGAATCAACTCAATCGGTTGGGGCTGAAGAAGTTTTGCTGGGGAGTAAGACCCCTCTAACGAGTGTCATGATATGACACCAAACAATGTGAAGCACGTCTTCATTGCCATTGCCCCCTGGTCCACTCTAGCCCAGAACGATAGCACCTGATAGGGCTCTATTTATGGGTTAAATAGAACTAACTGCATATTTATGCTCAACTGAATTGTTTAAATTAGAACTGTTTGACTAAACTGAATAGCTTTAAATAAAAACGTTTTTGACCAACTGTACTTACATTTAAACTGCATGCTTATGCTAAACTGAATTGTTTGAAATGTAATTGATTTTAACATTGAAACTGTACTTACACTAAACTGAATTGATTAATATAGAACTGTTTTGGCGTTTAACTGCGTAAACAAAATCTGTACTTATACTAAACTGAATTAGTTGAATTAGAACTGTTTGAATAAACTGAATAGCTTGAAATAGGAATGATTTTGACAATTAAACTGTGTACTCATGTTAAACTGAATTAATTGAAATAGAACTGATTATTTGCATAAAAATGGATTTGGCGTAAAATAATCTACAAAGGTTGATATGCCACAAAGCCCAACCAAACAACCAACCAACCCGAGGGCAAATGAATAAGGTATATTGAATTGAAAAATTAGAGTTAAATAGCAATACTTGTAACCACTTCATTGTGTGCATGTTACATAGCTAGATATATGAATGTGTGAAATAGACATAGGGAATCTAAAAACACGAAATTCACGAAATTGGTTCGGGTACGAAACTTTTTATTACCTTTGAGTTGAAGGTTATTCGACATGAGGAGAGAGAGACACAATCTGTCTATGCTGACTGCTTTTACATCGTCAGCTCTCAATCCAACCAACGCGCGGCGCCCGTAGCGCACAAATTCGTCTGGCCTCGCCCAGCTCTGAATCTCGACTCTCTCGTTCGGAGGCAGGAACTCAACAAACTGCTTTTTCTCAAATTGCAAAATCCTCAGCCCACGCTTCCGGTGCGTGACGTCACCCACATCAGCTGGTCCTAATTCCTATCTGGGATTTTTATTTTGACATCTCTGAATGACACATCCTCTCAACGCACGCGCGTGAATACCTGCGTTAATGTTGCACCTAACGAACCCATGCGCTAAGCGAAAGTTTCTCAGCCTAACTAAACCGAAAGGCATGATGTATAAAACGAAATCCCTCCGCAATCATATTGCATGCAAAGAAATGACTAATTGAATTGTTAGTGATACATAGCAATACTTAAAACCGTTTAACTGTGCAAACGAATTAGTAATATTGAATAGAATAATTAGTATCAAAGAGTAATACTTGAAACTTGATTAATGTGTGACTAAATCTATTTATTATTATTGTTGTATACTCATAAAGATCCCAATAACAAAAATAATACAAATACGTATACAAATACAGGCGGACTCTGTTGTTTCCGATACGAACGGTTTTATTACTTTCTGGTTTCGGTATCTGGCAACACGAGGAGAGAGATACAATTCTCAAAAGCCTACGCTAACCATACTATGCTGACCTCCCCCACTCATGCACGGTGCATCTTGTAATGTTTAAAATCTCTGCCGGTCGAGATCCGAAAAACTCAACCGCTACCTTCAACGGTCGACCTCAACTCCTGTCTTTTCAAAATCCTCCAAATCTCAGGACCATCTCTTTTGCGTATGATGTCATCCACACTTCAGCCCCTTTTCCTGTCTGGGGGTTTATAATGAGAGATGATGATTGTCATATCTTTGCCGCACAGGCGTAAGAGTGCCCATCTGACAATGGCATCTGGAATATGAGACCCGAGGAGTTCAAAGCCTTACCAAACTAAATTATAAAATATGCTTAACGAAAAACGATTAATATAAAAAATCATGGTTGATATGCCATAAAACCTAATCAAAAAATCATATATATTTAATATATATAAACAGAATTTGGCATTAAATAACCTACAACATTGATATACCATAAAATCCAACCAAACCAAATCATATATATTTAATTATTATCAATAAACAAGATTTGGCATTAGATAACCTACAATAGTTGATATGCCATAAAACCTAATTAAAAAATCATATATATTTGATATATATAAACAGGATTTGGCATTAAATAATCTACAATGGTCAATATGCCATAACCCCCCCTCCCAAATCGTATATACTTAATATATATGAATAAATACGATATGGCATTAAATAACCTAAAAGGGTTGATATGCCATAAAACCAAACCAAATCATATATATTTGATATATACGTATAAAGATGATTTGGCATTTAATAAGCTACAATGGTTGATATGCCATAAACCTAACCAAGCCAAATCATATATATTGAATGTAATATGTATAAAGATATGTTGCAAAACCCAACCCAACCAAATTATATTCAATATACGTGGTGCTTTCAATAAGTTTCCAGCCTTTTTTTGTACAGGCATTTACAATTGTCGTAGACTCTTGAAAATTCATTATGTTATTGCTATACATCGGATGAAATGACTTAACAATTTCCATGATTTCAGGTATAAATGAACAGCTACAGCAGCAATTGGAATACACCCTTCTAAAGCCTGATTGTCACAACTGGTGAATTTCAAAAATGCAATCTGGACGATATGCAATAAAATTGTTTTTTAGACTTGGAAAAAATGCCAGAGAAACGTATGGAATGCTTCAGACTGCTTTTCGACCATCTTGCATGAATCGAGCATCAGTTTTTGAGTGGCATAAGAGATTCAATGAAGGCACGGAGTCTGTGAGGAATCATGAGAGGTGGGAGAGGAGTAAGGAAGTCAATAGACCAGAGTTGATTGGCCAAAGAGTTTGGTTTAGGGTTACTGTGTTGAGGTTTTAAGGGAGTTCAGGAAGAGATTCCGTTGGAAGAAGCCTGCACTCTTCAGATCGGGTCAGTAGCATTTCCACCAGGACAATACACCAGTCCACAACTCCATCCTTGTCACAGACTATTTAACCCAGATGGGCATCAAGACAGTTCCTCAGCCTCGCTATAGTCCAGATCTTGCTCCCTGTGACTTTTGGTTATTCCCTAAGCTCAGAGGCTGTCGTTATGATACAATTGAGGAGATGAAAGAAGCTGTGACGAAGGTCATTAACACGCTGACACAAGAGGACTTCCATGGGGCATTCGAGAAATTGTTGGAACGGTACAACACGTGTATTGCAGCCGTAGGAGATTACTTGGAAGGGGACT
>OY757935.1:62202456-62267456 GCA_963585895.1 Sepioteuthis lessoniana | reverse complement strand
TAGACTCACTTATCGAGCCAGTCAGTATTTTTAGTCGGGAAAGGTCCATGTAGTAACGTCATGGGGTATATCACCATAACAATAACATTTTTAAAAGAGCCAGAGATCTTTATTTGCACACTGTTAAATGGTTTCAAGTATTGCTATTTATTGTTTGTACATAGTTGAATATTTTCAAGTCTTGCAATCTCAGACCAATAGTTTTATTTGCACACAGTTAAATGGTTTCAAGTATTGCAATCTAATTCTAATATTTTATTTTAATAGGGATTATTTGTTTACCCATAGTTACATGGTTTCAGTTATAGTAAATGGTTAAACAGTTCTATTAAGCTTATAGAGAGGACCCTAACAAGTACTACCACTGCGGATTAGAGTGGATCTGGGAGTAATGGCAATGAAGGTGTACTCGAAATTCCACTAAGTTCCATGGCTAGAGCCTCATCACTCGAAGATTTAGTGTCATATTTACGACATTAGCTGGGGGTACGGAGAACTTACCCCTCTGCAGAGATAGAGTCAACGTATCCTAGAGCCCAAGTCGACGGAGCTTTGCTTATAAAAGGGGATTCTACATTCCCCAGGGCTCTAGAACTGGAGCCACACAACTGTATGCAGGTTTGTGCGTGTGTGTGGAGATGGGGTCTAACCTCTACCCTTAGGAAGCAATTGGTGTATTGTAAGCACCGAGGACGTTGAATAATGGAAGTGAATACAGGGTGGAACAATAAAATTGTCGCCCTAGAAAAGACGACATGATTCCATTTCCATTTAATGAAAACCGATTTTGTTTTTTTGTTGCAGACCATCTACTAGTTGATCCAGTTGTGTACAAATCCCAAGAGCGATAGGAGCCTTCTATCATGTCTGAAAGTGACACAATGTTCAACAAGCGAAATCGGAGATGGGTCGTTGTACATGTCATGCACTCTACCGATCCAACTTATCACAACAGGATCATTGCCAACACCCTCAAAATGCAAATCTCGATTGCCACGAATAACAGGGACGTGCCCAGGGTAATGAAAACAAAGTTTCCGGCTTCGGTTATGGTCTTTGGTGTGGTTTCAAGTAAGGGCCACATCATGCCACCTCACATCTTTGAAGTCGGCTTGAAAGTCAACACCAAAGTGCACGTGAATGTGCTGAAGAGTGTGGTGACCCCCTGGTGCAATCAGGTGGCAGACCCTGGGTGTGGCGGCAGGAATCGACGCCGGCCCACAAGTCCAAAGAGACCCAGGCTTCGCTTCAGAAGGAGTGCTACGACTTTGTACCCTTCTCTCCTTCCCCGACCTGAACCCGCTAGACTACTTCGTTTGGTCATAGGTCGAGAACATCACCAACATGACCCCCCACGACACCAAAGCCAGCCTGATCACCGCCATCCACCGAGTATTAGACGAGCTCCCGCCGGCGCTTGTGGAAAAGGCATGCTCCCAGTTCCGGATCTGTATCGAGGCGGTGATTGAGGCTGAAGGCGGCTACATTGAATAGATGTCAGCTCTACTACATAATCAAGTTACTTGAATTGATTTTTTCGATTAAAGATTTTTAAAAAAGCTGTAGTATTGTTTCCTTTAGGACGACAATTTTATCGTTTCACCCTGTAAAATTTGAGGAATGAAATCAGCAACAGACCCAATAGAAGAAGAACGAACGAACAAACGAACGGCAAAATGAATTCATTTAAAATGTCACATGCATAGGTCACCCCGTAAGGATCGATCTTAATATTATTTATCTGCGTAATAAGCTTGTTAGTAATTACACAACAACATGAACCCCCTTTTTTTACTAAGCTTATCCTTCGTCTGGCACAAGACTAAAATGATGGATCCTTAGAGGATCGAACTTGCAACGTAGCAGTAATGGTTCGCTAGATTAGCTGGCGAACCGTTACCCAACGACAAGGCACCCCAATGACGTCTATATTAAATGTCATATACCCAGGAGAATCGACAAACAAACGTGTACCAGTGGCCGACGGGGACTGAGGATCGGGAGGAGACGCACGAAAGAACATTGTCAATTACTGTCAATGTAAGGCGTTTTAGATGGGTGACACAGAAATGTTTTTATTCATGTTGAGTGGGGGTAGAAGTCACAGATTGTAATGATGTCATCATCTTTTTTACTGCCCGACTGATCACAAACTAACCCCCGATTCGTCTGTTGGGATCCAGTAAGCTGTTTTGTTTTCTAATTATTTTCATCCTGTCCGTGGAATTTAGAATACAATGAGTGTATCCCCTGAAGATGGGTAAGTTCCCCCTCATATACACACCAAAAAAAGAGTGTCCTGGGTATGACATTCGACTACATCTGAAAGTTAAGTCAGCTGGGGTTGTAGAATATGTCTACTGCATCTCTGTATAGGGGTTAGACCCTACTAGACAACTGAGTGTACTTCAGTGTCGTTGATGAGCCTGATGCTTTAAGGAATGTATTGTCATTACTCCCTGAGCAATTCAGATTCGGAGTAGTATTACCTGTTGGTTGGTTGGGTTGGGTTTTTTATGGCATATCAACCTTTGTAGGTTATTTAACGCCAAATCCATTTTTATTTAAATAATCAGTTCTATTTCAAACAATTCAGTTTAGCATGAGTACACAGTTTAATTGTCGAAAACATTTCTATTTCGAACTATTCAGTTTATTCAAACAGTTCTAATTCAGCTAATTCAGTTTAGTGTAAGTACAGATTTTGGTCTCACAGTAAATGTCAAAACAGATCTATGTATAACAATTTAGTTTCGTGTAAGTACAATTTCAATGTCAAAAAACAGTTCCATTTCAAATAATTCAGTTTTGCATAAGCACGCAGTTTAAATGTAAGTACGGTTTCACTTTAGTATAAGCACGCAATTTAAATGTAAGTACGTTTTAATTGTCAAAAACATTTCTACATCAAGATATTTTGTTTAGTCAAACAGTTCAGTTTAGCATAAGTATGCCGTTAGTTCTATTTAACCCATAGATAGGGCCCTATCCGGTGTTACCACGCCGGGTCAGAGTGATCCTGGGAGCAATGGCAATGAAGGGGTGCTCTGTATACCCCAAAGCCACAGCATTACTGGAACCTCATCATTAGATTGTTTAGTGTCATATCCAGGACACTCGTTAGGGGGGGATCTTAGCCCTCTGCAGAGAAACAATCGGTGTATTCTACAGCCCCAGCCGACTGGGCAAAGTAGTATCTGTTAGGGTCCCAACTATGGATCAAATAGAACCATTTATGGATCAAATAGAACCATTTAATTGTATACATACAAATGACTTGCATTAACGTGAATTGTTCGAAATAGAACTCTTTGATAGTTTAACTATGCAAACAAATTATGGATGTTTAATTGAATTGTTAGTGATAAATAGCAATATTTGAAATAATTCAATGATATCTGACTCATTAAAGATGTTACCAATAAACCATTTGTTTAAAAATTATCTATATTTAATATATGTATCATGAGAATTAGGTATTAAATAACTTATAATGGTTGATATGCTATAAAACCCATACAAACCAAGTCATACATATTTAACACAAATGTATAAAAAGAACTTGGCATTAAATAACCTACAAGGGTTGATATACCATAAAACCTAACCAAATCAAATTATATATATTCAATGTTCATATACAAAGAGAATTTGGCATTAAATAACCTTCAAGGGTTGATATAACATAAAACCTAACCAAACCAAAGTATATATATTTAATGCATATATATAAAAAGAATTTGGCATTAAATAACCTACAATGATTGATATGCCGTAAAACCTAACCAAACCAAAGTATATATATTCAATGTTTATAAATATATGAAGAGAATTTAGCATCAAATAACCTACATCCTGTGTCCGCACGGAGCTGGTGTTGATAAGTTCTTGCTGGTCGACAAACACAGGCACGTTCGTGTGTAGGGGTCCATAGAAGAACGTCGCTCATCCTTGCTTCTCCAGCAGTGTCTCGTATGTCTTGTTCGTCTTACTGGGGTAGTTTTTAAGATGGGGGGGGGTAAGTGGCTGTACAGCTGTCGTTTCGTGGAGCGTTGCTTCCAGGATTTAGTCAAAATAGCTCGTATCCATATTTATCAAACCCCTCCGCTCGGGCAGGATATGACACAAGGTCAATTTTTAAGCGGTGTTTAACAGGTTTGAATTCAGAGTTTTCCTTGACCAAGGCTGAAGAACCCAGTCTGCCCTACTATTTACCTCTAGCTGGAGGGAGAATAATTGGATTCATACCGAAGGGTATTGGTGCTATGTGAAATGCAATCAGTCTGGTCCAAGATTTGAACTCGTGTCGCCGTGTCCATTTCCTACGACGATAACCATTACACCCCGGGCACCTTCACCTATAAGTTCGTCTCTTGCTTCTCCAGCAGTCAATTTTCCCTCATGTCTTATTCGTCTTACTCGGATGGATTTTAAGATGGGATGTAAGCAGTCGTGTAGCTGTTGTTTCGTAGGGTGTTACTTCCGAGCTTATTTCAAAATAGATCGTAGCATTCTTGTGTAGTTCCCGTTTAACTTTTCTTCAATGCGTTTTGTCAGCGTCCGTGTGAGGCATCTATACAGAAATACTGACACAGCCACAAATGTATGACTAAATGACACTGCAACAAATGTATGACTATATATGCCTCAGCTACTGATGTATGACAATGTATGACACAGCCACAAATGTATGACTATATATGACACAGCCACACACACACACACACACACATATATATATATATATATATATATAAGTGTTATCTAGTTGCATTACCACTCCATTTGATAATAAGTAAATAGAAAAACATAATTTGGCTTTTGTTGTTTATTTTCTGTCAGTATATATATCATCATCATCATCATGTCGTGCCGCCAGCACGGATATCCCTGACCCTCTCTCGCCACTTTTCCCTATTGTTCATCGCCTTTGGCAGGTCTTCTGGGCTACATCTCGTATCCTCACACAGCTGCTGTATGTATGTTCTAGCTGGTCGTCCTGCTTTAGCACGGCCATATGTGGGGGTCCATAGGAGTACATCACTTATGAGCTTGTCCCTGCTCCTCCAGCAGTGTCCTGCGTGCCTGATTCGTCTCACTTGGATATTTTTCGTGATGAGAGGCAGGTGGCCGTATAGTTGGTGCTTTGTGGGGTGTTGCCGCCAGGACTTGTTTAATATTGCTCGCAACATTCTTGTGTAGTTGCCGTCCAGCTTTTTCTCCAGCCGTTTTGTTAGCGTCCAAGTGGTGCTTCCATACAGCAGTATCGACACGATCGCTGCTTGGAAGAAACTGCATTTCATTTTATCGGTCAAGACAACAGAAATTTCTTTTTTTATGATCTTATTTTTTTCTCTAATTTAATCTTAATTTCATTGTTTCAAGTTCCATCTGATCGAGAAGTTGCCTTAGGTTCTAATTCTAACTGTTTTTAATCATACCACTAAATGATTTCCAGGGTAGGTTTTGAAGAAGACGATCAAGTGATATGATCGAAAGCACTTGCATGCAGAACCCTGGGCAATTTCTCTATCAACTGAACAATAATACAAAAAATTGCTACAAAGCTTCAGAAATCATAAAATAAGAAAATATATATAAATAATGACTAGCTGCAAAAAATTGCACAATATATATATATATATATATATATATATATATATATATATATATATATATATATATATATATCAGCTTTTCGGCCACCTACCTCCTATCTCTTAAAGCATCCAAATAAGACGAACAAGGGTGATAGAGAAGTAAGGACCAACTCAGAAGTGACGTTCTTTTGTGGACCCCTGCACATGGACGTGCCAGTATTGGTTGACCAATAAGAACAATACCTACGACAGCTCTGTGTGGACCAAGGATATAATCTAGAAGACCTGCCGAAAGTGATGGATGATAGGGACAATTGTCTAGTAGCGTTATTTGATGAGGATGATATATACATTGTGCATTCAATAAGTTTCCAGACTTTTTTTGTACAGGCATTTAACATTGTCGTAGACTCTTGAAAATTCAGTATGTTATTGCTATACATCTTATGACTGACCAATTTTTATGATTTCAACTTCAAATGAACAGCTACAGCAGGAATTGGAATACACCCTACTAAAGCTGAAGTGGTTTTGAATTCAACAAACGGCTAAGGTTAAAAAATATTCACTTTGATATATAGTCATCCACAGACAGATCTGTTTCGTTCTATCAGAACTCATCAGTGTGGCTGGACGGGTGAGATTCCAGAAGCTGGGATCGAAACCCGGTTGATTCAAATGCCAATCAAAGATTCTACCACTCAGCCACGAGGAAGCCAGCGCCAGCGATGTAAATTTAAACGTTTACGAGTCATAATTGTTATTGTTTACATATTTCCGCTTAACGGCTACCGAGAGCTTGATTCATACGAAGAGCCTTGCATTTACGTTAATGGCAACACAATTACTTCATTCGCTAGAGAGCTCAACCCTACAGGGGTAGGGGAGCATATATATATTACAGTTTATTAAATTAAATACATATTAGAATGCATTCATTGGTCCAAGAAATAGGAAAATTAGAATGGTATTTCAGTTGTCGAGTAAACATCTTTTGAGCCTCAGCATCAG
Organism: Sepioteuthis lessoniana; assembly: GCA_963585895.1. Lineage (NCBI taxonomy): Eukaryota > Metazoa > Mollusca > Cephalopoda > Myopsida > Loliginidae > Sepioteuthis > Sepioteuthis lessoniana. Next base: position 62,260,845 of record OY757935.1, on the reverse strand, counting down.
ATTGTTTTATGTCATATGCAGGACACTCGTTAGGGGAGTCTTACCCCTGTCCAGAGGTACAGTCAGTGTATTCTGCAGCCCCAGCTGACTGGACCATCTCATCTGTTATAGGAAATTGGAGGTGCCCGTGGTGTAATGGTTATCGTCGCAGGATGTGGACACGGCGACACGAGTTCAAATCCGGGACCTAACTGGTTGCATTTCACATTGCACTAATACCCTTGGGAAAGGTATGAATCCAAATATTCTCCCTCCAGCTATGGGTAAATAGCAGGGCAGACTAGGTTCTTCAGCCTTGGTGAGGCAACTAGTCTAGGAGAAGGAAAACTCTGAATTCAAACCTGTTAAACTCCGCTTAAAAAATTGACCATGTGTCATATCCTGCCCGAGCGGAGAGGTTGGGTAAATATGGTAAACAACTTTTGATGGAGAATGGAGATGTAAATCCCTGGATTATAACAAACTTCTCCTAGAAGGACAGCATTTCTTCCCAATAGACCAGGAATTTTATAGAGACTCTCAATTTCCTATAACAGATGAGACGGCCCAGTCATCTGGAGCTGCAGAATCCACTGACTGTACCTCTGGACAGGGGTAAGACTCCCCTAACGAGTGTCCTGCATATGACACAAAACAATCTGATGCTGAGGCTCCAACAATGATGGAGCTTTGAGGAATGCGGAAAACCCCTTCATTGCCATCGCTCCCACATCCACTCTGGCCTGGATAGGGTCCTATCAATGGGTCAAATAGAACTAAACTGTGTAATTAAACTATACTAAATTATTTGAAATTAACTTTTTACATTTACCTATGTGTTTAATCTGCGTACTTATGCTAAACTGAATTGTTTGAAATAGAACCATTTTGATATTAACTGTGTAAGGGAAAAAACTATACTTATACTAAATTGAATTGTTTGAAACTTTTATTTATATGACATACTTTGGCATTAAATGACCCGAAAAGGTTTTATACGCCGTAAAACCAACCTACCAACCAAACAACCAGCCTAATAAAGGTGATAAAAAGAAATGACCAAACCCCATGAAGATAGACGAATATGACGTCTTCAGTTCCTCATCCAAAGTAAAGTAATCCCCCCCAATAAAACATCAGAACCCCCCGCCAAAAAAAAACCCAAAAAACAAAAAAAAAAACATCACAATCTAAACCTCAAATACTTATTGCAATCTTAAAAATTCATTATAAAAAAAATACAGTTACGGCTCTGACTGATATTTCTACTAAATTCCTACAAAAAAAAAAAGATAAATAATTATGAACGCGTCGATAAGTCGAATGGGTGAATCTTACATTTTCCCCAACTGCTCCCTAAGAACCGGATGTGACACAAGGTCAAATTTTTTAAGCCTTATACAACTGCTTTGTGTATTTATTTGTCAAGAGTCTATCGTGCTCAACCATGACTTAACCCCTTACAGTCTTTCTTTGTCTTTTGATTATCTTCGATGTAATAAGTACGGCACTCAGCTTCAAAGGTCCTTTCCCTCAGGAAGCCCCTCTTTATTGCATTACAGGAGAAAGGACAATGTTGCATGAGGGAGGACCCTAAAGGAGGAATACCGAAGGACCTGGGTAGGTGTGTAGAATTCTGCAATCTCCCCGAGCGAGGTGGCAGTTATATATCTCAATGTTTTAAAACTTCCCACTCACCACTCACTTTCCTCAAACTTCCGTTTCCTCCCCGATCTGATTTTTTTTTTATTTCCCATGTGATCAGACTTCATTTTGATCTTTTATTTTGTCAGATTGAAACTCCGGATAATTTCATTTCATGATGTTTTTAAATGGGATTTTATTTTTCTCTTTCCTATATTTTACAAACATTCTTCCTTTCATTGACTCATTTGTTGTGGAGAGGAGAGGAGAAAAGAATTCTGATTCTAGATTTATTTATATTTTGTATTTTTAAAAGATTATTCCTGTGCAAAGAAATAACTTTATTATATGAATTATCCTAATGATAATCCACAATAACCCCCTAGTGGTGGTGTGATAGTTAACGAGTTTGTGGCGGTTACCGTTATTGATAGAAAACTGCATCTGGTGGTGAGATTCCAGTTCTGAAGATCTTGGGAGTGTTGAGGTATATTCCATCATTGCCATTACTCTCATTTCCACTCTGATCTGGACAGACAGTAAGTAGTGTGCTTCTCACTGTGCGTCAATATCTAAAATGATTTCGAACTACATTGAGTCGCGTGGTTTAATAGATATCGTCGTAAGAAAGGGACACGGCGACCCGAGTTCAAGTCCTAGATGTGACTGTTTTCATTTGTAAATTGTGCGCATACTTTTAGGAACGGTATGACTCCAGCTATCCTCTCTTCCTGCTAGGGGTAAGATAATAGGGCAGACTGGGCTCTTTAGCTTTAATATTGCGACCTGTCTTGGAAAATTTTTATAACAAACCTGTTAAACTTTACATAAAAAACATTGACTAGTATTGCATCCTGCTCGTGTGGAGGGCAAGGTAATTACATTAAGTAATAGTATTGACTCCAGCTATGGATAAACAGTCGCGCAGACTTTCATGTCACGGTAGATGATTGGTTCTGTGATTGCCACATGCATTTCCGGCTAATTGGTTTCTCAACTCCCATTATGCCCACGTTGTTTTGAATGATCTACAGATGGAGATGACACAATCTATCCGGGACTTCTGATATTTAGGATGATTCGTTGGAACAAGTGGCCTGGGTGTTGGCAATTTAAAGACAAGAAAAACTCTCCGTTAACAATTAACAAGTATTTATTGAAACACAATAATATATATATATATATATATATATATATATATATATATATATATATATTGTGTCGATTTTTGTTTTATTAGAGAGACAGATAAATGAGATATCTGACTGGGACAGTATTTCTATGTTACTCAGGGTTTTTTTCGGAGATTAAGCCTTTTGCCGGAGAGACTTTAGTTCTTGGAGAGATTACTTTTCTTGTTTTCCTGTCTTTGGTATAGACATTGGATATGTTCTCTCTTCTAAACCTAAAAACATTTATTTTTATGAGGAATTCCCCGGGAACAAACGTTCCTGATTTTTTCCAGTCGGCTGTGGGTGTAGAATACACTAACTGCATCTCTGCAGAGGGGTAAGACACCTCCAATGAGTATCCTGGATATGACACTAAGCAATCTGATGGTGAGGTTCCAGTAATGCTGAAGCTTTGGGGAATGGGGAGTACCCCTTCATTGTCATGGCTCCAAGATTCATTCTGGCCCCGAGTGCTAGCACCTGATCGGATGCTATCTATGGGTCAAATAGAATCAAACTTCGTACTTATGCAAAACTGAATTGTTTGAAACAGAACTGTTTTGAAATTAAACTGTTCGTGGACAAAGACTATACTTATCCTAAGCTGAATTATTTGAAATAGAACTGTTTGACTAAACTGAATAGTTTGAAATAGCAATGTTTTTGACAATTAAACAGTGCATTCATTATTTGAAATAGAACTGATTATTCGTATTAAAATAGATTTAGCATTAAATAACCTACAAAGGTTTATATGTCATAACACCCAAGCAATCAAACAGCCAACAAACAACTAAATAACCAACAAACCAACATTCCCGATTGGTTCACCACTCACAGAGGAAGTATCTCTTTTCACATTTACCAAAACATAAATCAAAGATCTGATTAATCCATCCAAAGATTTGACCTTTTAACCCCAACAGGTGGCCAAGAGCTGTCATGATTTAAAATGATTGAATGCCCTGAAAAAATTCCAAGTCAACTTACTTTATTTTTGAAAACATAAAAGTTCGGTTTCCTTCAACCCAGGTATGGCAACCAGTATAGGAGAAGGAAAACTCTGAATTAATACATGTTAAACCCCGCTTAAAAATAAACCTTGTGTCTCATGTTGTTCGTAAGAAGGGGTTTGTAAATACGTATATGGTTTCAAGTTAGATATGATTTTAATCAATTATAAACAATTCTCTAACAAAACGGATGGAGAAGAAGCTAGACAGCAATTACATAAGAATGCTGCGAGCAATCTTGAACAAGTCCCTGCGGCAACACCCCACAAGACACCAACTGTACGGCCACCTGCCTCCTATCACGAAAACTATTCAAGTTAGACGAACCAGACATGCAGGACTCTGCTGGAGAAGCAGGGACGAACTCATAAGTGATGTACTCTTATGGACTCCCACACATGGCCGTGTAAAAGCAGGACGACCAGCACGAACATACATTCAGCAACTATGTGAGGATACAGGATGTTGTCCAGAAGACCTGCCGGAAGCGATGAACGATAGGGAAAAGCGGCGAGAGAGGGTCAGGGATATCCGTGCTACCAGCACGACATGATGATGATGATGATGATGATAGCTAACAAGTAAGAGTTTTTAATACTCATAATTTATACGTTATGATATGGTTTTAAGTATTCCTATCTAATACAAATAATTTACACACAAGTATATAAGAAAACCAGTATTTTTAGGTTACACTAACACTTTTTGTTTAAGTATATGGTTTTGAATATTATGTTTATTTAATAACTGTTATATAACCGTTTCTCGATCTTATATGGCCCTGACTCTACGTTTGGCCAGCGCCGATCTCTTCTCTTCCTTTCGTTCTTCGGTCATCCTGTCGGTAGATTCATGTCGCCATCTGTAGTCTTGTTTGTTGTCTTCTGTCGTCATCTCTCGTTGTTCTAAGATCTCTGCTGAGACGATGAATAACAACACGGTCCCGTTTTTGTGTGCACATTTTACTTTTATTTCTTAGCGACTTTTCCTTTTATCACCCGTTTCGGCCAGAACGGGGAATCAGTGAGCAAGTCGTAACATTTAATCGCTCGTGTCAAACGTTTCTCTCTAACTGACCAATGAAGGTCGTGGTCTCAGATTGACCTCGAGTTCAATAGCTCTCCATCATACCGTCGTCTTTTCCTCGCTTTTAGTTGGTAGATTGTTTTATTTTATGGCGTATCAACCTTTTCACGTTATTTAACGCCGAATTAAACTTCAAACAAATCAGTTTAGTATAATTATAGTTTTTGTTTACAAACAGTTAAATGTCAAAACAGTTCTATTTCAAACAATTCAGTTTAGCATAAATACACATTTTCAATGTCAAAAACAGTTATATTTCAGTTCAGTTTAGTATAAGAACACAGATTACTTCTATTTGACCCATAGATAAGAACCTATCAGGTACTACCGCTCCGGGACAGAGTGGACCTGATAGCCATGGTAATGAAGGGGTACTCGGCATTCCTTAAAGCTCCAGCATTACTGAAACCTCACCACTAGATTGTTTAGTGTCATATATAGGACACTCGTGATAGGAGGGTGTTACCCCTCTGCAGAAATGCATTCGGTGTATTATACAGCCCCAGCTGACTGGGCCATCCTCGCATTTTTCGAATCGAAACATAATTTGAATTCTACACTACCAGTTATTAATATATCTCACAAATCATTTATGTAAAATAGTCCTTTGTTCACACAGTCATATGGTTTCAAGTATTCTCATGTAATACTAATAATTTCTACAAAATTATATGATTTCAAGTATCCATTCCAATTCCATTAGGCACTTTGTTTGGACACGCTTTGTTTTTAAGTATTCCCATTTCATATAAATAATTTGTACAAAGTTATATGGTATGAAGTTTACCTATCTAATCCTAAAAGTTTTCAAAAACATTTATTTAACTTTCGGACTCAAACAGCGACTGTCAGACAATATTAGTGTGGAACTGGGTGTAATAGCCGCTGAGTAGTACTTTACACCCCTGGAACTTCAGAATTGGAACCTCAACACTACATGAAGTATAGTATAATACAAAGTGCTCCATTTTTTAAATGGTGGGGGTTCTTACCGTTCTTAAAGGAATGTAGTTGATGTTTTCTAGCCCCTATCCACAGGGCGGAGAATGTTTTGATAAAGGACAATAATAATTAGATAGAATTAAAATCGTAATGAAATAATGATAAAATAATTTTAATGAAGAAGAGAATATCGACATTGTGATGAAAGCAAGAATAATATGATGAAATGAATTTCCTAGTAAATGAATAGTGATTGCGATCGTCTTTTTTAAAAGATGCTTTTAGTATCACAAATCTGCATAACGAAAAAGTCGTGTGTTTCTTCTCGATATATATATATATATATATATATATATATATATATATATATATTAGAGGTGCACGTGATGTAATGGTTATCGTCGTAGGAAATGGAGACGGCTACACGAGTTCAAATCCTGTACGAGACTATTTGCATTTTCCATTGCACTAATACCTTTGGGAAAGGTATGAATCCAATTATTCTCCCTCCAGCTATGGGTAATTATTAGGACAGACTGTGTTCTTTAGCCTTGTTGAGGCAACTAGTTTAGGAGAAGGAATACTCTGAATTCAAACCTGATAAAATCCACTTAGAAATTGGCCTTGCGTTATATCCTGCTCGAGCAGAGGTGTTGGTAAATATGATATATATATATATATATGTATATATATATCAGCTGAAAATAGTATATCTGTTTTTGTAGAGCTAAAGATACGTTCACAACCTTATAAGCATGATGCATGGCCAGGGATATACGTACACTCAAACAAGGCACGCAGACAACATACACTCACACATACGAAGAGAGAGAGAGAGAGAGAGAGAGAGAGAGAGAGAGAGAGAGAGAGTGTGTGTGTGTGTGTGTGTGTGTGTGTGTGTGTGTGTGTGCGCGTGTGTGTGTAAGTCAATTAAATACATTATCACGCAATGACATATCTACTCTACTTGATTTTTCTGTAAATTTAATGAAACACTTTTCTCTCTAAATAGAAATAAATAAATAAATTGCCCCTCCCTCACTGTGCAGGCCAACTGTTACGTCATTTGGGGTCCGAATAATTCACATTCAAAAATGATGACTACTTCGGTGACCTCTGACCCCGGTGGGTGTTTTTGGTTTTCTTTATTCTGTCAGTTCCAAATTAACTCGGCCCTTCGAGGTTATCTCCATTTGCGACTATAAACGACGTCATCAGGCATGAACAAAAAAAAAAAAAGACAAAAGACAGCTACAGCATTACGCACCCCCGCCATTTTGTCAGCCATTTTATAACGACATTAATTTTCCCGCCTTCGTCCTTTGTTTTCCCGCCCTTTCCTGCTGGCATTGTTGAAAAAGTAAATAAATAAATCAAAGAAAACATTGTTGTTATAATGGCGGCCGTATCGCTACGTCAAACATCGTTATAGATTAGTGCAGTGATCTTTTTTCTATTGCTTGTGTGTTTGTTTATTCATTGGTTTGTCCCGAGGTGGGAAGATGGCACTGACTTTCTTTCTTTCTTTCTTTCTTTCTTTCTTTCTTTTCCTAATGTTTCTTTTTTTCTTTTTCAATGCGAGGATAAGCTGAAGAGGATGTTTGTTTTGTTATTGTTTTTCCTTTTGTTTGCTTTTCATAAAACCTCCTCCTCCCTTATTGATACACTCGTTTCTTCTGACTTTTCATTCCACACCCTCTATGACTTCGCTCATTTGGTGTGGCGCAAAAAGAACGCTGAGATGTCGATTAGTCTACCGTTCAAACGCATTCAATATGACGCATACGCAATCGTTCACAGGCGCATATTGATACTCTTAGTGTAACGGTTATCACTCTTGGTTCAAATCCTGGACGAGGCTGTTACCCTTTCACAAAGCTCTAATCGTATTTACCAACCCCTCCGCTCGGGCAGGATATGACACAATGTTAATTCTTAAGTGGAGTTTAACAGGTTTGAATTCAGAGTTTTCCTTCTCCTAGACTAGTTGCCTCACTAAGGCTGAAGATTTCAGTCTGTCCTACTATTTACCCATAGCTGGAGGGAGAATAATTGGATTCATACCTTTCCCAAGGGTATTAGTACTATGTGAAATGCAACCATTCTCGTCGTGTCCATTTCCTACGACGATAATCATTACACCACGGGCACCTCCATTCACAAAGCACTAGTACCTTTAGTAAAAGCATGAATCCAATAATTCTTCCTCAAGCTATGGGTGAATAGTTGGGCAGACTAGGTTCTTTTGCCTTGTTACACCAACCAATCTAAGAGAGGGAAAACGCTGAATTCAAAACAAGTTGTACTCCCCTTTAAACTGACCTTGTGGCACATCTTGCACGTGCGGAGGGGTTGGGTAAATGCGTAAATTGATACTACTATCAAGTGAGTTTAAAATTGATGCTGGTAGCTAAAGTCCTTGAGTGTGGCCTCGGTTTGAGCGAGTTTGAACTCCAGTCGCACTGAACGTGTAATATTACGGACGGGCGCTGTCGTCAATCAGTGAAGGTGTCATGAGACTAGCGCATGCTGGCAGAATGACCTGCACAGTTAAACGTGATTTTGAAATTATCATATATGTATTATCACGTGTTTCACTAGTGATATCGAACATTCGAGGATCTTCGATTTGTTCTCCAAAAACTCTATATAAGAAAACAAGCTTTTTCATCTGCCCCCCCCCACCTCGTGCACACCTGCCCAGGGCCTCTGGCCTGGCTTCGGCGAGCTAGAGAAAGTCAACCGTCTTCATCCGAGGCAGGACTCAACTAACTTTTTCAAAATCCCCCAAATCCTCTGCACGCTTCCGGTGCATGACGTCTGGGCTATTGTGACATCTCTGAGTGACATGTCCGCTCCACGCGGACGTGCGTGAACACCTGCGTTAATGTTGCACCTAAGTGTCCTCGTGGTGTAATGGTTAAAGCGATGAACTGCGGAATCGTAGTACGCGAGTTCGTACTATTACGTTCACTTTCAGGCAAATACCCTTGGGAAAGGTATGAACCCCCTTATTCTCCCTCCAGCTATGGGTAAATAGTAGGACGGACTAGGTTCTTCAGCCTTGGTGAGGCAACTAGTCTAGGAGAAGGAAAACTCTGAATTCAAACCTGTTAAACTCCGCTTAAAAATCGACCTTGTGTCATATCCTGCCCGAGCGGAGGGGATGGTAAATAGTACCTAAGTAACCCATGCACTGAGCCGAAAGGTTCTCAGCCTAACTAAACCCAAAGTCATAAAACGAAATCCCTCGGCCATTATATTACAACGATACTCCGTATAAACTGCTGCATAGTCTCGAGCGGACAGCAAGCAGCATCGACCGCATTTGAACACAGACAAAATAGTAGTCGGTTATAGGGAAGTCAGACCGATTCGATAAAATAAAAATAAATTTTCCTAGCAGCGGTTGTGTCAATATTACTATATGGATGCACCAGATAGACGCTGACTAAGCGTTTAGAGAAAAAATCTTGATGGCAATTGCACAGGAATACTGCGAGCTGTATTGAACAAATCCTGGAAGCGATATCCCAGAAAACAGCAGCTGTATGGCTACTTACCTCCCATCACTAAAACCATCCAAATAAGACGACCAAGACATGCGAGACCACTGCTGGAGAAGTAAGGACAAACTCATAAGCGACGTTCTTCTATGGACCCCTTCACAAGGATGTGCAAGTGTTCCCTGACAAACAAAGTCTTTCCGACAACAGCTCTGTATAGATAGAAGTCCTGTCGGAAGTGATGGGGGATAGAGACGAATAGAGACAGAGAGAGAGAGAGAGAGAGAGAGAGAGTTAGGGAAATGCGTGATAGCGGCACGACAAGATGATGATGATCATGGGATTTAGGAAAGGTATGAATCCCTCTCCCTATCAGCTATGGGTTAAATAGTATCACTGCTGATCTTCTACAAGGATGGCTCTTGGCTTTAAATAACCCATGTAGGTTTATATGTCATAAAAATAAGGAAATAAACCATAAATCTGAAGTAAATATCAAAATACTGAGTGTTTAAAAATGTTAACATTTCTGTTGGATTTCTTTTTATGATTTTAGTGTCCAACTGTTCACCTTCCCTGTGATCATATTATTGAAATCTTCGCTAAGTGGTCTTCGTAATATCCGTTCTATTTTTCTTTTAAAAATACTCCGATAGAAATATTAAGATGCTTTTTTAAAATCATCTGTGTGAGATTCAATGAGAGTGTTGACAGGGAGGGTCAAAATTTTCAGACTGTGTGAAATTAGATCATAAAGATAATCACATAAGGGTCTTAAGATTTTAAAGAAGCCCAACTTTTTAAAAAAGAATCTAAAATATGCATATTTACCCAACCCCTCCGCTCGGGCAGGATATAACACAAGGTCAGTTTTTAAGCGGAGTCTAACAGGTTTGAATTCAAAGTTTTCCTTCTCTTAGACTAGTTCCCTCACCAAGACTGAAGAACCTAGACTTGCCTTACTATTTTACCCACAGCTAAAGGGAGCATAATTGGATTCATACCTTTCCCAAGGGTATTACTGTTATGTGAAATGCAATCAGTCTCGTCCAGGATTTGAACTCGTGTCGCCGTGTCCATTTCCTACGACGATAGCCATTACACCACGGGCACCTCCTAAAATATATATTCTTTAATTGTATTGAACGTTATACGCACTAAATCATACCTCTTTTCCACTTCCTGTTGGTAGTGCTTTAAATACGTTGTCCGTATCCCATGCAGAGGATTGAGACCCTGGCAATGACACAAACACTACATAGGATGGTGAGGCTTCAGATTTGGAGCTATTGGGAGTGTATATTCTTTCAATGCAATTACTCCCATGTTTGGGTTCAGTTGGCTGGGGGTGTAGATTACACTGACTGCATCTCTGCAGAGGAGTAAGATTCCCCCAACATGTGTCCTGAATATGACATTAAACAATCTAATGATGAGGCTCCATTAATGCTGGAGTTGTAGGGAATGCAAATACCTTTTAATTGCCATTACTCCCAGCTTCATACGGATCCGGAGTGATTGCATCTGAGAGGGCCCTATCTATGGATTAAATAAAACTGTTTGACATTTAAACTGTGTACAAACAAATGACTCATGCTAAACTGAATTCTCTGAAATAGAATTTTTTGATCATTTAATAAAGTGTAAGCAAATGACTGATATTTAACTGAATTGTTAGTGATACATTGCGATACTTGGAACCACTTCATTGGGAGCAAAAGAATAGGCTTAAGTTTATTTAAAAACGTTATCGACAAAATATGTTTATGAATCATATATATTTAATATATATGTATAAAGAGGATTTGGCTCGAAATAACCTACAAGGGTTGATATGCCATAAAACACAACCAAATCAGATCACATATATTTAATATAAATGTATAAAGAGGATTTGGCATGAAATAACCTACAAGGGTTGATATACCACAAAACCCAACCAAACCAAATCATATAAATTTAATATATATGTATGAAGAGAATTTGGCATTAAATAACTTACAATGGTTGATATACCATAAAACCCAACTAAACCAAATCATATATATTTAATATATATGTATAAAGAGGATTTAGCATTAAATAACCTACAATGGTTAATATGCCATAAAACCCAACCAAACCAAATCATACATGTTTGATATATATGTATAAAGAGGATTTGGTATCAAATAACCTACAATAGTTGATACGCCATAAAACCCAACCAATTCAAATCACATATATCTGATATATACGAGGATCATTAAATATGGGCACTTTTATTGATAGTACACACATGAAACTCTAGTCCCCTTCGAAGTAATCTCCTCCGGCTGCAATGCACTTGTTCTACCGTTCCAACAACTTCTCGAATGCCCCAGGGAAATCCTCTAGTGTGAGAGTGTCAATGATCTTCGTCACAGCCTCTTTCATCTCAATTGTCTCATAACGACAGCCTCTGAGCTTAGGGAATAGCCAAAAGTCACAGGGAGCAAAGTCTGGACTATAGGGAGGCTGAGGAACTGTCTTAATTCCCATCTTGGTCAAATAGTCTGTGACAAGGATGGTTCATTGTCCGGGTGGAAATGCCACTGACCCGATTTGAAGAGTGCTGGTCTCTTCCAACGGAATCTCTTAAAACCTCAACATAGTAGCCCTAACCCTAACCGTTTGGCCAATCAACTCTGGTGTATTGACTTCCTTACTCCTCCCATACCTCTCATCATTCCTCATAGACTCCCTGCTTTCCTTGAATCTCCTATGCCACTCAAAAATTGATGCTCGATTCATGCAAGATGGTTGAAAATCAGTTTGAAGCATTCCATACGTTTCTGTGGCATTTTTTCCAAGTATAAAACAGAATTTTATTGCATATCGTTCTTCTAAAGTGTCCTCACTTCCAGATTGCATTTTTGAAATTCACCAGCCGTGACAATCAGGCTTTAGTAGGGTGTATTCCAATTGCTGCTATAGCTGTTTATTTGAATCTGAAATCATAAAAAATTGGTCAGTCATCTCCTAAGATGTATAGCAATTACATACTGAATTTTCAAGAGTCTACGACCATTGTAAATGCCTGTACAAAAAAAGTCTGGAACCCTATTGAATGCACCACATATGTATACAAAAATTTGGCATTAAGTAACCAACAATGTTTGATATGCAATAAAATCCAACCAAACCAAAACTCCCATATTTACTCTGATTCGGAGTGGTCGTACTTGTTCGGGTCCCGTCTGTGGGTCAAATAGATTTGTTTAAAATTATTTGTATTCGATAAAACAGGGGACAAATAACTCTTAGCAAGAACAACACAAAAAATGTTAACACGTAGTCACAATGAACGCGATTATCTAAAGTCTTGGGCATGAAATAACCCTAGACGAGTTGACATGCCGTATTAATCAATTAATCAATCTTTTCCGTTTTTTTCTACCCTACAAAACTTTGGAGAACTCAGGCTGCTTGCGGAGTTCTTACTGTACAAAAAATTTCTAGACTACCATTTTAAATAAGTAAATCCTTACTCCCGTACCCTGTTAAGTGGCTTATCGTGAGTACCTTTTTCCTGGGGTCCATACACTTCTGTCAAGCATGCAATCGGCGTCTTCTAGACCCTGGCAAGTTGGTTGTTGGATTTTGGGGTTTTGTTGAAATTTTATTTCTATAACCATTTGATTTGATTTTTCTTCCTTTTTTTTTTTCTTTTTGCTTTCTAAACCGAATTAGCTGAATTAGAACTGTTTTGATAATTAAAATGTGTACTCATGCTAAACTGAATTGTTTGACAAAGAACTGACTATTTGCATAAAAATGGATTAGGCGTTAAATAACCTACAAAGGTTGATATGCCATAAAAACCCAACCAACATATTTATTAATAATTTAATTTATATGGTTTCAAGTATTCCTATCAAACACCAATAGTTTTCAAGCAATAGTTTGGTTACAAGCCACTAATACTAATCCTTCTGGTAACTATTATTAAGGCAAATAAATTAGTTATATAGCTTCAAGTATTCCTATCTGATACAAATAATTTGTAAGCAATTTTATAGTTTTAAGTAACAAATAAATATTATTTAGTAAGCAATTCTGTTTTCTTTGCTTAACGCTATATCAACCGTCTTGGGTTATTTAAAGCCCAAACCATTCTTGTTGAAGACTAGTTGTGGTACTTTTCATCCATAGCTGGGGGGGGGTATAAGGGGAGTCATACCTTTCCTAAAGTGAACATAATGGCACGAATGGAATTTGAACACGCTTCCTACGATTTTACAGTCCAGCAATTGTAACCATTACATCACAAGGACTCCCTCAGTCAGGAATACAGTCAGGATGACCGCCCAGGATCTCCCCATTGCTTTTGATGGAAGAGAATCAAGAATCATAGATGTCTTCGTTAACCATCAGGACTGAAGAATTTTTGGACCGAATCACACGTACCCGTGAAAGGTCACCACAATAAACTACAGGGTGGAACGATAAAATTGTCACCCTAGAAAAGACGACATGATTCCATTTCCGTTGAATGAAAACCGATTTTCTTTTTTTGTTGCAGACCATCTACTAGTTGGCCAGTTGTGTACAAATCCCAAGAGCGATAGGAGCATTCTATCATGTCTGCGCTGCTGTACAAGTCATGCCCTCTACCGATCCAACTTATGACAACAGAACCATTGCCAGCACCCTCAAAATGCAAATCTCGATTGCCACGAATAACAGGGACCTGCCCAGGGTGATGAAAACAAAGTTTCCGGCTTCGGTTACGGTCTTTGGTGTGGTTTCAAGTGAAGGCCACATCATGCCACCTCACATCTTCAAAGTCGACTTAAACGTCAACACCAAAGAGTACCTGGGTGTGCTGAAGAGTGTGGTCATCCCCTCGTGCAGTCAGATGGCCGTTGGCAGACCCTAGGTGTGGCAGCAGGACTCGGCGCCAGCCCTCAAGTTCAAAGAGACCCAGGCTTGTCTTTAGAAGAAGTGCTACGACTTTGTACCCTTCTCTCACTGGCCCCCTCCTCCCCCGACCTGAACCCGCAAGACTACTTCGTTTGGTCATAGGTCGAGAACATTACCAACATGACCTCCCACAACACCAAAGCCAGCCTGATCGCCGCTATCCGCCGAGTATTCGCCGAACTCCCGCCGGTGCTTGTGGAAAAGGCATGCTCCCAGTTCCGGATCCGTATCGAGGCGGTGATTGAGGCTGAAGGCGGCTACATTGAATAGATGTCAGCTCTACTACATAATTAAGTTTGCTGCATTGATTTTTTCCATAAAAGTTTTAAAATAAAGCTGTAGTGTTGTTTTCTTTAGGACAGCAATTTTATCGTTTCACCCTGTAGACCTCCTGTCACATTTTACCTTAGTAGAGGAATGAATGAATTAAATCCCATCTTTTCCAAAATTGAATTTCCAGAGGAGAAATAAGCGTTTCCAGATGAAATTGGCATTGAATTCCCTGGGGTGTTGTTGTGAATGTACAGAACTACAACATTGTAATCATATTTACCAACCCCGCCGCTCGAGAAGGATATGACACAAGGTCAATTTTTAAGCGGAATTTAACAGGTTTGAATTCAGAGTTTTCCTTTCTCCTTGACTAGTCGCCTCACCAAGGCTGAAGAACTCAGTCTGTCCTACTATTTACACATACCTGGAGGGAAAATATTTGGATTCATACCTTTCGCAAGGGTATTAGTGCTATGTGAAATGCAATCAGTCTCGTTCAGGGTTTGAACTCGTGTCGCCGTGTCTATTTCCTACTACGATAACCATTACAACACGGGCACCTCCATCGTCTGCGACATTGTAATGAGTGAGTTCGAACCCCAGTCGTGCTATTAGGTTCACTTTCGGATGAATACTCTCGAGAAAGGCATGAACCACCTTATCCCACCAGCTCTGGGTTAAATAGTAAGATTACAAGATGGCTTTTGGCATTAAATAACCCATGAAAGTTGATATGCCATTAAACAAAGAAACCAAAGAATTTGGCATTTCCGTAAAAGGGACCGTCTGGAAAATGCTTCTGCTGTTACTCAAGAATATTCCTAATAAAAGGAAATTTATTATCTTCTGTAAGGATAAGATCTCTGAAACATCTCGTATTTCTTCCAGAATGTCATCTCAATTGGATCTGCGTTAGAATTTTTCAAAAAAGCACCCACAAGAAAAAAAAAAAAAAAAGGAAAAGAAAAAGTAAAAAGAAATTAAACAAACTTGAGCTTAATTCTCTTGAGTGACTTAAGAGAGGTACAGATTACCAAAATCCTTATTTTCGTCTCATTTTACTTGCTTCGCTGTTTCTATTCATCTAAGTGAACTCTATTCCAAGTTTTAGACAAATTGGATACGATTAAACGGCCCCGGGTTTTTTTTTATCCCATTTGTGTGACTCTTTAATGGTGGAGCATACCGTGCGAGGTACTGGACCCAACTTTTATAAGGCGGGTTAATCTGCCATAGCCCATCAAGCTGGGAGGGTAACTGTGAGATCTTCACATCGAATGATTTCTTGCAGAATTCTCCATTCTCTCAGACGAACAGTTCTATGAGGTTATCTGCAGAGTTCTCTCTCTCTACTGACGCAATTTAAACGATAGATCCAATCATAACAGGTAATACCACTTCGACCTAGATCGGAGAGTGATGGCAGCTAAGGGTTAATTCCACACTCCGCAGAGCTCCGGAACTGGAACCTTACCACCGAGTACTTTTGGGGCAATTTTGGTTTGGTTTGTTTTCTTGGTTTAATGGCATATCAACCTTCGTGCGTAATTGAATGCCAAAGTTATCCTTGTAGAAAAACTGCAGTGGTACTATTTAACCCATAACTTGAGGGGAAAAGTGTATGTGTGTGTGAATGAGGGGGCCATTCCTTTCCCGAGGGTAATATTCCTTAAGTGGATGTAATAGCGCGACTGGAGTTCGAACTTGATTACAACGAACGCAGTTTCTTCCAGGCAGCGGTCGTGTCGATACTGCTGTATAGATGCACCACTTGGACGCTAACAAAACGGCTGGAGAAGAAGGTAGACGGCAATTACACAGGAATGTTGAGAGCAATATTGAATAAGTCCTGGCGGCAACACCCAACAAGGCACCAACTATACGGCCACCTGCCTCCCATCACGAAAACTATCCAAGCTAGACGAACCAGACACGTAGAACACTGCTGAAGAAGCAGAGACGAGCTCATAAGAGATGTACTCTTATGGACCCCCACATATGGCCGAGCAAAAGCAGGACGACCAGCTAGAACATACATACAGTAGCTATGTAAGGATACGAGATGTAGCCCTGAAGACCTGCCTGAGGCGTTGGACGATAGGGAAAAGTGGCGAGAAAGGGTCAGGGATAACCGTGCTAGCGGCACGACATGATGATGATGATGATGATATAACATTATATTTTATAGAATATATACTTTCATCAGATTGATTAATAATCATGGTCTCTAATTACTGACAATACAAAAATCTATGCTCACAATCATTTTAAACAAGTAAACACTTCATATCTAGTTTGCAGTTAAGTTTAAAAGAAAAGGTATTTCCTGATATCTACGGCTAATTTTGGTGTGATCTCTGAGTAGATCTCAATTAAAAGAAAGAATATTAAATCACATTCCGTTGAGTAATACATACAGTTGAACTTAAAAGAAAATGCATTTTCTGATGTCTGTGGTTAATTTTTTCCCCGATATCTTACTAAATCTACGAATAAAAGAAAAAACATTAAATCAAGTTCTGTTTAATAACACATCCACTTGAACTAAGACAAGATACTTTTCCTGATGTCTGCAGTTCTTTTAGCAGATCTAAAATTAAAAGAAACAATAAAATATTAAGTTTCTTAAGTCGTCCAATTGAACTTTAAAAAAAAAAAAATTTCCTGATGTCTGCAGTTAATTTTTTTTCTTTTTTGCAAATATAGATTTTAAAATAAAGAGTCACAAATGAAGTTTTGTGTTGCATGTAGTAACGCGTCAAAAAAAAAAAATAAAAAAATAGAAAAAGAAAAAATTTTAAAAATCAATGAATAATAATACGAAAAAAGGATTTTGTGTTGAATTCTGTCTCGATAAAGAATTGAACAAGCAATTTGGATATATATATAATCAATGTCAAGGATTTGTACTTTTGTCTTCATCAACATTCATGGATATTTTTTTCTTTTATTCCAAATTGAATGTTATGTTTCTTTCCTAGTTTTATTAATTTATTCCTTTCACTTATTTATTGACAGCTTCATTCGATGGTCGAGTGGTTTGACAGATGGTTCAATGGTGGCTGAACAAATGAACTGACTGGATACTTCAAAATTGACATAAGTCATTCTTATCTACTGGCACATCATTAAAAAATAATACCGGTTTTTTTTTTTTTATTTTGTCGATTGATGTTTTCAATTAGCCCAAAGGGAAGTAATACACGTTTGAATCAGAAAAGACCTTAAAAACACCCTTACAAAAAACAAAACAAAACAGAAAAAGCAATAACGAGAAGACGTAAAAGTATATCTAAAAAGAGTTTAGCAAAGCTTGCGCAACATTTGTAAGAATTTACCATATTTACCAACCCCTCCGCTCGGGCAGGATATGACACAAGGTTAATTTTAAGCGGAGTTTAACAGGTTTGAATTCAGAGTTTTTCCTTCTCCTAGACTAGTTGCCTCACCAAGGCTGAAGAACCTAATCTGTCCTACTATTTACCCATAGCTGGAGGGAGAATAATTGGATTCATACCTTTCCCAAGGGTATTAGTGCTATGTGAAATGCAATCAGTCTCGTCCAGGATTTGAACTCGTATCGTCGTGTCCATTTCCTACGACGATAACCATTACACCACGGGCACCTCCATTTGTAAGAATTTACAGTCAGGAATTCTTGGGATTACCAGCATTAAACGTATCAGATTGCACTTCTTATACTTGGACAAAATATTGGAATAAAGCTAAATGAGAACTATTCAAAGATGCTGCAATGTTGTTTTAAGCAAACCCTGAAAGCAGCACCCTACAAAACAGCCACTGCTCAGCCACTTACTTCCCATCTCACAGAACATTCTGGTTAAACGAACTTCAGTTGAAGTAATGACGAACTTATTAGCGACGTTGTACCATAAACTCCCACACATAAATACACATAAATACACTTAAAAAGTTGAAGGAGCCCCCTGTGGTGTGCTGGACTACGATAGGGACAGAGAGTCAAGCAAGCCTTGAGGATAATGATGACGATAACTTGTTGTATATTGAACTTCGACCCGGCCAAACATGCCATTCCAAAGTGATGCAACGGAGGGAAGTGATACATTCCGATGGCAGTTATGAGACGAAATAACGTAGGCGGGCTTGGCTGAAAAAATGGGACAAGGTAAAAATCCCATGGTACATTCGTAGACTGATGCACCGGAAGAGAGTGACCTATGGACTGCATGACAGTTATTTTCGCTTGATGACGATCAAACATGCCATTCCAAAGATTGAGTGGGCTATTGAACTATTATATAACTCGGTAGAGACAGGAAGTCAGTGAGTTGGAGTTCAGATGAGTTGGAGTAAAGTTGTGGTAGACATAGCCACCACCCGGCAGAAGGGGCCCGCGGGCCCCCCTGTTGAGCAGCCCTAGAGAACGAGAAAGACACAACGCTGATGGCCATAAGAGTGGGGGTCAATATATCGCAGTTCTGTTCGGTCTCCAACTCCCTCTCACACAAACCTTTCAATAAAGTGAGAGGTATATTTTTTTAAAGTAGTCTTCGGTCGTCTTTATTATTGCGTCAATATGTATCCTGCATGTATATGTATTATATATGTATAGTTGAATGTGTAGCATATGACTATACATAAACTGCTATATATAAAAGAAACAGAATGAAGAATATGTCATGATGATATGCGATTGAATGTCTGGCAGGTGTTATGTAATGACAGAGATGAAACAGTTAATCATATAAACGATATATTATAATTCAATTATAATTATATAACCATTGTTTCTATTTATTCTGCAGTGAACAATTGAAAAAAATGGTTATAATTTATCATCAATCATGATTAAAATTATTAATGTAGTTCTTAAAAAACGAATTGGAAAATAAAAGTATATATATATATATATACTTTTATTTTCCTATACGTTTTTTAGGCGAACTTCAGATGAAGTAATGATGAACTTATTAGCGACGTTGTACTATAGACTTTTATTTTATTTCCATTATTTACTTATATATTTTTTTCTATTTTCTTCATACTACCGGATTTGTTTCAATTATTTACTTATATATATATATATATATATATATATATATATATATATATATATAGAAGTAAATAATTGAAACAAATCCGGTAGTATGAAGAAAATAGAAAAAAACTAAGTAATCCAAGAGTGATGAATTTAAAATGATGGAAACTCAGCGTAAATACGTTTCGGTGTCAATAAACCTTCGTCAGGATTTTAAGATGGTGAAAAATATTGCTTGAACAGCGATGGATGCTTTATGAAAATAATTTTATTAAAATAATTTTATTAAATAAATTTTATTCTGATAAAACATTAATCACTGTCCAAGCAATATTTTTTTCAACATCTTAAGGCCATGGTAAAGGTTTATCAAAATCGAAACTTTTCAACGTTGAATTTCGATCATAATAAATTTCTCTCTCTTGAATTACTTTGTTTTTTGTTTTTTTTTTCTTTTTTAGGCTTGACGTTTGAGTCAACCGGGTTTCGATCCCAGCTACGGGAAGATAATGTCTAGCCACACTGAAGAGTTCTGATAGAACGAAACAGATCTGTCTGTGGATGACTATAGAGATATATACTCCCCTACCCTACTTCTCTGACGAAGAAGTAATCGTGTTGCCATTAGCGGATACTGCAAGCCTCTTCATATATGAATTGAGTTCTCGGTAGCCATTGAACGGACGTATGTAAACAATAGTAATTGTGATTCATAACCGTTTAAAATTTACTTCGCAGCTAATGGCTTCTCGTGGCTGAATGGTTAGAATATGGGCTTGAGTTTTGAGTCAACCGGGTTTCGATACCAGCTACAGAAAGCTAATGTTTAGCCACACTGATGAGTTCTGATAGAACGAAACAGATCTGTCTGTGGATGACGATGTATATATACTGCTATTTTATATGTATATATATATATGCTTCTATTGAATAAAAATAAACTTTCGATCATAATAAATTTATCTCTTTTGAATTTTTTTTCATATATATATATATATATATATATTGCTATTTTTATGTGCATACATATGTATGCTTCTATTATATATATATATAAAAATAAAAATAAACTTATAATATATATATATATATATATATATATATATATATATAAGCTAGATATTTTAGACATTTCTTGAAATAACTCAACCCGGATGAACAAAACAACAACAAAAAATACTTCATTTTTTAAAAATGATTCTTTTTCTTTCTTTGAAGAAATTATCCTGGTCATGTAATCTCTTCGCTCTTGGGCCATGACTGATGAAAATATGCGCCTTCTCGGACATCTGTATAGAATAGCTGTTGATGGTGTCGGTAATAAAAAAAAAGCTTAAATTAATTACGATTTCCTAGCCATGCCAGAAACCACATCGTATTCATTTGTGATACATAATCAATGATCTACAGCAAACGTCAACTCATTTATACTTGGTTGATGAGCCCGAAACTTACTGTGAATAGGTTTCGAGTTTGCAGGTATTGAATTATTAACGAGAAAGCGAAACTTGAAATTTTTATCTTACTTTTTCTATCTTATTTTTTGTTTTTACCTGTGAAGGGCCGTGATTTTGTAACTGTCTGTCTTTGGTAGCTACACCTTTATCATATTTACCCAACCCCTCCGCTCGGGCAGGATATGACATAAGGTCAATTTTTAAGCGGAGTTTAACAGGTTTGAATTCAGAGTTTTCCTTCACCAAGTTTGCCTCACCAAGGCTGAAAAACCTAGTCTACCCTACTATTTACCCAATGCTCGAGGGAGAATAATTGGATTCATACCTTTTCCATACCTATGTTAAATGCAATCAGTCTCGTCCAGGATTTGAACTCGCGTCGCCGTGTCCATATCCTGCGACGATAACCATTACACCACGGGCACCTTATGAACCTGGATATGATAACATATAAACAAATGTCTGACAAATAATAGAGGTATCCTGGTTTCGTTTGGTTTCGTTTGGTTTTATGGCACATCAACCATTGTTTGTTATTTAATACCAAATCCATTTTATTACATATAAACAATTCTATTTCAAACAATTCAGTTTAGCATAAGTACTATTTTTGTTTAAACACTGTTAAATATATAAACAGTTCAATTTCAAACCAATCTCTCAAGCGTAAGTACATTGATTAGTTCTATTTGATCCATAGATAGGGCCTGAGTGGACCTAGGAGTGATGGCAATGAAGGGGCACTCCACATTCCCTAAAGCTCCAGCATTACTGGAACCTCACCATCAGATTGTTTAGTGTCATATCAGGACACTCGTTGGGGGTATCCTGGGTATGATACTAAAAAAGGGTTATCATGACTATTTCACTAAAAAATGGTATCTGTGTATGACATAAAAACAGTGCACTCTGGGTATGGCATTAAAAAGGGTTATCATGGGTATTTCACTAAACTAGAGTATCCTGGGAATGACATAAAAACAGGATACCCTGGGTATGACCTTAGAAGAGTATATGTTGAGTATGACGCTGAAAAGAGTATACTGCGTATGACATAAAAACTGGGTACTCAGGGAATGACATTAGAAAAGTGCATGCTGGGTATGACACTAAAGAGGCTATCTAGGTATGATAGTAAAAATGGGTATCCCGAGTTTACCAACACCAGAAGCAGGATTCTGTTCATAGAAATATGGGCTTTGTTTCTGTTGGAATATAAAAGGTTCCATCCATGACGAACTACAGGAACATGGAAGGAACATCACTGCAAACATTTATCGCCAGCAACTTGATCGATTAAAAGCGAGATGGGAACTACATAAGAATTCTCCGAGCTGTTTTGAACAAATCATGGAAACGGCACCTTAAATGGGGGGAAGATAAATCTAAATATCATTTGTAGTTTTCTTTTTTTTTTATCATTGTTTTCATTAAGTTTTGACCTTCGTTCATTGACAAAAGAAAGTTTTTTGAATTGTTCTTGAACTAGTTGACATGAAATAAAAAAGTGATAGAAATGAACTTGGTAACTCAGCATATGCACACGTTGAATAAACATTAGTTTTTCGTATCCAAGTGTCTTCAACTGCCCATCATATGTTATCTATTTCAGAAGACACCTGGCATTGAGCTCTCCATTTGTTAGATATATACTTTAAATTAGCCGTAACTGTTTTGGACAGATACTTAACTTTAGTATTTGTTTATTAAGGTCTACATATGTAAGACTATATCTGTGGATCCTATTTCAAAGTAATATCTTGATCGAGAATTGAATTATCATGAGCGGAAAATCCGGTGAACAATCCATCAGATTTTCTGGTCATGGTAATTCAATTCACAATATAATTCCTCTGCTTAAAAAAAATGTAGATCTAATATCTTGATATTACTTTAATCATCATGATGTCGTACCGCTCGCACGGATATCCCTGACCCACTCTCGCCACTTTTCCCTATCGTTCATCGCCTCAGGCAGGTCTTCAGGGCTACATCCTGTATCCTCACATAGCTGCTGTATGTATGTTCGAGCTGGTCGTCCCGCTTTTACTCGGCCATATGTAGGGGTCCATTGGAGCACATCACTGATGGGCTCGTCTCTGCTTCTCCAGCAGTGTCCTGCGGGTCTGGTTCGTCTAACTTGGATAGTTTTCGTGATGGGAGGTAGGTGGCCGTATAGTTGGTGCTTTGTAGGGTGTTGCCGCCAGGACTTATTCAATATTGCTCTCAACATTCTTGTGTAATTGCTGTCTAGCTTCTTCTGCAGCCGTTTTGTTAGCGTCCAAGTGGTGCATCCATACAGCAGTATCGACACGACTGCTGCCTGGAAGAAACTGCATTTCATTTTATCGGTCAGGTTTGATTTCCATATGATCGATAGCTTATCGATAGCCGTCCCTGCCTTCGTTAGCTGCGTGTCGATGTTTTTCGGTTGATGAGACACTGCTTCCTTGGTAGGTGAATTTGTCTACCAGTTTCAGAGAGGTTCCGTCTAGTGTGGAAATATTGCCTGTTTGATTAAAGCACATATATTCAGTTTTGTGTGCATTGACATGGAGGCCACCACTTGGGGTCTCAGGTAAAATAAATCAGGTTGTCTTTCAAGCTGTGGCTGTGTCGTTACTAATATATGGTTGCACCAACTGGCCTCTTACGAAACGCTTGAAGAAAAAGGTTGATGGGAGCTACACAAGAATGATAAGAGCTGCTTTGAACAAATCCTGGAAGCAGCAGTCTACAAAACAGCAGCTGTATGGCCACTTGCTTTCCATCTCACAATCTATACAAGACATGCGGGTCACAGCTAGGGAAGTAATGGTGAACTCATAAGCGAATGTCTCTTATGGACCTCGAAAAATGGATTCATCAGTGTTGGGTGACTTGCAAAGACTCACATACATCAGCACTGTGCACATGATTTCACGTTCAAATGAACAGCTACAGCAGGAATTGGATTACACCCTACTAAAACCTGATTGTCACAGCTGGTCAATTTCAAGAATCCAATCAGACACTTTAGAAGAACGATATGCTATAAAATTCTGTTTTAGACTTGGAAAAAATGCCACAGAAACGTATGGAATGCTTCAGATTGCTTTTGGGGCATCTTGTATGAATCGAGCATCGGTTTTTGAGTGGCATAAGAGATTCAAGGAAGCCAGGGAGTCTGTGAGGGATGATGAGAGGTGTAGGAGGAGTAAGGAAGTCAATAGACCAGAGTTGATTGGCCAAAGGGTTAGGGTTAGGGTTACTATGTTGAGGTTTTAAGGGAGTTCAGCAAGAGATTCCTTGGGATGAGGCCAGCACTCTTCAAATCGGCTCAGTGGCATTTCAACCAGGACAATATACCAGTCCACAACTCCATCCTTGTCACAGTCTATTTGACCAAGATGGGTATCAAGACAGTTCCTCAGCCTCCCTATAGTCCAGATCTTGCTCCCTGTGACTTTTGGTTATTCCGTAAGCTCAGAGGCTGTCGTTATGAGAGAATTGAGGAGATGAAAGAGGCTGTGACGAAGTTCATTGACACGCTCATCCAACTGGCCTTCCATGGGGCCTTCCAGACGTTGTTTGAACGGTACAACAAGTGCATTGCAGCCGTAGGAGATTTCTTCGAAGGAGACTAGTTTCATATGCGTACTGTCAATAAAAGTGTCCATCCGAAAAAAATCTGGAAAATTATCGAATGCACCTCGTATATATATATGTGTGTATTTATGTGTATAAATATGACTATACCTATATGAATGTTTGTGTCAGAGTAAAATGAAAATGAATCCGACAGTATGTAAATATAAAAAAATTGGTTCGGTTTTATGGCATATCAATCATTGTAGGTTATCTAATGCCAAATCCTCTTTATACATATAGATTAAATATACATGATTCAGTTTGGTTGGGTTTTATGGCATATCAACCATTGGTGGTTATATAATGCCAAACCCTCTTTATACATATATATTAAATATATATGGGTTGGTTTGGTTGGGTTTTATGGCATATCAACCATTGTAGGTTATTTAATGCCAAATTCTCTATATATATATTAGATATAATTTGGTTTGGTTGGGTTTTATGGCATATCAACCATTGCGGGTTATTTAATGCCAAATCCCCTTTATACGTATACATTAGATGTACAAGATATGTGAAAATTCTGTTGATAAGGGCATTCATTTACTTAAGTGATTCCAAGAATTGCAATGTAACGTCCATAATTTGATTTGGGCACTAATTAAAAGAGTTTGAAGTATTCCTATTAAACACCAAGAATTCTAATCAATAGTACACACTCATTTGCATACAGTTAATTGGTTTCCATTACTGGTTTATTAGCCTAGCTGGTAGAGAGTTCGCCAATGGCCCGGGAGACCGGAGTTCAATCTCAGGTAGACTCAAAAATGGCACTTGATGCCTCCTTGCTTAATACTCAGGGTTATAAGTATGTATCAAGGGTAAGTGAAGTAATCCAGGGAAAGGAGTAGTGCCCTCAGTGTAGTAGCTAATGAAAAAGGAGCCATCAGGTTGCCCTAGACTATGGTCGCTAACCTTACTTTAAACGTTCCAAGTATTGTTATGCATTAGTACAAATTTAGTTGTTTGCACACAGTTAATTGGTTATATACACGTATATTTGTGAGTGAACAATTTATAGGAAATTTTTTTAAAAAATGGGAACTAATTCGTTCTCTTTCAAGCAATTCAACTTAGCATGTCATCTGCTTATAGTTAGTTTAAATGTTAAACAGTTCTATTTAACCCATAGATAGGACCTTATCAAGTGCTGACACGCCGGGCCAAAGTGGACTAGGGAGTGATGGCAATGAAGAGTTACTTCATATTCCCAAGATCTCCAAATCTAGAGCCTCACCATCAGATGGTTCAGTATCATATCCAGACACTCATGGGGAGGTGCTTATCCCTCTACAAAGATGCAATTAATGTATTCTACAACTCCAGCCGACTGGGCTATATAAAATATGAAAAAAAAGAAGATAATCATGGATTTTTATACATTTATAAATAAATAATGTGCCCAGGTTTATGTTTCGTGTTTTTTTAAACGTCTTCAGGCCAATGTACATATATGGTGCTGTTGGTTTTGGTTTGGTTTCTTTGTTTAATGGCATATCAACCTTTGTACGTTATTTAATGCCAAAGCTATTCTCATAGAAGAACAGTAGCGGTACAATTTAACCCGTAGTTGGGAGGATAGGGGGTTTATACCTTTCCCAAGTGTATTTGCCCAAAAGTGAACGTAATAGCGCGACTTGATATATGATGCTGTATCTCATCTGAAATGTTTCGAAATGAAAAAAAAAAAGCGAAAAAATTAGAAAATTCTTAGCGTTCTATTTTTGTTAGTAACATTCTGTTTCAAAATGCCTGTGAAATAATAAGTATTGGAAAATATTTATGTTTTAAAATTTGATTTAATTGTTTATATTTATTTATTGATTATTTGTCAAAAAAACTAAAGAAAAAAAAACCTTTGACAGAATAGGAAATTATATTAAATTATTTTTTTAAAAATTAATTCGTTTATTTCTTTTTTAAAATTATTATTAATAATCTTCATTTTTAAATGAAGTCAACAAAGTATTAGTTGTTTGCAATAAAAAAAAAACTGTTTTAAAACATTCGGATTGGAAATCATATTGAAACAATTAAATTAATTATAATTTATCAATAATTAACGAAAAAAAACTAATTTAGATAATGAATATTGTAAATGTTAAGAACTCTGTTTTCGTGTTTTTGTGTGTATGTATATGTGACATGACTCTACTGGCTTAATCATCACAAGAAGCGGAACTTCGTTTCTGGCCTTAAAATAGTTACATGTTTTCTTTCTTTCTTTCTTTCTTTCTTTCTTTCTTTCTTTCTTTCTATTTTTATGTTTCCTTTCTATTTTTCTCTTTATCTTTCTTTCAGCTTCACAAGTATTTTCTTTCTTTCTTTCTTTCTTTCTATATGTTTCCTTTCTATTTTTCTTTTCATCTTTCTTTCAGCTCCATATGTATTTTCTTTCTTTTGGTCAGTTTATTTTCTTTCTTTCTTTCTTTCTTTCTTTCTTTCTGTTTTCTTTCTATTTTTCTCTTTATCTTTCTTTCAGCTTCACAAGTATTTTCTTTCTTTTGGTTTGTCTATATTCTTTTCTTTCTTTCTTTCTTTCTTTCTTTCTATTCTTATTTTTTCTTTTTCTTTTTCTTTTCATCTTTCTTTAAGCTTCACAAGTATTTTCTTTCTTTGGTCACTCTACTTTCTTTCTTTCTTTTTTCTTTTTTTCTTTCTTTCTTTTTTCTTTCGTTCTTTCTTCTTTCTTTCTTCTTTTTTCTTTCTTTCTTTCTTTCTTTCTTATTTTTACGTTTTCTTTCTATTTTTCTCTTTATCTTTCTTTCAGCTTCACAAGTATTTTCTTTCTTTCTTTCTTTCTTTCTTTCTTTCTTTCTTTCTTATTTTTTCTTTTGATTTTTCTTTTCATATTTTTTTGAGCTCCACAAGTATTTTCTTTTTGTTGGTCAGTATATTTTCTTTCTTTCTTTCTTTCTTTCTTTCTTTCTTTATTTTTCCTTTCTATTTTTCTTTTCATCTTTCTTTCAGCTCCATATGTATTTTCTTTCTTTTGGTCAGTTTATTTTCTTTCTTTCTTTATGTTTTCTTTCTTTCTTTCTTTCTTTTCTGGTTATTCATACGAAATACCTTCTTCATCTTTTTCTTATATGTACACACACGCACACACACAAACATACACACTAACCCAATCAACTATACAACTATCTTTACTAATATATGTACCCGTATACACCCCCACACACATGCAGACACGGATATGCTCAACCTCCATAGACACATACGCACATACGCTTACTGAAATATGCACACTCATCCATACCCCCATACACACATACGTACACACATAAACGCGTACGCAAAAATGAATACACGTGTGGACAAACATAGAAGCACATAGAAAGCAACGTATACACACCTATGCATACACCCATACAAATATACACATACACATACACACATACACACACGCACACAAACGTATACACACCGATGCATACGACCATAAACACACTCACACACCTCGGGTGGTGTAATGGTTTGGGAGCTAGACTAGCAAACCTTTACAAGTTATTTTGAGTCTCATTGGGTGCCCCATTCATACGGCCTTGTGCCACATCTAAGCATTAACCCAAGTAAATTACTAATGGTGCCTCGGGTGGTGTAATGGTTAGTCAGCTCGACTAGCAAGCCTTCACAAGTTATTTCGAGTTTCATTGGGTGCTCCATTCATACGGCCTTGTGCCACATCTAAGCATTAACCCAAGTAAATTACTAATGGTGCCTCGGGTGGTGTAATGGTTAGTCAGCTCGACTAGCAAGCCTTCACAAGTGATTTCGAGTTTCATTGGGTGCCCCATTCACACGGCCTTGTGCCACATCTAAGCATAACCCAAGTAAATTACTAATGGTGCCTCAGGTGGTGTAATGGTTAGTCAGCTCGAGTAGCAAGCCTTCACAAGTGATTTCGAGTTTCATTGGGTACCCCATTCATACGGCCTTGTGCCACATCTAAGCATAACCCAAGTAAATTACTAATGGTACCTCGGGTGGTGTAATGGTTAGTCAGCTCGACTAGCAAGCCTTCACAAGTTATTTCGAGTCTCATTGGGTGCTCCATTCATACGGCCTTGTGCCACATCTAAGCATTAACCCAAGTAAATTACTAATGGTGCCTCGGGTGGTGGAATGGTTAGTCAGCTCGACTAGCAAGCCTTCACAAGTTATTTTGAGTCTCATTGGGTGCTCCATTCATATGGCCTTGTGCCACATCCAAGCATTAACCCAAGTAAATTACTAATGGTGCCTCAGGTGGTGTAATGGTTTGTCAGCTCGACTCGCAAGCCTTCACAAGTGATTTCGAGTTTCATTGGGTGCTCCATTCATACGGCCTTGTGCCACATCTAAGCATTTACCCAAGTAAATTACTAATGGTGCCTCGGGTGGTGTAATGGTTAGTCAGCTCGACTAGCAAGCCTTCACAAGTGATTTCGAGTCTCATTGGGTGCCCCATTCATATGGCCTTGTGCCAGATCTAAGCATTAACCCAAGTAAATTACTAATGGTGCCTTGGGTGGTGTAATGGTTAGTCAGCTCGACTAGCAAGCCTTCACAAGTTATTTCGAGTCTCATTGGGTGCTCCGTTCGTATGGCCTTGTGCTACACCTAAACAAAAGGTTAATACATTACAATACACACACACATCCATACACACTTGTATAGGCAAACAGACTGGTGGAAGTACCCGTAGTGTAATAGTTATCGTCGTAAGAAATGGACACGGCGACTCGAGTTCAAATCCTGGACGAGGCTGATTGCATTTCACATAGCACTAATACCCGCGGGAAAGGTATGAATCCAATTATTCTCCCTCCAGCTATGGGTAAATTGTAGGGCACACTGGGTTCTATAGCCTTGGTGAGGCAACTAGTTTAGGAGAAGGAAAACTCTGAATACAAACCTGTTAAACTCCGCTTAAAAATTGACCTTGTGTCATATCCTGCCCGAGCGTTGGTAAATATGGTATACGCAAACAGACACCCATACGCACCAACACTAACACGCAACAACCTATGCACACAAAAATACACACACACACACACACACACACACGCGCATACACACATGTACCTGCGCCTACATAGACACATACATACACACGTTCTCTAATGTGTACACATCTATTTATACAACAACATATACTCGCCCGCTGCCACACTAAGTAGGCAAAAACCAAAATAAATCAAGAAGTAAAGAAAAGAAGCCTTGTGTCCTCGAGATTTTCTGTTTCTGATTACAGACTCATTATTTGAGAACCTGGGGGGACAGATAAGTCAAATGGCTGAAGTCATGAAAAATGAGTTTGAAAAGATGAAATGATATTTACTTCTTAACAGTCGTTTGGAGTCAACAGAACTCGTATGTCTCTTTCTTTTTCTTTTTTTTTTTTTTTGAAATTGTTTCTTTTTTCTTTTCTTAGCTTTTGACTTACACGTTATTTTATTTTGTTATTTGACCTTTCTTCTACAAACACACACACACACACGCTTACTCACACGCGTGTATTTGGACGCTAACTAAACGGCTGGAGAAAAAGATAGACGGCAATTACACAAGAATATTGCGAGCAATATTGAACAAGTCCTGGCGGCAACACCCCACAAGACACCAAATATACGGCCACCTGCCTCCCATCACGAAAACTATCCAAGCTAGACGAACTAGACATGCAGGACACTGCTGGAGATCTTGCCAGAGAGTTGTAAAAGCTGTTGAACATGAAAATGACAGTAATACCGACAGTAGTTCGAGCACTTAGAATGGTTTCCTAAAGTCTGCAAAAAAGATTAGAGGAACAAGAAATTACAGTAAGAATCAACATCACTTATATCATAGTACTGTTGAAATCTTAGGCTGTTTTTTTATTTTTTCTAAACTATGTATTATGGGGGGGGAGACCTGACCGATAAAATGAAACGCAGTTTCTTCCAAGCAGCGGTCGTATCGATACTGCTGTATGGATGCACTACATGGACACTAACAAAACGGCTGGAGAAGAAGCTAGACGGCAATTACACAAGAATGTTGCGGGCAATATTGAACATGTCCTAGCAGCAACACCCCACAAAACACCAACTATACGGCCACCTACCTCCCATCATGAAGCTATCCAAGCTAGGCGAAACAGACATGCTGAACAATGCTCGAGAAGCAGGGACGAGCTCATAAGTGATGTACTCCTATGGATCCCCGCATATGGCCAAGCAAAAGCAGGACAACCAGCTCGAACATACATACAGCAGCTATGTGAGGATATGGGATGTAGTCCTGAAGACCTACCAGAGGTGATGAACGATAGGGAAAAGTGGCGAGAGAGGATCAGAGATATCCGTGTTAGCGGCACGACATGATGATGTTGATGATGATATATATAGTGTCAGGCAAAATGATCTGACACATTTGTAGGTTTAATAATAGACAAATAAAGTAAAGAAACAAATAGGTGTTTTTATTTTCGAAAAGCACATATAATGCCATTCTGTTTCATTAGGTTTTGAAAATTAAATCTGTCAACAGATAGGATCCATTATTGTCTACACACTGTCGAAGGCGTTCACAAAAGTCGTCTATAACTCGGCGGGTCATTTAGTGTGGAATGGCTGTAATTTCTTGACGAATTGTATCTTTAAGTTGTTCAATAGATTGAGGGCGATTACTGTATACCTTTGACTTGAGGTATCCCCAGAGAAAAAAATCGCACAGATTTAAATCAGGTGAAACCTACAAATGTGTCAGATCATTTTGCTTGACCCTATATATATATATATATATATATAAGAATAGAAAAACTGCAAATTAAAAGGAATGTATTTGGGGAACAAAAAGAAGGCTCGATGCTATTAAGAAAAGACAAAATGATTCAATATAAATCCCAAGATTTCTTGAGACGTATTCTTAATGTGTGACAGCCAACCCAAATGCCAGTCTAAGACAATTACATCAGAACTAGTTGAATGTGAAAAGAATGGCATTTCAAACGATTATGTTTTGAGGATAGAGACTTTAAAAAACATAAAACACTTGTTGATTTTGATTTAGATGTTTGCTTCTTCGGCTGTGACGTGATCGCCTAAGTGGAACGAAAGTTAAATAGTGAATGCAATGAATTTCTTTTTTCAGAAAGAAAGAAGATGGAGAAAAAAGAAAGATAGAAAGAAAGAAAGAACATTGAAAGAAAGAAAGAAAGAAAGAAAGAAGATTGATTGACAGAAAGAAATAAGATAGACCGAGAAAAAGAAAGAAAGAAAGAAAGAAAGAAAGAAAGAAAAAGAATACTGAAAGAAAGAAAGAAAGAAAGAAAGAAAGAAGATAGAGAAAAAGAAAGAAAGAAAGAAGATTGATTGACAGAAAGAAATAAGATAGACCGAGAAAAAGAAAGAAAGAAAGAAAGAAAGAAAGAAAGAAAGAAAAAGAAAGAAAGAAAGAAAGAAAGAAAGAAAGAAGATAGAGAAAAAGAAAGAAAGAAAGAAGATTGATTGACAGAAAGAAATAAGATAGACCGAGAAAAAGAAAGAAAGAAAGAAAGAAAGAAAGAAAGAAAAAGAAAGAAAGAAAGAAAGAAAGAAAGAAGATAGAGAAAAAGAAAGAAAGAAAGAAGATTGATTGACAGAAAGAAATAAGATAGACCGAGAAAAAGAAAGAAAGAAAGAAAGAAAGAAAGAAAAAGAATACTGAAAGAAAGAAAGAAGATAGAGAAAAAGAAAGAAAGAAAGAAGATTGATTGACAGAAAGAAATAAGATAGACCGAGAAAAAGAAAGAAAGAAAGAAAGAAAGAAAGAAAGAAAGAAAAAGAAAGAAAGAAAGAAAGAAAGAAGATAGAGAAAAAGAAAGAAAGAAAGAAGATTGATTGACAGAAAGAAATAAGATAGACCGAGAAAAAGAAAGAAAGAAAGAAAGAAAGAAAGAAAGAAAAAGAATACTGAAAGAAAGAAAGAAAGAAAGAAAGAAAGAAAGAAGATAGAGAAAAAGAAAGAAAGAAAGAAGATTGATTGACAGAAAGAAATAAGATAGACCGAGAAAAAGAAAGAAAGAAAGAAAGAAAGAAAGAAAAAGAAAGAAAGAAAGAAAGAAAGAAAGAAAGAAAGAAGATAGAGAAAAAGAAAGAAAGAAAGAAGATTGATTGACAGAAAGAAATAAGATAGACCGAGAAAAAGAAAGAAAGAAAGAAAGAAAGAAAGAAAGAAAAAGAATACTGAAAGAAAGAAAGAAAGAAAGAAAGAAAGAAAGAAAGAAGATAGAGAAAAAGAAAGAAAGAAAGAAGATTGATTGACAGAAAGAAATAAGATAGACCGAGAAAAAGAAAGAAAGAAAGAAAGAAAGAAAGAAAGAAAGAATACTGAAAGAAAGAAAGAAAGAAAGAGAGAAAGAAGATAGAGAAAAAGAAAGAAAGAAAGAAGATTGATTGGCAGAAAGAAATAAGATAGACCGAGAAAAAGAAAGAAAGAAAGAAAGAAAGAAAGAAAGAAAGAAAAAGAATACTGAAAGAAAGAAAGAAAGAAAGAAAGAAAGAAAGAAAGAAAGAAAAAGAATACTGAAAGAAAGAAAGAAAGAAAGAAAGAAAGAAAGAAAGAAAGAAAGAAAGAAAGAAGATAGAGAAAAAGAAAGAAAGAAAGAAGATTGATTGGCAGAAAGAAATAAGATAGACCGAGAAAAAGAAAGAAAGAAAGAAAGAAAGAAAGAAAGAAAAAGAAAGAAAGAAAGAAAGAAAGAAAGAAGATAGAGAAAAAGAAAGAAAGAAAGAAGATTGATTGACAGAAAGAAATAAGATAGACCGAGAAAAAGAAAGAAAGAAAGAAAGAAAGAAAGAAAGAAAAAGAAAGAAAGAAAGAAAGAAAGAAAGAAAGAAGATAGAGAAAAAGAAAGAAAGAAAGAAGATTGATTGACAGAAAGAAATAAGATAGACCGAGAAAAAGAAAGAAAGAAAGAAAGAAAGAAAGAAAGAAAAAGAATACTGAAAGAAAGAAAGAAAGAAAGAAAGAAAGAAGATAGAGAAAAAGAAAGAAAGAAAGAAGATTGATTGACAGAAAGAAATAAGATAGACCGAGAAAAAGAAAGAAAGAAAGAAAGAAAGAAAGAAAGAATACTGAAAGAAAGAAAGAAAGAAAGAGAGAAAGAAGATAGAGAAAAAGAAAGAAAGAAAGAAGATTGATTGGCAGAAAGAAATAAGATAGACCGAGAAAAAGAAAGAAAGAAAGAAAGAAAGAAAAAGAATACTGAAAGAAAGAAAGAAAGAAAGAAGATAGAGAAAAAGAAAGAAAGAAAGAAGATTGATTGACAGAAAGAAATAAGATAGACCGAGAAAAAGAAAGAAAGAAAGAAAGAAAGAAAGAAAGAAAGAAAGAAAGAAGACTGACTGACAGAAAGAAATACGATAGACTGACAGAAAGAAAGAAAGAAAGAAAGACTGGCAAATAGAATGAAAAAAAAAAGATAGACTGAGAAAAAGAAAGAAAGAAAGAAGATAGACTGAAAGAAAGAAAGAAAGAATACTGACTGAAAGAAAGAAGATAGACTGAGAGAAAGAAAGAAAGAAAGAAAGAAGATGGACTGAAATGAAAGAAAGAAAGAATACTGACTGAAAGAAAGAAGATAGACTGAAAGAAAGAAAGAAAGAAAGAAAGAAAGAAAGAAAGAAAGAAGACTTACTGAAACGAGCACACAGAAATCTGATCTCTCGGATAAAAGAGAATGCAAATTCTTTCAAGCTGTATCTGTGTCAGTACTACTGTATGGAAGCACCTCATAGATTTTAACGAAACAAACGGCGAAAAATCTAGTTGGTAACTATACGAACATGCTTTGTGTTGTTTTGAACAACTCTAGAAAGTGGTGCTTCACAAGACATACCAGTCCTGGCTACCTGTTCTGTTTGGACACTGGATTCAGTCTAAAGAAAGTTAGGGAATTCTGCGGTGTCAGCGTGACTTAATGGTGATATATATATATATATATATATATATATATATATATAGGGTGTCTCAAAATAGATGCAGCCCATTAATATGATAATTCATATTGCATCAAGTGATCTTTCATTTGCGTCTTAAAAAACAATTATATCACTTCAGAAATGTCAAACCAGATGACCAGGGCAGAAATTGGTTGATTTTATCCTACAGTGCATGTGAAAGACCAATGTCTGGGGAATGTCTTCGGAGGGACTATTTAGGACTCCCTCCGACAGAATCTCTCACCGCATCCACATTGTCAGGGCATCTTGCCGTCAACTTCCTGCCAGATTTCCTGAGATTTTTTGCCTTCTAGTTGAGGTTGTTTACTGACTGTGTGGCCAGAAATTTGTGTACCCAACGATAAATTTGGCTTTTCTGGGTATAATTGTTAAGTGAAATTTTGCTTGTACAGTTTTGAAAGATTTTGTCTCCAAATATTTAAGAAGTAAAGTTGGCGACCATAGTCGAGGGTGACCAACTCCTTTCCCAAGATTTCTCCACTTTCCCCTTGATCCGTACCTTATAATGCTGTGTGTTAAACAAGGAGGCATCAAGTACCATTTTTAAAGTCTTTGGTATGACTCGACTTGAGATTGAACCCAGACCTCCCGGGCCATTGGTGGACGTTCTAACCTTTATGCCAATGTCCGGCCAAATAAATAATGAAGCAACATATTTTTCCTCTTTTGTCTGAGGCATTGTGATCGAGGATTAATAGTTGTTATAGTATACTATTTTCAAATCTGAAACAAAAAAGAACACAACATTATTATTAGTAGAGTTAGAAGTCACATGGGTCCCATATATATTGAGACACCCTATATATTGAAATTTTCTCTTTGAGCATTTCTCGATCTTAATCTAAAATATTCAATGTAAAAAAATCTTTAGAATAATTACAAATATTCCAATATCTTTCCTACAATCAGAATAGAAAACATTTCATATATCATAAACAAAATTTTCTCTAGATTTTCAAGAAAAATACATATTCATTAGATTATATGATTTGAACATAGAAAGATTCCTGTGTTTTCGGACTATTGTCTTCATCTTTATAGTTATATTCACAACGTTTCGTCCGATATGTCCCTCGGCTTTCTTCAGGTGTTCCTTGTCGAACTCGAGACCCTACACGAGACTTCGAACCTCGTCCTTTATTTAATCACCAGGGATCGCTTGCTCTGATTCTTTTAACCATAACCTGGTACAAGTGTTAAGTATTCTTGCATTGTTACTTGTTTGCAGTCAGGATTGAACCTGCAACCTCCAGATAATTGTCTCTTAAAAGTTTAAGGAACTAACGCCTATAATCGTTACGTTATGAGTCCTGGTGGAAGAAGGTCAGAGGATATATCGGCCGAAACGTTGTGAATATACCAATAAAGATGAAGATAATAGTTCGAAAACCCTGAATGATAAAAATCATCAAACTTCGTCTCAGAAATTCAAATAATTAAGAAAGATTACAATTAGAATTTTTCAAGAATTTTTTTCCCTTTTTGAATGCAGACTTGTCCTTCTCTTATACTGGTTGCCATCCTGTCCTACTAGATACCTATCAATAGGGAAGATAACAAAAGGATTCTTGCTTTTTTATGAACTCTGCTTCATCCCGGATTCGAACGTGGACCACTGAATCCATTCTTCACGACGTTAACAATTACGCCATGGCGCCTTTCTGAGTTTTATGGTCTTTGTTTTATCATGAGAGAGAGAGAGAGAGAGAGAGAGAAAGAGAGAGAGAGAGAGAGAAAGAATGTATGTGAGAGAGTTGTTGTCATCTTTACATATATACATTGCGACTGGTAAAGAGAGAGAGAGAGAGAGAGAAAGAGAGAGAGAGAGAGAGAGAGAGAAAGAATGTATGTGAGAGAGTTGTTGTCATCTTTACATATATACATTGCGACTGGTAAAGAGAGAGAGAGAGAGAGAGAGAGAGAAAGAGAGAGAGAGAGAGAGAGAAAAAGAATGTATGTGAGAGAGTTGTTGTCATCTTTACATATATACATTGCGACTGGTAAGAGAGAGAGAGAGAGAGAGAGAGAGAGAGAAAGAGAGAGAGAGAGAGAAAGAATGTATGTGAGAGAGTTGTTGTCATCTTTACATATATACATTGCGACTGGTAAAGAGAGAGAGAGAGAGAGAGAGAGAGAAAAGAGAGAGAGAGAGAGAAAGAATGTATGTGAGAGAGTTGTTGTCATCTTTACATATATACATTGCGACTGGTAAAGAGAGAGAGAGAGAGACAGAGAGAGACAGAGAGAGAGAACATAAGAGAAAAAGGAGTGTCTGTGAAAGCAGAAGTGAGTAAAAGAGTTATATGGAAGAGAGAGAGAGAGAGGGAGAGAGAGAGGGGAGAGAGAGAGAGTGGGAGAGAGAGAGGTGGATT
This sequence comes from Sepioteuthis lessoniana, assembly GCA_963585895.1. Classification (NCBI taxonomy): domain Eukaryota; kingdom Metazoa; phylum Mollusca; class Cephalopoda; order Myopsida; family Loliginidae; genus Sepioteuthis; species Sepioteuthis lessoniana. The sequence goes on along the minus strand of OY757935.1, from coordinate 62,223,833 downwards.
GTCATCTTTATATATCTATACATAGCGAGAGGTAAGAAAGAGAGAAAGAGAGAGAGGAGAGAGAGAGAGATATATATAGAGAGAGAAAACGTAAGAGAAAAGGGAGTGTCTGTGAAAGCAGAAGGGAGTAAAAGAGTTATATGGAAGAGAGAGAGAGAGAGAGAGAGAGAGAGGGGGAGAATTGTCGTCATCTTTATATATCTATATATATACATAGCAAGACGTAAAAGAGAGAGAGAGAGAGAGAGAGAGAGAGAGAGAGAGAGAGAAAGGGAGAGAGTGTGTGTGCGTGTGTGTAAGAAAGTAAGAGAAAAAAGAGTGCATGTAAAAACGGAAAAGAGTAGAATAGTTATATAAGAGAGAGAGAGGGGGAGAGAGAGAGTTGTTTTCGTCTTATATGCATCTATCTATATAGTTATACGGAAGAGAGAGAGAGAAAGTGAGAGAAAAAATGAAAGAGAATTTTTTTTATCTTTACATATTCATATATATGTTATATACTCATGTGCCGTATCATAACGACACAATAATAAAGACGCACGCAGGAATAACTGACGCAATGATAAAAAAGCAGGAAGACTTCTTTATAAAAATATTTACCACTCACTTTATTGCAAGGGTTCGAAAAGGGTTAATCAAGGTTTGCATGTGAGAGGGAGCTAGAGACCGAACATAACTGAAATATTTTGACCCCAAAGTTATGGTCGGCAACGTTGTGTCTTTCTCGTTCTCCTCTGGACCCCAATTCCATCAGGGCTCCCGAGAGCCCCTTCGGCCGGCTGTGGCTTTCCCTACCACATCTCTTCTCCAACTGGCACTCGAACTCAACTGCCCTCCTTCTATTCAATTCGTCGGCCTTATCTTCCCTTCAAACTCCCACGCAGTGATATGGACACGCCTCCACGCCTCCGCAATTTCTTCCGATATCTGGCAATCGGGATGTGTCACTTCCGCTATCTTTGGAATGGCCAGTGTGATCGTCATCGAGCGGAAATAACTGTCATGCAGTTCAGAGGTCACTCTCTTCCGGTGGGTCAGGGAGTATAATGGGATTTTTTTTACCTCGTCCCATTTCATCAGCCAATTTCCGCCCACGCGATTTCCTCTCATAACTGCCATTAGAATGTGCCCCTTCCTTCCGGTGCATCACCTTGAATGGCATTTTTGACCGGGTCAAAAGGTCAAAACATAACATATATGCATAGAGAGAGAGAGAGAGAGAGAGAGAGAGAAAGAGAGAAAGAGAGACAGAAAGATTTATTTCTATCTTTATATATCTACATGTGTACATAGCGAGAGGAGAGAAAGAGAGAGAGAGAGAGTGAAAGCAGAAGAGAGTCAGAGAGATATATGGATGAAAGAGAGAGAGAGTGAACGTGGAAGTAGATGAAATGTAAGGAAGAGAGACACAGAGAGAGTGCAGAGGGTGCTGTAATGTAATCCATCCTATTGAGGCAATTGTCTCCCTTGTCTTGATGCTTGTGTATTGTCGAACTTTGTCATACAGAAGGAGGATATTATCGATTAGCAAGATTTAGCGCCTTCAGCCTATCATCTCTTCGGTGTCATGAAAGAGAGATTAAGAGGCAAACATTACGCCAATGGCGAAGAAGTGAAAACTGCTGTGATAACTGGCTCAAAGAACAGTCCACAAAATTTTACGGGGCAAGGATACATATCTAAGGTGAAACATTGCTATTGAAAGAAACGCTGACTATGTTGAGAAGTTGGGGTGTGATCCACAGAGGAGCAGTTTCCTTTTGATATATGAATCATGTTCCTGAGTCAGTAATAATTCCTGTACTAACGAAAACGTACGAGGATCATTAAATAAGTTTCCAGACTATTTTCGTATGGGCACTTTTATTGATAGTACACACATGAAACTCTAGTCCCCTTCGAAGTAATCTCCTCCGGCTGCAATGCACTTGTTCTACCGTTCCAACAACTTTTCGAATGCCCCATGGAAGTCCTCTTGTGTGAGCGTGCCAATGACCTTCGTCACAGCCTCTTTCATCTCCTCAATTGTCTTATAACGACAGCCTCTGAGCTTAGGGAATAACCAAAAATCACAGGGAGCAAGGTCTGGACTATAGGGAGGCTGAGGAACTGTCTTGATACCCATCTTGGTCAAATAGTCTGTGAAAAGGATGGAGTTGTAGACTGGTGCATTGTCCTGGTGGAAATGCTACTTAACTGTTTTGAAGAGAGCTGGCCTCTTCCGACGGAATATCTTCCTGAACTCCCTTAAAACCTCAACATAGTAACCCTATCGACTCTGTTCTATTGATTTCCTTACTCCTCCCACACCTTTCATCATCCCTCACAGACTCCCTGCCTTCCTTGAATCTCTTATGCCACTCAAAATATGATGCTCGATTCATGCAAGATGGTCGAAAAGCAGTCTGAAGCATTCCATACGTTTTTGTGGCATTTTTCCAAGTTTAAAACAGAATTTTATTGCATATCATTGTTCTAAAGTGTCCAGCTATAACAATCAGGCTTTAGTAGGGTGTATTCCAATTGCTGTTCATTTGAACCTGAAATCATAAAAATTGGTCAGTCATCTCATAAGATGTATAGCAATAACATAGTAAATTTTCAAGAGTCTACGACAATTTTAAATGCCTGTACAGAAAAGGTCTGGAAACTTATCGTATGCACCTCGTGTATATATATATATATATATATATAATATGCCATTAAACAAAGAAACCAAACCAAACCAAACCAATCCTTAGAAATAACTGCAAAAAATGTAAATATGAACGTACAATGAATTTAGTTCTTTAACTTCAAGGTAAAGAATAACCGTTGAAGAGTTGACATGCCGTTAAAATCAATCAATTAAGAAGTCGATGCTGGCGTGTCCTCTTCCTACTTCTTTTCTTGTTTCATAGAGTCTGTCAGCATAATATCTCAAGTATAAGGCCTTATACATTGTCATCAACTCCTCTGTTCTTAAAAACATTTCACAATATATATATATATAAGCAAAGTTGGCGACCGTAGTCGAGGGTGACCCGAAGGCTCCCTTTTCGATAGCTTCTACACCAAGGTGGAGAGGAGGACGCTACTCCTCTCCCAGGATTGAGCCATTTTACCGTTGAATCGTATCTTATAATGCTGAGCGTTAAGCAAGGCGGCATCAAGTACCATTTTTTTTAGTCTTTGGTACGACTCGACCTGAGATTGAACCCAGGTTTCCCGAGCCATTGGCGAACACTCTAATCATTATGCCAATGTCCGGGTTAATCTGCTAGTTACCTAAGGGTGGTATAATAATAGAGTTGTATATATTTCTACATTCATAAATAAAGATTGCTTAGATCATATATATATATATATATATATATAGGGAGAGAGAGGGGGGAATGTTTAAAACCACATACAGTCTATAAACTCGATTTCTGTTTAAAGGTTAGGCTGTAGCTTTTCTTATATAAATATCTAAAACGCATACGCATTCGTCCGTGACGATAACCGTCGCTGAAACATAACGACAGAAAGAGATTTATTCCTCGTTCTTATCAGACTTAAAAATGTTGTATTTGGTTTAAAAAAAAAACAAACGACCATCCAGCAAGCATATAATGGGCGTGGAACACCATAAGCTGTGTATAATTCTATAATTTTAATTTTCGGCGGAATAGATTCTGCTGTTTTTATTACTGTTGCTGTGATTATCAGTCGTTGTGCTGGAGCGTGACGTTTGTATGAATACTAAAAGCTGTTGGGTTCTCGGAAAAGTTCTTTCGTGTGCCTGACAGCCATACCAGAGGGCAGTAATTCATATCAGTGACTAAACAATGGCTTCCTACATGTCACGGGTGAACGCTACCATTGTCACACTAAAGTAACCCACACCAGCCTTCCCTTTGTCCTCTCACCGTCACCCACCGTCCAACTGGGACCGAACCCATCCCTCTACCTTATCTAGAGCGTTCTTACTTGCTCAACCAGCCTTTCTTTTTATTCTGACAAAAAAAAAACACATAAATTCCCGTCATTGCCTCCTGGTAAAAAAAAACGACAAAGAAAAAGAAAAAAGACAGAAATTCAAATATCTGTTTCTTCAAGAAAAGATTTAAAAAAAGAAAAAAGGAATCTTAAAGAAAAAATTAAAACAAAAACAAAAACAAAAATAAAAAACAAATAAACAAAAACATACTATGATTGAATTTTTAGCCTTGATATTTCGGCAAGTTTCGGGCGCCCAATCGTAACGCCTTCTTGACAGGTCAGGAAGAGGAGCAAAATAGATTTATGGGTGTCAGGAGTTAGTGGGCGTTTCAAACACCCGACTATAACGTCTTCTATACACAACCAATGATCACACACTCAACAAAAGAAATGCAAAGATATATAATAGCTTTATTTTGCCTGTAATACTTCCATTAATTCTTGACCAATAACAATACTTTTCTTCCTGATTTTCAATGTAGTTCTAGAGCAGGGGTCTCAAATACGCACCCTGCGATCAACATCTGACCTGCATATAACTTTTCTATTGTACCTAGAGGAACAATTTTCGTGACTAATATTTACCTAAAACTTGGAAATTTATCCTTCGCCCTGACCCTGTTTTTTTCCAGAAAAAGATGAATATATTTTGATATTTAAGTGGCTTTCGTTTGAGGATGAAAAGCCAAAAAGTAGAAATAATATAATTTTATTTACATTTAAAAAAAGTCTTAATTAGAACGTTTTTGAAATCCTATATAAGCTAGTTTCAAAGTCCTATCGTGGTGAGGGTTAAATGTGATTATATTGTAAATAAGGTGTAACTGAGATCATATTGTGGAAGAGAGATGACTGAGATTATATTTTGCTGGAGGGAGGACATTATATTATGATAGAGGGATGACAGATTATATTTTGCTGGAGGAATGTCAGATTATATTTTGCTGGAGGGATGACAGATCATATTATCGTAAAGGAATGACTGAAATTATATTTTGCTGGAGAAATGACAGATCATATTATGGTAAAGGGATGACTGAAATTAAATTTTGATGGAGGAATGACAGAATATATTTTGCTGGAGGGGTGACAGATCATATTATCGTAAAGGGATGACTGAGATTATATTGTTGCCGGAGGAATGACTGATTATATTTTGCTGGAGGGATGACAGATCATATTATGGTAAAGGGATGACTGAAATTATATTTTGCTGGAGGAATGGTAGATTGTATTTTGCTGGAGTGATGACAGATTATATTGTGGTAGAGGGATGACTGAGATTATATTTTGCTGGCGGGGTGATTTATATTGTGGTGGGGAGATTGACTGAGATTACATTGCAGTAGAGGGGTAACTGGGATTATATTGTTGTGGAGGTTGACTAAGAATATGTTATAGTGGAGAGCTGACTAAGATTATATTGTTGTGGAGGGTTGACTGAGATTTTATTATGGTGGTGGGACTGACTGGGGTTATAGAAAGTTAACTCACACAACAGGATATGAGGATTAGCATAATTCGTAGCGAGAGTAGACTACCAATTCATAGTGGAATAATAAGCAACACGCATGAAGAGAAAAAAATTATAGAAAATGTTTGAAGACGAATTGTTAAATAAACAAATTATATTTATTTCTTTAAATGTGATAAAACTTTGGTTCGTTTGGTTTGGTTGGTTTTTATAGCATATTAACCATTGTATGTTATTTAATGCCAAATCCTCTTTATACATGTATATGAAATATATAGGATTTGGTTTGGTTGGTTTTTATGGTATCTCAACCATTGCTGGTTATTTAATGCACAATCCTTTTTATACATATATATTAAGTATATATGATTTGGTTTGGTCGGATTACCCAGACTCTCTCGTTTCATCAGTCCCTATCATCCATCGCACCTTGTAGGTTTTTCCAAATTACATCCTGTGTCCGTATAGAGCTGAGAAAGATAAATTCTTGGAAGTGGACTCACGCTGGCATGTATTGGGGTCGACATAAGAACGTTATGAGTTCCACCTTGCTCCTCCAGCATTGTCCAGAATGTTTTGTTTATCTCACTTGGATGGCTTTCGAGATGTGCGGTAAGACAAAAGGAAGTGTGAATTGGGTCAGTGAAATGTGCCTCCCCTGGTGATCGTTTTTACGCGCGCGCGGTATATAATTATCGGATTAAGCCGGACCGCTTTATGTAGCATAGGACCAAAATACGTTGTGTCTCAAAGAAAGAAGTTCGCAGAAAAGAAACACTCAAAACTCGAATTTTAAGGAAGAAAATAGTAGTCACTTTTATTCATGGGGACTACAGTGGGCTGTATAGTTAAAAAAAGTTTGTTTGATAGCGTTCTTCCTCCCTCCTCTTCTTGGCAATGACGGCGGCGTCGTTATAGCTGGCTTGTTGATACTTTCATATCAGTCGTATTGCTGACAGGCTGGGTATGGCATGGGTCGGGGTGTCATGAACCTCTGTTGAACCTGTTTAGAAACCTGCCCTGAACTCCCAAAATCTTGCTACTAGATTTCTTATATAGCGATTTGATGGATCAATTCGAAGGTTCCAGAAAGCTCGATGATCACCAGTGAAAACAATAGTGTAGCACGTGAAAGTTCACGGGTGATTATATCACAATCACGGTTGAACTCTACAGGTCATTCTGCCTGCACGTGCGAGGTTCGTGACATTTTTGATCGTCAGACCCATATACCCAATGATTGATGACAGCTGATGTGCTCGCGCGTTTTCCAACCTTGAGGCCGCCGCAACTCAACGACAGCGCCCGTCCGTAATATTACATTCATTCTTTCTTTCCTTTGCTTTTCTTTTCTAGGTACAAAATTATCTTCTCCCTTCCAGCCTTGATTACTTATTTGCTCCTTCCATGTTTAATTCCTTTTTTCCTTCCTCTGTTTTTTTCACTCCAGCTCCTTCACTCGTTCGCTTCTCGCAACGGTTATCAACGTAAAAGACGAAACCATTGGCAAGGGTTCAGTCCCTCGACAAGGCTGCTTGCGTTTCACTTTGCCCAAATATGAAAAATATGAATCCATCTATCCTCCGACCAGCAATGAGTAAATAATAGGGCAGTTGGATTCATTAGCTTTGGCTGGGCTACATATCTAGGAAAAGGAAAACTTAAATCAAACCAGGTTTGATCGGCTTGAAGATTGTGTCACACCCAGTCTGTAATGGAGGGGTTGGGTAAATACATACTTCTTTCCTTCCATTTTTCATTTCTTCTTTCTTGTATCTGTTCTTCAGCCCTTATTATTTATCTTCTTCTTTCTCTCCTTCTAGTTTTTCTTTCTTTCTTTCATCCTTCCTTCCTTTCTTCCTAACTTTGTTCCGATATCTCCTTCTCAGTAACTTCCTTCTTTCCTTCTTTTTCTATCCATATTTTTCTTTTTATTTTATCAATAACTCCTTCCTTCCTTCCTTCCTTCCTTCCTAATCTTGTTCTTATACATCTTTCTCCGTAACTTCCTTATTTCTTTCATTTTCTCTTTGTATGGTTTTCTCTTTAGCTATTTCATCAGTTACTTCCTTATATCCCTCATGCAACTACAGGGTGTCTTCGTGGTGTAATGGTTAAAGTGATGGACTGCGGAATCATAGTAAGCGAGTTCGAGCTCCTGTTGCACTATTACATTCACATTGGGAAACGTATAAGTCCCATCGATAGGTTAAATAGTTCCATTTCTCTCCTTGGCTTTAGCATTAAGTAACCTACAAAGGTTGATATGCCATTAACCAAATCGTTCCTTCAGTTTTTTTTTCTTCCTTTGTAAATGTCTATCCATAACTTTCTTCTTTTTTCTCTGAGTCTATTTTTCACTTTCTTTCATTTTTGCCCAGTCAGCTGGGGCTGTAGAATACACTGACTGCACCTCTGCAGAGGGGTAAGACCCCCCCCCCAACGAGTGTCCTGGATATGGCACTAAACAATCTGATGGTGAGGTTCCAGCAGTGCCGGAGCTTTGGGGAATGTGGAGTACCCCTTCATTCCCATCGCTCCCAGGTCCACTCTGGCCCGGAGTGGTAGCACCTGATAGGGCCCCATATATGGGTTAAATAGAACTAACAGCATACTTATGCTAAAATGAATTGAGTAAACTGAATAGCTTGAAATAGAAACGTTTTTGACAATTAAACCGTACTTACACTTAAACTACGTGCTTATGCTTAACTGAATTATTTCAAATAAAACTGTATTTACACTTAACTGAATTATTACATATAACTACCTAAATAGTTTGAAATGGAAATGTTTTTGACAATTAAACTGTGTACTTATGCTAAACTGAATTGTTTTAACTAGAACAGATTATTTACATAAAAATGGATTTGGCGTTAAATAACCTACAAAGGTTGATATGCCATAAAACCAAACAAACCAACCAACTTTCTTTCTTCTTTCCCCTTGGGTTCCACTTCTCTTCTTTCCTTCTTCCTTCCATTTCTTATCTATACCATCCATTCGCAATCGTTCCTAGAAGACCAGGGATAAAAAGTTCGTAAGTTGGCGACCGATGTCGAGGGCGACCAGAAGACTCCCTTTTCAATATCTACTAAACCTAGGAGTAGTAGAGGGCGCTATTCCATTCCCTGGTTTGCCCCACTTAACCCTTGATACGTACCTTATATTGCTGAGCGTCAAGAAAGGAGGTATCAAGTACCATTTTTAAAAGTTCTTTGCTATGACGCAACATGGGATTGAACACAGGTCTCCGGGACCATTGGCGAACATTCTTCCCACTAGGCCAATGAGCCGGTCTGTAAAAGCCGGCTGTTTATTTAACAAATTAAAACCAGCTCAAAACCTCCTTTCGTCTCTCTAAGATAAAAAGCGTGGCAATTATTTTAACAAATCTGATATGCAATCGGAGAGTTCCGCTTGTCTCGTAGCTTTTGTTGTTCATGTTTTCTTTCGTTATATCCGTTGGGCACATACAAATTAATGTAACTTCTGAAGAACAACATTCACCTTACTTTTTTATTTATTTATTTCTTTTTTTTTATCGTTTAAAACTTTTATTTGGGGCAAACTTAGATTAGAAAACCATCTTCTTCGTATTCTATCACCATTTCTTGTTTCTTTAAAGTTGTTTTTACTGCTTTAGATGTTTATTGCCAAAAGACTAAGAGACAGAAAAAAAAAAAAATATAATTAAAAAAAAACAAAAACATTTACGAAGCTTGCTCCGAAAGTAATACCTTCTTTGCATTTCAACAAAACTGCTACAGATACTCGTGAAAAAATAGACATCCCTGTTGTTGATATCACAAAGTAAATTTGACACATAGACACACTCATACACACACTCAAATAGAGAGAGAGAAAGAGAGAGAGAGAGAGAGAGAAACGCACTCACCCAATGCTTCCTTCATGAACACTGGAGTCATGCAATATATATATATATATATATATATATATATATATATATATATATATATATATATATATATATATATATATATTATATATATATATATATATATATATAAACATTTTATTTGGCATAGAATTTTATTAAAAGATCAACCACCCCAAGTCATTTCAGTAGTAGATGTAATCTCTGTCTAGAAAAAAAAAGTAGTATTACAAAATATAGAAATACCAGTAAATTACTAAATCAAAGAAATGAATTGATATTCAAATGTGTAAATTAATTCTTATATTTCAAACAACTGGTTTTATTTATCTAAATTATGTAATAAGCGATATAGGGTATTATTTTATATTGATTACAGAGTGCATATTATGAATGATATTTTTGTAGTACATAGTAATAATTATCAATATTAATTAGAATGGTTTGTTATTGGTATTAATCATCATCATGTCGCGCTGGTAGCACGGATATCCCTGACCCTCTCTCGCCACTCCTCCCTATCGTTCATCGCCCCAGGCAGGTCTTCAGGACAACATCCCGTATCCCCACATAGCTGCTGAATGTATGTTCGTGCTGGTCGTCATGCTTTTGCACGGCCATGTGTGGGGGTCCATAAGAGTACATCACTTATGAGTTCGTCCCTGCTGGTTTGTCTAACTTGGTATTAATAATTAAATGTTAATTATCATATTAAGTAATAATATATTGTGAAAGTTGTTGATGTCAGTTATTGTTTTTGTTGGAATTGATGTTATTAATATTTATAATTATAATTAATTAAGGATAAGTTCATAATATTAATAGGTTTGACAATTCGTAGTAATAATTGTAATATTCATATTGTGATTATAATTCTTAATATTATCTATAATATTTGGTATGATTTTATTTATAAATTTAAGGATTTGAAGTTTAGTAATAATATGAATATTGTGATAATGTGTATAATATAATTGAAATCTTGAGGATACATAATATTACGAGGTGTATACGATAAGTTTCCAGACTTTTTTGGTGTGGGCACTTTTATTGATAGTACACACATGAAACTCTAGTCCCCTTCCAAGTAATCTCCTGCGGCTGCAATACACTTGTTCTACCGTTCCAACAACTTCTGCAAGACCCATGGAAGTCCTCTTGTGTGAGCGTGTCAATGACCTTCGTCAAAGCCTCTTTCATCTCCTCAATTGTCTCATAACGACAGCCTCTGAGCTTAGGGAATAACCAAAAGTCACAGGGAGCAATTTCTGGACTATAGGGACGGTGAGGAATCGTCTTGATGCCCATCTTAGTCAAATAGTCTGTGACAAGGATGGAGTTGTGGACTGGTGTATTGTCCTGGTGGAAATGTCACGGACCGGATTTGAAGAGTGCTGGCCTCCTCCGACGGAATCTCTTCCTAGATTCCCTTAAAACGTCAACATAGTAACCCTAACCCTAACCCTTTGACCAATCAACTCTGGTCTATTGACTTCCTTACTCTTCCTACACCTCTCATCATCCCTCACAGACCCCCTGCCTTCGTTGAATCTCTTATGCCCCTCAAAAACTGATGCTCGATTCATGCAAGATGGTCGAAAAGTAGTCTGAAGCATTCCATACGTTTCTGTGGTATTTTTCCTAGTTTAATGCAGAATTTTATTGCATATCATTCTTCTAAAGTGTCCTCACGTCCAGATTGCATTTTTTAATTCCCGAGCAGTGACAATCTGGCTTTAGTAGGATGTATTGCAATTGCTGCTGTAGCTGTTGATTTGAACCTGAAATCATAAAAATTGGTCTGTCATCTCATAAGATATATTGCAATAACATACTGAATTTTCAAGAGTCTACGACAATGTTAAATGCCTTTAACAAAAAAGTCTGGAAACCAATTGAAGGCACCACGTATGTGGTATTTGTTTATTAATTTAGATAATGTTTTAAAAGTAACTGGTATAATTTTTATTTTTATTTTTAATGTGATGAGTCATATTGAATAGTATAAAAATGACAATTCTCTTAGTTTTTTTGATAAAATAGTATAAATTTACAATAAGATATTTTATGATAAAATTTTAAGAGGTTTTTAATTCCCATGTTAATTGTTTAGGGTTAAGGTTTTAAGGGAGTTCAGGAAGAGATTTCGTCGGAAGAGGCCAGCACTCTTCAAATCGGCTCAGTGGCATTTCAACCAGGACAATACACCAGTCCACAACTCCATCCGTGTCACAGACTATTTGACCAAGATGGGTATCAAGACAGTTCCTCACCTTTCCTATAGTCCAGACCTTGCTCCCTATGACTTTTAGTTATTCCCTAAGCTCAGACGCTGTCGTTATGAGACAATTGAGGAGATGAAAGAGGCTGTGACGAAGGTCATTGACAAGCTCACGCAAGAGGACTTCCATGAAGTTGTTGGAACGGTAGAACAAGTGCATTGCAGCCGGACGAGATTACTTTGAAGGGGACTAGAGTTTCATGTGTCTACTATCAATGAAAGTGTCCATACGAAACAAATCTGGAAACTTATCGTATGCACCTCGTACCATATATATTCTATATATACTGATTACATTCATACATACATATATATATATATATATATATATATATATATATATATATATATATATATATACATACATTCTTTATAAAATCATGATTATCATCATCCTCAGGTCATGTTACTAGCACGGATTAACCAGACTCTCTCGTTTCAAATTTACAATAAGATATTTTGTCATACAATTTAATTTCTTTAAGAGGTTATTAACTCCCATGTAAATTGTTTAGGGTTAAGGTTTTAAGGGAGTTCAGGAAGAGATTTCGTCGGAAGAGGCCAGCACTCTTCAAATCGGCTCAGCGGCATTTCAACCAGGACAATATACCAGTCCACAACTCCCTCCTTGTCACATACTATTTGACCAAGATGAGCATCAAGACAGTTCCTCACCTCCATACATTTCTTCTATTTTTCTTACTTATCTCCTTCATTTCGGTTTAAAAGTTTGTTTTCCATTACATAAAAAAGAGGTGAAAAGGAAAGAGAAGTCAAAAATTGATACATCTGGAGACAGGAATTTAATGTCGTTTGTCAATGAGTCAGAAAAAAACAAATCGTCTGGTCTTTACTTAAATAAAAAAAAAAAAAAAATAAATAAATAAAAGAATAAAAAAATAAAAAAAATAAAAAATAGAAAATAAAAAATAAAAATTGAAAAAGCAAAAGAAATTTGGGTGAGGGAGATAGGGTTGCTGGAATTTTGTGGGTTTTTCTAAATCTTCATAAGAAATTTTTCATTGTTTCTTTGTCTGAAGATCCAGATCTAATTTTTTGAAAAAAATATAGGGCCTGCTGAAATAAATATTATTACAAAAAATAATTTTTAAAGGTTTTTCTTTTATACAGTTTTTCTTTGGCCGGGCAAAAGCAGGACGACCAGCTCGAACATACATCCAGCAGCTATGTGAGGATACGGGATGTGGCCCTGAAGACCTGCTAGAGGTGATGAACGATAGGGAGAAGTGGCGAGAGAGGGTCAGGGATATCCGTGCCTGTAGCACAACATGATGATATATATATATATATATATATATATATATATATATATATTACACAAGAATGCTGCATGCTGCGTGCAATCCTGAACAAGTCCTGGCAGCAACACCCCACAAGACACCAACTGTACGGCCACCTGCCCCCTATCACGAAAACTATTCAAGTTAGGCGAGCCAGACATGCAGGACATTGCTGGAGAAGCAGAGATGAACTCATAAGAGATGTACTCTTATGGATCCCCACACACGGCCGTGCAAAAACAAGACGACCAGCACGAACGTACATTCAGCAGCTATGTGAGGATACAGGTTGTAGTCCTGAAGACCTACCTAGGGCGATGAACGATAGGGAGGAGTGGCGAGAGAGGGTCAGGGATATCCGTGCCGCCAGCACGATATGATGATGATGATATATATATATATATATATATAAAGCCTCCTTAACTCCATAACATAGATGTATCCACTTCCTCAATAACGACCAACGGTAGTCGAAAAGATATGTAATCGGATTATAACATTAAAAAGTTTGAAGAATTTTAAAATTTCTTTTATCCACCGTTGAGACATCTTGCTTGCAGACAAGACGAAGGCCAAAAAAACAAAAAAAAAAGGAAACTCCAAATATGCCAAGATAATCAGATGCCTAAATATAGATACACACAAGCGCGTGCGCGTGCGCACACACACACATATACACATACACACACAATATATATATATATATATATATATTGGGTCAAGTGGGTATAGTGTTTGCTAATAGTCAGTAAGACCGGGGTTCAGTCCCAGGTCGAGTCATTCCAAAGACTCAAAAAATGGTACTTGATACCTCCTTGCTTAACACCCAGCATTATAAGGCATGGATCAAGAGTAAAGTGGAGAAATCCAGGGAAAAGAGTAGCGCCCACCCCTACACTTCAGCGTAGTAACTAATATATATAAATGTATACACGGGGGTCGGCCGAAAAGTTAATGAGCAGACCAAGACAATATTATGGTATGTGACAAACGAAGCATGTTTTTCAAGTGATCAACGCCCCTTTTCCGTTTTTAAAGGCTCCCATGCAATATTGGCTACCATAAAAGAAAACAGACACGGTGACCCGAGTTCAAATCCTGGATGTCGCTGTTGCTTTTCATATTGCGCTAATACTCTTGGGAAAGATAAGAATCCAACTATTTCCATCAATCTATTGGCGAAATGTAGGACAGATTGAGCTCATTAACTTTAGTATGGCAACAAGTCTAAAGGAAGGAAAACTCTGGAATCAAACCTGTTAAACTCCTCTTTAAAATGGCCTTGAGTCGCATCCTACTCGTGCGGAAGGGTTGGGCAAATATATATACACTTTTTCCTTTTGTGTTGCAGTGCTTGGATACCATTTGTAAAAAGTTATCAAATACTGATAACATTCACCATATGAACTTTTTCACCCTATGAACTTTTCAGACCACCCCGTATATATATATATATATATATATATATATAGGCAAACACACACACACACAGAGACACACAGAGATACGTATATATATATATATATATGCATTTTTTTTTTTTTTTTTTTTGGCTCAGTGTGAGAAAAAAAGTAAATATTTCAAAATGAATAGGTCCACGAAAAGATTTATATCTTAAGAATTATTCTTTTCGTTCTTACATACGTATATGTTTCCGGCTTGTTGCTTTTGTCAGAGAACATTTAGTAATTTACTAGGTGTTTTGTTTGGGTGCGGCAAAAGGCCATACGATGGGGTACCCAATGACACTTGAACTTATTGAGTGCCTCTTAGTGGACCTATTCTTTTTTAAATGTATATATTAGCTTGCTTGGAAACAGTCCAGTCGGACTGAAAAAGACAATGACTGCATCTCTGCAGCCCCCCACAATGTGACATTTACAATCTGATACTAAGGCTCTACTAATGTTCCAGCTTTGGGGAATGTGGAGTACACCTTCATTTCATGTACTCCCAGGTCCACCCTGGGCTGCAGTGTTAGCACTTGACAGTATTGGTATAATAGAACGGTTTGACATTAAAACTATGTGAAAACAAATATCTCATGCTAAACTGAATTGATTGAAATAGAATTGTTTGATAGTTCAATTTTATGTAAACATGTTTGTTTAAATTAATTGCTTGCGACGAATCATATACAGTTAATATATATGTCTGAACCGAGTTTGTCTTTAAATAACCCACAATGGTTGATATGGCATAAATCTATCTAAACCAAATCCTGTATATTTAAGATATATGTAATAAGTGGATTTGTCATTAAATAACCTATAATAATTAATATGCCATGAAACCAAACCCAACCTAATCATGTATATCTAATATATATGTATAAATATGATTTGTCTTTAAATAACCAACAATGGTTGATATGCCATAAAACTAAATCCAACCGAATCATGTACATCTAATATGTATGTATAAAGAGGATTTGGCATTAAATAACCAACAATGGTTGATATGCCATAAAACCAAACCAAAGCAAATCCTATATATTTGATATATATGTATGAGGAGGATTTGGCATTAAATAACCTACAATGGTTTATATGCCAAAAAACCCAACCAAACCAAATCCTATATATTTAATATATATGTATAAAGAGGAATTGGCATTAAATAACCTGCAATGGTTGATATGCCATAAAACCAAACCAAACCAAACCAAATCCTATATATTTAATACATATGAATAAGGAGGATTAGGCATTGAATACTCTGCAAAGGTTGATATGCCATAAAACTAAATCCAACCAAATCAAGTACATCTAATATTTATGTATAAACCGGATTTTTCATTAAATAACCTACAATGGTTGATATGCCATTAAACCAAACCAAACCAAATCCTATATATTTAATATATATGTATAATTATGATTTGTCTTTAGATATCCTACAATGGTTGATATGCCATAAAACCCAACCCAACTAAACCCTATATGTTTAATATACAGAGGATTTGTTATTAAATAACCTGCAATGGTTGATATGCCATAAAACCCAACCAAACCAAATCTTATATATTTAATATACAAAGGATTTGTTATTAAATAACCTGCAATGGTTGATATGCCATAAAACCCAACCAAACCAAATCTTATATATTTAATATACAAAGGATTTGTTATTAAATAACCTGCAATGGTTGATATGCCATAAAACCCAACCAAACCAAATCTTATATATTTAATATACAAAGGATTTGTTATTAAATAACCTGCAATGGTTGATATGTCATAAAACCCAACCAAACCAAATCCTATATATTTAATACATATGTGTAAAGAGGATTAGGCATTAAATAACCTGCAATGTTTGATATGCCATAAAACCAAACTAAACTTGTTTATGCAAGAGAGAAGGTAAGAAAAACTAATGTAAATTTATGTATATGTTATTGTTAAGAATATAATAATTCATTTTAGATATCTTTAAATTAATGAATGTTTTCGATTACCGTCGTTTATTCTAAATAATTATCTCACCACTCGAAAGTAATATATTTTCAAAGGGCTTGTTTAACTCTTTTAAATACGAATAATTATCAAAAACTTTTTTTTAAAAAAGTGATTTTTCGTCCTTTATCTTTTAATAATGGTTTGGTTTGATTTCTTTGTTTAATGGCATATCAACCTCCGTGGGTTAGTTAATACTAAATCCACCATTGTCGAAGAACAGTTTTGGTATTATTTTCATTTATAATTGGTGGGGGGGGGGGGCTTCAATAGTTTTCTAAAGGGTATTAGTCCGAAAGAGAGCGTTATGACACAACTGGAGTTCGAACTCGCTAACTACAATGTCGCAGGCCAGGACGTTGGCCACGATACGCATGGACTCTCTCCAAATCGTCTTTTAAATAGAAATAACTATCCTAAACAATAATAAAAACAAAAACACGACGTTCATTGTTTGTAATAATAACCATCTTACAACCCTTATGCTAAATGGTTTGGTTTCCTTTCTTTTTTTAAGAGACTATTAACCTTCGTGGGTTATTTAATGCCAAAGTCACCCTTGTCGAAGAACAGTTGTTAAGTAAAAGTAAAGTTGGCGACCTTAGTTGAGAGTGAACCGAAGGCTCCCTTTTTAATAACTACTCCGCCGCGCTATAGGGGAAGGCGTTACTTCACTTACCTTTGATCCGTACCTTATAAGTGTTAAGCAAGGCACCATCACGTACCAGTTTTTGAGTCTTTGGTCTGACTCGACTTGGGATTTAAACCTGGTCTTCCCAAGCCATTGGCGAGCATACTACTCATTAGGCCAGTGGCCTGATTAAGAACAGCTGTGGTACTATTTTACTTATAATGGGATGGGGGAAGCTTCAATACTTTTCTACGCAGTATTTATCCGAAAGTGAACGTGATAGCACGACTGGAATTCGAACTCGTTTACTACGATGTTGCAGTCCATCAGGTTAGCCACTACGCTACGGAGACTCATCTCTTTTTGATAATGAACATCTTAAAACCTGCATGTAATTTGGATACATACTACTAAAGATTAACTCTTTTAGATACGAATACTTACCCTAAAAATTAATAAAAGTGACTCTACTTCATTTATTTAAAAATAAAGACCATCTTACAACATCAATGCAATATGGGTAAATATTGCTAGCCATAATAAATATAAATTCTACTGTTAATGACGGAAATTTTTTTTTTTTCTCAGTATTTTTCGAATCGTCCTCATTATCCTGAACTTAAATATGGTCGTCGTAATCGGCTTTATTACGATTATCTTATTTTTCATAGCTAAGTTATTGTTGCTTTTTTTAACTCCTTTTTTTTTCTTTAAATTCCATCCGACTCGACCGACAGGCCGACGATCTTCTTTGAAAATCAACATGATTTATTGTTGCAATTGTGTTTCAATTTAGATACGTCATTCTCGCTTCTGTTCCTTTCTTTCTGTTTCTTTTTGTTTCCACACACACACACGCATGCGCACCTACACACGCATGCGCACAAGTGTATGCTTTGATGAATGCACCCTTTCAGAGCGGCATTCCCCGTTTGTCTTTCCTTTAACTGTGCGCTGTAATCTTTTATATGAATCTTGATTTTCTCATCCCGCCTTCTTTCTTCCTTTCTTTCTTTCTTGTTTTGTTGTCGATATAAATTATTATCCTCTCGAGCGATTCTTATCATTTTGATTATTCCTGAACTCAACCCTCGACCTCTAGTTTTTAATTGCGTTTTCTTTATCTATCAGTATTTCTTCATTATGTCCTTCCTTTGTTTTTTCTATCCTTCTTTCCTTCCGTTTGATCTCTTATTCTTTCTGTATAATGTTTTGTCCGTTTAACTTTATTGTTTATATTTACGACGTTTCTTTTAACTCAAAACAAAGCGTGAGAGAGAGAGAGAGAGAGAGAGAGAGAGAGAGAACGAGAGAGAACGAGAGAGAGAAAGAGAAAAAGGGAGGGAGAAAGGGAGAAATAGAGTGAGAGATGAAGAAGACAAAAAAGAGAGAGAAAGAACGAGCGAAAGAGAGAGAGAGAGAGAGAGAGAGAGAGAGAGTAACAGAGAGAATGTGAACGAGGGAAAGAGGAAGAGAGATGAAGAAGAAAAAAGAAAAGAGAGAGAGAGAGGGTGAGAGAGAGAGAGAGAGAGAGAGAAAAAAGAGAAAAAGGGAGGGAGGGAGAGAGGGAAAAATAGAGTGAGAGATGAAGAAGACAAAAAAGAGAGAGAAAGAACGAGTGAAAGAGAGAGAGAGAGAGAGAGTAACAGAGAGAACGTGAACGAGGGAAAGAGGAAGAGAGATGAAGAAGAAAAAAGGACAGAGAGAGTAAGAGAGAGGGTGAGAGAGATAGAGAGAGGGAGAAAAAGAGAGAGAGATTGAAAGAGAGAAAGAAAGTAAGAGAAAGAGATGAAGAAAGAGAGAGTGAGAGAGAGAAAGAACAAGAGAGAACAAGAGAGGAAAAAGATATAAAAAAGAGAGAAAGAAAAAGAGAGAGAGAAAACAAGAAGAAATAAGAACGAGAGAGAGAGAGAGAGAGAGAGAGAGAGAGAGAGAGAGAACGAGGGAACGAGAGAGAGAAAGAGAAAAAGAGATGAAGAAAGAGAGAGAGACAGAACAAGAGAGAGAAAAAGAAAGGAAAGTAGAGAAAGAGAAAGAGAGAGAGAATGAGAAGAAAGAGGAAAGAGAGAGGACGAGAGAGAAAGAGAGAGAGAGAGAGAAAGAGAGAGAGATAAAGATAAAGGGAACGAGACAGAAAGAAAAAAAGGAGAGAAATGGAGAGAAAGGACGAGAATGATAGAGAGAGAAAGAGGATGAGAGAAAGAGAAAGAACGGGGGAGAGAGGGAGAAACAGAGTGTGTGTGTGTGAGAGAGAGAGAGAGAGAGAAAGGGAGAAAGAGGAAAGAGAAAAAGTGATAGAGAACGAGAGAGTGAGAGTGTGTGTGTGAGAGAGAAGAGATGAAAAACAAAAGACGAAAAAGAAGGTAGGAAGATAATATTCATTCACGTTTCCGGCGGTGGGGGGTATATATGCCCAGAATATCTGCATTCAAAATATAAATCTTGCACACAACATAAAATCGGTGAAACGTAAGTCATTATTTCATCACTCTGTCGGCAAGTCTTAAAATATGCCGATGCAGACCCCTTCACCAAACAGTTAGCTTGCTTTGGTTTCTTTATTTAAAAGCATATCAACTTTAGTGGGTTATTTAATGCCAAAACATCCTCGTAGAAGCAGTGATACTATTTAACCCATAATTGGAGATTTAAAAAAAAGGGGGGGTTCATTAACTGGACTAGAGTTCAAACTCACTGACATCGAAGCTGCAATCGTGCGTTTTACCCATTACGCCACGTACAGAATAACCTGTGTAAAACACTTAACGACATCCAGTGATTAGGTTCCTGTTTCAGAACTCTTGATATCTAGGGAAAGGAGAATTGCCCTTTCCTTACCATTACTTGCCAGTTCACTCTGACCGGGAGTGGTCGTTCCCGTTTTAGTTTCATCTCTGGGTCAAATACATCACGTTGAAAATGATTGCCAAATTGGTTGGTTCGTTAGGTTTTATGGCGTATCAACCTTTGTATATTATTAAACGCCAAATCTATTTTTATGCAAATAGTTCTATTTGAAACAATTCAGTTAAGCTTGAGTACAAAGTTTCATAGTCAATAATACCTCTATTTCAAGCTATTCAGTTTATTCAAACAGAGCTAATTCAGTTTAGTATGAGTACAGATTTTGTTTACACACAGTTAAATGTCAAAACAGTTCTATATTACACAACTAAGTTTAGTGTAAGTAGAATTTCAATGTCAAAAACAGTTCCGTTTCAAACAAAGCACACAGTTTAAATGTAAGTACAGTTTAATTGTCGAAAACATTTCTATTTCAAGCTATTCAGTTTAGTCAAACAGCTCTAATTCAAATAATTCAGTTTTAGCATTAGTATGTAGCTTAGTTCTATTTAACCCATTGATAGGGCCCTATCAGGTGTTACCATTCCGGGAGAAATGGCAATGAAGGGGAGCTCCGCATTCCCCAAAGTTCCAGCATCCCTGGAACCTTACCATCAGATTGTTTAGTGTCATAATCAGGACACTCATTGGTGGGGGTCTTACCCCTCTGCTGAGGCGTAGACGGTGTATTCTACAGCCCCAGCTGAGTGGGCAAGAAAATTATTGTGAAATTGGTTAACACACCATTTTTATCTTTTATGAGCCGATGTATTTCAGAGCATTTTAACATTGAAATACCGGACATTGGCCCAATGGTTAGAGTGTTCGCCAATGGTCCTGGAGACCTGGGTTCTAATCTCAGGTCGAGTCATACCAAAGACTCAAAAAATGGTACTTGATGCCGCCTTGCTTAACACTCAGCATTATAAGGTAGGGATCGAGGGTAAAGAGGGTCAATCCTGGGAAAGGAATAGCATCCTCCCCTTCACCTTGGTGTAGTAGCTATCGAAAAGGGAGCCTTCGGGTCACCCTTGACTACGGTCGCCAGCTTTTTTTAACATTGAAATGATTAATACACTGGCAGGATCCAGTTAGGACTGGGATTCGAACTCCCCTATAACAATGCCACAGACCAGTACGTTAGCTATTACGCCACGGAGACATCTCTAAAAGAATGACAGAAAGAAAGAAAATATCAATTCAAGGACGGAACTGCAGAAAAAAAGAAAAAGAAAGAAGAGAAAACGAAATACAATGAAAGAAAGAATGGAGAAATAAATATAGATCAAACAATGAAAAAAAAAAAAAAAAAAAAAAAACAACACAGGAACTCTCCAAATCAAAAAGACGATTCTCGTTTCTTTATTTAAATGGCATATCAATCTTCAAGAATTATTTAACGCCAAAGCCATCTTTGCAGAAGACCAGTGATGGTATTATTTATCCCCTAGGTGGGAAGATAAGGACACTGAAAGCTTTCCCTCGAGTATCAGTCCAAAAGTTAACGTAATAGCGCGACTGGAGTTC
>OY757935.1:62044956-62197456 GCA_963585895.1 Sepioteuthis lessoniana | reverse complement strand
TGTAGATCAGTCCTGGGTTTTTTAACGAATGGTAAATCTACATCTGATTTGTTCTGCCAGGGTTTTTTATATAATCGTTGGGCACATTATGGGTCTATAGTTGTTGGGAATGTTTCCTTTTTGAAGGCCTTTCTCCGTCAGCGTAGTCTTTTCTTTGGTCATTCATTCGACTATATCTGTTTTTCTAAACATCTATTCATTTTGATAGCCTATTTGTCGCGGATGGAAGTGAATGTTTTAAACCATAATCCACGTAAGCCACCATGGCCAGGCGTTTTCTAATTTGGTACTTCTTTAAGTGTTTCTCTCATATGCAGCTAAGTACCGTACCCAGTAAACCTCTTTTGGGGGGTGGGGTCATCTCCATCTGGAAAGGATACAATCTGTCAATTAACCAATCATTCTTATTTATATGTTAAATTCATATGAATTATTCATCTTTGTATCGGATCAAAACAGGCTTATTTGTAAACTACAGCATATTTTTCAGGGCATACCTTTATATATATATATATATATATATGAAGAAAAATTGACAACAAGTAATCCAAATAGAAAGTGGGGATTTATAGAGAAACAAAGTCAGTCGACACTATAGCGCTTCGGTTCTGCTGAACCATCATCAGGACTGTGTGGGGTTTTAATAGTGATCTACATTTAACATCACAAATAAAACCCCTCACAGTCCTGATGATGGTTCAGCAGAACCGAAACGCTATAGTGTCGACTGACTTTGTTTGTCTATAAATCCCCACTTTCTATTTGGATTACTTGTTGTCAATTTTTCTTCACAAATTGTCGAATTACTATCCATTATTTTCTTTCATATATATATATATATATATATATATATATATATATAAGCGGATGATTATTAACTTGTCTTTATACGTATCTTTTTATTTTTTACCTCTTTGCTGTGTTTGCCCCTCTCGTTCCCGCTCTGTATCCGACACACAGAGAAAATCGTCTGATCTAGATGCTGTAAAGAAAGGGAGGTAATCGAGTCCCGAATGGGAGCTGATTAGAATGATCTCGATATAAGTCAGCTTAGGGGTGGAAGAATTTGTAAAGGTCGTTGCTATAATTAAGCTAACAATCTTTTTTTTTTTTCATAGTTCTCTGATGGAACATTTTGCGTTCATTTACAAGGAACAACAACAACAACAACAATAATAATAATAATGATAATAATGGAATTAAAAAGCTTTGGAACATGACTGTGATACCGAATTTAATTGTACGTTCGGAACGGCTCGCAGAAGCTTTGGTAGGGGGCTGGAAGAGCTGAAAATCAGAGAACGAGCAGAGATCATCCAAATAACAGCATTACTAAGATCGGCCTGAATAATGAGAAGAATCCTGGACACTTGAGGAGACTTGCTGTCACTTAGTCTCCAGCAAAAGACCATCAATTAACGCTGGTGTGAAAAACTCGCCGGGAGCAATATAATAAGGATAATAATGCCTAGTCCCGACAAAAAGAACGGACCTTGTGTTGATTTTGGCTCAGTCAGCTGAGGTTAGAGAATATATTAACTGCATCTCTACAGAGGGGTAAGCCCCCCACCCCTCACAACAAGTGTCCTGGATATGACACTAAATAATCAGATGGTGAGGCTCCACTAACGCTGGAGCTTTGGGAAATGCAGAGTACTCCTATATTGCCATCGCTCCCAGGCCCACTCTGTCCCGGAGTGGTAGTACTTGATCGGGTCCTATCTTTGGGTTAGATAGAACTAAATTGCTTACTCATGCTAAACTGAAATATTTGAAATAGAATATTAATTAAATTACCACGACCAGATAATCCAACAAACACCCACATGTGACATACGGAACACTGAACAGCTGTTTTGACGTTATTGGGTCTCATCAGCAGTGCATACCATAACCTCCATCACAAGAGATCGAACCAGCAACCCCTGAATGCAGAAACCAAACTTCTACCAACGGGCCACCAATTCATGCCATACATAAGCGATGCTAAATCAACTAGTCAGGGTAAGAATGCACAACCGTATGATCATATGTATCTTGAAAGTAGGGTTTTACCTTACAGCGGACACAACCACCCCTAGGGTCACGTCTTCCCAAGC
Organism: Sepioteuthis lessoniana; assembly: GCA_963585895.1. Classification (NCBI taxonomy): domain Eukaryota; kingdom Metazoa; phylum Mollusca; class Cephalopoda; order Myopsida; family Loliginidae; genus Sepioteuthis; species Sepioteuthis lessoniana. The sequence goes on along the minus strand of OY757935.1, from coordinate 62,195,357 downwards.
CATTGTTATGCATCCGCGTAACTATAACCTACTATTGTGGGTGTTTGCTGGATTTTCTGGTCGTGGTGATTTGATTGATATAATATCAATTCCTCTATTTTATATATATATATATATATATAGTCATCCACAGACAGATCTGTTTCGTTCTATCAGAACTCAGCAGTGTGGCTAGACATTCTAGATTCCCGTTGCTGGGATCAAAACACTGTTGACTCAAACGCCAATCCAAGACTCTACCCCTCAGCCACGAGGAAACCAGCAGCAGTGAAGTAAATTTTAAACGGTTATGAATCACAATTACTATTGTTTACATACATGCGCTTAACGGCTACCGAGGGCTCAATTCATATATGAAGAGACTTGCATATACGCTAATGGCAACGCGATTACTTCATTCGCTAGAGAGCTCAACCCTACGGGGGTAGGGGAACATATACATATAGTCATCCACAGACACATCTGTTTCGTTCCATATATATATGGATTTGGTATTAAATAACCTACAATTGTTAATATGCAATAAAACCAAACAAAACCAAATCTAGCTAGCGTTAATTAAAAAAATAGAATAAAAATATTTTGAAAAAATGAGAATTTGTTGTTTTGAGTATCTTGCCGTTCCGGCGAATCCCAAACTGAAAATAAAAGAAGGGGTAAAGATACACAAATACTGAGACCTTGATAGAGAACTAAAAAAAGCTGTGGAACATGAGGGTCAAGGTAATACCAGTTGTAGTTGAATGAGGGAATTGGAAATCAGTGGCAAGAATTGAAACCATTCAGACAACAGCATTGCTGAGATCGACCAGAATTCTGAAAAGAGTCCAGGACACCTGAGAAGACTTGCTGTCACTTAGAATCCCGTGAAAGACAACCACCCAGCTCTGGTGGTGAAAAACTCACAAGGAGAGATAATAAGGATAATAATGAGACACACAAACTCCTCTGGGATTTTGAGATACGAACGGATCACCTAATCTCGGCCAGACGACCAGATTTTATAATAATCAACAAAAACAGGGAGAACTTGTAGAATTGCTGGTTTTGCTGTCCCGGCGGACCACAGAGTATAATTGAAAGAATGCAAAAAGGGGAATAAGTACCTCGACCTTACTAGGGAATTGAAAAAAACTGTGGAACGTGAAAGTGACAATTATTTCAATTGTAATTCGTGCTTTTGGTACAGTCACCAAAGGATTGGTACAAAGGCTGGAGGACTTGGAAATAACAGGACGGGTGGAGACTGTCTAAACTACAGCATTATTGAAATCAGCAAGAATACTTCGGAGAGTCCTGGAGACTTGAGGCGACTTGCTGTCACTCAAACTCCAGTGAAAAACCATCAGCTAACGCTTGTGTGAAAAACTCCCCAAAAGTAAAACAACAATAATAAAGTGAATGTAGTAAACTAGCGCAAAAAGAGTACAAGACTAGACCTGACTGGGTGGGAAAGGGGACCTACAGGAAATTATGAAATTTAGAGGGTGTCCTCGTGGTGTAATGGTTAAAGCGATGAACTGCGGAATCGTAGTACGCGAGTTCGTACTCCAGTCGCGCTATTACGTTCACTTTCGGGCAAATACCCTTGGGAAAGGTATGAACCCCCTTATTCTCCCTCCAGCTATGGGTAAATAGTAGGACGGACTAGGTTCTTCAGCCTTGGTGAGGCAACTAGTCTAGGAGAAGGAAAACTCTGAATTCAAACCTGTTAAACTCCGCTTAAAAACTGACCTTGTGTCATATCCTGCCCGAGCGGAGGGGTTGGTAAATAGTACCTACAGGAAATTATGCAAGAATTTAAATTTGACCATACTGTTAAATGGTATGTGCACAAACCAGAATCTGTTATTGAGAATGAGAGGCCCATAATTCTCTGGGATTTTGGGATACAAACAACAACCAGATTAAGCGATAGTTAACTAAGATTAATAAATGTAAAGATGAAAAAAAAAAATTAAAAGTAGAAAATAAAATAGAATGAATAAAAAAAGAGAACCTTCTAAAAAGTAGTCTTGCCGTCCCAGCAGACGACAGAGTGAAAAAGGAGATAAGAGAGACAAGCATCTTTACACCTTATAAGAGAATTAAAAAAAAAAAAAAAAAAAGAAAAAAGTAAAAAATCTCTCGAACATGAAGGGGACGGTGACACCAAAAACAATTTCAAGAAAGAAAATTATTATTATGTCAGAAAATGTTTAAGATATCAAAGAAAGCTGTAAAACTTCATCCCGAAAGTAATGGAAGACTGAAGCGTACAACTACCAATTGGCGAACAAAACCCAGCAGAAAAAAAAAGGCATCTTCCCGGGAGACTCACTCCCGCCTCAACATTTTATCGAAGCAAGGAGGCCACTGAATAATATACTAAAAAATTACAAAGGAGGCTACAAATTTACAAAGTAGCAGGAAAACATAAAACCATCTGATGTATATGGGTGATATAGAGATATTTGCCAAAAAAAAAAAAAAAAATTAAAAAACCTTACACAAACCATTAAAATCTACAGCCAAGATATACTAATGGAATGGATTGGATTGAAAAAATGTACCATGCTTTTAATGATAAAAAAAGGGGAAAAAAAAAGAAACACTGAAAGGAATAGAACTACCCAAATAGGAAAATATCAGAACACTTTTTTGGAAAAGAAAATTATAAGTGCTTATGTATATTGAAGAGAGGAAAGCTGGAAAAAAAACAATGATTAAAGAAAAAATAAGAAAATAGTGCTTTAGAAGAACAAGAAAACTTCTCGAAACCAAACTCTACAGCAGAAATCTCATAAAAAAATAAACACCTATGCAATCTCCTTAGAAATATATCCTGGATCCTTCTTAACGTGAACTCTAACAGATGGACAAAAAAAAAACAAAACAAAAAAACAAACAAACAAAAAAACAACAAGAAAGTTGATAACCAAAGAGAAAGACTTACACTCAAGAAGTGTCAAAGATTCTGTATACACCCCACAAAAAAATACGAGGAGGAGGACTCACCAACGGATGCCTAAATCCAAAGATTTGATTCGTTTAGTTTGGTTTTATGATATATCAACCATTGTTGGTGATTTAATACCAAATCTTGTTTTTACATACATATCAAATATCTGATTTGGAAGCACATTTTTAGATACATTTTAAACAAGTCTGAGTTCATTTCTTTAGCACATAGTTGGTTGGTTGTTGGTTGGTTGGATTTTATGGCATATCAACCTTTGTAGGTTATTTAATGCCAAATCCATTTTTATACAAATAGTCAGTTCTATTTCAAACAATTCAGTTTATTATGAGTACGTAGTTTATTGTCAAAAACATTTCTATTTGAAGCTATTCAATTTATTCAAACAGTTTTAATTCAGCTAATTCAGTTTAGTATAAGTATAGATTTTGTTTACACACAGTTTTATGTCAAAACAGTTCAAATTTAAGCTATTCAGTTTAGTGTAAGTACAGTTTCAAAGGCAAAACCAGTTTCATTTCAAACAATTCAGTTTGGCATAAGTACACTGCATAAATGTATGTACACAGTTTAATTGTCAAAAACATTTCTATTTGAAGCTATTCAGTTTAGTTAAACAGTTCTAATTCAAACAATTCAGTTTTAGCATAAGTATGCAATTAGTTCTATTTGACCCATTGACGGAACTCTATCAGGTGCTACCAATCCGGGTCAGAGTGGACCGAGGAGCAATGGTAATGAAAAGGTGCTACGCATTCCCTAAAGCTTCAGCATCACTGGAACCTCACCATCAGATTGTTTAGTGCCATATCCAGGACGCTCATTGGGGTGGGGTGAGTTTTTGCCTCTCTGCAGAGGTGCAGTCGGTGCATTCTACAGCTCCAGCCGGCTGGACAATTAGCACATAGTGCAATGGTTTCAAGTGTTGCTTTTAAGTAGAAACAACTCTATCTACTATTGATTACTTGTTTGCTCAGAGCGAAATGGTTTCAAGTATTGCTAAAAATGACATCTATCATTTGTTTGTACACATTTGAATGTTTGTACGTATTTGAATAAATGATATACAAGAGATTTATTTGTTGGTAATTTCATTTTTAAATAAGTTGAAAAAATTGTTTGGACTCTTGTATTGCTATTGTTTCTACAAAGTTATATAGCTTCAATTATTGCTATCTAACACTTATAATTCTATTCGATATTCATCCTTTGTTTACAGACAGTGAAGTAGTTACAAGTATTGCTATCTAACACTTATAATTCTATTCAATCCTAATCCTTTGTTTACAGACAGTGAAGTGGTTACAAGTATTGCTATCTAACACTTATAATTCTATTCAATATTAATCATTTGTTTACAGACAGTGAAGTGGTTACAAGTATTGCTATCTAACACTTATAATTCTTTTCAATATTAATCATTTGTTTACAGACAGTGAAGTGGTTTCAAGTATTGCTATCTAACACTTATAATTCTATTCAATATTAATCATTTGTTTACAGACAGTGAAGTGGTTACAAGTATTGCTATCTAACACTTATAATTCTTTTCAATATTAATCATTTGTTTACAGACAGTGAAGTGGTTTCAAGTATTGCTATCAAACACTTATAATTCTATTCAATATTAATCCTTTGTTTACAGACAATGAAGTGGTTACAAGTATTGCTATTTTACACTAATTATACTCTCCATCATTACTCTAACATAGCCATGACACGAATACGTGAAATGTACATATACATACAGATATTTAGAACATACGAAAACGTTCATTATGCATATAGGAATCCGAAAACACTCGAAACACTCTGATGACTCTCTTTTGCCTGAGGTACGAAACTTTTATTTACCTTTTTGAGTTTAAGTTTTTCTGACATGAGGAGAGAGAGACACAATTTCTTACTATGCTGACTGCTCGTACATCGTCAGCTCTGAACTCACTGACTCAACCAACGTGCGGGCATCTCGTAGACCCAAATTGTCTCGCCTCGGCGAATTCCGAAAATCAACTCGCCCCGTCAAAGTCCAAATCTCAACTAACTGCTTTTTTTCAAATCCCCAAATCCTCAGCACATCGCTTCCGATCATGACTTCATTCACATCCCCAGTCCTATTTCTTTCTGGGGTTTTTATTGTGACATCTGTGATTGTCACATCCTCCCCGCGCGCGCGCGAACACCTGCACTCAATGTGTGCACCTAACTAACCCATGAAAGGTTCTCAGCCTAACTAAACCGAAAGATAAGATATATAAAACGAAAATTGATAATATAAAAAAAATCCTTCCGCAATTATATAACATTACTTATTTGTTTGAATAGTTATTACTATGTATTAAATGGTTATTCCTATGTATTTAATGGTATTACTATGTATCACTAAAAATTCAATTAAATATCAATCATTTGTTTATAAACAGTTAAATGTTTAAACAGTTCTCTTTCTAACAATTCAATTTAGCATAAGTTTTTTTGTTTGCTCTCAGTTTAAATGATCAAACAGTTCTATTTGACTCATAGATAGGACCCTATCAGGAGTTACCATTCCGATACAGAGTGAACCTGGGAGTAATGACAATAAACGGGTACAAGAGGATGAGTGAAGACCATCCAAACTACAGCATTGTCGAGATCGGCCAGAATACTGAGAAGAGTCCTGGAGACTTTAAGAGACTTGCAGTCACTTAGACTCCAGTGGAAAACCATCGGCTAACTCTAGTGTGAAAAACTCTCAAATGAGTAAAATAATAATGAAAGTAAGTGATACCAATTGTACTTATTGATCCGGACTGGTTTTCAAAGTACTATAAAAAAGACTATATGAACTTTAGTAACCTCATCATTGCTATTACTCCCTGGTCCATTTTGACCCGAAATGCCTGTACCTGCTAGTTTTTCTAACCAGTTTTTACTGGAAGTTTTTCACTGACGTCTGACAGACAGTAAGTTTCTTCAGGTCTTTGGGATTCTTCCAAATATTCTACCTGATTTCAACAGTCATCATCATCACATCGTGCCACTAGCACGAGTATCCCTGACCCTCTCTCGCCACTTCTCCCTATCGTTCATCGTATCTGGTAGGTCTTCAGGGCTACATCTCTTATCCTCACATAGCTGCTGTATGTATGTTCGAGCTGGCCATCCTGCTTTTGCTCGGCCATATGAGGGGGTCCACAGGAGTCCATGACTTATGAGCTCGTCCCTGCTTCTCCAGCAGTGTCCCGCATGTCTGGTTCGTCTAGCTTGGATAGTTTTCGTGATGGGAGGTAGGTGGCCGTATAGTTGGTGCCTTGTGGGGTGTTGCCGCCAGGACTTGTTCAATATTGCTCGCAGCATTTTTATGTAATTGCAGTCAAGCTTTTTCTCCAGCCGTTTAGTTAGCGTCCAAGTAGTGCATCCATATAGCAGTATCGATACGACCGCTGCTTGGAAGAAACTGCGTTTCATTTAATCGGTCAGGTCTGACCTCCCATAATACATAGTTTAGAAAAAAGCAAAAAACAGCCTAAGATTTCAACAGTACTATGATATAAGTGATGTTGATTCTTACTGTGATTTTTTGTTCTCCTAATCTCTTGCAGACTTTAGGAAGCCATTCTAATTGCTCAACCTACCGTCGGTTTTACTGTCATTTTCATGTTTAACATCTTTTACAACTCCCTGGTAAGATCTAGGTATTTTTTCCGTTTTTCGCTTTTATGGCTCGTTGGAACAGAAATTCTGACTAAATGGCAAATTCTTTTTTCGTGTTAAAACTGAATCTGGTCTTCGGGTTTTGATTGGTTTATGAGTTTGTATTTCATATTTACAAAGGATCTTATGCATCTTATTTTGTAGGATGGATTCTGTTTTGTGTATATATGTCCGCATGGTCAATCTTTTGTTCGCCGTTCAATTCCTACTGGATCATCTTTCCCACCAAATTATTACGGCTATGTATCGATTTTGAAGCAGTTCTTCTTCTTCTTCTTCTTCTTCTTCTTCTTCTTCTTCTTCTTCTTCTTCTTCTTCTTCTTCTAATAATAATAATAATAATAATAATAATAATAATCATTATTATTTTCGTATCTCCAAGACTCTTCTCATTATTCTAGGCAATCTTAACAATGCTGTGGTCCGGTTAGTCTCGATTCTTCCTCTGATAGCCAATTTCATTATTATTATTATTATTATGTTGTATAGCCAGGATCAACTATACAAACACATATGCATATATATCTACATATGCATGCAAAATCATAAGGACGACACAAGAAAGACGAGCGACACAGTCTTTTAGAAAAATATACCTCTCACTTTATTTGAAAGGGTTATGTGTGAGAGGGAGTTGGAGACCGGACAGAACTGCAACATATTGACCCCCCCCCACTCTATTCGCCAAAACCGCGTTTCTTTCCCGTTCTCCTGGGCTGCTCAACCGGATGCCTGGGGGCCCAGCCTCTCTAGGACATGATCCTCAATCAAGCATCTTCTCTCCAACTCTTCTGATCCCCAACTGATTGATCTCCAACTGCAACTGCTCAATCGGGGGCCTGAGGGCCCACTCTGCTAGGTGCTGGCTTTCTCTACCGCATCTTGTCCCCAACTTATTGAATTTCCTGTGCACTGAGTTATATAATAGTTCAACGTACACCTTCTTCTTGTGGGCGTCACAATTTTGCACTCATTCAACCTGTCCACGGTCAAGGTTATAATATCCTGATATTCCTCGACCGGATATACCTGTTATTTACACAGGTGCATTTCCTATTTTGACAGCCCGGCCGGATCGGAGGCCAATATACAACAATTAGCTGGTGGTCTATAACTGGAATCTGAGTGACAACAAGTCTTTTCTGGTCTCCAAAACTCTTCTCAGTATTCTAGGCGATCTTAACAATGTTGTAGTCTGGTTGGTTTCGATTGTTATTTTGTGTATTTTCGGACATTCTATTATCCAAGTTTGCGGGACCATATCATCGATTTTTGTTGTTTATATACATTTTTCTGCCGCGCTTTATTCTCCTTGAGGATGTGCTGATGAATGTGCAGTAAGTCAGCTGTTCCTCTTGGTCTCTCTTGGCATCCTTTCTGTTCTTTGGGAAACAGTCTGCAACAGACAAGCGAGTAGCAGATCTCTCAAATCGGCGTAGTTAGGATTTCCCACGTTATCGGTCTGTTGTCGCTAGATCAAGATAACTTTTACTTTGGTCATCCATTCGAGTATATACGCTTCTACGCATCTATTCTTTTGAGGAGTCAGTCTGTCGTGGATGGACGAGAATTTTTAAAACACAATCGATGCAACGCCATCTTCTAATTCAGTACTTTTTCGAGTTTTGCTAAGAGTAATTCCTAGAGCATGTTTCCCTCAGACCCTTCTTTGAGGCCCTGTAATTCTTTTTCATGTTATTTATGCAATCTGCCTTTATTCTATACTCTTTCTTTTCCCACATTTTACTCCAAAGTTGGTTTGCTTCCTTTGCAGCCGGTTTAGAGAGTATCCTCGTACATTCTCCCCCAACTTGATGCTAAAATTTTCTTTCGTTATTTTAGTATATCCAGTTTTGCTTGTTTACTTGGCCCAATCTCGGTATCTTTTTAGTCTTTCTGCTTTTACCAATATCTCTTCAAGTTGTATTGTCACGTTTGTCTCCTATTTTCTTTTCGTCTTTTCATCCAACATATCATTGCATGATTTTCCTTCCTTTGATATTTCGATCGTTGTCACAGTTTATTTGCTTGTCCTTCTTGCCTAATTGCCCATTCAGGTTTACTATTTCTGATCAGGTTCCTTCGGAGAATTCCGATTTTATCACTGACTAGTTCCGCACCCGTATAAATTAGCCCGTTTTGTTAAGTGATGTTGTCTATTGGGATAGAGTTGTAGAGTTGGCGACCTTAGTCGGGGGTGAACAAAAGTCTCCCTTTTCAATAGCTACTACACCGAGGTGTAGAAGAGAGCGCTACTCCATTCCCTGGATTGCTCAACTTTACCCTTGATCCTTACCTAATAATGCTGAGTGTTAAGCAAGGTGACATCAAGTACTATTTTTTGAGTCTTCGGTATGAGGCAACCAAGGATTGAACCCTGATCTCCCGGACCACAGGCGAACACTCTATTAATAGGCCAATGGCCCGGTTTGGTAATGATTTGTTTACTTTTTCGTTTCGACTTTTTTTCCAGTCACTGTTGCAGATGGATGGCAATGAAGTTTTATTTCCCGAAGTCATGATTTTCTTTAATGAAGACATTATTTTCTTTAATGAAGACATTATTTTCTTTATTAAATCTACATTTATTTGGTCTTCTAACGTTAACATTTGTTTTGTAAAGCTGAGGTATTTGTCGGCTCGGTTATTAATATAATTATAATCTATTAATATAATTATAATCTATTGATATAATTATAATATAATTAAAATGTTTTAATATAATTATAACAAACTAATATAATTATAATATATTAATTTATTTATGATTTATTAATATATATATATATAGTATAATTATGATATATCAATATAATCAAAATATATTAAAATAATATTAATATACTAATATAATTATAATATATCGATATAATTATAATATATTTATATTATTATAATATATTAATTTATCTATAATATATTAATATAATTATAGTATAATTATCATCATCATCAAGTCGTGCTGCCAGCATGGATATCCCTGACACTCTCTCGCCACTTCACCCTATCATTCATCGCTTTTGGCAGGTCTTCAGAGTCACATCCCGTATCCTATATTAATATAATTAAAATATATTGATTTAATTATAATATGCTAATCTAATTATTATATATCAATATAATTATAAGATATTGATATAATTATAATATAATTAGATTAATATAATTATAATATATTAATATAATTATAATATATCTAATATAATTAAAATATATTAATATAATTATAATATACTAATATAATTATAATATATTAATATAATAAATATATTAATATAATCATAATCTATTAATATAATTATGATCTAATTATACAATTATAATATATTAATATAATTATAATAAATTAATTGAATTATAATATGTTAATACAATTATAATATAATTAAAATATATTGATATAATTATAATATATCAATATAATTATAATGAATTAATTGAATTATAATATGTTAATACAATTATAATATAATTAAAATATATTGATATAATTATAATATATCAATATAATTATAATGAATTAATTGAATTATAATATGTTAATACAATTATAATATAATTAAAATATATTGATATAATTATAATATATCAATATAATTATAATGAATTAATTGAATTATAATATGTTAATACAATTATAACATAATTAAAATATATTGATATAATTATAATATATTAATATAATTATAATGAATTAATTGAATTATAATATGTTAATACAATTATAATATAATTAAAATATATTGATATAATTATAATATATCAATATAATTATAATGAATTAATTGAATTATAATATGTTAATACAATTATAACATAATTAAAATATATTGATATAATTATAATATATTAATATAATTATAATGAATTAATTGAATTATAATATGTTAATACAATTATAACATAATTAAAATATATTGATATAATTATAATATATTAATATAATTATAATGAATTAATTGAATTATAATATGTTAATACAATTATAATATAATTAAAATATATTGATATAATTATAATATATCAATATAATTATAATGAATTAATTGAATTATAATAGTTAATACAATTATAATATAATTAAAATATATTGATATAATTATAATATATTAATATAATTATAATGAATTAATTGAATTATAATATGTTAATACATTTATAATATAATTGAAATATATTGATATAATTATAATATATTAATATAATTATAATGAATTATTTGAATTATAATATGTTAATGCAATTATAATATAATTAAAATATATTGATATAATTATAATATATTAATATAATTATAATGAATTAATTGAATTATATGTTAATACATTTATAATATAATTAAAATATATTGATATAATTATAATATATTAATATAATTATAATGAATTAATTGAATTATAATATGTTAATACAATTATAATATAATTGAAATATATTGATATAATTATAATATATTAATATAATTATAATGAATTATTTGAATTATAATATGTTAATGCAATTATAATATAATTAAAATATATTGATATAATTATAATATATTAATATAATTATAATGAATTAATTGAATTATAATATGTTAATACAATTATAATATAATTATAATATATTAATATAATTATAAGATATTGATATAATTATAATAGAATGAGATTAATATAATTTTAATATATTAATATAATTATAATATATCTAATATGATTATCGTATATTAATATAATTATAATATACTATTATAATTATAATATATTGATATAATTATAATATATTATTATCATTATAATATCTTGCTTTTCAATTCTGTTTGGGAGATCTTGCTTTTCAGAACTTGATGTTTCGATTTGGATCAGGGGATCTTATTCAATATATAATGATTCAACAATATATAGGGGATCTTATTCAATATTCTTATTCAATATTCTTATTCAATATTCAATATTCTTATTCTTCATTCAATTTTCAATATTCTTATTCAATATTCTTCACAATTTATCACTCCACATATTTCTGGTATCTGAAATTCGGAAAACCAATCTTTCTTTAACATCCAGTCTTTGGTTTGTTGTATTAAGTCTAGCGGATTCTGTCCAAATTTGAATTATCTTTTCTATACCCTCTTTGTCCTGTAGGACACATAGCGTAGCGGTTATAGGCGTTGGTTCCCTAAACTTCTAAGGAGACAATCATCAGGAGGTTGCAACTTCAATCTTGACTGCAGGCGAGTAACAATACAGGAATTCTTAACACTTGTATCCGGTTATGGTTAATGGAATCAGAACAGGCAACCCCAGTGGATTCAATAAAAGACGTAGTTCGAAGTTCTGTGTAGGTTCCCGAGTTCGAAAATAACCTGAAGAAGGTCGAAGGAGATATCGGCCGAAACGTTGAGGAAAGGGCAATAAAGATGAAGACAATGGTCCGAAAATCCTTAATGATAAAAATCATCAAGCTTCGTCTCAAAATAACTGTAAAATACAATTTTAACCGGGCCATTGGCCAAATGAGTTCAGCAATGGTCCGGGAGACCAGGGTTCAGTCCAAGGTCGAGTCATACCAAAGACTCAAATAATGGTACTTGATGCCACTTTGCTTAGCACTCAGCATTATAAGGTATGGATCAAGGGTAAAGTGGTGAAATCCAGGTAAAGGAGTAGCGCCTTTCCCTACACCTTGGGACAATAGCTATTGAAAAGAAAGCCTCCGGGTTAACCTCGACTGCATTCGCCAACTTACTTTTTTTACTTACAATTTTGTTGTCTTCTCTTGTCTATTTTTTCCGTTTGTGATTGTAATGCGAAATGATAAAAACGTCATCAACTAAATATGTCTTGGTTTGGTTTGGTTTGGTTTTATGGTACATCAACCATTGTATTTTTATACATATAAAAAGTAAGTAAAGTTGTCTCCCTTTAGTCGAGGGCAACCAGAAGGCTCCCTTTTAAATAGCTACTACACCGAGGTGTAGGGCAGGGAACTACTCCTTTCCCTGGATTGCTCCACTTAACCCTCGATACGTACCTTATATTGCTGAGTGTTAAGCAAGGAGGTATCAAGTACCATTTTTAAAGTCTTTAGTAAGACGCGACCAGGGATTGAACCCAGGTCTCCTGGATCATTGGCGAACACTCTACCCACTGAGCCAATGAGCCAGTACATATAAACAGTTCTATTTCAAACAATGTAGTTAAGCTTTAGCATACAGTTTAAATGTCTAAACAGTTCTATTTCAAACAATTCAGTTTAGCATAAGCATATAGTTTAGTTCTATTTTACTTATAGATAGGACCCTATCAGGTGCAACCACTCTGAGCCACAGGGGACATGGTAGCGATGGCAATAAAGGGTTACCCTGCATTTTTCAGGGTTCCAGCATTTCTGGAGCCTCACCACCACCTTGTTTGATATAATATCCACGATACTCGTTGGGGGAGTCTTGCCCCAAGGCAGAGATGCAGTTAGTATATTCAGCAGCCCCTGCCAACTGGGCCACCAACTGAATATGTTTAAAAGTTGATTACTGTAATCTTTATTGAATTTACAAGAGTACGGGCAAAATTTTAAAAGTGCGGGGGGAGAAGAAAAAGGACTAAAAATATGAATAAGATAAATGACTACATGTTGACTTGGATACTACAAAAGAGGTGAAAAAAATTGAAAAAAATATTATTCCTTGAGTCTTTTTCACACTAACTTCAGCTGATGGTCTTCCACTTGAGTCTGGGTTGGAGCAAATCTTCTTAGATATCCAGGACTCTTCTCTGTATTCAGACCGATCTTAAGGCTTTAGTTTCGATGGCTTCTGATCATCCTCTGTTTCCAAACGCTTTCAGCCTCTTTAGCGAACCCTTCAAGATCGTTCCGAGTGCACTAATTACAATTGGCTTCACCGTCACTTTCATGTTTCATAGATATTTTAGTTCTCTGGCAAGGTCCAAGTGCTTAACTCTTTTTTTTTTTAGTTTTCTTAATTTATTATTATTATTTTAGTCCTTTAAGAGTTTTTCACACCAACGTTAGCTGGTGGTTTCTCACTGGAGTTTGAGTGACTGCAAATCTCCTCTAGTCTCCAGGACTCTCCTCATTATTTCGACCTATCTTGATAATGCTGTTGTATGGATGATCACCACTTATGCTATTATTTCTGATTCTTTCTATCCCAGTACCAATTCTTTGGAGATTATTCCTAGGGCGCCTGTTGCAATCGGTATCACCGTCACCTTCGTGTTTCATATTTTTTATATTCTCTGGCAAGGTCTAAGTATTTATCTCTCTTTTCATTTTCATTATTATTGTTATTTTACTCTTTTGAGAATTTTTCACGCCAGCGTAATCAGATGGTTTTCCACTGGAGTCTGTGTGGCATCAAATCTTCTCATGTCTCCAGGACTCTTCTTAGTATTCTGGCCGATCTCAACAGTGCTGTATTTTGAATAGTCTTCACCCGCCCCGTTATTTTAAAGTCTTCCAGTCCCGGTACCAATCCTTTGGCGACTGTACCAAACACACCGATTACTGTTGGTATCACCATCACTTTAATGTTCTATAGTTTTTTTTTCAGTTCTCTAGCAAGGTTTAACTACTTATCTCTCTTTTTTGCTTCGTTTCAGTTCTACCTTGTGGACCACCTGGCATGACACAATTAGCAGGTTCTCTTTTTTTATTGACTATCACTAGGTCTGGTCGTCTGGCCGATATTAGGTGAACCGTTTGTATTTCAAAATCCCAGAGAATTTTGTGCTTTTCAACGACAGATTCTGGGTTGTGCATATGCCATTTATCGTATGGTCAGATCTAAATTTCTCGTCTAATCCCCATATTATTATTATTTACTCAGTAGAGTTTTTCACATCAGCGTTAGTTGATGGTCTTTCACTGGAGTTTGAGTGACAGCAAGTCTCCTCAAGTCTCCAGGACTCTTCTCAGTGTTCTAGCTATTCTCAATAATGTATTTTGGATGGTCTCCACTCGTCCGCTAACTTCCAAGTCCTCCAGTCCCTTTAGTAACCCTTTAGTTACTGTTCCAAACGCACCAATTACAATCGGTATAATTGTCACCTTCATGTTCCATAGTTTTTTCAATTCCTAGCAAGGTCGAAGTACTTGTCCATCTTTTCACATTCTTTCAGTTTTATTCTGTGGTCAGCCGGGACAGCAAAGTCGACAATTTTGCAAATTCTCTTCTTTTTTTTTTTTTTGATTATTATTAGGTCTGGTCTTCTGGCCGAGATTAGGTGATCCATGTGTATGTCAAAGTCCCATAGGAGTTTATGTGCGTCATTTTCTAGGACAGGTGCTTATACCAATTGTTCGTTATTATTATTTTTTATTATTATTATTATTTCTTAAGATTCGGCTTTCTCCTCGGTGTTTGTCTTGATGCAGGGATTGTTTGAGCTTAAGCTGACATGAAATTAAAATTAAGGAAAGAAAATGAACAATGCAATAATAAAAACAGCTTTTGAGTTGAGTGAAATAAAAGAACAAAATGAAATATTGAATGGAGAAAAAAGATGTAAATAACGACCCCCACAAAAAAAAAAAAATAGATAAAAAATAAAACAGAAAGACAAACGAAAAACAAGTTAAAAAACACTTGTTCTTGATTGTGTCTCGAATTACTCAAAGTTAAAACCAAGAATTAAAGAGAAAGAAATAGTCATGTAAAAAATAAATAAAACGAACATTTTTAAAAAAAGTTAAGAAAAAGAGATTTAAAAAAAAACTAACAGGAAGAATGCAGATATGGAATAAAAAAATTAGATGTATCAATCGGTTGGAGTAGGAGAGAGTGGACAGGATGAAGAGAAGGTAAATGAATTGATTAGAAAGAAAGAAAGAAAGAAAGAAAGAGAACAACAAAGACAATTGTGAGAAAGAAAGTCATTCAACAATGAAAAAAAAAAAGAAAAAAGGGAAAGAAAACAGAAAAAAAGATTCGTGAGAAAGAATGTTATTCAGCAATTAAAAAGAAAGAGAGAGAGAGAGAGAGAGAGAGAGAGAGAGAGAGAGAGAAAAGAAAGAAACAAAGATGGCAAAGAAGAAAGAAAGAAAGAAACATAGCAAAGAATGAAAGAAAGAAGAAACAAACAAACAAACAAACATAGCAAAGAAGAAAGAATGAAAAAAAGAAACAAATAAACATAGCAAAGAAGAAAGAAAGAAAAAAGAAAAAAGAAAGAAACAAACGTAGCAAAGAAAGAAAGAAAAAGGAATCAAATAAATAAAGAAAGAAAGAAACCAGCAAACAAACATAGTAAAGAAGAAAAAAAAAGAAAGAAAGTCATTCAACAGTGAAAAGAAATAAAGAAAAAAAGAGAAAGACAAAAAAAAATCCAAGAGAAAGAATGTTATTCTGCAAAGAAGAAAGAAAGAAAAAAAAAGAAACAAACAAACAAACACAGCAAAAAAGAAAGATAGAAAGAAAAAAGAAACAAACAAACATAGCAAGGAAGAAAGATAGAAAGAAAGAAAGAAAGAAAGAAAGAAAGGGAAAAAAGAAAGAAACCAACGAAAAACAAAAGAAGAAAGAAAAAAATGAAAGAGTCTAATGTAAAATCGTTAATTGAAAAATCATGTTTTTTCTTCTTCTGCTAACCTCCGTTCTTTGGGCAGTCAGACTCCACTAGAATGGAATTGGTAAATAGTGAAGTAGTGGAAGTCGAGCAAATTAAACATGGGCAGAAGAGAGTCCAGCTTCTTTTTTCATTTCAAGTTTCTGGATTTAGTTTCAGCCTTTCTTTTTTGCTTTCCTTTTTCTTTTCGTTTTTAAAATTGTTTCAATGTTTTTTCTTGTAATTGTTGTTTCCAAGAAAGGTCGTGGGTAGAGAATTCTATGTCTCGAACAGCAACGGAAACCACTTCATTTTGCAGTTCTCCCGTTTGTAATCATCGTAAAATAGAAACATGAGGGAGAGATTAACCTGTCTAAATATTTCGAGGGGTGTTCAGGGAGAATTGGAGTCGGTGAGGGTGGGTAACGTTGAGTAGTAGACACGGGTAGGGGGATTGGATAACATCATGGACGAATGGCAAGAATGTAGACGGGCTCAGTACAGATTTTTTTTTCTTATATATGTATGTCAGGCGCACATACATACTCTTAGGAGGAAGCATCTCCATGGCGTAATGGCTAACGTGCTTGACAGCGACTTCACCAAATTTCTCTCTCTCTCTCTCTCTCTCTCTCTCTCTCTCTCTCGTTCTCTGACTGATGGTTGGTTGGATATTGGTTACAGAGTCAATCGTTGGGGGTTAGTTAATGCCAAATCTTGTTTATATATATATATATATATATATATATATATATATATATATATATATATATATATATATTATCCAAAGCCAAGTCAGCGGATGGTAGGAACGATTCTAATTTCGGATTTTCTTTCCAAAAGAAAGCTCAATGTAAAATAAAAATAAATTAAAATACAGTGCTAATAAAGAAGATGCAAATTTAACATTTAAAAAACAAATATAAAATCTGAAATAAATATCATTACAAAAAAAAAAGAGTAATTTTAAAAGGTTTCTCTTTTATATATATATATATATATATATATATATATATATATATATATATATATATATATATATATATACGTGGTGCATTCAATAAGATTCCAGACTTTTTTGTTCAGGCATTTAACATTGGCGAAGACTCTTGAAAATTCAGTATGTTATTGCTATACATCTTATGAGATGACTGACCAATTTTTATTATTACACGTTCAAATGAACAGCTACAGCAGCAATTGGAATACACCTTACTAAAGCCTGATTGTCCCTGCAGGCGAATTTAAAAATTTCAATCTGTTTTTGAGTGGCATGAGAGATTCAAGGAAGGCAGGTAGTCTGTGAGGGATGATGCGAGGTGTGGGAGGAGGAAGGAAGTCAATACACCAGAGTTGATTGGCCAAACGGTTGAGGTTTTAAGGGAGTTCAGGAAGAGATTCCGTCGGAAGTGGCCAGCACTCTTCAAATTGGGTCAGTGGCATTTCCACCAGGACAATTCCATTTTTGTCACAGACTATTTGACCAAGATGGGCTTCAAGACAATTCCTCAGCCTCTCTATAGTCCAGACCTTACTCCCTGTGACTTTTGTTTATTCTCTTAGCTCACAGACTGTCGTTATGAGACAATTGAGGAGATGAAAGAGGCTGTGATGAAGGTCATTGACACGCTCACATAAGAGGACTTCCATGGGGCGTTCCAGAAGTTGTTGGAACGGTAAAACAATTGCATTGCAGCCGGTTGAGATTACTTTGAAGGGGATAGTGTTTCATATGTGTTCTATCAATAAAAGTGCCCATACGAAAAAAGCCTGGAAACTTATTTAATGATCCTTGTATATATATATATATAATTTGTTAGTCAATAGTTTGTTGGTAACGATTGATAAACGAGTTGTTAGAACTGATTTGCTTGAATACAGTTAAATGGTTTCAAGTATTCCTGGCTAACTCTAATAATTCTATTTTATTTGCTTGCACATAGTTAAATGGTTACAAGATTCGATATTTAACTTTAGCAATTCTATCATTCTAGTATTCCTAATATAAATAATGTGCCCATAGCTCTATAGTTTGAAATAATAATAATAATAATAATAATAATAATAATAATAATAATAATAATAATAATAATCGAATACTGTAAATTTTCAAAAAATGAGTATAACACTAGATACGACTGGGTGAGGAAGGTGATCCACTGGGAATTGTGCAAGAAACTGAAATTTTACCATACGAGCAAATGGCATATGCACAACGTACAATCCGCCCTGAAGAATGAGTGTTGTACATCCATAATACAACTATAGATATAAGCAGAAACATAGTCAACAATAATGACGAACTTCAATGAACGAACGAATACACTTCTTTATAAAAACATATCTCTCGCACTTTATTCTCGAAAGGGTCGATGTTGGTTGTGTGTGAGAGGTGAGTTGGAGACGGGGACAAACTGCTACATATTGACCCAACAGTACTTCTGACCATAGCAGCACTTCTTTCTCATCTTGGCTGGGTTGCTCAACTGGGCCCTCTGTCGCTTGCTCTCACGCTGGCATCTGACTCCATCTGCAACTGGAACTGCCTCAAGCCGTCTTTGGCACCTGGTTATATAATTGTCTTACGTTCACCTGCTTCCGCTGTTCCTCCGCTTATTTACACCGGTGCATCTCTTGATTGACGGCTCGGTCGTGGGTCAATATATAACATGAGACGCTCAAATTTTACGGGATTTAGAAATACAAATGGTTCACCGAATCTCGGCCAGACGACCAGACAGACTGATAGTCAACAATAAACAAGAACATGACGAATAGTGGATTTTGCTGTTCCTACTGACCACCGCGTAAAACTGAAACAATAAATGAGTACGCTTACTACAATTAAAAAAAATTTTTTTATGAAATACAATTAAACTGCACTTACATTTAAACTGCGTGCTTATGCTAAACTGAATTGTTTTAAATTGAACTATTTTTGACATTGACACTGTATTTACACAAAACTGGATTGTTATAAATAACTGCTTGAATAGTTTGAAATAGAAATGTATTTGACAATTAAACTGTGTACTCATGCTAAACTGAATTGTTTTAGATAGAATAGATTATTTACATAAAAATGGATTTGGTGTTAAATAACCTACAAAGGTTGATATGCCATAAAACCAAACCAAACCAAACCTAAAAAAAGAAGATAAATTGGATATTAATAATAGTATTTATCGCCATATTTTCCTTAATAAATAAATAACTGGACAGATTTTTTCTTTAAATAAAATAGATTAACATGGAAAAGATTTCAGTTGCTGTGGGTCTTGCTGAAAAAACCTTTTTAGATACATGACACCAGATATTACACCCTATCTTAGTACCAACTTCAAGCCCATATCTTTTGGTCCCCCCTCTCTTTCTTTCTTAATCTAATTCTTTAAAACAACCAAATGTTACCTATTGACCTTTGACAGCATGTTAGGTGCAAATTTCAAAGCAGTGGAATATAATGCATTGGACACAAAAAGAATATCTTTAGGTATTATTTATTACCAAACTCTCCAAAAATGAAACTCAGTAACGATAAATTTGCAATACTTCCACAGCCAAAAATAAAATTGTACATTCACACACACACACACACACACACACACACTCATATATATATATATATATATATATATATATATATATATATATATATATATATATATATAAGAAGAATACTTTTGGGGGGATCATATTTTTCTAGTTTAGTAATAAGCAATATCTAATAATACGTTTGGCTGTATGATATTCCAATAGAAATTATGAGATTCTGGTATCTTTGTTTTCGAAGAAATTTTTGAATATAGTTAGGCGTGCAATTGGCCAGCTGAAATAAATGTATAATAGCCAAATGACGGTCTGTTGAGTTATATATATATATATATATATATATATATATATATATATATATATATATATATATATATAGGTATTATTCGGTCCAGTTAAACCAGAGTCGGGAGTAATTCCTTCAGGACAAGAAAATCATTCAAAAGCTGAACATTTAAATTTTCCTGGTAGATAGCTCAATGTAATTAATATTACAGAGCAATACTTTCTTTAAAGAAAAAACCAAAGACCGGTTATTTAAAATAAAATATATATATATATATATATATATATAAATATATATATAAAATATATATATATATATATATATATATATATATATATATATATATATATATATATATACATACACGGATGTTGGAAAACAATAGTAACGGTGATTCATAACCGTTTAACATTTACTTCACTGCTACTGGCTAACTGGTTAGAAGCTGGGATTGGCGTTTGAGTCAACCGGCTTTCGATCCCAGCTACGGGAAGCTAATATGTCAAACCACAGTGATGAGTTCTGATGGAACGAAACAGATCTGTCTGTGGATGACTATATATATTTACAATAATTTTATATATCATAGGTAAACATTTCATACTTAGTTAAAGCAGCGGTCGTTTCGATGCTACTATATGGATGCACCACGTGGACGCTGACGAAGTGCATGGAGAAAAAGCTTGACGGGAATTGCACCAGAATGCTACGAGCCATATAGAACAAATCCTGGAAACAGCACCCCACCTCCATCTCAAAAACCACCCAAAATAATATGGACTACACATATGGGACACTGCTGGAGGAGTAAAGACGAACTCATAAGTGATGTTCCTCAATGGACCCCTTCACGCAGACGATCTAGTGTTGGACGACCAACTAGAATTTATCTACAAAAGCTCTTTACGGACACAGGATGTAATCTAGAAAACCTGCCGGAAGCAATGGATGATAGAGACGAATAACGAGAGAGTCAGGGAAATCCTTGCTAGCATCACATGATGATGATGATGATGATGATGAAATGTTTGATATGATTGTAAACTTTATGTATTCATTCGCTCTTAGAAAATTGATATTGCGACTAAATATGAAATGTTTACCTGTTTAAAATAATTGTGAGCTTTATTCGTACATTTAATCTTAAAGTATTGATATCGCGACTAGATATGAAATGTTTACCTGTTTAAAATAATTGTGAGTTTTATTCGTACATTTAATCTTAAAATATTGATATTGCGACTAGATATGAAATGTTTACCTGTTTAAAATAATTGTGAGCTTTATTCGTACATTTAATCTTAAAATATTGATATTGCGACTAGATATGAAATGTTTACCTGTTTAAGATGATTGTGAACTTATTCTTGGAATAATGAAATATTGATGGTTTGGTTGGTTGGGTTTTATGGCATATCAACCTTTGTCGGTTATTTAACGCCAAATCCATTTTAAATTGTCAAAACAGTTCTAATTTAGCTAATTCAGTCTACTATAAGTACAGATTTTATTTACACACAGTTAAATGTCAAAACAGTTCTATAATAAACAATTCAATTTAGTGTAAGTAATTTCTATTTAAGCTATTCAGTTTAGTCAAATGTTCTAATTGAAAAAATTCAGTTTAGCACAAGTATGCAATTATTTCTATTTAACTCTGTTAGGTGCTATCATTCCGGGCCAGATTGAACCTGGGAGCAATAGCAATGAAGGGGTACTCCGCATCCCCCAAATCTCCAGAATCATTGGAATCTCACCATCTGATTGTTTAGTGTCATTTTTTGGAAACTCGTTGGAGGGGGTCTTACCCCTCTGCAGAGAAGCAGTCGGTGTATTCTACAGCCCCAGCCGACTGGGCTATGAAATATTGAATATGATCAATGCAATCTATGCCATGAGATAATAGAAAATGTCGAGAGAAAAAAATAGGACAAAGAAACTGTGTATGTGTGTCCGTTCCATTTTCGACAATCGATTTCTTAACTAATTATGTGGGTAAATAAAAAAAGCAACAAGAAACAAAAACAAAAAAAGCAAAGCAAAACAAAACAAAAACAAAACAAAAAGAAACAAAAAATAAATAAAACAAAAACAAAAACAAACAAATAAACAAACCAGGCTGATAAAAGAAAATCGAACAATTAGTCAATATCAGATTTAAACAAAAGTGATCAGGTTTCTAAAATCTATTAATTTGGCGCGAACGAGGCCAGTGTACTTTTTTTTCTTTTAGTAGCAAAATTGAGAAACGGGAAAACATTTCTTAAAAAAAGAAAAAATGAACAAAGAAAAAGGAAATCTGTTTAAACTAAAACTGATTTGAATGACAAAAGGGAAAAAATGAAGCAAGTTAAATCGATAAACAATTCAATCAGGAGATTAATCAATATCTCGATGAAATATTTACCACAATGGAAATCGAATATTATTTATGACATTTCTTCCATATATATATATATATATATATATATATTGGCAGCATTTCTTCATTAATACATATTTCGTTGAACATGATAGATATTTTTTGTCTACATATTTTTTGTTGATCCTTTCATACTGTCGTATTGATTTTATAATATTCGGAGGGAATTGGTTGATGTATCTTCCAAAATTATTTATTTCCCAAGTACCTTCTGCCCGACTCTGGGCCATCATCAGGGGAGGATCTATTACAAAAGTGATGTAACTTTTGTATGTACATTACTACTTTGTAAGAAGAAGAGCGTCTGTGCCGTTTCAGTGTGTAGCGTTTACTCTAAAAATTGTTTCTATGAATAGTGTCAGTATCTAAAGACATTCAAGTACATTAGCACCGGTTTCAAATTTATATCTGTTAAGTTTTGGTTGTATATTCCTAGTGCCTTGAGAATCTGTAGTTTTTGCTTGTTTAATATTGTTTTCGGTGAGAATTTTCCGTAATTCTGTTGTTGGGCATGAATGTTTTTTTTTAATTCTGTGCTATGGAACTTGTATCAGAAAGGTGCATTGTAAGTCTCCTCGATAGGGTAGTTGAGGTTAAACCAACATATATATAATTATTTTCAGAGATACAATCTCCTAAAGGACATTTAAATTGATATATAACGTTGGTTTTTTTGCAAAACTCCAATTGAGGGAGAGGAATTATTTTTAATGACTAAGTTGGAGGTTTTAAATTTATTATAATATATTATAAGTTTTATTTTTTATTAGGATCAGGCGGGGATTATGTTTCTATGAATCAATGTTTTTGATATTTTTTCATCTGATTTATAATTGTAGTGCATTTGTTTACGGTAAAAAAAAGTTTGATATATGTTTGTTGACTGGGTGGAGTAGTGCAGTGTTTATTTTGTTGGTTAACATTTTTAATCATACGTTTAATTTGTTCATCAACAATATAGTTAGGAAACCCATTATTGATGAGGGCCTGTTTTATGTTTTCTACCTCTTTATAAAATATTGTTTTGGAGGAGGAGACCAGTTTGGTACGGGATCAGGTTATTGATAATTGCTTTTTTTTAATATCTGAAGGGGCGTTCACTTTTAAAGTTGAGGTTACAGGAGTTATTATTATAGGTTTTTTTGTAAGTAGAGGTAGTGAAGTTATTATTATTGTTAGTATCAATGAGAACATCTAAAAGGGAAATTTTATTGTTTTTGTTTAGTTCATAAGTAAAGTTAAGAACTGAATTTTTTTGGAAGGTTTCCTGTTGTATGTTGATTTCGTTAATATTATTAGCAAGAATAAGTATATCATCAACATATTTTAGGTATATTGGAGATTTTTTATGCTATTAAAAATTCTATTTTCGATGTCGGACGTGTAGAAATTATTGAAGATCGGGCCCAGGACAGAACCCATAGATACCCCATCAGTCTGAACGTAAATATTGCCAAGATGGTCATGAAATGGAACTTCAGTAATGCATGTTAGGAGTAGTTTCCGAAGTATATTACGATTGATTTTAAGAGGAGGGATAGATGGGTTATTTTAAATATTATTTATGATAATATCAACTATTTCATTAACAGATACATAACCGAATAGATTTTCTACATCCAGTGAGGCTAATATACCATTATTGGGTTTAATTGTATGGAGAACTTGAATTAATTCATGTGTAGATTTTATGTTATATTTGTAAGGTAAGTATGGTGAAATAAGCTGTTTTATTGTTTTTGTGAGCCCTTAAATCGTGGTGTAATGGATATCGTCGAAGGAAATGGAGACGGCGACACGAGTTCAAATCTTGGACGAGACTGATTGCATTTCACATAGCATTAATACGCTTGGAAAAAACTATGAATCCAATTATTCTCCCCCAAACTATGGGTAAATAGTATGGCAGACTGGGTTCTTCAGCCTTGGTGAGGCAACTAGTCTAGGAGAAGGAAAACTCTAAATTCAAACCTGTTAAACTCCGTTTAAAAATTGACCTTGTGTCATATCCTTCCCGAGTTGAGGGGTTGGTAAATAGGATAAATCGGTGTAGGTGTTTGTGATATAATAGGACACAAAGGATGATTAGGTTTATATATTTTTACGGTCCCGTAAAGATAGCCAGGTTTATAATCACCAATTTTTTTGGTAGTTTTGTGCTCTTAAGTTCGGCATTATTAGCTGTGATTAGTTTATTAATTTTTGATAGTTGGTTTGTGGGATTCTTATTTAATTTTTTGAATTTTGTATGGTCATCCAGAATATTTTGTAGTTTTGAATGAACCGTTTTATCCCTCCAGGAATAAGTTAATAGTGCCACTACTGTCCATTCTACAAGAATGGCTTTGGCATTAAATAAGCGATGAATATTGATATGCCATTAAACAAAGAAACCTAACCAAAAAATATACGAAATTTATAATCGCAGAAAAAAAAAAGAAACATGGAGAAAAACTAATGGGAACTATACGAGAATGCTGCGTGCAGTTTTGAACATATCCTGGATGCAGCACCCAACGAAACTGCAGTTGTTCAGCTTTTTACCTCCCATCTCACAAACCATCTAAATAAGTTAAGCAAGACATTCTGGGCCCTGTTGGTTGGTTGGTTGTTTGTGTTTTATGGCATATCAACCTTTATAGGTTATTCAATGCCATATCAATTTTTATATAAATAATCAGTTCTATTTCAAACAATTCAATTTAGCATGAGTACACAGTTTAATTGTCAAAAACATTTCTATTTCGATCAATTCAGTTTTGTCAAATAGTTCTAATTCAGGTAATTCAATTTAGTATAAGTACAGATTTTGTTTATACACACTTAAATGTCAAAACAGTTCTATATTAAACAATTCAGTTTAGCGTATGTACAGTTTCAAAGTAAAAAATAGTTCCATTTCAAACAATTCAGTTTTGCATAAGTATGCAGTTTAAATGTAAGTACATAGTTTAATTGTCAAAAACATTTCTATTTCAAGCCATTCAGTTTAGTCAAACAGTTCTAATTGAAACAATTCAGTTTAGCATTAGTATACAGTTAAGTTCTATTTAACACATGGATAGGACCCTGTCAGGTGCTACCATTCCGGGCCAGAGTGGACCTGGGAGCAATGGCTATGAAAGGATACTCTGCATTCCCCAAAGCTCTCGCATCACTGGAACCTCACCATCAGATTGTTTAGCGTCATATCTAGGACATTCGTTATGGAGGCTCTTACCCCTTTGCAGAGGTGCAGTCGGTATATTCAACAGCCCCAGCCGACTAAGTAAATTTTCGTTTCGTTTGGTTTTATGGCATATCAACCATCGAAACTGTACTTACACTAAATTGAATTGTTTAAAATAGAACTGTTTTGCCATTTAATTCTATGAAAACAAAATATATACTTATTATAAACTGAATTAGCTGAATTAGAACTGTTTGAATAAACTGAATAGCTTAAAATAGAAATGTTTTTGACAATTAAACAGTGTACTAATGCTAAACTGAATTGTTTGAAATAGAACAGACTATTTGCGTGAAAATGGATTTGGCGTTAAATAACCAACAAAGGTTGGTGTGCCATTAAACCCAACCAACCAACAAATACTAAAAAGCAATAATTTTTTCATAAACTAGAAAATCATTTTTCTTTTCCCCTCAGTCTTGTACTTTCTGAGTTGTGTAAATATCACCTTACATATTCTAGTAGAAGAAATCAACTGAAATCCTGGACGTTCACAATTTTCCTTCTCAATACAATTCGATTTGTTGTCATTTTTTTTCTCTCACTTGTCGCCATCGTTTACACTTGAACTCCGAACCCTCATCTTTAACGATACCCATTTCTCCGCAATTGCTTGACGTTTGCAGGGCTTCGGTAGATTTTTAATCTTCTTCAATTTGAGTGAGCTCTTCTCGTTCGTTGACGGACAGGAGTTTTACGAGTCGAGCAAGCTATGCGCAGGGGTCGCAGAAATTTGATGCCACATACTGACGTCTTCTTTTCTAACGAGAAACAGAAAGAAAAGAAAAGCAAAAGAAAAGATGTGCGGTTCGGATTTAGAAATTGCGGTTACTAATTGTGAACCGATCCGAAGATGAATTCAAGTGGTTTAATAATGTCACGTGATAGGTGACCGATTGGAAATGGATGCCTCACCACAAACCATCTCCTACTGGTGACGAACGCAAAAATGGCGAAAATCAATGTAAAGACAAATCACAACGCACATCACCATTCGTCATCATCATCATCATGTCGTGCTGGTAGCACGGATATCCCTGACCCTCTCTCGCCACTTTTCCCTATCGTTCATCGCCTCAGGCAGGTCTTCTGGACAACATCCCGTATCCTCACATAGTTGCTGAATGTATGTTCGTGCTGGTCGTCCTGCTTTTGCACGGCCATGTGTAGGGGTCCATAAGAGTAAATCACTTATGAGCTCGTTCCTGCTTCTCCAACAGTGTCCTGCATGTCTGGTGCGTCTAACTTGAAGAGTTTTCGTGATGGGAGGCAGGTGGCCGTAAAGTTGGTGTCTTGTGAGGTGTTGCCGCCAGGACTTGTTCAAGATTGCTCGCAGAATCATCTTCATCATCATGAAGGAGTGACGACAGCACGAACTCCATTGATTCTCTCTTGCTGTTCGTCTCTATCGGTTGTCGCTCTTGACGAGTCGTCTAGACGGTACCCATTGTCCACATAGAGCTGATGAACGTAAGTTTTTGTTGTGTCTTTATAGAGGAGTAAGACTCTCTCTCATCCCTTAGCGAGTATATATATTTACCCAACCTCTCCGCGCAAACAAAATGTAGCACAAGATCTATTCTTAAAGCAGAGTTTACCAGGTTTAAATTCAAAGTTTTCCTTCTCCTAGACCGATTTCCATAATAAGGTAAAAGAGCTCAGTTTGCCCAACTATTTATCCATAGATGGAAAGTGACTCGTTCGATTCCTGCCTTTCCCATGAGTATAAGAGCTATGTGAAATGTAAACAACCTCGACCAGGATTTGAACTCGGTTAGCTGTGTTCATTTTCATACTACGAGTGTCTTGGATATAACTCTAAACTGGATTTGATGGTGAGGCTCCTGTACCAGAATTTTGAAGTGTGTGGAGTGCACTTTATTGCTATTACTTCCTGGGTTACTCTGACCCGGGAGTGATAGAACCTATTAGGGTTCCATCGATAGTTTAACTTGAACTATTTGATAATTTATTAAGTTTGAAATCATTTAACTGTTAGCAAACGAATAATTGATGCTAGATTGAATTATTCGTATTTCATAGCAATTCTTGAGAACTTTGAACTTTGGGCAAACGAAGGAATAACGCCAAATACAATCTGAGAGAACAATGGGTCTGAAATGGCAAATGTATTTCCTATCGAAGTCGGATGCAGAGGTTTCATTGCCAACTCAACCTCCGCATTCTTGACTAACCTTGGACTTCCTCCATCAGACAAGAGGAAATACGTAGAAAAGATCCAAGATAAGACTCTAACTGCATCAGCGTGGATATGGCAATCCCATAGAGTGACAACAATCTGACAAAGTCTGGTGGTGTCGTGAGATACAGCTGGGGCGCTCTGGGCTAGAGGTAAGGAGGCTTCGGCCCCGAAACCATGCCTGAACCCAGAGTCATCCTCTGATGAAGGCTTTGTTGGAATCAATGCTGTTGTATAAACATCAGTTATCGTATGATACTTACCTAATAATTGTAGTGTTAGACACCAATACTTGAAAACATAGAACTATGTGAAACGAATGATTAAGGTTGCATTTAATTATTAGTATTAGATAAAAATACTTAAAACTGTTTAAATGTGTGTAAACGAATAAATAAGGTTTGGTTTGGTTTGCTTTTATGGCATATCAACCATTTTAGGTTATTGAATGCCAAATCCGTTATATATATATATCAAACATACATGATTCACCGGGCAATTAGCCTAATGAGTAGAGTGTTCGCCAATGGTCCGGGAGACCGGGGTTCAATCATAGGTCGTGTCATACCAAAGACTCAAAAACATGGTACTTGATACTGCCTTGCCTCGTGGTGTAATGGGTAAAGCGATGGATTGCCGAATCTCCAGTTGCACTATTACGTCCACTTTCGGACAAATACCCTTGGAAAAGGTATAAATCTCCTTATCCTCCCAGCTATGGGTTAAATAGTACCACTCCTGTTCTTATCAAAAGATGTGGGTAAGATATGAACCCCTTATCCACCTAACTATGGGTTAAATAACTTGATTTGTGACTATGCTTCGCACAGAGGCTTTTCAGCGCACTGTCTGGCATCCATTTTCCATCAATGCTCCAATGGCAGACTTGAGGCTAAAAGGCCCAGGCTTTGGCTGGGCCACACACAGGTAGGTGAACTAAATTATTGATACCTTTGTCACCCTTGTCACTGGACCTTGCTGTCCAGTTTAAGCTATAATCAGGCGTACGTGCCTGGACACAGACTTGGGTCCATGTCCAGCTAGGCTTATCTTACTCACATTGCACTAAGTGAGCCGATGACCAGCAAAGTCTTGCAGGTTTGGAGCCTCGGCTCATGCCTGACCTTCCCCTCCCCTAATCACCACTATAATCGACCTTCGGGACACTGACCTTCTGTCAAGTCCTGTCTGGTGGACAGAGACAAATATCAGCAAAGGGTTAAATAGTACCACTACTGTTCTTCTAGAAGGGTGACTTTAGCCTTTGACATGCAATCAAACGAAAAAACTAAACCAAATCCATGAGTTGTGTCTTTCCCAAATCTAGATAAGGTTAGTGGGTGTTTTAAGTTTTTTTTATTTGTTGTTTGCTTTTGGTGGCTGGTTCGTTGGTTTTTATGGCATATCAACTTTTATAGGTTATTTAACGCCAAATCCATTTTTATGCAAATAATCAGCTCTATTTCAAACAATTCAGTTTAGCATAAGTACACAGTTTAATTGTCGAAACAGTTCTAATTCATTTTAGTATAAGTACTGATTTTGTTTACACACAGTTAAATATCAAAACAGTTCTATTTTAACCAATTCAATTAAGTGTAAGTAGAGTTTCAATGTAAAAAAAAAGTTCCATTTCAAACAATTCAGTTTAGCATAAGTACGCTGTTTAAATGCAAGTATAGTTTGATTGTCAAAAACATTTCTATTTAAGCTATTCAGTTTAGCCAAGCTGTTATAATTGAAAAAAATTCAATTTAGCATAAGTATGCTGTTAGTTCTATTCAATCCATAGATTGGGCACTGTCAGGTGCTATCATTCCGGGCCAGAGTAGACCCGGGAGCAATGGCAATGAAGGGATACTCTGCATTCCACAAAGCTCTAGCATCATTGGAACCTCAACATCAGATTGCTTTGTGTCATAAACAGGACACTCGTTCGCGAGGTCTTACCCCTCTGCAGAGGTGCAGTCGGTGTATCCTATTGCTCCAACCGATTGAGCAATGTTTGATTTTAATGGTTTTTGTTGTGTCTTTTTATTGCTATCATTGTTTTAAGTTGATCAAGGCTTTTCGATATTTCTGTGAATAGCTCTGGGTTGTTTCTGTTGTTTATTGAGACATATGCTACGGATTGTTCGTTACTATGTTTTTTCGCGGTTAGTATTTCTTTAATGTTACTTTTCTGCGAACTTGATTCCCATATAGACAGGAACTGCACAAGAATGCTACGAGTTATATCGAATACATCCTGTAAGCAGCATTCCACAAAACAGCAGCTATACGGCCACCTACCTCCAATCTCTGAAACCATTTAAATAAAACGAACAAGACACGCGGGAGACTGCTGGAGAAGAAAGATC
This sequence comes from Sepioteuthis lessoniana, assembly GCA_963585895.1. Lineage (NCBI taxonomy): Eukaryota > Metazoa > Mollusca > Cephalopoda > Myopsida > Loliginidae > Sepioteuthis > Sepioteuthis lessoniana. The sequence continues at coordinate 62,165,102 of OY757935.1, read as the reverse complement.
GAATTCATAAGCGACCTTCTACTATGGAGCCCTTCACACGGATGTGCAAGTGTTGGATGACCAACTAGAACTTATCTATAACAGTTCTGTACGGACACAGAATGTGGTATGGAAGACCTGCCGGAAGCGATGGATGATTGAGACAGATGAGAGAGAGAGAGACAGAGAGAGAGAGAGAGAGACAGAGAGAATCAGGGAAATCCGTGCTTGCAGCACGATATGGTGGTGATAATTCATTAGTGTTGTGAGATATATATATATATATATAGAGAGAGAGAGAGAGAGAGAGAGTCCCAATACACTTCGAACATGAATTTGCTTTTTTCTTAAGTCAAATTTACGAGGATTTTGTGATTTCTAACGGATAATTAAAACTGATATTATTAAGTGTTATTTATAACCAAATTCTACGCCATGGAAACTGTATACAAAAATATAAATAAATCTTTATGTATATTTTTGCTGTTATATTTTTTGGTTGGTTTGATTTCTTTATTTAATAGCATATCAACCTTTGTGAGTTATTTAATGCCAAAGCCATTCTTATAAAAGAACGTTAATAGTACAATTCAATCCATAGCTGGCGGTGGGGATGACATGGGTCGTATCTTTTTCAAGTGTATTAGTTTGAAAGTGAACGTAATAGTGCAGACCCATTGCTGGGGAGATAAGGGACTTCATATTTTTCCCTAGGGCATTACTACGAAAGTGAACGCTTAGCGTGACTGGAGTACGAACTCACTTCGATATCATGGTTCAGCACGTTATCCACTGCGCCACGGGGACTCACTCTTTTATTTTATTTTATTACAAAAGTTCTCCAAATCTAATTTGGTTTCAAACTTTCAGTGCTGAAGAGTTTAGTAATAAATATAACCTAATAATATCAGTTCTGAGCATATATGTAGTGATATTTCTATTTGATGAGGATGATATATACGTGGTGAATTCAATAAGTTACCAGACTTTTTTTTGTACAGGCATTTAACATTGTCGTAGACACTGGAAAATTCAGTATGTTATTGCTATACATCTTATGAGATGCCAGACCAAGTTTTATGATTTCAAGTTCAAATCAACAGCTACAGCAGGAATTGGGATATACCCTACTAAAACCTGTTTGTTACAGCTGGGGAATTTCAAAAATCCAATCTGGACGTGAGGACACTTTAGAAGAACGATATGCAATAAAATTGTGTTTTAAACTTGGAAAAAATGGCACAGAAACGTATGGAAGGCTTCAGACTGCTCTCGGATCATCTTGCATAAATCGAGTATCAGTTTTTGAGTGGCATAAGAGATTCAAGGAAGGCAGGGACTCTGTGGGGGATGATGAGAGGTGTGGGAGGAGTAAGGAAGTCAATACACCAGAGTTGATTGGCCAAAGGGTTAGGGTCACTATGCTGAGGTTTTAAGGGAGTTCAGGAAGAGATTACGTCGGAAGAGACCAGCACTCTTGAAATCGGGTCAGTGGCATTTCCGCAAGGACAATGCACCAGTCCACAATTCCATCCTTGTCACAGACTATTTGACCAAGATGGGCCTCAAGATAGTTCCTCGGCCTCCCTATTGTCAAGATCTTGCTCCCTGTGACTTTTGGTTATTCCCTAAGCTCAGATGCTGTCGTTATGAGACAATTGAGGAGATGAAAGAGGTTGAGGCGAAGGTGATTGACACGCTCACACAAAAGGACTTCCATGGTTCCTTCCAGAAGTTGTTTGAACGGTACAACAAGCGCATTGCAGCCGGAGAAGATTACTTGGAAGGGGATAGTATTTCATGTGTGTACTATCAATAAAAGTGCCCATACGAAAAAAGTATGGAAACTTATTTAATGATCCTCGTAAATGCTAAAGTTACTTTGGCATACGATAACCCAACAAGGTTTGACATGCCGTAAAACCTACCAGTCAACCAAACAACTATCTAACTTGTTTTTGTAGAATTCACAGGAGAATTTATCTATTAATCAAATCCGTTTTTTTTTTGTTTTTTTAAAAAGAATTTGTTTTTTTTCCTGATCATTGATCAGAAAATGAAGAGAGAATATATACAAGCAATGTTTTACAAACCAAAAGAATGCAGATACCAGCTCAGTGGCTCATTCAACATTTCTGGGGAAATGCTTTTCGCAAATAGCCGATGACTCCTTCAATGTTCTCTATTAGAGCTGATTTCTCTCGGGTTGGCGTTAGCAACGGTGAAATGTTGGTAGCTGGAATCGTAAAGGTTGCATTATCGACCAGACCCCGGCGGCCCTGGTCATGTTGGACACACCCACCACAATATTGTCCCAAGCAGGATGTACTCGACCACCCAACGTTTGTGCTTCAATATTCGTTGCCAGGATACAGACATCATCAATTCTCTAGCTTCGGAAAAGTCAAAGTTTGATACATATATACATACATATATATATATGTGTGTGTGTGTGTGTGTGTATGTATGTATAAGTTAAAACCACATAGTGCTCTTAATAATATTAGGTTTTTACATTCATCAGTAGATTCTACTATTTAAAATGCAGTATTCACACACACACACACACACACACACACACACACACATACACACAAACGCAAACTCCCACGTACACATTCCCCTATATATATATATATATATATATATAAGCATGGATTGAATATTTTTTATGATAAGGTTTTATCAGCTGTTGATAACATTTTTGAGCAATGAGACCCAGGCACTGCAACACTGATGCAAGGAGTGTGTGGATCGTAAGGGAGATTTTGTTGAAAAATTAACTTTATTTATCACATTCCATAAAATATCTTGGTCAGCCTATAAATTTTTCAGCCCACCGTCGCACACACACACACACACACACACACACACACACATATATATATATATATATTTCTTTAAGAAAAACAAAAATATTAAATGTTCATAGTTGAATCATTTTTTGTCCTGACGGAATTATTCCCGACTCCGGTTTAACTGGACTGAATAATACATACATACACACATACATACATATATATATATATAAATATATATATATATAATTATATGTGTATATATATATCGTCATGTCGTGCTACTAGCACGGATATCCCTGACCCTCTCTCGCCACTTCTCCCTATCGTTCATCGCCTCTGGCAGGTCTTCAGAGCTACATCCCGTATCCTCACATAACTGATGAATGTATGTTCGAGCTGATCGTCCTGCTTTTTCCCGGCCATATGTGGGGGTCCATAGGAGTACATCCCTTATGAGCTCGTCACTGCTTCTCCAGCTGTGTCCTGCAAATGTGGTTCGTCTAACTTGGATAGTTTTCATGATGGGAGGCAGGTGGCCGTATAGTTGGTGCCTTCGAATCAAAATTGTCCGATCGGTTTGGGAGTGCAGAATACATCAACTGTGTCTCTGCTGAGTGTCCTAGATATGACGATAAACAATCTGATGGTGAGGCTCCTGTAATGCTCGAGCTTTAGAGAATACCTCTTTATGTTATATTTTGACCTTCGACCCGGCCCAAAAATACTATTCCAAGGTAATACACCGGAAGGAAGTGACACATTCCAACGGCCAGTAATCGAAAGAGATCACGTGGGCGGATTAAGGCTTATGATATGGGACAAGGTGAAGGTCCCATTGTGCCATTACAGTCATGCACCAGAAGAGAGTAACCTCTGAACTGCATGACAGTTATTTCCGCTTGATGACGATTAAACATTTGATTTCAAAGATCCAGTAGGCGATCGTGTGGGCGTTGAATTATTATTTAACTCAGTTGAGTTTGGGTCCCAGGGCAGTTGCCAGCAGACTCCCAGAGGGTTAGAGACGAGATGTGGTAGGGAAGGCCACACCAGACCGAGGGGGCCCTCGGAAAGCCCCGATGGAGTAGACCCAACATCAGGAGAACAAGAAAGACACAACGTGACAGTCATAACAGTGGGGTCAAAATATGAAGTTTATGTTCAGTCTCCAGCACCCTCTCACATGCAAACCTTGAACAACTCTTTCGAACCCTTGCAATAAAGTGAGAGGTAAATATGTTAAAGAAGCCTTCATGCGTTATCCTTCATGCATCTGTCTTTGGTATTGTGTCGTTGTGATGGTGAATGAACGTGTAAATGACTATACAACATTTATTGCCATCACTCCCTAGTCCTTTCTGGGTCGGAGTGGTAGCACATTATAGGGTCTTATCTGTGGATCAAATAGAACTAAACAGTGTCCTGATGCTCAACTGAATTATTTGAAATAGTACAGTTTTTATATTTAACTGAGTGTAAATAAAAAAAGACTACTTATACTAAAGTGAATTGTTTGAAATAGAACTGTTTATATGTATAAAAATGGATTTGACCTTAAATAACCTATGATGAATAATATGCCATGTCTGGCGGGCATTGGTATAATGGTTAGAGGGTTAGCCCGTGGTCCGGTAGACCTGGGTTCAATCTCAGGTCTAGTCAAACCAAAGACTCAAAAATAGTAATTGATGTCTCCTTGTTTAACACCCAGCATTATATTGGTAAAAAGTGTCAAACGTGGAAAGGGAGTAGCGCCCTCTCCTACACCTTGGTGCTGTAGCTATCGAAAAGGAAGCCTTCGGGTCACTCTCGATTACGGTCACCAAATTTAATGATATGCCATAAAACCAAACCAATCTACAACCACATTTTTTTACTTTTGGTGGCACTAGGTGTTCTATTTCTAATCAGGGTTCTCAAAACTATAGCAATTGAGAAGGTTTTTTAGTCTTGTAAAGAGTAAAATGAATTTTGTTACAGTCGTATAACAACATAGGAGGTGCCCGTGGTGTAATGGTTATCGTTGTAGAAAATGAACACGGCGACACGAGTTCAAATCCTGGACGAGACTGATTGCATTTCACATCGCACTAATACCCTTGAGAAAGGTATGAAACCAATTATTCTCCCTCCAGCTATGGGTAAATAGTAGGGCAGACTAGGTTCTTCAGCCTTGGTGAGGTAGCGAGTCTAAATTCAAACCTGTAAAACTCCGTTTAAAAATTGACCTTGTGTCATATCCTGCCCGAGCGGAGGGGTTGGTAAATATATATAACAATATTTTAGAATATATTTCTGGAAATGCCCGAAGAATAGACAATATGTCTATTAGTAAAAGAAATGTGGTTCATCAAGATATTTAAATAAAGATAAAAACATCAGTATCTGAAAAACAATTGAAGCTTATTTGTGCTAGTCATCTGTAGAGACCAGAAATCTACAAGGAACGCTGTTTAAGATTTACAAACTGCTCATCCATATTTACCAACCCCTCCGCTAGGGCAGGATATGACACAAGGTCAATTTTTAAGCGGAGTTTAACAAGTTTGAATTCAGAGTTTCCCTTCTCCTAGACTAGTTGCCTTACCAAGGCTAAAGAACCTAGTCTGCCCTACTATTTACCCATAGCCGGAGGGAGAATAATTGGATTCATACCTTTCCCAAGTATATTAGTACTATGTGAAATGCTATTAGCCTGGTCCAGGATTTGAACTAGTGTCGTCGTGTCCATTTCCTTCGACGATAACCATTACAGCACGGGTACCTCCACAAACTGTCCTCGTGGTGTAATGGTTAAAGCGATGAACTGCGGAATCGTAGTACGCGAGTTCGTACTCCAGTCGCGCTATTACGTTCACTTTCGGGCAAATACCCTTGGGAAAGGTATGAACCCCCTTATTCTCCCTCCAGCTATGGGTAAATAGTAGGACGGACTAGGTTCTTCAGCCTTGGTGAGGCAACTAGTCTAGGAGAAGGAAAACTCTGAATTCAAACCCGTTAAACTCCGCTTAAAAATCGACCTTGTGTCATATCCTGCCCGAGCGGAGAGGTTGGTAAATAGTACCCTTGGGAAAGGTATGAACCCCCTTATTCTCCCTCCAGCTATGGGTAAATAGTAGGACGGACTAGGTTCTTCAGCCTTGGTGAGGCAACTAGTCTAGGAGAAGGAAAACTCTGAATTCAAACCTGTTAAACTCTGCTTAAAAATCGACCTTGTGTCATAACCTGCCCGAGCGGAGGGGTTGGTAAATAGTACCTCCACAAACTGTTCGCTAGACTTCTAGGAAAGATTTTGTGGGAAACAGTTGAAAATGATTCCTTCCGAACTGCAGTTATTGAAACGTCTATGAGACCGGGCCAACACTACATGTTATGATTTCTATACATGTATTATAAAGATTAGTCAACGGAGTGTACAATTTTCAGCGAAAAGTAAACTTTAAGTTGCAAAGATAAATTTCAAGTATACCACTACAAAACTGTCAATTGTGAGTGTTAATAGTTTACACGATTAAAAAGAAATAGTTTACACGATTAAAAAGAAATAGTAAATATTGATTACAACGGACTGGAACGATAAAATTGTCCTAAAGAAAACAACGCTACATTTTAAAACATTTATTGAAAAAACTTGATTATGTTGTAGTACTGACATTTATTCAATGTAGCCGCCTTCAGCCTCAATCACCGCCGCGATACGGATCCGAAACTGAGAGCATGCCTTTTTCACAAGCGCCGGCGGGAGCTCGGCGAATACACGGCGGATGGGGGCGACCAGGCTGTCTTTGGTGTTGTGGGAGGTCATATTGGTGATGTTCTCGACGTATGACCAAACGAAGTAGTCCAGCTGGTTCAAGTCGGAGGAGGAGGTGGGCAATGAGAGAAGGGTACCAAGTCGTAGCACTCCTTCTGAAGCCAAGCCAGGGTCTCTTTGAACTTGTGGGCCGGCGCCGAGTCATGCTGCCACACACAGGGTCTGCCACCGGCTACCTGATTGCACCAGGGGATCGCCACACTGCTGGAGAGTTTCATCAATAATTGTCTGGACCTTTTCGATGTACTCCTTGGTCCGGGTCTGCCAGGCGGTGTCCTCAGCCTTGGGCTTCCACTCCGCCGCCTCCAAAGGGTCGTCCGATGCGTTGAGCTGTGCCCTCAAGCGTTGAACCGTCTGGATTTGCATTTTGAGGGTGCTGGCAATGGTCTTGTTGTCATAACTTGGATTGGTAGAGACCATGAGTTGTACAGTGGTGCATCTTCGATCTCGCTCGTTGAACACTGTGTCAACTTTCAGACAAGATAGAAGGCTCCAATTGCTCGTGGGATTTGTACACAACTGGCCAACTAGTAGATGGTCTGCAACAAAAAGAGAAAACTTGTTTTCATTAAACGGAAATGGAATCATGTCTTTTCTAGGGCAACAATTTTATCTTTCCACCCTGTATTTTAAAATTTTTTCTTTCTCTTGACCAATGATAACTAACGGGTAAATTCTTAAAGAATTATCTCTGTTAAATAGGAATATTGAAACTATTTAACTGCGTACCTAATCTGAAATATTGTTTTTTAGTTTAGTTTAGTTTTATAGCATATCATCATCATTATGTCGTGCTACCTGCACAGACTTCTCTGACCCTTTCTCGTCACCCGTCTCTTTCGTTCAGGCTACATCCCGTATCGGCACTGAGCAGTTGTTGATAAGTTCTAGCTAGTCGTACGACCTTTGCTCGTCCATGTGAAGGGGTCCACTGGAGTACATCGCTTATGAGTTCGTCCTTACTTTTCCAACAGTGTCGCGTATGCCAGGTTCGTCTAATTTGGATGGTTTTCCTTATGGGTGGTGGGTGGTTGTATAGCTGCTGTTTTGTGGGTTGTTCAATACAGCTGGCAGCATTCTTGTGGACTATTGAACAACGGCACGCCTCACAAGGTGTTCGGCGGACGAACCTCACAGGTCAACGACCAGGGACAAATAGGTCAGTCGGGAAACTACTGCTATTAATCTTTTAGCGTGGCATCTATTGATGAGATTAAAACACAGACAACAAAAGATTACCATGACACATAGTCAAGCATTGTTGTATATTTATTGCCAAGTCCATTTTTATACAAATAAACAGTTCTATTTGAGACAATTCAGTTTAGCAAAAGTTTAGTTTTTTCTTACTCTCAGTTAAATGTCAAGATAGTTCTATTTCAACCACTTCAGTTTAGCATACAAAATCAGATCCATTACAAACAATTCTGTTTAACATAAACACGCAGTTTAAATGTCAAAGCAATTCTATTTCAAACAATTCAATTGAGCATATGTACACTATTTAGTTCTATTTGATCTATAAACAGGACCCTATTAGGTGCTACCACTCCGGTCCCGAGTGGACCTGGAAGTGATTGCAATAAAAGGGTAATCCGTATTCCCCAAAGCTCCAGTATTACTAGAGCTTCGAAATCAGATTGCTAAGGGTCATATCCAGGACACTTATTTGGTGGGGGGTTCTTACTCCTCTGCAGAGAAGCAGTCTGTGTATTCTACAGCTCCACCCAAACTGGGCCTCAGGACACTGGTTGGGTTGGGGATCTTACCTCTCTGCAGAGAAGCTGTGGGTGTATTCTACAGCACCCCCCGCCACATAGCCGACTGGGTATGTGAAGTTTTGGTATTTCATCGCAATACTTAGGACCATTTAACCGCGTGCTAATCATATTTACCAACCCCTCCGCTCGGGCAGGATATGACACAAGGCCAATTTTTAAGCGGAGTTTAACAGGTTTGAATTGAGAGTTTTCCTTCTCCTAGACGAGTTGCCTCACCAAGGCTGAAGAACCTAGTCTACCCTACTATTTACCCATAGCTGGAGGTAGAATAATTGAATTCATACTTTTCCCAAGGGTATTAGTGTTATGTGAAATGCAATCAATCTCGTCCAGGGTTTGAACTCGTGTCGCCGTGTCCACGACGATAACCATGACACCACGGGCACTTCCGTAACCGTGTGCTAATGAATGAATTAGTAGTATTGCAAAGAATTCTTGTTAAATACCCATACTCAAGACTCTTTAACTGTATGTCTAAACTAAATAATTGAAATTGCATGAAAATCCTTGGAACAATTCTTATGTGCGCAAATGAATGCATAGTGTTTAACTGTATTAGTCTTCCGGCCCACTAACCGGTTGAGTTCAGCACAAGGCCTTTTTAAGGTGGCTCCGGATTCAGGGCTACAGCCCACACGCGCCCGGCATTTTGAAAAAATACCTCTGGCCCAGTTGGCATTTCCCTAAAGAGGGGTGCCTGGCAATTAACCTAACCCCGCCGAAGAAGGTCAAAGACTGGGGGGGGGGCAGCTCCAGAGGCCAGGGGGATCTCTTGTGCTGAGGCACACCCGATCGGAACCATGCAATTGACACCACGGCCAGCCGAAGTGCGACCCAACAACTGGAGAGGCGTACCAAACACGTGGGTCTGGTCAATATATAGTGTTTAAGAGAATCATTAGTGCTAAATATTAACAATTTAAATAGTGCAACTATGTGCCTAAAGTGAATTATTTGAAATACAAAGCAATACTTAGAACCATTAACTGTTTTCTAGCGTATGAGTGATGTTGAATAGAATTGTAAGAGTTATATAGCAATACTTGAAACTTTTTAACTGTACGTCCAAATTTAATTATTCGTATAACATATCAACACGTGGAACCATTCGACTTTTTGCAAAGTAATTGATAGTGTTGAATAGTATGTTTGTGTTAAATAGCAATACTTTTGTAGTGATACTGGCAAATTAATCTGGCTTTTTTGTATAAGTGTAATTAGGAGCCTATAATGTCTCTCCCTGAGAATGACTAGAAAGCTTGATCAACCCCTGCTTCGTGCCGAGGCTTTTACAGCTGACTTTCTGGCATTCGTGACGGATGATTAATTTCCTCGAGCCTCAAGGTGCGGTCCCCTCAGGTTTTAAACCTCCTAGGAGGGGTTAGGTTTATCGCCTGGCGCGTGTGGCGCCCCTCTTTAGGGGAATGCCGACAGGGCCTGAGGCATTTTTGGGAATGCTGGATGCGTGTGGACGACGGGCCTGCGCACGGACCCACCTTAAAATAGGCCTTGTGCCAAACTTACCCGTTTAGTGGGGTGGTCAACAAATACCGTTTGATTAAACCCTCCTTCGTGCAGAGGCTTTTTCAGCTGACTGTCTGGCATTCGTGTCGGATGGTTAATTTCCTCGAGCCTAAAGGGGCCGTCCCCCCAGGTTTTAACCCTCCTTGGAGGGGTTAGGTTTATCGCCTGGCGGCTGAGGTACCCCTCTTTAGGGGAATGCCGACGGGTCCCGAGGCATTTTTGGAGCCGCCGGGCGTGCATGGTCTCCAGCCCTGCGCCCGGACCCACCTTTAAAAAGGCCTTGTGCCAGACTTGCCCGTTTGGTGGGGCGGTCCAACAAATACCGCTTGATTAGCGACTGACTAGTGCTAACTTTTCACATCACAACAATAGCGTCGCTGATAGAACAGCAATTGTTTCTCAAGGGTCCCGATTTTGTTAATTCGTGGTTACGATATTTTGCTGCGAGCCCAAAAGCTAAAAAGCTGAAAGACAACAAGGAAAAGGGAGGAGAAAATGAGATTACAGATCTCTTTTTGACTACAGCTGGATACGAGGCGATAACGAAAGTCTCCACCATGGCGTATCCCACAAACCTTGAACACTGACTTTTTAAAAAATAAGTCTAGTCATAAGAAGAAATATGAGGTTCAAGAAAATGTTGGTCGTGGCAGAAAGATTGAAGTACCCGTCAGTGAAACAAGAAATTGAAGAAACAATCATAAAATATGTACACCGTTTACGAAAAGCGGGTAAAAACATGAACAAGAAGAACAGACGACTGAAGAAGACTTAATTCAACTAAGGTTAATTGAAGGTATGTACAGTGCATAATAACAAATAGGACATATGTCTTTAAATACCTGTACTGACTTCATACAACAACAAGAATGAATACAGAAATACAAACATTATAAAAATCAACCCAGGGAAAAATTATACTCCGATACTTACATATTAAAAAGGATTATGAAATGTTCGTATTGTGGACGTGAACATGAAATAAAAAGGGAAAAATGGCCAGCAATTGGGAAGACTTGCCCAAATTACTTAAAAAAGAACCATTTTGAATCAATATGCAAATTCGCCGTTATGCACTACTTGGACGCTAACTAGATGGCTGGAGAAGAAGCTAGACACCAATTACACAAGAATGTTGCGAGGAATATTGAACAAGTCCTGGACACAACACCCAACAAGGCACCAACTATACGGTCACCTACCTCCCATCACGAAAACTATCCAAGTTAGAGGAAACAGACATGCAGGACACTGCTGGAGAAACAGGGACGAGCTCATAAGTGATGTACTCCTATAGACCCTCACATATGGCCGGGCAAAAGCAAGATGACTAGCTCGAACATACATACAGCAGCTATGTGAGGATACGGGATGTAGCCCTGAAGACCTGCCAGAAGCGATGAACGATTGGGAGAAGTGGCGAGAGAGGGTCAGTGATAGCCGTGCGTGCGGCACGACATGATGATGAAGAGGATGATGCAAATTCGAAAAGAAAAACGTTGAACGAGTTGAAGAAAACGAAACCAACAGGGAAATGTTTTCTGTAAAAAACAAAAACGAGAATGTGGAAAAAATTGAATAGAAGAAAAGACATAAAGGTTAAAATAAACAACTTCTATTTGGATATGAAAATGGATACTGGCTGTGATGTAACGCTTATACCAACAAATTTTTGGGAACGCATTGGAAAGCCAACTCTACGAAAGGGCACTTTTCTTCTCCGCCAAGGAAAGAAATACAGGATAAAGACAAAGAGAGCAAAGTCATCCCGAAAAGGAAGGGGGTGTCCTTGTGGTGTAATGGTTAAAGCGATAGACTGAAATCGTAGTAAGCGAGTTCGAACTCCAGTTGCGCTATTACGTTCACTTTCGGGCAAATACCATTGGGAAAGGTATGAACCCCCTTATCCTCCCAGCTATGGGTTAAATAGTACCACTACTGTTCTTCTGGGAGAATGGCTTTGACATTAAATAACCTACAAAGGTTGATATGCCATCAAACAAAGAAACCAAACCAAACCAACCGAAAAGGAAACATTCACTTGAAGTACAAGACCTACAAGAGGCATAAGACCCATACTGTTCAGGGAGATGTAGTGATACTGGCAAATTAATCTGCCTAATTTACATGAGTGTGTTATATAGTCATATAATAAATATGCTTATATACACATTGCATATACATGCAGAATGAATCACAACGACACAACGATAAAGGACGAGCGAAGACTTCTTTATAAATATATGTACTTCTCACTTTATTTGTAACGTTTGAAAGGGTTACTCAAGGTTTGCGTGTCAGAGGGAGTTGGAGACCGAACATAAACTGCAATATTTTGACCCCCCACTCTTATGGCCGTCAGCGTTGTGTCTTTCTCGTTCTCCAGGGCTGCTCAACCGGAGGCCCAGAGGCCCACTCTGCTGGGTGAAGGCTTTCTTTACTGCATCTTATCAGCAACTTATCTCCAACTGATCTGACTTCTGTCTTGACTAAGTTATATAATAGTTCAACGCCCACTCAATCGCCTACTCGATCTTTGGAATGGCATGTTTGATCGTCATCAAGCGGAAATAACAGTCATGCAGTTCACAGGTCACTCTCTTCCGGTGCATCAGTCTATGAGTGTACCATGGGAATTTTAGCTCGCCCCATTTTGTTAGCCAATTTCCCCCCACGCGATTTCCTCTCTTAACTGCCATTAGAATGTGTCACTTCCTTCCGGTGCATCACCTTGAATGGCATTTTTGGCCGGGTCGAAGGTCAAAATACAAGTGTACGAGAGAGCCTATAAAAGTCTATCACTAAAAATAACTCGGAAGCTTGATCAACCCTTGCATCGTGCAGAGGCTTTTCAGCATTCAGACTGTCTGGCATTCGTGTCGGATTGTTAATTTCCTCGAGCCTCAGGGGGCCGTCCCCCCAGACTTTAACCCTCTTCAGAGGGGTTAGGTTTATCACCTGGTGACCCTCTCTAGGGAATGCCGACGTGGCCCGAGGCATTTTAGGGAATGTTGGACGCGTCTGGGCCACGGCCCTACGCCCGGACCCACCAAAAAAGGCCTTGTGCCACACTTGCCCGTTTGGTGGGGCAGTCAACAAATACAGCTTGATCAACCCCTGCTTCGTGCAAAGGCTTTTCAGCAGACTGTCTGGCATTCATGTCGGATGGTTTAATCCTCCTCGGAGGGGTTAAGTTTATCGCCTAGCACCTCAGGCGCCCCTTTTCTTGGGAATGCCTATGGGGCCCGAGGCATTTTTGGAGCTTCCGGACGCGTCAGGGCCACGGCCCTGCGCCCGGACCCACCTAAAAAAGGCTTTGTGCCACACTCGTCCGTCTGGTGGGACGTTCGTCAAATATCACTTGATCAGCCCCTGCTTCCTGAAGAGGTTTTTTAACAGACTGTCAGACATCCGTCAAATATCACTTAATTAACCACTAATTAGTGCTAACCTTGCACATCACAACTGGTTTTATTTAAAGTTAAACGTAGAAATTGCTGTTGGGGCGGCCGAGGTATATATATCACCGCCCCCCAAACTATCAGTTATTTTTTTATGCTTTTAACGAATTTTGTAATCCGAATTAGAATTTGTCAGTCTTTCAGTTTGGAACTTTTTACTTTTGATTTTGTATTTCTTTAGCGATTCCATATCATTGTATTCAGTATTTGTGTATTGATTTTGTCCCTTACTTTTACAATTAACTTTTGATTTAGTTATTGACCTTTTCTTTCGCTATATCCTTTCATATCTGTCTATAGTCTTCTTACTTGTGCTATTTCTTGGATAGTTTTTTGTATGGTAGTGAAAGAATATTATTCGAAGACGTTTCGATGAAATAACACCGCTGGCTTATTAATATGCATATTTGCACACCCCCACACACACATATCAACAGATATTCTAAGCACGTAAATAAAAGAAAACGGTTTCAAGCTAACAAAAGAAAGAAACAGAAGGTACTCCGCTAAAACAATTACCGACGCCGACTACACCGATGATATAGCGCTTCTGGCAAATGCACCCACACCAGCACAAGCCACACCCGCACAAGCCGCTGCAGGCAACGGCCTCCATGTCAACGCACACAAGATGGAATATATGTGCTTCAATCAAACAGGCAACATCTCCACATTAAACGGTTGCGCTCTGAAACTAGTTGACCAGTTCACCCAGTGTCTCATCAACCGAGACAGACATGGACACACGAAAAGCAAAGGCATGGACAGCTATCGATAGGCTATCGGTCGTATGGAAGTCAGACCTGACCGTAAAATGAAGCGCAGTTTCTTCCAAGCAGCGGTAGTATCGATACTGCTAAATGGATGCACTACGTGGACGCTAACAAAACGTATGCAGAAAAAGCTTGACGGCAATTACACAAGAATGCCGCGAGCAATATTGAACAAGTCCTGTAGACAGCACCCCGCAAAACAGCAACTGTATGGCCACCTACCACCGTCACGAAAATTAGACTAACCAGATATACGGGACACTGCTGGAGAAGTAGGGACGAGCTCGTAAGTGATGTACTCCTGTGGACCCCTTCACAGGTACGAGCAAAGGCAGGACGTCCAGCTCGAATAAACATACAGGAGCTCTGTGCAGATACTGGATGTAGCCCAGAAGACCTGCCAAAAGCAATGGACGATATGGAGATATGGTGAGAGGGGGTACGAAATATCCGTGCTGATAGCGTGACATGATGATGATGATGTTTCACACATATAGAAAATACAGAAGCGGTGTATAGGTAGCAATACGGCAGTTGTTTGAACTCAGTGTTTAGTCGCCAAGTATACGTCACCCCATACATATTACTTATGCTTCAGTCCGACCAAAACGAACACTGCCGACCTCAGTCAACCCAATATTTTTAAGCATTGAGATATTTTCAGAATACATTCCCCCCCGCCCTTTTTTTTTTTTTTTAAAGAAGAACATTGATTTTGAAAGTCAAAATATATTAAAAATATCTTTTGATAAATAATCAAACACGTCGTAGAAGAATTGCTTTTTTATATTTAGGTATTAGAGTCCATGTAGTGCATCCATATAGCAGTATCGATGCGACCGCTGCCTGGAAGAAACTGCGTTTCATTTTATCGGTTAGGTCTGATTTCCATATAATCGATAGCCTATTGATAGCTGTCCATGCTTTCGTTAACCTCGTGTCGATGTCCTTTAACGGCTGGAGAAGAAGCTAGACGGCAATTACACAAGAATGTTGCGAGCAATCTTAAACAAGTCCTGGCGGCAACACCCCACAAAGCACCAACTATACTGCCACCTACCTCCCATCACGAAAACTATCCAAGTTAGACGAACCAGATATGCAAGACACTGCTGGAGAAGCGGGGACGAACTCATAAGTGATGTATTGTTATGGACCCCCACACATGGCCGTGCAAAAGCAGGACGACCAGCACGAACATACATTCAGCAACTATGTGAGGATACGGGATGTTGTTCAGAAGACCTGCCTGAGGCGATGAACGATAGGGAAAAGTGGCGAGAGAGGGTCAGGGATATCCGTGCTACCAGCACGACATGATGATGATGAAATTTAGGTATTGGTCCCCAGTTGTTTTTCATTTTAATTGAACATTTCTTGTTTGTTTTTTTTGTTTGGGTTTTATGGTATATGAACCTCTGTTAGTTATTTAATGCAAAATCCATTTTTATACAAAAACAGTTCTATTTCAAACAATTCAGTTTAGCATAAGTACACAGTTCAATTGTCAAAAACATCTCTATTTCAAGCTATTCAGTTTACTCAAACAGTTCTAATTCAAACAGTTTAGTTTAGTATAAGTATAGTTTTTGTTTACACAGAGTTAAATATCAAAACAGTTCGATTTCAAACAATTCAGTTTAGCATAAGTACAGTTTCAATACTGTTCTTCCGAAAGGATGGTTTTGGTATAAAATAATCCACGAAGGTTGATATGACATTAAACAAAGATAAAACAATCCAAACAAAACTGTGTATCGAGAGTGTCATTATCTTTAAAGTTTAATTTTTAAACAATTTATTCGTAACAATCTGTTTCTTTTGTAGACACCCAGTATGGACAGGCGATGAGTGCTTTCTTTTGTAAACACTCTACCCGGTAATATTTAATGCAAACATGGTGAAGGCGTCTTATAGATCATTAAATACGGTAGAAGAAATTATATCTTGGCTGGATAATTTCTTCTGCAAATAATTCGGAAAGGCACAAGCAGGTTTGCGTCATATACATTGTTAATATTGACCATGGGATGTGTCCAGTCTAGTTAAGTCGAGAGCGCATTCGTAATTCAGCGCCAATAACAAGATTGCCATAGTAGCACTTGTTTCATAAAACAATAATTTTCACTGAAGACTTCGCATATCTAGGAAAATTCTGGCGTCATTGCCTTCAAGGGGAAAACGAGTTTGTTGATTTAAGAAATCACGACAACTTACAGAGTTGATTCTCCTTTCTCCTGCTCTCTCTCTCTCTCTCTCTCTCTCTCTCTCTCTCTCTTTGTCTGTCTGTCTCTATATATTTTTTTCATCATACAACGTGTGAAAGCACGTGCGATACCTTATCCTTATCAGCCGCCAACCAGGGGGATAACACATATTTTGCATATATATGCATGCATATATATAATATCGATGTTTTATATTATAAGGTTGTAAAATCTGATTCAACTTGGTTTTAATAGAAACGTCGTTGTTAAATAAGCACGATGATTAAGATAAGAAAATGATTATTTGATAATCATTGATAATATAACATAAATTACTAAGGGAATTGTGATATTGGTGGTAAGCTAGTTTGGGCTACTGACAGACTGTTAACCGTGGTGTAATGTTAGGATATGGACAGAATGAAGCTGATGCATTTAACAGAAATAAATAAATGAAAAGAAAGAAAAAAAAAGAAAGAAAGCAAGAAGGAAAACGAATGAATCAAGAAATAAATCAAAAAGGAAGAAAAAGTAAAAAAATGATAAGGAAAGAAATAAAAATAAAAATAAATAAATAAAAATAAATGACGAAAGAAAGAAAATGAATTAACAAAGAAAAAAAAGAAAGAAAAATGAATAAATAGAAAAAGAAAGAAAATAGAGAGAAAGAAAGAATGAAAGAAAATGAATTAACAAAGAAAAAAAGAAAGAACGAAAAATCAATAAATAGAAAAAGAAAGAAAATATACAGAAAGAAAAAAAGAGAATGAATAAATAAAGAAAGAAAAAGAAAGAAAAATTAATAAATAGAAAAAGAAAAATATAGAGAAAGAAAGAAAGAAAGAGAATGAATTAGCAAAAAAGAAAAAAGGAAGAAAAATTGATAAATTGAAAAAGAAAGAAAATATGAAGAAAGAAATAAAGAAAGAGAATGAATTAACAAAGAAAGAAAAAGAAAGAAAAATTAATAAATAGAAAAAAAGAATAGAAAGAAAGAAAGAAAGAGAATTAATAAACAAAAGAAAGAAAAACGGAAGGAAAATGAATAAATAGAAAAAGAAAAAAAATATAAAGAAAGAAATAAAGAAAGAGAATGAATAAAAAAAGAAAGAAAAAAGGAAGAAAATGAATAAATAGAAAAAGAAAGAAAATATTGAGAAAGAAAGAGAATGAATAAACAAAGAAAGAAAAAAGAAAGAAAAATGAATAAATAGAAAAAGAAAATATTGAGAAAGAAAGAAAGAAAGAAATTAATTAATAAATAGAAAAAGAGAATATAGAGAAAGAAAGAAAGAGAATGAATAAACAAAAGAAAGAAAAAAGGAAGGAAAATAAATCAATAAAAATATATATATAAAATAAATAAATAAATAAATATAGTAAGAAATCGAGTAATAAAATGAATAAACAAGAAAATAAAAAAATAGAAACAAAAATGAATAAATCGATTAAGAAAGAAGAAAATAGATAGATAAAAGAAAGAAAGAAAGAAAGGAAAAAAGAAAGTAAGTAAGATAGTAAAAAAAAAAATAAACAAAGACATAAAAAGAAAGAAAAGTGAATAAATCGATTAACAAAAAATAGATAATGAAATAAAGAAAGAAAGAAATAAAAGAAAAAAAACAAAGAAAGTAAGAAAAAAAGAAAATGAATGAACAAAGAAAGAAAAAAAGAAAGAAAAATGAATAAATCGATAAAGAAAGAGGAAAAGGAAAAATAAATAAAGAAAGAAAGAAATAAAAGAAGAAAACAAAGAAAGTTAAGAAAAAAAGAAAATGAATGAACAAAGAAAGAAAAAAGAAAGAAAAATGAATAAATCGATAAAGAAAGAGGAAAAGGAAAAATAAATAAAGAAAGAAAGAAATAAAAGAAAAAAACAAAGAAAGTAAGAAAAAAAAGAAAGAAAAATGAATAAATCGATAAAGAAAGAGGAAAAGGAAACATAAATAAATAAACAAAGAAAAAAAGAAAGAAAGAAAGAAAGAAAGAAAGAAAATAAATGAGTAAATAAATAAATAAAGAAAGAAAGAAAGAAAGAAAGAAAAATGAATAAATCGATAAAGAAAGAGGAAAAGGAAAAATAAAGAAAGAAAGAAAGAAAGAAAGAAAAATGAATAACTCGATAAAGAAAGAGGAAAAGGAAAAATAAAGAAAGAAAGAAAGACATAAAAATGAATAAATCGATAAAGAAAGAGGAAAAGGAAAAATAAATAAATAAATAAATAAAGAAAGAAAGAAAGAAAGAAAATCAATCACTAAATAAATAAAGAAAGAAAGAAAGAAAGAAAGAAAGAACGCCTGAAAGGCTTCGAAAGAAATTGTGATCAATAAAAAGAAATAAATTATGTAAAAATGAAACCAAGGAAATCTCGAAGAACGTTTTAGTTCCACTTTGACGTATCGTCTTTTCCCGTTGAATCCGAGATTTTTATCCATTCAAGAAACGATAGAAGCCATTGCAGGTCGAGCTGTTCCTCAACACCGATAATGGCGTCCTCCTCATCTGAAGGGGGAAACACCTCTAGTGACTATCGGGACACACACGTGTTTCTTGATGCACCACAATTGGCACTCCAACGAGAACGATGATCAGCCAAAGCAAGGAACAACAGACGAAGATGCCCACCTATCTCTTGTGGTTAGATGGTTAGAGTCCGAGAGATTCACTAACCAGGAACACGCCATTTTCGATAAAAGAAAAAAAAATAGTTAGAACAAGAGAGTCTTCAAATGCTGAAAATGATAATAGATATTATTTGTCTAAATTTCTTCGATGAAGCTGGATGATTTTTATTATTCAGCTTAGTCGAATGATAACCTTCATCTTTACTTTCAGCAAAACACGTCACGCAACGAATATTGACGTTTGATTAAAGCGTGTCTAAGTGAAATAATCTGGGGTCTGCCGGTTCAATCCTGACCATAGGTAAATAAACAGAGATACCATAGATTAACACTTGTAGCCGTTTATGGTAAACAGAATTAGAAATATCTACCCCCACAGATTAAATAAGGGGTTCGGTTCCGGTTCGAAGTTCCGTATGGGATCACAAGTTCGAAAAGAAACACAAGAGGAAGGCCGAAGGATGCATCAGCCGAAACGTTATGAATACAACAATAAAAAAAGAAGACAATAGTTCGAATACACACTTAGCCGAATCGGTTTGGGCTGTAGAATACACCGGCTGCATATCTGCAAAGAGCGAAGACCCCCATCCCAATAAGTGTCCTTGATATAACACGAAACAATCTGATGGTGAGGTTCCAGACTTGGAGATTTTGGGAATGTTGAGTTCTTCTTCATTGCCATTGCTCCCAGGTCCAATCTAACCCCGAGTGGTAGTACCTAACAATGTCCTTTGTATGGATCAAATAGAACAAACTGTGTTCAAATAAATGACTGATGTAAAATTGTGACTGTTATATAACAATATTGAAACCCTTTACCTGTGTGGGAAAAAAAGTCCAGACTCTTTTAAGCATGTTATCTGCAAAAGGTACTTATAAATCATTTATATATTTAGTATATACGTATAAAGAGGATTTGGGATTGGATACACTACAAAGGTTGGTATTCCAATAAAACCCAACCAAACCAATTCATATATATTTAATATATATGTATAAAGAGGATTTGGCATTAAATAACCAACAATGGCTGATATGCCATAAAACCCAACCAAACAAAATCATATGTATGTAATATATGTGTATAAAGAGAATTTGGGATTAAGTAACCATAAATAACCTACAAGGGTTGATATGCCATAAAACCCAACCAAACCAAATCATATATATTCAATATATATGTATAAAGAGGATTTGGCATAAATAACCTACAAGGGTTGATATGCCATAAAACCCAACCAAACCAAATCATATATATTTAATACATATGTATAAAGAGGATTTGGCAGAAAATAACCTACAATGTTTGGTATGCCATAAAACCCAACAAAACCAAATCTTATATATTTATACATATGTATGAAGAGGATTTGGCATAAAATAACCTACAATGGTTGATATGCCATAAAACCCAACCAAACCAAATCATATATATTTAATATATATGTATAAAGAGGATTTGGCATTAAATAACCTACAATGTATGTAAGATATATCAAACTTTGTAGGTTATTGAATGTCAAATCCTCTGTATTCATTTATACATTAAATGTATTGGATTTGTAAAGATTTTCTTGATAACATTTTCAAAAGAGCCGGAGCTTTTTTTCTTTGCACAGAGTTAAATGGTTTCAAGTATTTCTATCCCAAGCAAATAATTCTATTTACTATTAATCATTTATTTACTGAAAGTTAAATGGTTTCAAGTATTTCTATCTAATGTAAATAATTCTATTTACTATTAGTCATTCATTTACACAAATTTAAATGGTTTCAAGTATTATTTTGTATCGTTAACAATTTTACATCAGTCATTTCTTTGCACAGATTTTGCCGGTAATTTTGTTTTTAAATGAGTTACAACTAATTTATTTGCACACTAATATTGCTATTGTTTCTACACTGTTAAATAGTTTTAATTATTGCAAATTATACGCTTATAATTCTATTCGATATTAAACATTTGTTAGCACACAGTGAAGTGGTTAAAAGTATGTTTTTTTTTACACTATCATCTTATTAAACTTTATTCATTTCCACACAGCCAAATATTTCTAAGTATTGTTATGTATCATTAACAATTCGTTTAAACAACAATCATTTGTTTACACACAGTTAAATGATCCAACAGCTCTTTTTCTATCAATTCAATTTAGCATAATTCAACAAAATTAAATGGTTCCAAGTATTGCCATGTATCACTAACAATCCAATTAAACTCAAATAGCTTGTTTAAACAGTTAAATGATCAAACGGTTCTATTTCTAATAATTCAGTTTTGCATAGTAATTTACGAAGCTCTTTGCTTCGATGTAGCACAACGCCGAATAAATGGGGTACCCAATGAGACTCGAACTCACTCGTGTAGGTTTGCTAGTCTAGCTTGCTAACCGTTACACCACCAGAGGTGCCCAAATTCAGTTTTGCATAAGTCAACAAAGTTAAATGGTTCCAAGTATTGCTATGTATCACTAACAATTCAATTAAACATCAGTCATTTGTTTACACATGGTTAAATGATCAACCAGTTATATTTTTACCAGCATCTTCCCGTTGAGCTTGTATAATCGGTTAATACTTCTAAAATCTGTTTTCGTATCTGGAATCTTCGGTTTCCCGTTCTCATATGATTCGCAAGTTTCAATCAGCGAAACTTCTGGCCGGCGACGTCCAACTCCTCCATGTTTCTCCACTTCCTGTATGCGGCATGCAATACTTCCCGCGCCTTCCTGTGCACAGATTTGACACTTCTGTTAGATTGCACGCATCTGGCTTCATTGCGCATGTCTATATCAAATATTGTCGTCAAGTAAACGTGTCGTGCCTCGTTTCAGAGGCCGGGCGGGGACGCAGACCCAAAATAGAACCCCCTCGCTGAAGAACCAAAACAAAAAAGCAAAAAAAAAAAAAAAAAAAAAAACTGAAACAAAAAAGGAAAACAAAACGTGTACCGACTGTTAGGAACTGGAGAGGCTTATTTATAATTTGAAGCCTTTGCCATCCAAAGCACACATACGCACATACGATGTCATACACACTATCTTACAAACACACACACACACACACACACACACACACACACACACACACACACATACATAAAGAACCACACAGACAGAGACGCACACTAACATACAATTATTCAAGCATACACACACACACACTCGAAGATACACATACAAACACACACTCACGTACGCTCACCCACATACAAACATACACACACACACACATATGAACATACGCATACAACCACATAAACACAAACGCTCACTCACATACAATCATATGAGGGCACACACACATGAAGATGCTCATAAAACCGTACACACACATACACATTTGCACATGTACACACACCCACGCATGAACATACAACCTCAGACATCAACTGGCACTCACACATACAATCAATCAAGGACGGATACACCTGCACACACACACACACACACACACACACACACACACAATCATACAAGCACACACGAACATACATTTCCCCGTCGGCTGACTGTATCTCTGCAGAGGGGTAAGACTTCCCCTGAACGAGTGTCCTGACTATGTCATTAAACAACCTGATGGTGAGGTTCCAGTAATATTGGAACTTTGGGAAATGTAGAGTACCACTTCATTGCCATTGCTCCCAGATCCACTCTAACTCGGAGTGGTTGCACCTGATTGGGTCCTATACATGGGTCAAATAGAACTAAACTGTGAGCTTGTGTTAAACTGAATTGTTTGAGATTGGACTGTTTTAACACTTAAGCAGCAGATTTATGCTAAACTGAATTGCTTGAAATAAAATTGTTTATATGTATAAAAACGGATTCGGCATTAATTAACCTACAATGGTTGACGTGCCATAAAACTAAACCAAAGCAAAGCAAACCAAAAAAAAAGCAAAAAACAAAACTAACATACATACACAAACAGACTGACAAGAGTTAAACAGTACCACTCATATTTTTCTAGAAAGATTGCTTTTGCTTTGAATATCCCACAAATGTTGATATGCCCTTAAAACGAAGAAAACAAACCAAACACAATCTTGCATACAAACACACGGAAACATACGTCTACGGAGACACGCACATTGAAAATATACACGTACAAGCACGCGCAAGAATACACATACATACACAATCATCCCCACACAGACTCACATGTGCATACAATCGCAAACACACACATACACAAAAAAGCCTACGTATTCAAGCTCTTATACATATATATAATTAAACACACATGGACACACATTCAAATACTTAATAACGCACGCACTCGCGCACACACACACACTGATATATACACGAACATTTTCAAACACATCTGGATAAAGCACACGGACATACAAACGCGTGTGCATACACACACTGTTTCTCATACACAATCATGCACATAAAAGCACACACACACACACACACATACCACATACACACATACACACACATATAAACATACACACACCGCACATACACACGCACACACATACACACACCATACACACACACATACACAATACAAACATACAGATACTTAAATATAGATCTACAAACACAGACTTATAAAAACATGCGCGCGAACATACGTAAAAACACACATTTAGGTGCTCACACACGTGTGTGCATATACGTGCACACTTACAAACGGGCATATACGTGGGCTGATCCCCACACGCAAACACACAAAGAAAATCCGATATTATGCCTCACTGAGAAAAGGATCAATATAATTCCGAAAAACATGGCTGTCGGTCGTAAATATTTTGTTACTACAAAGGAATTTGGGGAATTGTGTATTTCTATATTTTTTAACTTGCTATCTTGTTTTTTTTTGGGGGGGGTTCGAATATTGATTACAGGAAATATATTTTTTTTAAATTTCATTTTCATTTTTTATCGCTTTGTATTTGTCTTAATACCGGCTCATTGGAGGTGCCCGTGGTGTAATGGTTATCGACGTATGAAATGGACACGGCGACACGAGTTCAAATCCTGGACGAGACTGATTATTTTTCACATAGCCCTAATACCCTTGGGAAAGGTATGAATCCCATTATTCTCCCTCCAGCTATGGGTAAATAGTAGGACAGACTAGGTTCTTCAGCCTTGGTGAGGTAACTAGTCTAGGAGAAGGAATACTCTGAATTCAAACCTCGCTTAAAAAATTGACCTTGTATCATATCCTGCCTGAGCGGAGGGGTTGGTAAATATGATACCGGCTCATTGGCCTAGTGGGTAGAGTGTTTACCAATGATCTGGGAGATTTGGGTTCAATCCCAGGTCGCGTCATACCAAAGACTTTAAAAATGGTACTTGATATCTCCTTGCTTAACACTCAGTAATATAAGGTATGTATCGAGGGTAAAGAGGAGCAATCCAGGGAAAGGAGTAGCGCCCTCCCCTACACCTCGGTGTAGTAGCTATTGAAAAGGGAGCCTTCTGGCCGCCCTCGACTACTTTACTCTTGTCCAAATGCTTGACAAATAAAAACTGAGTGCGGATAGAATTTTTTTCTAAATATTGGGTTTTAATAAGAATTTTCATTTTCTTTTATTTTTCTAAAAATCAATTGAGAATTCGTTAGAACTTCTTGAAGTTTTGGAATTGATGTTATGTTCTACATATGATATCTTTCGATGATCCTGTTACTTCTCAAAGTTTTATTGGCGTAAAAACCGGACATTGTCATAATGGTTAGATTTTTCTCCAATGGCTCGGGAGACCTGGGTTCAATCTCAGGTCGAGTCATACCAAACTTAAAATATGGTACTTGATGCTTCTTTGCTAAACACTCAGTATTATAAGGTACAGATTAAGAGTAAAGTGAGTCAATCCTGGGAAAAGAGTAGCCCCCTCTCCTACACCTTGGTGTTAGTAGCTACTGAAAAGGAATCCTTCAGGTCACCTGCGACTGCGATCGCCAACTTTACTTTTTTACTTATATATTGGCGTAATGAGTAGAGTGTTCGCCTATGGTCCGAGAGACCGGGGTTCAATCTCAGGTCGAATCACGCCAAAAACTCAAAAAAGGATACTTGATGCCACTTTGCTTAACACTCAACATTATAAGGTACGTATCAAGGGTAAAGTGGAGCAATCTAGAGAAAGGAGTAGCACCCTTCCCAACACCTTGGTGTAGTAGCTATTGAAAAAGGAGCCTTTGGGTCACCATCGACTAAGGTCGCTAACTTTACTTACTTTGATATAATGCTCAACATATGATCTCTTTCGATTATCCCGGTACTTCTCAAGGTTTTAGAAGCTTATATAATGCTCTATATTTGATATCTTCTGATGATCCAAGATCTTAATCGACCCATCACAACAACTATCCTAGTTAGACGAACCTAACATGCAGGACATCGTTGGAGAAGTTTGGACGAACCCATGAGCGATGTACTCTTGCAGACCCTTTCACATGGACGAACAAAGGTAGGACGACCAGCTAGAACCTATATACAACAGCTCTGTGCCGTTACATATACGTGGCCTAGAAGACGTCCCTGGAGTGATAGGGACGGGCAGCGAGAGAGGGTAAGGGAGATTTTACGCTAGCAGTGCGAGATGATGATGATGATGATATAATGATATCCTCTGTTGATACTAGCTCTTCTCAAACTTTACAGAACCAGTGCGTGAGAGAATTATACCGAAAACTATAAAAAAATGAATGTATTTTTACATTATAGTGTATTTTAGCAATATTGCATGTCTATAGCAAATGGATTTGTATGTCATTTTTACAAATACATGAAAATTTCATATTTTCAACTTATAGTCAAATACTTCCTTTGGACTTTTTCAGTATAAATTAGTCCAATTCATGAATTGTCGGCTTGAATACGTTAAGATGAAAATTGCTGAGGCTTAGCGTACATACTTGTTTCCAAGCAAAAAAATTTCAATAAAAAAGTTTTTAAAATTCCGAAATTATAAATTGTTTAAAAAACTGATATTAAACTATTTAAAAAAAAAACTTCTGTTATACGAGGCGCATACGAAAAGTTTCCAGACTTTTTTCGTTTGAGCAATTACATTGTTAGTTCACACATGAAACTCTAGTCACCTTCCAAGAAATCTCCTCCGGCTGCAATGCACTTTTTGTACCGTTCCAACAACTTCTGGACGCCCCCATTGAAGTCCTCTTGTGTGAGCGAGTCAATGACCTTCGTCACAGCCTCTTTCATCTCCTCAATTGTCTCATAACAACAGCCTCTGAGCTTAGGGAATAACCAAAAGTCACAGGCAGCAAGCTCTGGACTATAGGGAGGCTGAGGAACTGTCTTGATGCCCATCTTGGTCAAATAGACTGTGACAAGGATGGAGTTGTGGACTGGTGTATTGTCCTGCTGGAAATGCCGCTGACCCGATTTGAAGAGTGCTGGCCTCTTCCGACGGAATCTCTTCCTGAACTCCCTTAAGGCCTCAACATAGTAACCCTAACCATAACCGTTTGGCCAATCAACTCAGGTGTATTGACTTTCTTACTCCTCCCACACCTCTCATCATCCCTCACAGACCCCCTGCTCTCCTTGAATCTCTTATGCCACTCAAAAACTGATGCTCAATTCATACAAGATGGTCGAAAAGCAGTCTGAAGCATTCCATACGTTTCTGTAGCATTTTTTCTAAGTTTAAAACAGAATCTTATTGCATATGGTTCTTCTAAAGTGTCAGATTGCATTTTTGAAATTCACCAGCTGTGACAATCAGACTTTAGTAGGGTGTATTCCAATTGCTGCTCTAGCTGTTCATTTGAATCTGAAATCATAAAAATTGGTCAGTCATCTCATAAGATGTATCGCAATAACAGACTGAATTTTCAAGTGTTTATGACAATTTTAAATGCCTGTATAAAAAAATTCTGGAAACTTATTGAATGCCAACGTAACTCTGAAAAGAAATAATTTTAAGGTCATTTGAAAATAATCAAATAGAATGTTGAATATATAGTTAGGATTGTAATTAAACATCTATAAAAGTAGAGTTGGTGACCGTAGTCGAGGGCGACCGGAAGGCTCCCTTTTCCATAGCTACTACATTGAGGTGTAGTGGAGGGCGCTATTCCTTTCCCTAGATTGTTACATTTTACCCTTGATGCATACCTTATATTTCTGAGTGTTAAGCAAGGAGGTATCAAGTCTCATTTTTAAAGTCTTTGGTATGACGCGACCTGGGACTGAACACAGGTCTCCCGGCCCATTGATGAACACTCTACCTACCAGACTAATGAGCACTATAATTGAACCAAATTTCGACATTAAATAACCCCGAATGATTTGCGATGCCGTTAGATAAATGAACCAAACCAAGCTACTTTTTAACCATAACCTGAAGAAGAAGACATGTGTGTGTAACATTTCTTGACCTCTGTATGTCACCAAATCTAAAAATAGAAAAAGACTCCCATAACATCTATCATGGTTTACAGAAATATCATTTTCCTATTTTGTCATCGAAAGCTGGTTGGGGTGAACGAAGGTATTCTCCACTGGTCAGCAATCAAAGAATACAACTATTTGATTTTCTACACTGAACAAAAAATAATAGTCCCAAAATTTCACGACGATAAACAAGTTTTATTCTCTGTGGTTCGTCTAATTGGATAGTTTTCATGATGGGTGGTAGGTGGCCGTACAGCTTCTGATTTGTGGGGTACTGCCTCCGGGACTTGTTCAATATTACTCGCCGCATTCTTGTGCAATTGCCGTCAAGCTTTTTGACATGCAGGACACTGCTGGAGAAGTAGGAACGAACTCATAAGCGACGTATTCCTGGGAATCCCTTCACAGGGATTAGCAAAGGCAGGACCACTAGCTAGAACATATATACAACCACTTTGTGCCAATACAGGATGTAGCCTTGAAGACATACCGGGAGCAATAGACGATAGAGATGGGTGGCGTGAGAGGGTCAGGGAGATCCGTGCTGGTGGCGCGACATGATGATGGTGATGATTCTCAGTGGAATTTCAGGACTGACACGAAAGTTAGCAATTAAAAAGAATTCTAAAATAGTCACATACTCTGTATACACACCAAAATTAATACACGCGCGACATCACCAAAAATAATACATATAAAGACAAAGTATTTTACAATTCAACCTCCTGTTATTTGTTTTATATTTTTGTTTTTTTTTTTGTTTTTTTTTTCTAAATCCATAATTCAGTTTTAAGCGTTTAATCAAAAAAAAATCCATAATTCAGTTTTAAGCGTTTAATCAAAAAAAAAACAACCTCAGCTACAATATCAACCCACGTTTAAGAGGTGAACTAAGCGTTTTGGTTTTTGTCGTATGAAATAGAATCAGTGGCCAGAAATCAAAGTCTTAGGTAAGGCTGTTTGACTTTTCACTTGTCTACGCACTGAGTCGACCTGGGGATAATGACAATGAAGGGGTTCTTTACAATTTCCCCAAAGCTCCACAGCTGGAACCTCATCATTAGATGGTTTAGTGTCATATCAGGATATTCGTTGGAGTGGTCTTACTTCGCTGCAGAGATGCAGTCGGTGTATACTGCCACCCCAGACGACTAGGATGTGGCCTAATTGTTAAAATACTGAACTGTGACATCGTAGTTAGCGAGTTCGAACTCCAGTCACGCCAATACGTTCACTTTCGAACTCACACACTTGGGAAAGGTATGAACCCCCTTTTACTCGCAAGCTATGTGTTAAATAACGCCACAAGTGTCTTTTGAACTCATGGGTCCGTACCTGAGGCTTTACCGGCTTTGCAGGGTTGAATCGATGGCTCTCTATAGGGGAATGCCGACGGGGCCAAATATCTTTTGGACTAGCCACGCATGAGTATTATTTCATGGGTTGTCGCCATTATAAAATTGCTTTGGGCCGTATTCTGGCTGGGTGGGAGGTCAGGTACATACTGACTCGGCTGTTTGTATTTTATCTCACACTTATGCGAAACTGGATTTTATAAAATGGAACTGTTTTTGACATTGCTAATCCCTGTGAAGGGATCTCCAGGAATACGTCGCTTATGAGTTCGTTCCTACTTCTCCAGCAGTGTCCTGCATGTCAAAAAGCTTGACGGCAATTGCACAAGAATGCGGCGAGAAATATTGAACAAGTCCCGGAGGCAGTACCCCACAAATCAGAAGCTGTACGGCCACCTACCACCCATCATGAAAACTATCCAATTAGACGAACCACAGAGAATAAAACTTGTTTATCATCGTGAAATTTTGGGACTGATATTTTTTGTTCAGTGTAGAAAATCAAATAGTTGTATTCTTTGATTGCTGGCCAGTGGAGAAAAGACACGAATCCTTCTGTTCAATCTATGAGTGAACTGATTTACATAAAAAAGTATAACGCCAAATCCATTTTTATGTAAAACAATTCACTTTAGAATGACTACACAGTTTAATTGTCAAAAAACAGTTCTATTTCAAACTATTCAAGCAGTTATATATAACAATTCAGTTGAGTGTAAGTACAGTTTTAATGTCGAAAAACAGTTCTATTTCAAACTATTCAAGCAGTTATATATAACAATTCAGTTGAGTGTAAATACAGTTTTAATGTCGAAAAACATTTCTATTTCAAACTATTCAAGCAGTTATATATAACAATTCAGTTGAGTGTAAGTACAGTTTTAATGTCGAAAAACAGTTCTATTTCAAACTATTCAAGCAGTTATATATAACAATTCAGTTGAGTGTAAGTACAGTTTTAATGTCGAAAAACAGTTCTATTTCAAACTATTCAAGCAGTTATATATAACAATTCAGTTGAGTGTAAATACAGTTTTAATGTCGAAAAACAGTTCTATTTCAAAATATTCAAGCAGTTATATATAACAATTCAGTTGAGTGTAAGTACAGTTTTAATGTCGAAAAACAGTTCTATTTCAAACTATTCAAGCAGTTATATATAACAATTCAGTTGAGTGTAAGTACAGTTTTAATGTCGAAAAACAGTTCTATTTCAAACTATTCAAGCAGTTATATATAACAATTCAGTTGAGTGTAAGTACAGTTTTCATGTCGAAAAACAGTTCTATTTCAAACTATTCAAGCAGTTATATATAACAATTCAGTTGAGTGTAAATACAGTTTTAATGTCGAAAAACAGTTCTATTTCAAACTATTCAAGCAGTTATATATAACAATTCAGTTGAGTGTAAATACAGTTTTAATGTCGAAAAACAGTTCTATTTCAAACTATTTAAGCAGTTATATATAACAATTCAGTTGAGTGTAAATACAGTTTTAATGTCGAAAAACAGTTCTATTTCAAACTATTCAAGCAGTTATATATAACAATTCAGTTGAGTGTAAATACAGTTTTAATGTCGAAAAACAGTTCTATTTCAAACTATTCAAGCAGTTATATATAACAATTCAGTTGAGTGTAAATACAGTTTTAATGTCGAAAAACAGTTCTATTTCAAACTATTCAAGCAGTTATATATAACAATTCAGTTGAGTGTAAATACAGTTTTAATGTCGAAAAACATTTCTATTTCAAACTATTCAAGCAGTTATATATAACAATTCAGTTGAGTGTAAATACAGTTTTAATGTCGAAAAACATTTCTATTTCAAACTATTCAAGCAGTTATATATAACAATTCAGTTGAGTGTAAATACAGTTTTAATGTCGAAAAACAGTTCTATTTCAAACTATTTAAGCAGTTATATATAACAATTCAGTTTTAATGTCGAAAAACAGTTATATTTCAAACTATTCAAGCAGTTATATATAACAATTCAGTTGAGTGTAAATACAGTTTTAATGTCGAAAAACAGTTCTATTTCAAACTATTCAAGCAGTTATATATAACAATTCAGTTGAGTGTAAATACAGTTTTAATGTCGAAAAACAGTTCTATTTCAAACTATTCAAGCAGTTATATATAACAATTCAGTTGAGTGTAAATACAGTTTCAATGACAAAAAACAGTTCAATGAAAAAAAAATCCAGTTTCGCATAAGCATGCAGTTTAAATGTAAGTACAGTTTAATTGTGAAAAAAACAGTTCTATTTCAAACTATTCAGTTTAGTCAAGCAGTTCTAATTCAGCTAATTAACTTAGGTAAAAGTACTGATTTTGTTTACAAAAAGTTACATGTCAAGACAGTTCGATGTTAAACAATCCAGTTTAGTGTAAATAGAGTTTCAACGTAAAAAAAACAGTTCCATTTGAAATAAATTAGTTCATCATAAAATGTAAGTATGGTTTAATTGTCGAAACAATTTCTATTTCAAGGTATTCAGTTTAATCAAACAATTCAGTTTAGCATAAGTATGTAGTTAGTTCTATTTAATCCATAGATAGGGCCCTATCAGGTGCCACCACGACGAGCCAGAGTGGACCTGGGAGTAATGGCAATGAAGGGGTGCTCCGTATTCCCCAAGGCCCCAGCATTAATGGGACCTCACCATCAGACTGTTTAGTGTCATATCAAGGACACTCGTTGGGCCCATTTATGTATCAATTGTATGAGTCATATTTTCTATAGCTTAAGTATTTAGATTTTCGAATTGAGACTCAAATTTCAACTAAACATTTCGATTTAATATTTTAGCAACGAGTAAATAAGATAAAAGAGATAAGTATATAAAAAAAGAAAAGATAAAACTCCAAAACTTCTTTGTTTTTTGACTCTAAACATTGAGCCCCAAGCCGAGTCGGACATTTCCGGTCTGAAATGCACCCAAAATCTATATGACCCCATTGCCTGACCTCCACTCCCAATCCTCCCCTAAATAACAAGTTCCGCTTTTGCATTTTCCTTAATCGACCTACAATTTCTCCCCTTGAACTTTTTTGCCTTGGGGTCAAGCAAGTGTCAACATCCACCGTTTTAAGTCCTCAGGATAAAATTAAGTCATTAACTGTTTCTTCGTCAATCATAAACAATGGAAAAGGTTTGCCTCAATCATAACTCTCAAGGGTTATAACAGCTTTAAATGACAATGAATCCATATTGAAAAAAAAAGAAAAAAAGAAAATCGCTCCTTACTTAATTTCACCATGATTTTTCATTCGTGTCACTCCAATGATGAGCTAAATGCCCAGTCCAAAGTCTGACACAGGGTAAAATATGTAGAGCCCTATTTGGAAAATGAACGCATAAAATCAATCATAACCTGTTAGACTAACACGACTTAGTACCCAAGCATGCACAAGGTGGATTTCGTAGTGTAATAGTTATCATGTACCATAGCCAGATACGGCTATGTGTGAAATGGACATATAATGTTCATATACATATATAACATAGAACATAGGAATCTCAAAACACGAAAAACACTTACGACTTCTCAGTTCAGGTACGAAACTTTTAATTACCTTTGAGTTTAAAAGTTTTTCGACATAAGGAGAGAGATACACATTCTTTCTATCCTGACTTTTTCATCTGCACCCCCCCCAACACGTGTGGCACCCGCCACAAAGGTCTCCGCGAGCAAGCGAAAGTTAACCGTCTTCTCCCGAGGCAGGTCTCAACTCTACTAACTGACTTTTTCAAAATCCCCAAATCCTCCGCGCGCTTCCGGTGCGTGACGTCATTCGCACTCGCTAGCCCCGTTTCCCATCTGGGCTATTGTGACGTCTCCGAGTGACACATTCTCTCCGCACGCACGCGCGTGAACACCTGTGTTAATGTTGCACCTAAGTAACCCATGCACTGAGCCGAAAGGTTCTCAGCCTAACTAAACCCAAAGGCATAAAAGGAAACCCCTCGGCCATTATATTACAATCATTGAAGGAAAGGATCACGGTGGCCCGAGTTCAAATCTTGGTCGAGGATGTTCGCGCTTCACAGAGTGTTAATGCACTTGGTAAAAGTTTAAATCCAACTACACTTCCTCCAACTTTGAATTAAAGTAGGAAAGACTTTGCTTTCTAACCTTGCCACGACTACTTTTCTTGAAGGAAAACTCTGAATTCACACACACACACACACACACACACACACACACACACACACACACACACACACACACAATGCAAAGCTCTTCGAAAGAATTGAGCTCTCTGGTAGCATATAAGGTATAAAAATGTAAACAAACGGACGCTGCTGTTGCTACATAATGTTGTATATTGACCTTCGACCCGGGCAAACATGCCATTCCAAAGTGATGCACCGGAAGGAAGTGACACATTCCGATGGCAGTTGTGGGAAGAAATCGCGTAGGCGGGCTTTGCTGACAATATGGGACAAGTTAAAATCCCAATGTACAGTCATAGACTGATGCACCGGAATAGAGTGACCTGTCAACTGCATGACAGTTATTTCCGCTTGATGACGATCAAACGTGCCATTCCAAAGATATTGAGTGGGCGATTGAACTATTATATAACTCGGTGAGACAGGAAGTCAGTTAGTTTGGAGACCAATTGGCGAGAAGATGCTGGGATGAGAACATGTCCTAGAGAGGCTGGGCCCCCAGGCCCCCGGTTGAGCAGTCCAGGAGAACGAGAACGAGAACAACTCACGGCTATGTCCGGAGGTGCTGGGGAGGTTAATATGTTGCAGTTCTGTTCGGTCTCCAACTCCCTCTCACACACAAACCTTTCAAATAAAGTGAGAGGTATATTTTTCTAAGAGCTGTAACGCTCGTCTTTATTATTGCGTCAATATGTATTCTGCATGTATATGTGTATATATGCATATTTATCATGTGGCTATAACACAATAATACCTTTAAAAAATTCCCTTAGACAATGTGGTACGTTTGTTGGCCGAGCGGTCTGAGACTAAGTCTAACGTAAAGTTGGACGGGTTTCGATCCCGGCTTCGAGTGTCCTACGAGTCTAGCCACACTGAAGAGTTTTGATAGAACTAAACAGTCTGTCTGTGGATGATAATGTATGGATATTATTCAGTCCAGTTAATCATTCAACAATGAGTATTTAAATTTTCCTGGTAAATAGCTCAATGTAACTGACATCACAGAGCAATAATTCCTTTAAGAAAAACGAAAACTGCTTACATTAGGATTATAAATTTATTTCCATAAACACAGGAAGGAAGGCTTATCTCCTGTGTCTATTTTGACTGTAATTATTTTATCCATTGGAACTGAAGAAGTCCTGTAATTTTTGGTATTATTCATTTATATCAATACCCATAACAGGATGGAAATAAACTTATAATCCTAATGTGACAGGTTTATGTTTTTCTTAAAGGAATTAAAGGTATATATATATATATATATATATATATATATATATGAGATAAAAGAGAAAGTGAATGAATCAAAATCCGATGATTGAATTCATAATTTTTATTTCTTGTGAAAAGTGAAAGGTAAAAAAATCTTTTCTTGTTAACAAAGATAAGTTAATTGATCAGGACGTAGATATTTTAATAAATATGCTTAAGATTTTTGTAATAGAAGTAATCGTTTGCTTAAAACGAAGAGGCCTATTTTTTGTGTGTAAAATCCTTTGTATCATTATATAGCTTCGAGGTTCATTAAATAAGTTTCCAGACTTTTTCGTATAAGCATTTTTATTGATAGTACACACATGAAACTCTAGTCCCCTTCCAAGTAATCTCCTCCAGCTGCAATGCACTTGTACCGTTCCAACAACTTCTGGAAGGCCCCATGGAAGTCCTCCTGTGTGAGCATGTCAATGACTTTCGTCACAGCCTCTTTCATCTCCTCAATTGTCTCATAACGGCAGCCTCTGAGCTTAGGGAATAGCCAAAAGTCACAGGCAGCAAGGTCTGGACTATAGGGAGGAAATGTCTTGATGCCCATGTTGGTCAAATAGTCTGTGACAAGGTTGGAGTTGTGGACTGGTGCATTGTCCTGGTGGAAATGCCATTGACCAGATTTGATGAGTGCTGGCCTCTTCCGAGGGAATCTCTTCACGAACTCCCTTAAAATCTCAACATAGTAACCCTAACCCTAAACCTGACCGTTTGGCAAATCAACTCTGGTCTATTGACTTTCTTACTCCTCCCACACCTCTCATCATCCCTCACACACTCCCTGCCTTCCTTGAATCTCCTTGAATCTCCTTCCTTGAATCTCTTATGCCACTCAAAAACTGATGTTCGATTCATGCAAGATGCTCCAAAAGAATTCTGAAGAATTCCATACGTTTCTGAGGTATTTTTTCCAAGTTTAAAACAGAAATTTATTGCATATCGTTTTTCTAAAGTGTCCTCGCGTCCAGATTGCATTTTTGAAATTCACCTGCTGTGACAATCAGGCTTTAGTAGGGTGTATTCCAATTGCTGCCGTAGCTGTTCATTTGAATCTGAAATCATAAAAATTGGTCAGTCATCTCATAAGATGTATAGCAATTTTCAAGAGTCTACGACAATTTTAAACGTCTGTAAAAAAAAAAACTGAAAACTTATTGAATGCACCATGTATGTTGGGTGAGAATAGAATCATGCAACAAGAGTAAGTCTTCTTGTGAGCAGCATACGAAATATTTTTCAAGTTATTGTAGTTGTATAAAGTCCATATTAAAACGTATACGATAGATAAGCGATATTGAAATTATATTCATTCTTGCGAGAAATAAAGTAGGTTTTTTACCCAAAAGAAATAAACGGAAAGTAATGTGATTAAGTGATTGTCGAGTAATTATAGACAATTCCATGCTTACTGTTAGGTGAATAAGGGTAGACAAATTCCTACTTACTGAAGAAGTATTTATTTCTTCGCTTAGTTATACTATTTTGGTTGGCTCGAAATTAGCTAAAAAAATCTGATTTATCAATGAATCTAATTGACTTATAAATTGTATTTTAAATATTTTTGTCAGGAAAAGATTTTAAAAAATTGTTTTGGGTTTTAATCCTTTTAAATCTTTTGTGGAAAGACAAAATAACGTTGTCTGAGAAACACCTCGAATTTTAAAACTAGCGAGAATGTGTCTGATTGATTAGCAAAGGCAAATAATACCGATACAAAAAATTAGTTTTTGGAGCCTATTTTTTGCACAAAAATTAACACTTTTCAAGCATGGAAATCAGTTGAGTTCCTATATATAATAATGATAATAAATAAATAAATAAATAAATAAATATATATATATATATATATATATATATATATATTCATTT
Source organism: Sepioteuthis lessoniana (assembly GCA_963585895.1). NCBI lineage: Eukaryota > Metazoa > Mollusca > Cephalopoda > Myopsida > Loliginidae > Sepioteuthis > Sepioteuthis lessoniana. The sequence continues at coordinate 62,129,067 of OY757935.1, read as the reverse complement.
AATCCATGGAAAAAATTCTGCGACCTTAGGTTTCATGAAGTTTATAAAACAACATTCATCAGGCAGTTAAGAAGATGGAATGAATATCGAAAACATATTATAATAATAATAATAATGATAATAGATAAATGAGATATTGGGTAAATATTATATACTATGGGTCTCATAGGTGGTTTGTATGTAATAAAATAATTAAGGGGCTAAATAATAGTGTGTTAAATATAATTATAATAATACATTTCTCCTAAATATTACACCAGCACATTACAACACAATATAACCTTACTTATACCCATTGTAATTCTTGCCTACCATAGCACATGGTGTAGTCGTTATCGTCGTAGGAAATGGACACGGCGACACGAGTTCAAATTCTGGACGAGACTGATTGCATTTCACATTGCACTAGTACCCTTGGGGAAGGTATGAATCCAATTATTCTCCCTCCAGCTATGGGTAAATAGTAGGACAGACTAGGTTCTTCAGCCTTGGTTAGGAAACTAGTCTAGGAGAAGGAAAACTCTGAATTCAAAGCTGTTAAACTTCGCTTAAAAATTGACCTCGTGTCATATCCTGCCCGAGCGGAGGGGTTGGTAAATAGTACCATAGCACAACTATTTATAAACGCTTACAAATCAAATTCTTATTCATTCTCCCCGACATGCAGTCATGATATTTTGTTCCATAGCTATAGTCACCTAAAGAAATAATGTAACGAATTATTAATATACACTTGAATCCATTTCCGCTAAACCCAACGCTTTACGTTCCTGGCCTGACTTAACCTAAAAACACACATCCACCCGTAACTATAACACATACACACGTACGCACCCACCCCCATACACTCACACACAAACGAAATCCTAACGCTTTTTGTCTGTATTTTGTAGTATTTTCGATTTTCAATTTATTCCGTCTTCTTAACTGCCTGATGAATGTTGTTTTATAAACTTCATGAAACCTAAGGTCGCAGAATATTTTCCATGGATTATATATATATATATATATATATTATCATTATTATTACATAATAGCTCTATCCTAGATATTGAACACTCTCCATTTTATATTGCCCTTGGATCGACACATAACCACAAAGTGATTTACTGACGACCAACACTCTTATAATATATATATATATATATATATATTATCATTATTATTACATAATAGCTCTATCCTAGATATTGAACACTCCATTTTATATTGCCCTTGGCTCGACACATAACCACAAATTGATTTGCTGACGACCAACACTCTTATAATATATATATGTATATATATATATATATATAGTGAAAAGAAAGCGATTAAATTGGAGAGAAGAACAGAAAGGAAAAAAAAGAAAAGTAAAAGAAACCGAATTAGGCGCAAAAAAATCAAGTACTTTTTAAAGAACTCGATATCTTGTATAGAGCAGGTTTTTTTTAACGAAATAGCTGAAGCTTTCTACATAGTTTTACCAGTAGAATCTCTCTCCCCCCACTCTCTCTCTCTATCTCTTTATATATATATACATATATATATATATATATATAACCTATCAATATACATAATAAAGTAAGTAAAGTTGTCTCCCTTTAGTCGAAAGCAACCCGAAGGCTCTTTTTTCAATAGCTACTACACCGAGGTGTAGATGAGGATGCTACTCCTTTCCCTGGATTGCTCCACTTTACCCTTGATCCATACCGTATAATGCTGAATGTTAAACAAGGAGGTATCAAGTACCATTTTTTTTTTAGTCTTTGGTATGACTCGACTTCAAATTGAACCTCGGTCTCCCGGGTCATTGGCGAACAATCTATCTTTTTTTCAGATGTAAAAAGTTCTCAACGTTCAAAAATTTAAAGCAAATACAATGTTATTGAAATACTATCTGGTTGAAACGAATGTAATGCTTGGTTTAAGAGAATATAGTAGAAATGAAAAACGTATGCTTATAGAAATATTCAATCATTAACATAATGTCCATTCCCTCCTCGAACCTTATTCTATTTGTCAAAAAACTTATGGATTCAACACTTGTAAAGTTTTTTGTGTTTTGATGAAAAATATGAAACTTACTTGTATTCGATCTCTTCTCTTGATGTCAACTTCGGGCCATCCAAATGATTCTCTAATCTTGTGAACAAGCTATAATCAGAAAGAGCGAGGTCAGGAGAAAATATAGGATAGAGTAATTTTTCGTAACCGATCTTCTCTAAGAAATTTTGAGTCAACTGAGCTGTGTGAAGACTGGCATTATCGTGATAAAGGATAATTTCCTTTTTATTTCCAACCACTGAAACCTTTCCAATCTTTTTCAATTGGCGTAAGAGAGTCGTATGGGTTACGTTAGATTTCTCAGAGAGTTCTCTAGAAGTAGTGCCGGAATTTCTGGTTACAACAGCTTCTAACACTTTGGAGTCAAATTTCCTTTTTTTTTCAGACGACCCTCTTTTGGCTCACACTTAAGAGTAAAATCCCCACGTCAAAAAAATGATAAAACAACCTCTTGCAATTTCTTTCAACGTATCATCTCCATAACTGTTTTGAACAGATTGACGCTTTTGTGAACCTCATAGAGTAAAACATGTTTAAAGTATTCTTTAATTGGGACAAACATATCGGTGAAAAACGAAGAATATTACGGACAATGTTTTTTATAATCTAAAAGAAAAAGATCAAAATTGTTCATTGTACCGTTCGTAAACTATAACAAGAGTCAGTACTTTAATAAATGTTGTCTAAAACATTCATCTATGTAGAAAATCAGACGTTACATTTGCTGCAAGCTGTTAAAAAATTCACACTCAACTCAAAGTTTTATGAATAATAACGAACGAATAACGATGTGCTCGTAGTGAAATGGTTATCGTTGTAGGAATTGGACACGGCGACGCGAGTTCAAATCCTGGACGAGACTGATTGCATTTCACATAGCACTAATACCCTGGGGAAAGGTATGAATCCAATTATTCTCCCTCCAGCTATGGGTAAATAGTAGGACAGACTGGGTTCTTCAGCCTTGGTGAGGCAACTAGTCTCGGAGAAGGAATACTCTGAATTCAAACCTGGTAAACTCCGCATAAAAATTGACCTTGTGTTGCATCCTGTCCGAGCGGAGGGGCTGAGTAAATATGATAACGAACGAATAATCATTAAACGCAGATTAGTTGGATTAAGTAATTGAAAGGTTAATTTTAACGGCATTTCAACCCGTCTCGGGTTATTTTATGTTTACAGGCTTGTGAATCGCGTTCATTTTCATTCATATTTATTTGGCTGGGTTTTATGGCATATCAACCATTGTTGGTTATTCAATGCCAATTCCTGTTTTTACGTAGATATTAAATATATAGGATTTGTAAACTCATTATATAGATACATTTTTAAAAGTGGCTGAGATAATTCTTTTGTACACAATTAAATGGTTTCAAGTATTTCAATCTAACACTAATAGTTCTATTTTCTATTATTCATTTTTTGCACACAGTTAAATGTTTTCAAGTATTGCTATGTAACAGTAACATTTGTTTATACACAGTGACCATGTCTCACAGTTTTATTGTAACATATTCATATGCAGATGCAGGCAGAAACATATTCAACACAATAAAGACGAGCAGACACAGTTCTTTAGAAAAATATACCTCTCACTTTATTTGAAAGGGTTCGAAAGGGTTACGAAAGGTATTATCTGTGAGAGGTGAGTTGGACACTGAACAGAACTGCAACATATTGACCCCCCAACTCTTCTGGCCATAGCAGCATTTCTTTCCCGTTCTCCTGGGCTGCTCAACGGGGGATATGGGGGCCCAGCCTCGGCTGGGACATGGTTCTCATTCCAGCATCTTCTCTCCAACTGATCTGAACTTCCTGTCGCCGGGATTATGTAAGAATTTGACGTCCACCTACTTCTTACGAGCGTCACAATTCGCACTCAATTCAACCCTTCGACAGTCAAGGTTGTCCCCTGATATCTTCGACCGGATGCACCTGTTCTTTACACAGGTGCATTTCTTCTTTTGACTGCTTGGCCGGGATCAATATGTTACATTATCTTTAACAATTCAATTTAACGTTAGATATTTGCTTTCACACAGTTTTAATGTCAAACAGTTCTATTTCCCCCATAGATTGGACCCTTTAAGCTGCTACCACTCTGGGTCAGAGTGGACCTTGAAGCACTGGCAATGAAGGGGATACTCCACATACCCCAAAGCTCCAGCATTACTGGAGACTCACAAACAGATAGTTTAGTGTCATAAACAGGACACTCGTCTCGGGGGGCAGTCTTACTCCTTTGCAGAGATGAAGATGGTGTATTTTACAGCCCCCCGGCCAACTGCGCTGTTTATATTGAGACATTTTGGGTCGTTGTTTTTCAGGAAGACCTATTCAATCAGAATGATTTTTAAACAGATTTATTTGAGCCATAGATATAATCCTAATAGGGCCTACCACTCTTGATCAAGACTTGGAAATAATTGCAATAAAAGGAGTATTCCATATTCCTCAGATCTATAGATCTGGAGTCTCACCATCAGACGCAGTTTAATGTCTTACTCAGGACCCACTATTTTAGGGGTGTATCTTGCCCTTCTTTAGGGATAAGATCTCCAGAACTGGAGTCTCACCATCAGATGCAGTTTAGTGTCCTATCTTTTCTTTTTAAAGTCAAGTCAGCATATGCTGAGCACCACCGACTGAGTGCGCGGAGTAGAGAGGGGTGATCAAACATATATATATATATATATATATATATATATGGTTGGTGTCTGAGTTTCAGAGCGTCATTTTCGCGATAAATGTCTCATTCCAAATTTCCCTCGTTTTCTCAGAGTGTGTGCGGGGGGGTGAAGGTGTGTGTGTGTGTGTGTGTGGTGAGGGAAGCACCCCTCTGCGTTTGTGTACATGCAATTATATTCCTCTTTAAGCAGGGTAAAAGTAATGACTTCCATTTCGGATACTTCCTAACAATAATTCGAGATGTCAAAAATCTCACTTGTAATGACTGCTGCAATTACCGTGATGATGAAAATGCTAAGAACAAAACAATTCCTTGGATCAAAAAAGAGGTACAGGGGTTGATAAAAAATGCGTGAAAGAAAGAAGGGCAAAAATAATGGGTCTATTTTCTTTTTCACCACTCAATACTCTTAAGAGTCTCCGATATTAGTCATTAGCTGGATGGTTGGGTGCTTTGTTGTTTGAGGAAATATCAACATTTGTTATCTTGAGCCAGTTTGACAATGTTCAGCAAAACTTCTAAAACCAAAAAAATCAAATTGTCTCTGAAGCAAAAAATCAAATTTCAATAACTCTGAGACCCAAAATAAAATTGCTGTGCTTTTGAAGCTAAAAATAAAATTGCAGTACCCTTGAAACCAAAAAGAAATTTGCCATACCTTTGAGGCCAAAAATTCGATTGCAATTACTCTATTTCAAAGATAAATTTGCAATACCACGGAGACTAAAAATAAAACTGCCCGTGGTGAAATGGTTATCGTCGCAGGAATTGGACACGGCGACACGAGTTCAAATCCTGGACTGATTGCATTTCACATAGCACTAATACCCTGGGGAAAGGTATGAATCCAATTATTCTCCCTCCAGCAATGGGTAAATAGTAGGACAGACTTGGTTCTTCAGCCTTGGTGAGACAACTAGTTTGGAGAATTCATACCTGCTAAACTCTGCTTAAAAAATTGACCTCGTATCATATCCTGCCCGAGCGGAGGGGTTGGGTAAATATAAAAAAAAAGACTGCAATATCTCTTAAACCAAAAATTAGACTGCGACGAATATGTTAAAAAAAATTTCTATACCTGTTGGGTCAAAAGTAAAATTGTAATACCTCTGAGGTGAAAAATTAGATTGCCATGACTCTATACCAAAACTAAAATTACTATATCCCTAAAATCAAAAATAAAATTACAATACTCCTGAAACCAGAAAGAAAATTGATATACTTTTGAAACAAAAACTAAAACCATAACACTAGCCTAATGAGTAGAGTGTTCACCAATGGTTTGGGAGAGCGGAGTTCAATCCCAGGTTGAGTCATACCAAAGACTCGAAAATAGTACTTGATGCTGCCTTGCTTAACAAGGGTAAAGTGGAGCAATCCACAGAAAAGAGTAGCGCTCTCCCAACACTTTGGTGTAGTAGCTGATGAAAAGGGTCGACAACTTTATTTTTCTTATAACCCAAAGTAAGTATGTAATACCTCTGAAGCCAAAAATAAAATTGCAAAATTCACCGGATTTATTGAATAAAATTGCAAAATTCACCGTATTCATTGAATAATCATATATATATATATATATATATATATGTGAAAAAATATATATATATAAATAGTGCTTCGAGAATCTGTAGTTTTTGTTTATTATTTTGATGTTCTATAAATAGTGTCAGTAGCTAAAGACATTTAAGTTTATTAGCACTGGTTTGAAAATTAATTCTGTTAAGTGTCGTGCTTCGAGAATCTGTAGTTTTTGTTTATTATTTTGAAAATAATATATATATATATATATATATATATATATATATATACACTGATTGGTTATTATACTCCTTGGGTGTTTTTCTCACCGGAGTTAGCTGATGGTCTTTCACTGGAGTCTGTGTGACAGCAGGTCTCTTCAGGACTCATCTTATCTCAGTATTCAAGCCAATCTCAATAATACTGTAATAAGGATGGTATCTTTTCGTCCTCCAGTTTCCAATTTTTCCAGTCCCTCTTTCCAAGATTTTGGAACCCGTTCCAAGCGCAACCATGATAATTGGTATTACCGTCATGTTCCGCGACATTCTTAGTTCTCTGACAAAGTCAAAGTATTTGTCTTACCATTCATTTTCTTTGATTTTCACTCTGTATCCCTTATTCACCAGGTTCTCAATTTTTGTTAATTATCACAAGGTCTAGTCTCTTGGCCGCGGTTGGATGTGCTGTTTGTATCACAAAATCCCAGAGAAGTTTGTGTGTCTCATTCTCTATAATAATAATAATAGAAACGATCAATCACAATAAGCGAATGCAGCAAATTAGCACAGAGGGAGTATAAGGCGAGACACGACTGGGTTGGCAAGGTGATCCACTGGGAAATGTGCAAGAAATTTAAATTTGACCAAATGGTATATGCACAACCCAGCACCTGTCCTAGAAAATGACACACAAACTCCGATGGGACTTTAACATACAAAAGGATTACCTAATCCCGGCCAGAAGACAAAAAAAAAAAAAAGAGAATTTGCAAAATTGTCGACTTTGCAGTCCTGGCAGAGCACAGAATAAATCTGAAGGAATGTGAAAAGAAGGATAAGTACCTCGACCTTGCTAGAGAATTGAAAAAGCTGTGGAACATGAAAGTGACGATTGTACCAATTGTGATTGTTGCTTTTGGCACAATAACTAAAGGATTATTAAAAGGCCTGGAAGACTTGAAAGTTGGTGGATGGGTAGAGACTATCCAAATGACAGCATTGCTGAGAACAGATACAAACCTGAGACAAGTCCTGGAGACTTGAGGAGACTTGCTGTCACTCAAACTCCAGTGAAAAACCATCAGCTAACACTGATGTGAAAAACTCTAAAGGTGAAAATAATGATAATAATAAAAATAAAATCTATTCATTGCGAGTTAACTGATAGGCTATCACTGAATTCTCAGTAACTGCAAGTCTCATCGGGTCTCCAGGAGTCACCTCAGTATTCTGGCGAGTCTTATCAATGCTATAGCTAGAATGATCTCAATTCACCCTTCGATTTAAATCTCTTCCAGCCCCCTCTCCAAACGTGACCATAGCAGCACTTCTTCCTCATCTTGGCTTGGGGTTGCTCAACCGTGGGTCACTGAGGGCCCAAAGCCGTCAGTCTGCAAGCTGATTCTCACGCTGGCATCCTATCTCCCACCGACTCAAACCGTCTCGGGCACATGCTTATTTTATTGTCTCACGCCGACCAGCTTCCGCTGTTCTTCCGCTTATTTACACATGTGCATCTCTTAATTGACGGCTCGGTCGAGGGTCAATCTATAACAAAATGAAGGGGTAAGCTGTATTCCCCAAAGCCCCAGCAATACTTAAACAGGATACTCTATGGGTGAGGAGTCTTTTTCCTCTGTAGAGATGCAGTCGGTGTATTCTACAGTTCCAGTTTAATGGTTTGTCTCTCTTTTCTTTGATTTTCACTCAATGGTCCACTAAGATGGCAAAGTCTACTATACAGCTAGTTCTTTTTTTTCATTCTCTTAGACGTATACTGGGTGGTGTATATGCCATTAGTTATCATGGTCGAATTTCAATTTCTTGCACAATTCTCAGTAGATCACCTTTCCCACGCAGTCGTGTCTAGTCTTCTACTCTCTTTACGCTAGCTTGCTGCATTCGTTTATTATGTGATTAATCCTTTCGTCTTTATCACCCCATAATCTACAGCGTTGTTTTATACTGCTCTTAGAAGAGATTCCGTTTCTCTCTATGGTTTTATTTGTAGCCGTGTTCAGGTTTTCTCATGTCGTTTGTGTTGGGTATCAACCACCTTTTTCCACACAATGAACTAGTCCATCTGCCATATATAGCAGTAGCTACTAATACCAGGGCAGACTAGAAGGTGAAGAGCAGCTTCTTATAGGAATAGTATTAGAGAATTGGAGACTGGAGATCGTACGAGATCACTTGACTTGCTACCGTAATAACAGAAGCCAATACTATCGTTGGACTATATCTTTATTCTGTATTCGCTAATCCTATGTTCTTGTCTACTAATAGTCTCTCTATTGTATATACTTTTTCCTGAGAATATATCTCTATATCCTCTCATATTGTGGTTTGTCCTTTATTTAATATTACAAGTGTTCACTAATCCTATGTTCTTGTCTACTAATAGTCTCTCTATTGTATATACTTTTTTCCTGAGAATATATCTCTATTTCCTCTCATATGGTGGTTTGTCCTTTATTTAATATTACAAGCGTTCACTAATCCTATGTTCTTGTCTACTAATAGTCTCTCTATTGTATATACTTTTTCCTGAGAACATATCTCTATTTCCTCTCATATCGTGGTTTGTCCTTTATTTAATATTACAAGCGTTCACTAATCCTATGTTCTTGTCTACTAATAGTCTCTCTATTGTATATACTTTTTCCTGAGAACATATCTCTATTTCCTCTCGTATTGTGGTTTGTCCTTTATTTAATATTACAAGCGTTCACTAATCCTATGTTCTTGTCTACTAATAGTCTCTCTATTGTATATACTTTTTCCTGAGAATATATCTCTATTTCCTCTCATATGGTGGTTTGTCCTTTATTTAATATTACAAGCGTTCACTAATCCTATGTTCTTGTCTACTAATAGTCTCTCTATTGTATATACTTTTTCCTGAGAACATATCTCTATTTCCTCTCGTATTGTGGTTTGTCCTTTATTTAATATTACAAGCGTTCACTAATCCTATGTTCTTGTCTACTAATAGTCTCTCTATTGTATATACTTTTTCCTGAGAATATATCTCTATTTCCTCTCATATGGTGGTTTGTCCTTTATTTAATATTACAAGCGTTCACTAATCAGAACGCAACAGTTTGAAATTCCTAAACAGTTGTTTTCCCTCCTATTTCTGTTGCGTGGTTATTGTCGTTCTATTTGTCTTTATGTTGTCTCTGCCGTTACTTGTCGCTGTATTTAATCTTTTTTTGGTGTTTATTATCATTTACTCAAAGAGTTTTTCACATCAGCGTTAGCTGATGGTCTTTCACTGGAGTTTGAGTGACAGCAAGTCTTCTCAAATCTCCAGGACTCTTCTCAGTGTTCTGGTCGTTCTCAATAATGCTATAGTTTGGATGGTCTCCACTCGCCCGCCAACTTCCAAGGACTCCAGGCCCTTTAATAATTCTTTAGTTACTGTACCAAAAGCACCAATCACAGTTGGTATTATATTAAGATCATTATTATTTTACTCTTTTAAGGGTTTTTCACACCAGTGTTAGCCGATAGTTTCTCATTGGATCCTGAGTGACAGCAAGTCTCCTCAAACCTCCAGGACTCTTCTCAGTATTCTGGCCGATCTCAATAATGCCGAGGTTTGGATGGTCTTCACTCATCTTCTTATTTCCAACTACTCCAGTCCCTTTATCAATCCTTTAGTGACTGTACCAAGTGCTCCAATTAAAATTGGTATTACTGTCACTTTCATGTTTATACATTGTTTGCGATCCTTTACCAAGGTCAAGGTACTTATCCTTCTTTTCGTTTTTTTTTTCAATTTCAGTCTGTGGTCAGCCAGGACAACAAAGTCTACAATTTGGCAATTTTTTGATGCTAGTGTTCACCAATAGGCCAAATGACAGGTGTTCAGTCCCATGTCGGGTCATACCGGAAACTAAAAAATGGTACTTGATGCCGCCTTGCTTAGCACTCAGCATTATAAGATCAAGGGTAAAGTGGAGCAATCCAGAGAATGGAGTAGCGCCCCCTACACCTCGGTGTAGTAGTTATTGAAAAGGGAGCCTTCGGGTCACCCTCGACTAAGGTCGCCAACTTTACTTTTACTTATTACAAGATCTGGTCGTTTGGCCGAGATTAGGTGATCCGATTATATCTCAAAATCCCAGAGAAGTTTGTGCATTTCAATCTTCGGAACAGTTTCTAGGTTGTGCATATACCATTTGTGCTATGGTCAAATTATTATCATTATTATTCACTCATTAGAGCTTTTAACATCAGCGTAAGCCGATGGTTTTTCACAGGAGTCTAAGTGACTGCAAGTCACATCAAGTCTCCAGGACTCTTAGAATTCTGGCCGTTCTCAATAATGCTGTCGTTTGGATGGTCTCCACTTGTCCGCCAACTTCCAAATCCTCTAGTCCCTTTAGTAATCCTTTAGTTACTGTTCCAAACGCACCAATTACAATTGGTATAATGGTCACCTGCATGTTCCACAGTTTTTTCAATTCCCTAGTAAGGTCGAGGTACTTATCCTTCTTTTCACATTCTTTCAGTTTTATTCTATGATCAGCCGGGACAGCAAAGTCGACTATTTTGCAAATTCTCTTTTTTTTTTGTTGATTATTATAAGGTCTGCTCTTCTGGCCGGTATTAGGTGATCCGTTTGTATATTAAAGCCCCATATTATTATTATTATTATTATTATTATAATCTTTGATTTGCAGTACTTACACATATTACATTGAGGTTGTAACAATTACTGTAACTTTTGTAAATACATTATAACAATTAAATATATTGTGACTATGGTAACAATGTAAATATTTTGTAACAATTTTAAATATATTGTAACAATTGTAACAATTGTAGATTAAGTATATAGTACAATAATTGTAGCAATTATTATTATTATTTTCTTTGACTGGCAGTAGTTACACATGTTACCCACGGTTTGTAAGATGATCTTTATCGAAAATAAAGGACGTAGAGTTGCTTTTAATTCATTGGAACTTTTCACAGGACTGACGAAATTGTGAAACATGAAGGCGATAGTGATACCAATCATTTTTGGAGCACATAGAACAGTTCCAAAGAACCTGAAAAGGCATAAGAAGAAACCACCCAAACTACAGCACTGTTAAAATCAGCTAAAATACTTTGACTAGTCCTTGATTATTGAAGAGACTTGCTGACACTTAAGCCCCCGGACCCCCCCACAAAAAACAGCTTAAACTGGTGAGAAAGACTCACAAGATGTAGCATTATAATAAAAGACCAAAATAAAGCAACAGTCTCGTCTTCTTAGGAGATAAATCAGAAAATATTGGTGAAAGAAGAAAGACTTCAAAGATACCGACACAGGGTCAAGCAATACAAACAAAACAGGGCATTCCAAAAAAAAATTATAACATGTAGACGGAGAATGCATGAAGGCATACTAACAGCTGGATGCAAAAAATAGTAAAACTATTTGGGTTTGGTTTGATTTTATGGCATATCAACTATTGTAGGTTATTTAATGCCAAATCCATTTTTATACATTTTTACAAACAATTCAGTTTAGTATAAGTATAGTTTTTGGTTACACTCAGTTAAATGTCAAAACAGTTCCATTTCAAACAATTCAGTCCAGCATAAGTACGCAGTTTAAATATCAAAACAATTTCACTTGAAACAATTCAGTCTAGCATAAGTACGCAGTTTAAATGTCAAGACAGTTCTATAAAAAAAAAAAGTTTAGCATAAGTACACAGTTTTGTTCTATTTGATCCATAGATAGGACCCTATCAGGTGCTACCACTCCGATACAGAGTGGATCTGGAAGCGATGGCATTGAAGGGGTACTATTTACCAACCCCTCCGCTCGGGCAGGATATGACACAAGGTCAATTTTTAAGCGGAGTTTAACAGCTTTGAATTCAGAGTTTTCCTTCTCCTAGACTAGTTGCCTAACCAAGGCTGAAGAACCTAGTCTGTCCTACTATTTACCCATAGCTGGAGGGAGAATAATTGGATTCATACCTTTCCCAAGGGTATTAGTGCTATGTGAAATGCAATCAGTCTCGTCCAGGATTTGAACTCGTGTCGCCGTGTCCATTTCCTACGACGATAACGATAAATTGAAGGGGTACTCTGCATTCTCTAAACCTCCACAATTACTGGAGCCTCACCATCATTGTTTAGTGTCATAATAGGGCACTTATTGGGGGGGGTCTTACTCATCAGAAGAAATGCAGACGGTGTATTCTACAGCCCAAACCGTCTGGGGAAAACTACTTTGGATTACAATATGGGAATGGGAAGAACATAACAGAAAAGCCGAATGGATAAGTGAGATGGAAAAGAATTAGAGGGACTCTAAAAAGACCCTGAGACAGAACTACACTTTAATTCACCCAGAGTAACACTCCCAAAAAGTACCGAAACAGAAAACGCCAACCCATGAAGGCATGCACGGATTCTCACAGACTGGCTTTGAAAATGAAGAGACGCTTAGAAGAAATTGATATACCCGAATAGATGTCTAAAAGAAAGCCAACCATGATCCTAAGAGACTCTCCCCCTCCAAAAAAAGCCGCCCCGAAAAACTTTTGACCCATAACGTGTCTGCCGATGATGTAGAATATACTAACGGGGCAGATTAGGAAGGAGATTTATAAGTAAGTAAAAGAAAAGTCGGTGACATTAGTCGAGGGTGACCCGAACGCTCCCGTTTCAACACCTACTACACCGAGATATAGGGGAGGGCGCTACACCATTCTCTGGATTGTTCCACTTTTCCCTTGAACCTTACCTTATTGTGGTGAGTGCTTAGCAAGGCGGCATCAAATACCATTTTGTGATTCTTTAGTATAATTTGACTTGGGATTGAACTCCGGTCTCCCGGACCATTGGCAAACACTCTACTCATTTGGCCAATGACCCGTAACTCGCTAATAATCCACAGACAAGCGAAAGAGAGGAACGTTTGATATACTGTACATTGATCAACACATCCTCAAGAACAAATTGAGACGGAAAAATGTACCTATGGTGTGCAATGTCTACGAAAATGTTTCCCATATGGTCCAGGAAAGCTGGATAATAGAATGTCTAAAAATCTACAAGATATCTGACTAAGTCATAAAGTTCATTACAGGAAACAATGAAAAACTGAAAAGTAGAATGGACAGCAGGCGAAAAAAAAAAAAAATTAGCTGGGGTGAAAATCCGAAGTGTTAGATTTTAGAAGATACGCTTTTACCATTACTATAGCGATGATGACACTCAATTGCATATTCGAAAATGCTCTCGTGGCTACAAATTTATTAAATGGCAAGAAAAGACAAACGACCATATGTACATGGATGACGTCAAACCGTTTGCAAAAAATGAAAAAGGAATTGGAGATGTTTATAATCAAAATCCGATTGACAGATGGATGAAGGGATGCATCCTCCCTTTCCCTAAAAAGGGTGGCCTCGGATTAGCCAAGAACTACCGAGGTATAACACTTACATCCATAGCATCCAAAATTTACAATGCCCTGATACGAAACCGCATAGAACCCAAAATAGACAACATCCTTAGGAAAAACCAAAATGACTTCCGAACAAATAGATCCACGACCTCACAAATATTGACCATCCGTAGAATCTTTGATGGCGTGCGGGCAAAAAACCTACAGGCGACATTACTATTTGTCGACTTTACCAAGGCCTTTGATTCCATTCACAGAGGGAAGATGGAACAAATCCTACCAGCATACGGCCTACCAAAAGAAACCGTAGCCACAATAACGATTCTCTATAGAAACACCAAAGTGAAAGTACGTTCACCGGATGGAGACACAGAATACTTCGAAATTGTAGCAGGAGTACTACAAGGGGACACGCAAGCTCCATATGCGTAAGAAAAGGAAGAAGAGGAATTACGAAAGAATGCTTCGGGCTGTATTGAGCAAGTCCTGGGGACAACACTCCACAAAACAGCAACTGTACGGCCACCTACGATGTGCTCCGGTGGACCCCTTTACACTGACGCGAGAGTTTTGAATGACTAGCTTGAACATATTTATAGCAGCTCAGTGCAAGATGTAGCCTTGAAGACCTGCCTGAAGCGATGAATGATAGGGAGAAGTGGCAAGAGAGGGTCAGGGATATCCGTGCGAGCGTCACGACATGATGATGATGATGATGAATACAAACAATAAGGATATTCATTCAGAATATAGGGATAGAATTTGGCAGAGAAAAATGTGCCATGTAAATAATGAGAAGCAGAGAAAGACAAATAACGGACGGAATAGAATTACAAAATAAAAAAAAATCAGAACACTCGGAGAAAAGGAAAATTACAAGTACTTGGGAAAATCGGAAGCGGACAACTAAAAACAAGTGGAGAATAAAAAATAAAAAATAAAATCCCTGGCGAACGAGAAAACTTCTCAAAAACAATCTCTGCAGCAGGAATCTCACCAAAAGAATGAACACCTGCCCCCCTCCTGAAAGGTACTCGGGACTGTTCTTAAAATGGACGAGAAAAGAACTTCAACAAATGGACCAGAGGACAAGAAAACTAATGAAGATGCATAAGATCTTACATTGGAGAGATGACCTTGACAGACAATATGCGTCAAAAAAGAAGGAAGAAGAGGACTCGCCATGATTGAAAATTGGGTCGATGTAGTAATACGACGACTCAAAGGCTACATTGAAAAGAGTAAAGGAAAACTAAATGCAGTGACCTAAAACAACACACGTGATCAACAGAACAAGAATAACTTGGAAACAGAATTGGGAAGAAAAAAACTGTACGGATATTTCAAGCGATAAACCAACGAAATCTCACACAAGAAGACTTGGACATGGCTAAGAAAGGTTTGGTTTGGTTTGGTTTATTTGTTTAATGGCATATCAACCTTTGTAGGTTATTTAATGCCAAAGCCATTCACCTAGAAGAACAGTAGTGGTACTATTTAACCCATAGCTGGGAGGATAAGGGGGTTCATACCTTTCCCGAGGGTATTTGCCCGAAAGTGAACGTAATAGCGCAACTGGAGTACTTACTCGCTTACTACGATTCCGCAGTCCATCGCTTTAGCCATTACACCGCGAGGACACCCCCAATGGCTAAGAAAGGGAAACCATTAAAGAAAAACTGAATCTCTCCAAATAGCAGCATAAAACAACGCCATAAGGACTAGACATGACTATGTGAGAAAGGTGATTCTCCGATAATGGATCAAGAAACTGATATTTGACTATTCTATCAAGAGGTATATGCACAACCCAGAGACCGTCACTGAAAATGAGACGCCCAAATTTCTTTGGGATTTTGAAATACAAGCAGATCACCAAATTCTGATCGGACGACCATACCTAATGATAGTCAACCACAAGAGAGAGAGAGAGAGAGAGAGAGAGAGAGAGAGAGAGAGAGAAAGAAAGGGAGAGAGAGGGCCAACTAAATAGTGGACTTTGCCTGTTCGGAAAACCACAAGGTGAAAGTCAAGGAAAATGCACTCAGAAATAAGTACATAGATCTTAAAAAGTATGGAACATGAAGATGAGTGTGATACCAATTGTAATTGGTGAGCTCAGAACAATTCTCAAACGCTTGATAAAGAGACCGGGAGTCTTATAAATCAGAAGACGAGTGGAAACCGTCCAAACTAGAGCCTTATTAAGATCAGTCAGAATACTGTGAAGAGTCCTGGAGACTTAAGGAGACTTGTTTAACGCTGATGTAAAAAAAACTTGCAAATGGTATGTCAAAAGAAGAATAGACAAGATGCAAAAATACCTGATGTAGGTTTTGAGGTGATGGAGACGAAACGATCAATCACATAATAAGCGATGCAGCAAATTAATGCGAAGAGAGTATAAGACTAGACACCACTGGGTGGGGAAGGTGATCCACTGCAAAGTGCGCTAGGAGTTTAGATTCGACCATGCGAATAAATGTTATATCCGTTCTAGAAAATGAGAAGCGCAAAATACTTTTGGATTTTGAGATACAACCGAATCATCTAATCTCAGCCAGACGACCAGACCTAGTGATGACATTTACCAACCCCTCCGCTCGGGCAGGATATGACCCAAGGTCAATTTTTAAGCGGAGTTTAACAGGTTTGAATTCAGAGTTTTCCCTCTCCTAGACCAGTTGCCTCACCAAGGCTGAAGAAATCAGTCTGTCCTACTATTTACCCATAGCTGGAGGGAGAATAATTTGATTCATACCTTTCCCAAGGGTAATAGTGCTATGTGAAATGCAATCAATCTCGTCCAGGATTTGAACTCGTGTCGCCGTGTCCATTTTCTACGACGATAACCATTACTCCACGGGCACCTCTTAGTGATAGTCAACAACAACAACAACAACAAAAGTGATAGAACCTGCCGAATAGTTGATTTTGTCATTCCGGTTGACCACAGGGCAAAACTGAAAAAACAAAAACGAAAAGTGAGATAAGTATCAAGACCTTGCTTGAGAACAGAAAAAAAACTATGGAGCATGTAAGTGATGGTGATACCAATTGTGATTGGTGCTCTTGGTATAGTCACCGAAAGATTAGTACAGGGACTGGATGACTTGGAAATACGAGGACGAGTGGAGATCATCCGAACTACTGTAATATAATGGCCGAGGGATTTCGTTTCATGCCTTTGGGTTTAGTAAGGCTGAGAACCTTTCGGTTCAGTGCATGGGTTACTTAGGTGCAACATTAACGCAGGTGTTCACGCGCGTGCACGCGGAGCGGACGTGTCCCTCAGAGATGTCACAATATCCCAGAGGGGAAACGGGGCTAGCGAGTGCGAATGACGTCACGCACCGGAAGCGCGCGAAGGATTTTGGGATTTTGAAAAAGTCAGTTAGTGGAGTTGAGACGAGACACCGGACGAGAAAGGTTGGCTTGCTCGCCGAAGCCAGGCTAGTGGCCTTTGGGCAGGTGTCGCACGAGATGGTAGTGGTGGTGGTGGGGCAGATGAAAAAGCCAGAATAGAAAGAATGTGTATCTCTCTCCTTATGTCGGAGAACCTTTAAACTCAAAGGTAATAAAAAGTTTCGTACCTGAACTGAGAAGTCGTTACGTGTTTTTCGAATTTCGAGATTCCTATGTTCTATCTTTATGGACATTCGATGTACGTTTCACACATAGCCATATCATGGCTATGGTATACTACAGCATTGTTAAGAATGGTTTAGACTACTGAGAAGAGTCCTGGAGACTTGAGGAGACTTCCGGTCACTCAAATTCCAGTGAAAAATCATCAGCTAACACTGATGTGAAAAATTCTCATAATGATAATACGAAGCAGAAGTAGAAGAGGAGAAGGGTAAAAAGATGAAAAGTGGGAGGAGAAAAAAAGATTAGAATATTCAATATTTTTATTGTGGTAGTGACGATTATAATGATCGTGTCTTTGATACCGCCCCGATAATGTTGATAATAATGTTGATAATAATGTTGATAATAATCATGAAAAAGGTAGAAATAGAAGTCATAAAACATGAATAAGAGCTCTTGTCTCTGTTTTATTGTATTTATATAAAAAATATTTGGTTTAGACGAGTCAAAGAATAAAAAAAGAAAACAATGACAAAAAGAAAGAAAGACAGAAAGACAGAAAGAATAAATGAATGAAAGAAAGAAAGAAAAAAAAAAGAGATAGTATTAAAAGTCAAAGTTTATTTTATTTAGCTTTATTCTTCATCCGATATGGATCTTTTCCAAACATCAACGATGAAATCAGGAACGAAGTGTCGTTTTACACCGGCAGCTATTAGTGGCTCTCAATCCGCCATTGTTTGGAACGACATGACACAAGTTCGTACGTGATTCTCAAGAATGTCGTTATTTCAAATCCAGTCGACGTAACTCTTTAGCTAGTTGCTCATTTGCTTTCATTTTGAGCATTCATCTTTTACTCGGGTCTTGTGGATTTTATATGAATTAATCTTTTCCTACTTTCCAATTTTTATCGTATTACTTAGGCTGCTTCCACCATCTTTCTTTTTCGTATGGATTTACTGACTTCCATTTTCTTTCTTTCTTTCTCATGTCACTCCCTCATTTTCTTTTTTTCTTTATTTCTTTCTTATGTCCACTATATCGTTTTGTTTGTTTGTTTGTTTGCTTGTTTCTTTCTTTCTTTCGTTCACTATATCGTTTTCTTTCTTTCTTTCTTTCTTTCTTTCTTTCTTTCTTTCTTTCTTTCTTTCTTTCTTTCTTTCACTATATCGTTTTCTTTCTTTCTTTCTTTCTTTCTTTCTTTCTTTCTTTCTTTCTTTTGTTCACTATATCGTTTTCTTTCTTTCTTTCTTTCTTTCTTTCTTTCTTTCTTTCTTTCTTTCTTTCTATTTGATTATTTCACTATCTCATTTTCTTTCTTTCTTTCTTTCTTTCTTTCTTTCTTTCACTATATCGTTTTCTTTCTTTCTTTCTTTCTTTCTTTTGTTCACTATATCGTTTTTTTTCTTTCTTTCTTTCTTTCTTTCTTTCTTTCTTTTGTTCACTATATCGTTTTCTTTCTTTCTTTCTTTCTTTCTTTCTTTCTTTCTTTCTTTCTATTTGATTATTTCACTATCTCATTTTCTTTCTTTCTTTCTTTCTTTCTTTCTTTCTTTCACTATATCGTTTTCTTTCTTTCTTTCTTTCTTTCTTTCTTTCTTTTGTTCACTATATCGTTTTCTTTCTTTCTTTCTTTCTTTTTTTCTTTCTTTCTTTCTTTCTATTTGATTATTTCACTATCTCATTTTCTTTCTTTCTTTCTTTCTTTCTTTCTTTCTTTCTTAGTGCTTATGCCACAATCTCATTTTCTTTCTTTCTTTTTTCCTTTCTTTCTTTCTTTCTTTCTTTCTTATTTACTCACTTTCTCTTCATTTCCCTTTCTAATTCTTTGTTTCTTCTCTTTTCCTTATGTATTTGATTATGGAGGCGCTCGTAGTGTCCTGCTTACCGTCGTAGAAACTAGACACGTGGACCCGAGTTCAAAACCTCAAGGAGATTGTTTACATTTTACATAGTGCTAATATACTTTGGAAAGGTATGACTCCAGTTAGCCCCCCTTCAGTCATGAGTAACTCGTGGGGCAAACTGGGCTCTTTAACCTTGTTATGGCAACCAATCTAAGAGAAGAAAGACTCTGAATTCAAATATAAACTCAACACAAAAACTGACCTTGTATCGCATACCGCATGTTTTTAAATCTAACAATCAATCTGATATATAGCAAGGTTGGTTGGGGCTGTAGAATACGCCGACTGCATCTCTTTAGAGGGGTAAGACCCTCTTCAACGAGTGTCCTAAATATGACAGTAAATCTCCAGTAATACCGGAGATTTGGAGAATGCGGTGTGCCCCTTCATTACCATCACTCCCGGGTCCACTCTGGTCCGTAAGGGCAACACCTAATAGTTTCCTATCTATGGGTCAAATAGAACTGTTTGACATTTGAACTGAGTACAAAAAAATGACTGATGCTAAATTGACTTGTTTGAAATCGAACTGTTCGATCATTTAACTGTGTGTATCTGCAAAATGTGCTCCAAAATTATATGTTTAATATATATGAAAAACAAGATTTGGCATTAAATAACCAACAATATTTGATATGCCATAAAACCAAACCAAACCAAACTATTTGATATGGTAGTATGATTGAATTTTGTGTTTCCATCACAAGTCATGGAGCCTCTGTAAAAATCACGACTATGAAAACAAAGTCTATGCATTTCGAAGATTGATGCAACATGATCCTCGCATGTCTACAGCAAACAAAGACATAGACATACTTGTAAAATCTATAATTATCATTCAGCATAAATATCTATCGATCAATACCAAACAAATTCATTTTTTTTTCTCAAGAGTTCAGCAAAAATTATTTGGAAAATCAAGCTGCTATCTATTAGATATTTATTTTATTTGAATTATTATTTAAAGCTTTTTGGCTCTTTAACCAATGGCAGAATATATTTTCTCTAATTTCCTATAGGTTGCAGCCCATTCCTGTTCTTAGTTGTTGTTTTTTTTTTAATTTGCTGAAAGCCACACGAATGTGACTTTTCATTTCATGTCGTCCTGAAGCCCTTATTCATGTCGAAGATGCACTCGAAAGAGTCAAGGAAATTTTCTACGATCTGTGGTTGATTTTTTCGTTGTTCATCACGTTCGATGTCCCTGCCAGAAAAGACGTTCGAGTGACAGGGTCCCTTAAAAGGGGAAACCCACGAGAAACTGATACATCTAGCGATTGAGAACATGTTCAAGGGATTAACTTTGTTCTTTATTCAAGGAAATAATCAATTTAACTTTTATTTAAGTTTATTTGGGGTAAAATGTCGCATTATCTGGTGTCTTTTTCGTTGGCTTCACGTTAACTTGTGTTTTCTTTGTATTTCATAAACCATGGGCGTTCTGCTTGCTCAAATTGCAGGAGCTAACTCTCTGTAAATAGATTACTTACAGGAGTGCCTTGTTTGATACCAGAGCTCTACGTGATAACGCCTACTTTTCCGTGATCAGTCTAGTGCCTTTCTGAATCTTGCCATAAAGTTGTACCAGTATTTGAGTTGAAGACGTTTCTTTCATTTTTTTTATTACTTAATCATTTTTTACGTTTTTTAAAATCTTTTTTGTTCTTTGGGTTGAAAAGGGGGCCTTCACATTGCTTGGTGGGTAGATGAGATGGCAACGAAACTTCTAAAGACATTTAGATACAAGATGGGATTTCTTGTGAATGAAAATTTCTAACAAGCCTTTTCTTTCTTTTTTTCTTTCTTTCTTTCTTTCTTTTGTCACATCTTTCTCGCCTTTTTTGACATTTATCTTTTCTTAGTTTCTTTGTTGTCTTCTTTTTATCACTGTTTTTCTTTTTTTCTTTTTTTCTTTCTTTCTTTCTTTCTTTCTTTCTCACCTTTTTTTTTGTATTTATCTTTTCTTTGTTTCTTTGTTGTCTTCTCATTATAGCTGTCTTTCTTTCTTTCTTTTGTCACATCTTTCTCGCCTTTTTTGACATTTATCTTTTCTTTATTTCTTTGTTGTCTTCTCTTTATAGCTGTCTTTCTTTCTTTCTTTCTCACCTTTTTTTTGTATTCATCTTTTCTTTGTTTCTTTGTTTCTTTGTTGTCTTCTCTTTATAGCCGTCTTTCTTTCTTTCTTTCTTTCTTTCTTTCTTTCTTTCTTTCTTTCTTTCTCACCTTTTTTTTATTTATCTTTTCTTTGTTTCTTTGTTTCTTTGTTGTCTTCTCTTTATAGCCGTCTTTCTTTCTTTCTTTCTTTCTTTCTTTCTTTCTCACCTTTTTTTTATTTATCTTTTCTTTGTTTCTTTGTTTTCTTCTCTTTATAACTGTTTTTCTTTCTTTCTTTCTTTCTCACCTTTTTTTTATTTATCTTTTCTTTGTTTCTTTGTTTTCTTCTCTTTATAACTGTTTGTCTTTCTTTCTTTCTTTCTTTCTTTCTTTCTTTCTTTCTTTCTTTCTTTCTCACCTTTTTTAAATATTTCTTTTCTTTGATTCGTTGTTGTCTTCTCTTTATAGCTGTCCTTGTTTCTTTCTTTTTCTTTTGAGTTTTGTCTTTCTTTCTTTCATTCATTCTTTCTTTCTTTCTCTATCACATCTTTCCTTCCTTTCACCTTTTTATTTTTTGTATTTTCTTTCTTCCTTGTTTGATTGTTTGTTTGTTTCTTTCTTTTTTATCGTATCTTTCTTTCCTTTCATCGTTTTTTAGTCTTTTCTTTCTTTCTTTTTTGTCTTTTATTTGTTTGTTTGTTTGTTTCTTTCTTTTTTCACATCTTTATCTCCTTTATCTTTATTTATTTTTTTTTTTTGGTCTTTTTTTCTTTCTTCGTTAATTGGCTTCTTTTAAGTCTTTCTATCTTTCTTTCTTTTTTTAAAAAAAAATTTGTCTTTCTTTCTTTTTTGTCTTTGTTGGATTATTCATTTTTTCTGTTCAGCTTTCTATTTTCTTTCTTTCTTTCTTTCTTTCTTTCTTTCTTTCTTTCTTTTTATTATTTTCTTTTTGCCAGACTTTTTTCTTTTTTTTTTTTTTTTTTAAAAAGTTTTGTATCCATTTCTTTATTTGTTTGTTTGCCTGTTTATTTCTTTCTTTTAATCACCATTTTAAATGTAATTTTAATCCTATTTCATTCTTTCTTTTCTTCCTTTCTTTCTTTTTTCTTCCCTGCATATATCTCCCTCTCCTTTTTCCTTAATTTCTGACTCCGTCCATCATATCTTTCCTCCCTTCTTTCTCTCTTCTCTCTCTTTCCACACCCTTTCCATCCCCTCTCTTCCTGCTCTTTCTTTTTTTTCTTCCTTCCTTCATTCTCCTCGTCTTCGCTTTCTTCCTTTTTCTCTTCTTTTCTCTTTTTCTTCTCCCTCTTTCTGCTTCCCTTCCTTCCTTCATTCCTTCTCCCCTCAGACTCTTCAATTCCCCTGTAAACTCCAATTATAACCGGCCACATTTGCCAAACGCTAAGTCAAATCATTAATCTGCTTTCTTTTCGTATTTGTTGAAACCAATTTGTTCCGCGAAAAATCCGGGTGGAAACAGATGCACAAATCACGTTTTTCGGCGTTGGACGACGTGACACCAAGTGAATCAGTTTTACACTTACGAGCGAGCTTGTAACTAGCTGCAGTTAAAAAAATCTTCTTTGGAATTACGATTTCAAATGCCTCAACACAATGCATTAATTAGTTGGTTTAGTTTTATGGCATATCAACCACTTTGGCTTATTTAATGCCAAATCCTCTTTATACATATATATTAAATATATGCAATTTGGTTTGGTTGGGTTTTAGGGCATATCAACCATTGTAGGTTATTTAACGCCCATTCCACTTTAAGCATATATATCAAATATATATGATTTGGTTTGGTTGGATTTTATGGCATATCGACCATTGTAGGTAATTTAATGCCCAATCCTCCTTATGCATATATATTAAATACATATGATTTGGTTTAGTTGGGTTTTATGGCATATCAACCATTGTTGGTTATTTAATGCCAAATCCTCTTTATACATATATCAAATATATATGATTTTTTATTTGTTCTTTGGGTTTTATGGCATATCAACCTTTGTAAGTATAATATCAAGCATTTCTATTTAGCACAAAGAAATATTGGCCCAGTCGGCTGGGACTGCAGAATTCACTGAATTCATGTCTGCTGAGGGGTAAGACTCCTTTAACGAGTGTCCTTGACATGACACAAAATAATTTGTGTTATATATTGACCCTCAACCGAGCCGTCAATCAAGAGATACATCTGTGTAAATAAGCGGAAGAACAGCGGAAGCAGGTGTACGAAGGACAATTATATAACCAGGTGCCACAGACGGCTTAGGGCAGTTCCAGTTGGAGTTGGAGTTGGAGCGAGTTGGGGACAAGATGCCGAATTGAGAGCCAGTGGCAGATGGAGGGATTTGAGCGCTTAGTGAACCACGGTTGAGCAACCCCAGCCAAGATGAGGAAGAAGTGTTGCTATGGTCAGAGAACTTTGGGTCAATATGTAGCAGTCTGTCTTCGTCTCCAACTCACCTCTCACACACAACCAACATCAACCTTTTCGGGAATAAAGTGTGCGAGATATATTTTTATAAAGAAGTGTGTTCGTTCGTTCATTGAAGTTCGTCATTATTGTTGACTATGTTCCCGCATATAAAATATTTGTATATGTATATGTATGCGGTTATACAACATTTGATGGTGAGGCTTTAGTGATGTTGAAGCTTTGGGGAATGCAGAGTACCCCTTTATTACCATCGCTCGTTGGTCCATTCTGGCTCGGATTGATAGCACCTGGTAGGGTCCTATCTATGGGCTAAATAGAACTGTTTATATGTATAAATATGGATTTGGCATATAATAACCTACAATGGTTGATATACCATAAAACCAAACCAAACCAAATCCTATATATCTAATATATATGTATAAAGAGGGTTTGGGATTAAATAACCTACAATGGTTGAAATGCTATAAAACCCAACCAAACCAAATCTTACATATTTGATATATATGTATAAAGAGGATTTGGCATTAAACAACCAACAATGGTTGATATGCCATAAAACCAAACCAAACCAAATCCTATATATTTAATATATTTGTATAAAGAGGATTTGGCATTAAGTAACCAACAATGGTTGATATGCCATTAAACCAAACCAGACCAAACTAAGAATTATAAATTAATTCATACAACAGCTAAGTGCAAAGAGAAAAGCAGCAGTTTCACTAACAAAGACGATGACCCTTAGGTCAGGCTTGATTTCGGGTCTGAAGTATCATTATCACTACGACTGTGTGTCCCGAGAATTTATTGGCTTTACGTCACAGTGTAAGGAGGAATACCAGATACATGCAGATGCAGTTACTGCCAGATCTAGGAGCCTCTTGGTGTATTTCCGTTTTTCTGTTAGTGACAAGCCAAATTCTTACACATAGTAATGATTCAATAAGAACAAACTTACAACATCAAGACTCACCATCTGGTTGAAATGCATTGGAGCTTTGCTGATTTTTCTACGAAGTGGGTGGAGTTCTAGACATATGATGAGGACCTACCCATCAGTGGAGTGACTATGTTCACAATGAAGCGACACGCTGAGTGACACGCTGAACTTCTGTTCCTTACCATGTATCTGAGTGGGGTGTCCTCGTGGTGTAATGGTTAAAGCGATGAGCTGCGGAATCGTAGTACGCGAGTTCGTACTCCAGTCGCGCTATTACGTTCACTTTCGGGCAAATACCCTTGGGAAAGGTATGAACCCCCTTATTCTCCCTCCAGCTATGGGTAAATAGTAGGACGGACTAGGTTCTTCAGCCTTGGTGAGGCAACTAGTCTAGGAGAAGGAAAAGTCTGATTTCAAAACCTGTTAAACTCCGCTTAAAAATTGACCTTGTGTCATACCCTGCCCGAGCGGAGGGGTTGGTAAATAGTACCATGTATCTGAGTGGAATACCATTTTTATGAATCTTAGGAAGGCCATATATGTGTGGTAGCTTGCTGTGGTGTTTCATTAGCCGTCAATATTTCATATGTGGTATTATTCTTACTTAGGATCTGTGACAGCTTCCTCTCTACGGTATTCAGGATTGTTAATCAGGTCTGCCAAATTTTTTGGAATATTCTACCTTATTCATTAATACAGTAGTATTGCATTTGTCTGCTAGTAGGATTTTGCCTAGTCGGCTGGGGCTGTAGAATACACCAACTGCACCTCTTCAGAGGAGTAAGCCCCCGCCCCGAGTGTCCTGGATATGATACTAAAGAATCTGATGGTGAGGTTCCAGTAATGCTGGAGCTTTGGAGAAAGCAGAGTACCCCTATTGCCATTTCCCCCCGGTCCACTCTAGCCCAGAGTGGTAGCACCTGATAGGGTCCTAAAGAGAACTAAACTGTGTACATACGCTGAATTGAATTGCTTGAAATAGAGCTGTTTTGACATTTAACTGTGTGTAAACAAAAACTATACTTATACTAAACTGTATTATTTGAATTATAACTTTGACTTAAAAAGAACTGTTTTTGGCAATTAAACTGTGTATTTATGTTAAACTGAATTGTTTGAAATAGAACTGTTCATTTGTATAAAACTGGATTGGGCATTAGATAACCTACAAAAGTTGATATGCCATAAAACCCAAACAAAAACAAACCAACAAACAAGCCGGTAGGATTATGATTTTTTCATCACTCTGTAACGATTTGAGAGCCTGTCTTTCTTCCTTTGAGATGTTTGGTTTTGGAGGCTTGGATTTCTCTAGTGCTTGTCTCACTTTCTCTCTTAGCTTGTCTGCTCGGGCCTTAGGAATTTTCAAGGCTGCCTTCTCGATTGGGGCTATCAAATATAAGTTGGGGACCTGTTTGATTGTCGTGGTGAAGTTGAGACCCTTTTTTTAGCGCTGCCCAGATGTAGAAAAGACATTGATCAAGCATTGCTCTTCTAGATCTTCGTACTTTAGACCGGTTATCTTGTTATTAACACCGTTGCACACACACACACACACACACACACACACACACACACACACACACACTGTGATTCATAACCGTTTTAAATTTACTTCGAAGCTAATGGCTCCTCGTGGCTGAATGGTTACAAGCTTTGGCTTGACGTTTGAGTCAACCAGGGTTTCGACCCCAGCTACGGGTAGCTACTGTATAGCCACACTGATGAGTTCTGGTAGAAAGAAACAGATCTCTCTGTGGATGACTATATATATGCTGCAGATTCTCTTGATAGCATATTTTGTTAAAAATAACAGACATGGATTTGGTGTTCAGCTTTTTATTCGTTTTTCCTTGTCAGCGATGGAAACGTCGTAACTGCGTTTCAATTTCAGTTTCTTTGTTTAATGGCATATCAACCTTCGTGGGTTATTTAATGCCAAAGGTATCATTCAGCAAGAATTGTAGTGATACTATATAGCCCATAGCAGTGGGAAAAAAGCGTCTTCATACTGCCGCTACGTATATTCGTCCAAAATTGATCGTAAAATCGTCACAGCAATTCGAACTACAAAGTGTCTCAATATACAGATTTGAAAATCGTATACTATAATAACTATTAATCTTCGATCACAATGCCTTGGACAAGAGAGAAAAATATCTTACATCACAATTTATCTGGAGACAAAATCATTCAAAACTGTCTCAACATACACAGGAACCATGTGACTGCTAATAACTCTACTACAGGGTGGAACGATAAAATTGTCGTCCTAAAGAAAACAACACTACAGCTTTATTTTAAAACTTTTATTGAAAAAATCAATTCAGCTAACTTGATTATGTAGTAGAGCTGACATCTACAGGGTGGAACGATAAAATTGTCGTCCTAAAGAAAACAACAATACAGCTTTATTTTAAAACTTTTATTGAAAAAATCAATTCAGCAAACTTGATTATGTAGTAGAGCTGACATCTACAGGGTAGGACAATAAAATTGTCGTCCTAAAGAAAACAACATTACAGCTTTATTTTAAAACCTTTATTGAAAAAATCAATTCAGCTAACTTGATTATGTAGTAGAGCTGACATCTACAGGGTGGTACAATAAAATTGTCGTCGTAAAGAAAACAACAATACAGCTTTATTTTAAAACTTTTATTGAAAAAATCAATTCAGCTAACTTGATTATGTAGTAGAACTGACATCTACAGGGTGGAACGCTAAAATTGTCGTCCTAAAGAAAACAACACTACAGCTTTATTTTAAAACTTTTATTGAAAAAATCAATTCAGCTAACTTGATTATGTAGTAGAGCTGACATCTACAGGGTGGTACAATAAAATTGTCGTCCTAAAGAAAACAACACTACAGCTTTATTCTAAAACTTTTATTCAAAAATCAATTCAGCTGACTTGATTATGTAGTAGAGCTGATATCTACTGGGTGGAACGCTAAAATTGTCCTCCTGAAGAAAACAACAATACAGCTTTATTTTAAAACTTTTATTGAAAAAATCAATTCAGCAAACTTGATTATGTAGTAGAGCTGACATCTACAGGGTAGGACAATAAAATTGTCGTCCTAAAGAAAACAACACTACAGCTTTATTTTAAAACTTTTATTGAAAAAATCAATTCAGCAAACTTGATTATGTAGTAGAGCTGACATCTACAGGGTGGAACGATAAAATTGTCGTCGTAAAGAAAACAACAATACAGCTTTATTCTAAAACTTTTATTGAAAAAATCAATTCAGCAAACTTGATTATGTAGTAGAGCTGACATCTATTCAATCCAGCTGCGTTCAACCTCAATCGCCGAATCGATACGGATCCAGAACTGGAAGCCTGCCTTTTCCACAAGCGTCAGCGGGAGCTCGGCAAATACTCAGCAGATGGCGGCGATCAGGCTGGCTTTGGTGTTGTGCGAGGTTATGTTGGTGATGTTCTCGATGTATGACCAATCGAAGTAGTCAAGCGGGTTCAGGTCGGGGAGGAGGAAGGGGCAGTGAGAGATGGGTAGAAAGTCGTAGCACTCCTTCTGAAGCCAAGCCTGGGTCTCTTTGGACATGTGGGCCGGCGCCTAGTCCTGCTGCCACACCCAGGGTTTGCCACCGGCCACCTGGTTGCACCAGGGAGATCATCACACTCTTCAGCACATCTAGGTACACTTTGGTGTTGACTTTCAAGCCGACTTCGAAGATGTGAGGTGGCATGATGTGGCACTCACTTGAAACCACTTTTGAACCAACGATACAACATATAGGAATTACTGATATCATACAACTGCATGCAAATTATCTGTGTTGTGCTAGATAGTGTTATACCGGAACTATACACTCAATGACTCTTTTTAGTATGACACCGGTAAAGATATAAATGGACGGTGTCTGACTACTTCAGGGGGAAAAAAAGCGTTAATCGCTCTCTGATAGACTTGCCAACTCTTCGGCTTGTACCTATGGAATACCTTTACTGAACCAACGATACAACAGTAAGTGACAGAAATAAAATGAAGTGAATTCATATTGTACAAAAATAAAAAGTTAAAAAGAGGATAAACGGTAGATAGTTTGGTTTCTTTGTTTTACTGGCATATCAACCTTTGTAGGTAATTTAATGCCAAAGCTATTCTCCTAGAAGAACAGTAGTTGTACTATTTAACCCATAGCTTGGAGCATAAGGGGGTTCATACCTTTCTCAAGGGTATTTGCCCGAAAGTGAACGTAATGGCGCGACTGGAATACGAACTTGCGTTCTACGATTCTGCTGTCCATCACTTTAACCATTACACCACGAGGACACCCCCAGGAGAAAGGAAGAAGATGAGATATCAAGTGAAAGAAGGATAAAGTAAATTTATAAAATATTTACAAGAGAGAGGGAGAAAGGGAAAAAAGAATTAAAAAGTTTAGTGGAAAATTTATTGGGATATCCATGTGAAGTTACGGTTAGTTAAACATGTGTTATATACAAGCTTAGCTGGCGAAGATGAACTTAGCAGATTCAATGCGGTCGCCAGATAACCTCAACAAAGTGGGTCACAGGAAAGAGAAGATAAAGGAGGAAGACGAAGAATATAATTCATTACCTATGGATGGAGGTGCCCGTGGTGTAATGGTTATCGTCGCAGGAAATGCACACGGCGACACGAGTTCAAATCCTGGACGAGACTGATTACATTTGAGAAAGCCTTGAGAAAGGTATGAATCTAATTGTTCTCCCACCAGCTATGGGTAAATAGTAGGGCAGACTAGGTTCTTCAGCCTTGGTGAGGCAACTAGTCTGGGAGAAGGAAAACTCTGAATTCAAATCTGTTAAACTCCGCTTAAAAACTGCCCTTGTGTCATATCCTGCCCGAGCGGGGTGGTTGGTAAATATGATTACCTATGGATAGAGTGACAGATATTTCGTTCGCAGATAAGCTCAACAAATTACTGGAAAACAAAAACAGAAGTCTTTAAGTTCCGATAAGCTGCCATAAACAGAAAATACATGAAGCGAAGAGGATGTTCATACTTCTGCATGGTACTTGAAAAGACAATATTAGGTCTGTAATTTTGGACTGAAGGAAGAGATCCGCTGGTCGCTCAAGCGAAGGGGAAAGATCCGCTAGTCTTTCAAGCGAAGGGAGAGACCTGCGGGTCACTCAAGCAAACATGTCGTGTGTGTTCTCCGGCCGTCGCCCTACTTCACAAAAAGGGTCCCCTCCACAGAAGAAAGATATGTGCGATATCTCTCTGACTGTATCCCTATTACACACAATCGTCACCGTCGAAGAATAAAAATATAAACTATATTTTTATATATCTACGAGTTTTTCGTTGTTTGTCCAGCGGTCCAATATACGACATATGATTTGGCATTAAATAACCCATAAGGGTTGATAAGCCATAAAACGAAACCAGAACCAAACAAAGTGAAATTTTCTGTCTGCGGTTGATGGGTCATGCTTTGCAATCTCTAAAAGATTTGTTTTCAACGAGTGTTTGATATTGTCGATGTGTTTTCTTTTCTTTTTTGCACAAGAGAATCTCAGGAGTGAGTATAAAGAAAATAGTCCTGTAATGGCTGAAATGCTGAACATTGGCCTCAAAATGAGCTTGAACTCCAATCGGATAATTACATTTGGGCAATGTATGAACCCCCAATCTCCTCAGCTATGGGTTAAATAGTACCTCTTTTGTCCTTCTCCAAGGATTACTTTGGCATTAAATAAACCACGAAGATTGATATACCATTGATTGAAGAAACCAAAAACAGCCTTGATGGAGTCGGATTTAAAAGGAAAATTTTTTAGATCATTAAGGACATTTTTTTAGATCATTAAGGAAAATTTTTTAGATCATTGAGGAAAATTTTTTAGATCATGAAGGAAAATTTTTTAGATTAAGGAAAATTTTTTAGATCATTAAGGAAGATTTTTTTAGATCATTAGGGAAATTTTTTTTAGATCATTAAGGAAAATCTTTTAGATCATTAAGGTAAATTTTTTAAGATCATTAAGGAAAACTTTTTAGATCATTAGGGAAATTTTTTTAGATCATTAAGGAAAATCTTTTAGATCATTAAGGAAAATTTTTTTAGATCATTAGGGAAATTCTTTTAGATCTTTAAGGAAAATCTTCTAGATCATTAAGGAAAATTTTTTTAGATCATTAAGGAAAATTTTTTAGATTAAGGAAAATTTTTAGATCATTAAGAAATTTTTTTTAGATCATTAAGGAAAATAAACTACTTGGTTGGTTTGTAAGTTGTGTTTTACCGATAATAACCCTTGTGCGTTATTTAAAGCCCAATGTTCTTTATATACCGGCAGCGGAAGCAAAATTAAGAATATTCTTGTATAATGATAAACGACTCTATTATCATCATCATATCGTGCTGCTAGCACGGATATCCCTGACCCTCTCTCGCCACTTCTCCCTCTCGTTCATCGCTTCTGGCAGGTCTTCAGGGCTACATCACGTATCCTCACTGAGCTGCTGTATGTGTGTTCGAGCTGGTCGTCCTGCTTTTGCTCGGCCATAAAACAAGAATAATTTCCATTTTAAAAGATAAACCAAAAAATAAGATGGAAACAAAACAGTAAATTTACTCAATATGGCCGCTATTTTTTCCAATTATTGTATAGACATATCTTGGAAATGATTTGCATGCCTTCAAAATAAATTCTTCAGGCATTTTATTCCATTCCTCCTCAATAGCAGTCTTAGGCAAACCAATTGTAACATAAACAAGATAGGACCAAATGTTATATAGTCATATGCAGAATCATAACGACACCAACAATAATAAAGACGCAGGAAGACTTCTTTATAAAAGTATATACCTCTCAATTTATTTGCAAGGTTCGAAAGGGTTGTGTGGGGTTCTACTGTGAGAGGGAGCTCGAGACCGAACAGAAACTGCAATATTTTGACCCTCACTCTTATGGCCGTCAGCGTTGTATCTTGCTCGTTCTCTAGATGCTCAACCGGAGGCCCAGAGGCCCACTCTGCTGGGTGATGGCTTTCTTTACTGCATCTTATCAGCAACTTCCCTGGACCCCAACTCATCAGAGCCCCAAGGCCCCTTCGGCCTGATGTGGCTTTCCTTACCACATGTTATCTTCTAACCCCGTCTCCAACTCTAGCTGGAACTCTTACTTCTATCTTGATTGAGTTATATAATAGTTCAACGTCCACTCAGTCGCCTACTCGATTTTTGGAATCGCATGTTGGATAGTCATCAAGCGGAAAATACTGTCATGCAGTTCACAGGTCACTCTCTTCCGGTGCATCAGTCTATGAGTGTACCATGGGAATTTTTTTACCTCGTCCCATTTCATCAGCCAATTTCCGACCACACGATTTCCTCTCATAACTGCCATTAGAATGTGTCACCTCCTTTCGGTGCATCACCTTGGAATGGCATTTTTGGCCGGGTCGAAGGTCAAAATACAACACAAAAATACGACCAAGATATTCAGATGCCTAAAACGTTCGTAATGTTCATGTGCATGGGAATCCGAAAACACTCGAAACACTTGACTTTCTTGGTTCAGGTACGAAACTTTTTATTACCTTTTTGAGTTTAAGGTTTTTCGACATGAGAAGTGAAAGACACAATTTCTCCAACAAACGCGCGGCACATTTCGTAGACCCCAACAGGTCTCGACCACATTCCTCTAGACTCGAATCTCAACTAACTCGTTCGGAGTTTAAATCTCAACTCACTGTTTTTTTCAAATCCCCAAATCCTCAGCTCGTCACTTCCGAGCATGACGTCATTCATGTCCCCGGTCCTATTTCCTATCTGGGGTTTTTATTGTGACATCTCTGATTGTCACATCCGCCCCGACCGCGCGTGAACACCAGCACTCAATGTGTGAACCTAACTAACCCATGCACTAAGCCGAAAGGTTCTCAGCCGAACTAAACCGAAAGGCAAGATATGTAAAACGAAAAATGATAATATAAAAAAAAATCTCTCCGCAATTATATTACACAATATTTGGATGGGAAGTTGCATTTGTTTTGTTTTCAAAAACGTGCCAGGGATAGTACCAGTTAGGATCCTATTTATTTGTCAAATAGAAATAGTTAGGTTTTAGTTTGTTTGTTTTTAATGGTATGTCAACCATCATGGCTTATTTAATGCCACTTGCGGTACTGCAGAGAAGTAATCAGTCTATTCTACAGCTCCAGCTGACTGTGCAATAACTACTTGGGTAAGTCAAAAGTTCTACAATATTTTGGTAGTACGTGCGGCAGAATTCGGCAGCATCAGATGCTTTTGCCGAGGTTGTGGCGGTGACGAACCACTAAGGACTCTCCTGATACTCTTCGAGTTCTCATCACTGAGTCTTCCGCTAAAGACAGGGAGCACTGCTTCTTACAAGCTGATCGAAATTACTGGTTACGGTACTGTGATCTACTGCGCTTTCACCTCTCGTGTAGTAAAATATTTTTGGTTGCTTCCATGGATTATGACCCAGTTCGAAATTGTGAAGTTCAAGTTCCCAATTAGTCTACGCTTAATGTTCAGCTGTGAGGCTTTGAATTCATGCACAAAATGAAGCAATGCACGGAAGGTACCTAATATGGTTTAAACTGCTTCGCTCATAGGATATACGTGCTCTAAACTATTGCAAAATCTTTTACTCCCCCGAAGACAGCCTAGTCAGCTGGGGCTGTAGAATACACCCACTGCATCTCTGCATGACAGTAAGACTCCTCCAACGAGTGTCCTGGATATAACATTAAACAATCTGATGGTGAGGCTCCAGTCTTGGAGCTTTGGGGAACGTGGAGTACCCCTTCATTACCTTTGCTTCTCGGTGCACTCTGGCTTGGAGTGGTAGTACATGATTGAGCCCTATCTATGGGTCAAATAGTATTGTTTGATATTAAAACTGTATGAAAACAAATGACTTATGCTAAATTGAATTTCTAGAAATTAAACTGTTTGATCATTTAACTGGGGTTGTAGAATACACCGATTGCACCTCTGCAGTGGGGTTAAAACTCTACCCGCAACGAGTGTCCTGGATATGACACTAAACAATCTGATGGTAAGGTTACAGTGATGCTGGCGCTTTGGGGAATGCAGAGTACCCCTTAATTCTCATTGCTCCAAGGTCCACTCTGGCTAGGAATGGTAGCACCTGATAGGGCCCTATCTATGGGTTAAGTAGAACTCACTGCATACTTATGCTAAACTGAATTATTTCAATCAGAATTGTCTGACAAAACTGGATAGCTTGAAATAGAAATGTTTTCGACAATTTAACTGTACTTACATTAAACAGCGTGCTTATGCTAAACTGAATTGTTTGAAATGGAACTGTTTTTGACATTTCTTTCTTAATGATAAAAATCATCAAGCTTCGTCTCAGAAATTTAGACAACTGTTTTGACATTTAACTGTGTGTAAACAAAATCTGTACATATACTTAACTGAATTAGCTGAATTAGAACTGTTTTGACAATTAAACTGTGTACTCATGCTAAACTGAATTAGTTGAAATAGAGCTGACTATTTGATGCAAATAGATATGGCGTTGAATAACCTACAAAGGTTGATATGCCATAAATCCAACCAACCAACCAACCATTTAACTGTGGGAACAAATAACTGTTTAAATGAATTGTTAATAATATATGGCAATAATTAACGCTAAATAGGAATAATTGAAGCCATTCAACTTTTAAAACTATAGCGATTGCAGTGTGAAACACATTATTGATATTAAATTATGTCAGTTATATAGCAATTCTTGAGACCATTTACCTTTGTGTTGGCAAATGCTTGAAACCATTTAATTGTGTGAAAAAAAAAGCTCATGCTCATTTACAAATGTTATCAACAAAATGTGTTTCGCAGGTAGTCAACCGGAAGACCAGGGTTCGATCCCAGGTCGAGTCATATCAAAGACTCAAAAAATGGTAATTGATATTTCTTTACTTAACACTTAGACATGTATCCAGGGTAAGTGGAGCAAACCAGAGAAAGGAGAAGCACCCCCTAACACCTCGTTGTTGTAGCTTTTGAAAAGGTAGCCTTCGGGTTGCCGTCGACTACGGTTACCAACTTATGTATAAACAGGATTTGGCATTAAATAACCAGCAAAGGTTGATGTGCCACAAAAACCAACCAAACCAAACGAAACTCACCTAAAGAGACAAGTGCGTTTTGCTCAAGGTGTATACGAATGTCTCAATTGCTTTTCACATTTTAACAACGTGACCCTATAACAGCGCTGAGAGAAGTTTCCTCACATTCAAGCTAATTAAAAATTTCACAGTTCTACATTGATGGATGACATACTATCTTCGTTAGTTATGCTTGTTAATTGGAAGAGTGTGTGATACTTTCTCAAATGGAAAGTTCGTTGCAAACCTTTCAGGTAATAATGAATGAATAAAGTAACTGTCTTTCGTATGGCAATTATCATTCCTGTACCAGATTTTACTTGACAGTCTTCTAATTATATTGTAATACGATATAAATCATTACGTCGTATTGTAGATAGATTAGGTTAGCTTTTTACAGCAAGTCAACCCTTGTCGGAATGTTCTATACCTAAGTCAGTTTTTTGGCACCAGCCACAGATTTCTTAACTTTGGTGATTTTACAGGAACCGGTGCCAGTGGAGGCGTCCGTGATGTAGTGGTTATCGTCGTAGGAAAAGGACACAGCGATCTGAGTTTAAATCATGGACGAGTCTGTTTACATTTTCACATAGCTGTAATGCCCTTGGGAAAGGTATGAATCCAACAACTCTTCCTCCCACGATGGAAAGGGTACACTGGGCTCTTTAGCCTTGATTTGGCAACCGGCCTAGGAGAAGGAAAACTCTGAATTGGAAATTAATCTCCTCAAAAATGACCTTGTGTCGCATCCTGCTCGTGTGGAGGGAGTGGTAAGTACATACGGTGTCTTCAATGTGACTTGATCGTAAGTTTGTTTTGGTCTCAATGTTTAATGGCATACGACCCTTCGTGGGTTACTTAATGCCAAAGCCATTCTTGTAAAATAACAGTGGTGGTGGTGGGATTTAACCCATACTTGAGGAGATAAAAGGAGTTCATACCTTTCCCAAGGGTATTAGTCCAAAAGTGAAGGAAATGGCGTGATATGAGTTCGAACTCGTTCACTTCGGTGTTGCAGTCCAGCAACGTTAGCCACTACAGGGTGGAACGATAAAATTGTCGACCTAGAAAAGACGACATGATTCCATTTCCGTTTAATAAAAACCGGTTTTCTTTTTTTGTTGCAGACCATCTACTAGTTGGCCAGTTGTGTACAAATCCCAAGAGCGATTGGAGCCTTCTATCATGTCTGAAAGTGAAACAATGTTCAACGAGCGAGATCGGAGATGCGCCGCTGTACAACTCATGCTCTCTACTGATCCAACTTATGACAACAGGACCATTGCCAGCACCCTCAAAATGCAAATCTCGATTGTCACGAATAACAGGGACGTGCCCAGGGTGATGAAAACAAAGTTTCCGGCTACGGTTACGGTC
This sequence comes from Sepioteuthis lessoniana, assembly GCA_963585895.1. NCBI lineage: Eukaryota > Metazoa > Mollusca > Cephalopoda > Myopsida > Loliginidae > Sepioteuthis > Sepioteuthis lessoniana. Next base: position 62,092,664 of record OY757935.1, on the reverse strand, counting down.
TTTGGTGTGGTTTCCAGTGAGGACCACATCATGCCACCTCACATCTTCGAAGTCGGCTTGAAAGTCAACACCAAAGTGTACCTGGATGTGCTGAAGAGTGTGGTACTATTTACCAACCCCTCCGCTCGGGCAGGATATGATACAGGGTCAATTTTTAAGCGGAGTTTAACAGGTTTCAATTCAGAGTTTTCCTTCTCCTAGACCAGTTGCCTAACCATGGCTGAAGAACCTAGTCTGTCCTACTATTTACCCATAGCTGGAGGGAGAATTATTGGATTCATACCTTTCCCAAGGGTATTAGTGCTATGTGAAATGCAATCAGTCTCGTCCAGGATTTGAACTCGTATCGCCGTGTTCATTTCCTACAGCGATAACGACTACACCACAGCTGAAGAGTGTGGTGATCCCCTGGTGCAATCACGTGGCCGGTGGCTGACCCTGGGTGTGGCAGCAGGACTCGGCGCCGGCCCCCAAGTCCAAAGAGACCCAGGCTTGGCTTCAGAAGGAGTGCTACGACTTTCTACCCTTCTCGCACTGGCCCCTTCCTCCCCGACCTGAATCCGCTAGACTACTTCGTTTCGTCATACGTCGAGAACATCACCAATATGACCTCCCATAACACCAAAGCCAGCCTGATCACGACCATCCGCCGAGTATTCACCGAGCTCCCGCCGGTACTTGTAGAAAAGGCATGCTCCCAGTTCCAGATCCTTATCGAGGCGATGATTGAGGCTGAAGGCGGCTACATTGAATAGATGTCAGCTCTACTACATAATCAAGTTAACTGAATTGATGTTTTCAATAAAAGTTTTAAAATAAAGCTGTGGTGTTGTTGTTTTTTAGGATGACAATTTCATCGTTCCATCCTGTAGATGTCAGCTCTACTACATAATCAAGTTACCTGAATTGATTTTTTTCAATAAAATTTTAAAATAAAGATGTAGTGTTTTTTTTTATGACGACAATTTTCTCGTTCCATCCTGTAGATGTCAGCTCTACTACATAATCAAATTTACTGAATTGATTTTTTCAATAAAAGTTTTAAAATAAAGCTGTATTTTTTTTATGACGACAATTTCATCGTTCCACCCCGTAGATGTCAGCTCTACTACATAATCAAGTTAGCTGAATTGATTTTTTCAATAAAAGTTTTAAAATAAAGCTGTAGTGTTGTTGTTTTTTTGGACGACAATTTTATCGTTCCATCCTGTAGATGTCAGATGTACACCATGAGGACTCTGGCTCTGTAATAATATAGAACACATGCAACATAAAATGCAATAAATGAATCCATTTTGAATAATTCAGTAGATTTTATCTTTTTTTCTTTCTTTTTACATAGTTGAGATTTACGTAACATATTTAGTCCATAAAAATTCAATTTAATTTATTTTAACAAATTTGTAGAAGTTTTTGATGAACTTGGGATTTTTTTTTTAGGAAATCAATTTAAAAATGGTAAATTAGTAACCTTCAAGCAAGTGATATGCTACGTTACATTTGATCTTTTTTCCTTCACATACAATTTTTTAAAAAATACTAAAAACCCTTACACCGACTGCACCTCTGCAATGGGGTTAAGACCCTACCCCCAACAAGTGTCCAGATTATGACACTAAACAATCAAATGGTAAGGTTCCAGTGAGGATGGAGCTTTGGGAAATGCAGAGTACCCCTTCATTACCATTGCTCCCAGGTCCACTCTTGTCCAGAATGGTAGCACCTGATAGAGCTCGATCAATGTGTTAAATAGTACTGTTTGATATCAAAACTGTATGAAAACAAATGACTTATGCTAAATTGAATTGTTAGAAATTAAACTGTTTGATCATTTAACTGTTTGCCCAGTCGGCTGGGGCTGTAGAATACACCGACTGCACCTCTGCAGTGGGGTTAAGACTATCCCCAATGAGTGTCCACGATATGACACTAAACAACCTGATGGTAAGGTTCCAGTGATGCTGGAGCTTTGGGAACTGCAGAACACTCCTTCATTAACATTGTTCTATGGCCCGGAATGGTAGAAAACTCTTTTATTGTTCAAGAACAATTAAACGATAAAGAACTTACTGATAAATATTCTTGATATTTCTCTAGAATAAATTGAAAGACAATTCGTTAGTAATGTATTTCTTGACGTATGAACAAAATATGAAAAAGAGAAAAATATTAGGTAATTGTGTGTATGTCGACAAGTTCGTTTGCAGGTGCGTGGTTGGCTGGTGTAACTGGAGTGACTGGTTGTTATTTTATAATTTTGTGGGTTATTTAATGTCAGTTTACGTCTTTATATATAAAGTCCATGACGAGGTGTATACGATAAGTTTCCAAACTTTTTTCGTATGGACACTTTTATTGATAGTACACACATGAAACTCTAGTCCTCTTCCAAGTAATCTCCTCCGGATGCAATGCACTTGCTGTACCGTTCCAACAATTTCTGGAAGGCCTCATGGAAGTCCTCTAGTGTGAGCGTGTCAATGACCTTCGTCAGAGCCTCTTTCATCTCCTCAATTGTCTAATAACGACAGCCTCTAAGTTTTTTCTTGAGCTTTGGGAATAAGCAAAAGTCACAAGGAGCAAGGTCTAGACAATAGGGAGGCTGAGGAACTGTCTTGATGCCCATCTTGGTCAAATAGGACAATACACCCTCCTTGTCGGAGGGTGTATTGTCCTGGTTGAAATGCCACTGCCCAGATTTGAAGAGTGCTGGCCTCTTCCGACGGAATCTCTGGCTGAACTCCACTAAAAACCTCAACATCGTAACCCTAAACCTTTGGCCAATCAACTCTGGTCTATTGACTTCCTTACTCCTCCCACACCTCTCATTATCCCTCACAGACTTCCTGGCTTCCTTGAATCTCTTATGCCACTCCAAAACTGATGCTCGATTCATGCAAGATGCTCCAAAAGCAGTCTGAAGCATTCCACAGAATTTTATTGCATATCATTCTTCTAAAATGTCAGATTGCATTTTTGAAATACACCAGCTGTGACAATCAGGCTTTAGTAGGGTGTATTCCAATTGCTGCTGTAGCTGTTCATTTGAATCTAAAATAATAGAAATTGGTCAGTCATCTAATAAGATGTATAGCAATAACATACTGAATTTCCAAGCGTCTACGACAATTTTAAATGCCCATACAGAAAAAGTCTGGAAACTTATCGTATGCATCTCGTATATATATATATATATATATAATCAAAATGAATAGGTCCACTAAGAGATTTGTATTTTTTAAAGAATTATTCATTTCGTTACATACGTGAATGTTTAGTAATTTACAATTTTTTTTGTTTGAATGTGGCATAAGGCCATATGAAGAGGGCACCCAGTGAGACTCGAACTCACTCGTTTAGGTTTGTTCGTCAATATATATGATTCGACTAGCAAACCTACACGAGTGTGTTCGAGTCTCATTAGGAGCCCCATACATATGGCCTTATGCCACATTTAACCAAAAATCTAGTAAATTACTTGATGTTCTCTGACGAAAGCAACAAGCTGGAAACATATACATATGTAACGAAATAAATGATTCTTAAGAAAATACAAATCTCTTAGTCGACCTATTCCTTTTTAGATATACACTTTTTTTTCACTCTTTGGACCAACAAAAAAGAATATATATATATATATATATATATTTGTGTGTGTGTGTATATATTACTTTATTCTCTAAAAATGGGAATTTTGTGGAGGCACTTGAGAACACCGTAAACTGAGATTAAATCCTGGATGAGGCTATTTGTATCTTTACATCACGTTATAATTAAGAAAAATATTTTAAAAAAAACTTTAGTTCTTGCGAAAACTCTTCTATGTATTGTTTCAAAACAGTTAAACGATAAAGAACTTACAAATAAATATTCTTGATATTTCTCCGGAATAAAAACTTGATGCTTGTGCGGATGGGTTGGGTAAATATATGTGCATGTGCGTTCCTCTCTCTCTCTCTCTATATATATATATATATATATATATATTATGAGAGTGTTGGTCGTCAGTATATCACTATGTGGTTATGTTTCGAAGCAAGTGCAATATGATATTTTATTTTATTTCATTGCACACACACCACCTATGAGACCCACATTACATAATATCTACGCAATATTTCCTTCATTTATTATTAGCATTATAACAATTTATTCCGCACATAATTATTATTTAACACACTATTATTTACCCCTTTATTATTTTATTTTATTTTATTGCATACATACCACCTATGAGATCCATAGTATACAATTCTTACGCTTTATCCAATTTTGTTATTATTATTATTATTATAAAACACCCACCCACCCGTATATATTACACCAACACATTTACAACACAATATAACCTTACTTATACCCATTGTAATTCTTGCTCACCATACACGTTTACAAATCAGATTCTCACTCATTTCTCCCAACTTGTAGCGATGATAATTTGTCCCACATTCACTGTCAACCAAAGAATATATTGCAACAAATGTATACATATTCGTAACCAATTTTCGCTATAACCAACACTTTACGTTCCTGGCCTGACTTCCTGGCGAGCGCCCCGGGGCCTGTTCTGGACTTCGGTCCGGAGCGTGGCCCTGGAAAAGGAACAATGTCAGACTTGGGGCCTTTAATTAGGCACCTAGTTTCGACTAGGCTACCTTCGGGTGGGCGAGCTGCATTTTTGTCTCCTTTGTCCCCCTTGTACGGCACTAGACTATGAGTCTAGTTTAAGCCGCAAACTGGCATACGTGCCCGGACCCACATTTGGGTTCGTGAAACTGCTTGCCTCACCAGGCTCACATTGCACTAAGTGAGCCGATGAGCAGCACTGACAAGCAGGGTTCGAGTCTCGGCTCGTTCCCGACCTCCCCTCCCCTTTATCCCCACTTTAACCGGCCTTCGGGCTTTTGACCTTGTGTCAAGTCGTGTCTGGTGGCAGGCAGCGACAAATATCTGACTTAACTGAAAAACACTCATCCACACGCACACACATACACCCACACCCATTTACACACTTACAACCACACATAAACGAAATCTTAACGGCTTTTTGTCTGCATTTTGTCGAATTTTCAATTTTCAATTTCATTCCATCTTCTTAACCACCTGATGAATGTTGTTATAAATGTTATATTTTGACCTTTTGACCCGGCCAAAAATGCCATTCCAAGATGATGCACCGGAAGGAGGTGACACATTCTAATGGCAGTTAGGAGAGGAAATCGCGTGGGCGGAAATTGGCTAATAAAATGGGACGAGCTAAATAATTCCCATGGTACACTCATAGACTGATGCACCGGAAGAGAGTGACCTGTGAACGGCATGACAGTTATTTCCGCTTGATGACGATTAAACATTCGATTTCAAATATCGAGTGGGCGATCGTTGAACTATTATATAGCGCAGTCAAGACGGAAGTCAAGTGGCTAGTTGAGTTGCAGACAGTTGGAGTTAGAGACGAAATGTGGTAGGGAAAGCCACATCAGGCCGAAGGGGCCTTTGGGCCCTGATGAGTTGAGGTCCGGAGAAGATGCTTATAAGATGCCGTAAAGAAAGTCATCACCCAGCAGAGTGGCCTCTGGACCTCCGGTTGAGCATCAAGAGAACAAGAAAGACACATTGTGACGGCCATAAGAGTGAGGGTCAAAATATTGCAGTTTCTGTTCAATCTCCAGCTCCCTCTCACACAACCTTTTCGAACCCTTACAAATAAAGTGAGAGGTAAATATTTTTATAAAGAAATCTCATTGCGTCTGTCTTTATTATTGTGTCGTTATGATACGGCACATGAGAATATAACATAAACTTCATGAAACCTTCGGTTGCAGAACAATATTTTATATATATGTATATATATATAAATATATATATATGTCTGTGAACAAGTGTGTGTATGTAGCTGTGCGCGTGTACGATTGTGTGTATATGGATATCTGCGCGTGTGTAACTGTGTGTCTGCGTGTGACATTTAAAGTTGTGCTGTCTTTATTGCTAAGTCGATTATGCGTGCCAATAGCGGCCATAAATCTTTGTCGTTTGTCCATTGTTATTTTCAACTATAAATTATTCAAACTCCCGCTGTTCGTCTCCCTCAACCTACAGTGTCATTTTCGATCCCCGCTACCAATTTGCTATTTGACATTATGAAAGGAACTGAAGTATTACCAATAATCCATGAATCAATCGAACACGTTTCTTATCTTAATCATTAGATTTCAAGTGGTTTATTCTATAAAGACTAGGCTATACCAAGTAAAGGCCTAGATGTCACGCAACCGGAATCTTTAACTGGAGAGAGATATGCGGTGGCCTAAACTGTCGAAAACATTTCTACTTCAAGCGATTCAGTTTACTCAAAGAATTCATTTTAGCATAAGTATGCTGTTAGTTCTATTTAACCCATAGATAGGGCCCTATCAGGTGCTACCACTCAGGCCAGAGTGAACCTGAGTGTGACGGCAATGAAGGGGTACTCCGCATTCCCTAAAGCTCCGGCATTGCTGGAACCTCACCAACAGATTGTTTAGTGTCATATCCAGGACACTCGTTAGGGGGGGGTCTTACCCCTCTGTAGAGAAGCAGTTGGTGTATTCTACCGCCCCAGCTGACTGGGCAACTTATTTTGGCAAAAGTACACAGTTTAAATGTCAAAACAGATATATATTTCAAATAATTTAGTTTAGCATAAGCACACTGTTAAAATCTCAAAACTGTTCTATGTCTACCAATTCAGTTTAGCATTAGTTAGCAGTTTAGATATCAAAACATTTCTATTTAAATAATTAGGCTTAGCTTAAGTGCACAGTTTAGTTCTATTTGACTCCTTGATAGGACCATTTCAGGTGCTACCACTCAGGATCAGATTTCTTTCTATCTTTCTTTCTTTGCTCTTTACTGCTTCAATATTCTTTCTTTCTTTTTTCTTTCTTTTGTGTAACTTCGACCATCATCTTTCTTTCTTTCTTTCTCTTTACAGCTTCAATATTCTTTCTTTCTTTCTTTCTTTCTTTCTTTCTTTCTTTCTTTCTTTCTTTGCTCTTTACTGCTTCAATATTCTTACTTTCTTTCTTTTTTTCTTTCTTTTGTGTAACTTCGACGATCTTTCTTTCTTTCATTCATTCTTTCTTTCTTTCTTTCTTTCTTTGCTCTTTACTGCTTCAATATTCTTTCTTTCTTTCTTTCTTTCTTTTGTGTAACTTCGACGATCTTTCTTTCTTTCATTCATTCTTTCTTTCTTTCTTTCTTTCTTTGCTCTTTACTGCTTCAATATACTTTTTTTCTTTCTTTTGTGTAACTTCGACCATCTTTCTTTCTTTCATTCATTCATTCTTTCTTTCTTTCTTTCTTTGCTCTTTACTGCTTCAATATACTTTTTTTCTTTCTTTTGAGTAGCTTCGACCATCGTCTTTCTTTCTTTCTTTCTTTTATGTAACTTCGATGATCGTCTTTCTTTCTTTCTTTCTTTCTTTCTTTCTTTCTTTGCTCTTTACTGCTTCAATATTCTTTCTTTCTTTCTTTCTTTCTTTTGTGTAACTTCGACGATCTTTCTTTCTTTCATTCATTCTTTCTTTCTTTCTTTCTTTCTTTGCTCTTTACTGCTTCAATATACTTTTTTTCTTTCTTTTGAGTAGCTTCGACCATCGTCTTTCTTTCTTTCTTTCTTCCTTTCTTTCTTTCTTTTGTGTAACTTCGACCATCTTCTTTCTTTCTTTCTTTCTTTTGACTGACTTCGACCATCGACTTTCTTTCTTTCTTTTGTGTAACTTCGACCATCGTCTTTCTTTCTTTCTTTCTTTCTTTCTTTCTTTCTTTCATTTGTGTAACTTCGACCATGATCTTTCTTTCTTTCTTTCTTTCTTTCTTTTGAGTAACTTCGACCATATTCTTTCATTCTTTCTTTCTTTTGAGTAACTTCGACCATCGTCTTTCTTTCTTTCTTTCTTTCTTTCTTTCTTTCTTTCTTTTTTCTTTCTTTTGTGTAACTTCGACCATCTTTCTTTCTTTCTTTCTTGTGAGTAACTTCGACCATCGTCTTTCTTTCTTTCTTTCTTTCTAGACTTCTGAAAAGATTTGTGTACAGATTACTGATATCATATAAGAATACTTTAAACCATGTGACTGTTTGCCAAAAAACGCGAATGACTTATGCATTAACTAACCCAAAAGAGGTTGACATGCCGAAAAATCTCACTATCACTTGTGTGATTTGCATGAAGGTTTCATCATCACCATTATTTGTTTCTTTCTTTGGTTGTTTGTTCGTTGTTTTTTTGTTTGTTACTTTCTTTCTTTCTCATATAATGTAGCTTCTACCTTATCTATCATTGGCTTGTTTGATTCTTTTTCTCAAATATTTTGCTGTTTCGACTTATTTTCTTTCTTTCTTTCTTTCTTTCTTTCTTTCTTTCTTATATAGCTTTGACTATCTCAGTTCTTTCTTTCTTTCTTTCTTTCTTTCTTTCTTTCTTTCTTTTGTAGCTTTGACTATCTCAGTTCATTCATTCTTTCTTTCTTTGTTTCTTTTGTAGTTTCAACCGTCTCATTCTTTCTTTCTTTCTTTCTTTCTTTCTTTTCTCATATTATGTAGCTTTTACCGTGTCAAATCTATCTTTCTTTCTTTCTTTCTTTCTTGTAAGCTGTCTTCTTTTGTTTTTGTTTATTGTTAAATCCCAGGTCTCCGCAAAATTTTACACTCTATCCCATGTCGGACAGACTACACAACCACAGGTGCGCCATTTCACGATGCGTACCTCTAATTTTTCTGCCTTTTAAAATTGATATAATTTTTGTCGTTGTTGTTGATCGCCTGGTTATTTTCTGCTTCACAGGAAACAAAAAAGCAAACGTTGTAAGTTTCTTGGCATTTGCTTCAATTCCTGCGGGGTTAATGACCCCGAGGGGTGGCGGTGGAAAGCGAAATGGATTGGCACTGGCAGGAGGTATGGAAAAGATAAGTAGGTACAGAAAAAAAAAGAGGGGGTTTCAAGCATAGGGGAAGCAAGGGGAGATGAAGGTGTGAAGAAGGGGTTTCTTGTTTCTTAAAATGTTTTCAAGAATTAGTATGAACGAGACAATCTTGCTGAGGAGCTATGTGAAAAAAGATGACATCTTAAAAAAAAATAACAACAATAACAAAAGAAAACCCCAGAAAAAACAATAAAATCACCCGGTTGCCAGCTATGGTCTGCACAGGGGTAAGACCTCGTATTCCGTGGTGGGGATCCTGTTCTTGAGTTCTAGCAAGTGTGGAATCCCTACTTCGTTACCTTGATCCTAACCCCTTCTGGAAACCATAGGGATCGTACCTTTTTGGGTACGACTGGTTGGTCAAATAAATTCGCTAGACCACTATTATTAGTTGATAGGAATATTTGAGACTATTAAATTGAAAATTTTTTGTATTGGGAATAGACTCTTGAAATGGCTTGTGTACAGATTACTGATATCAAATAAGAATACAGGGTGGAACGATAAAATTGTCGTCCTAAAGAAAACAACACTACAGCTTTATTTTAAAACTTTTATTGAAAAAATCAATTCAGCTAACTTGATTATGTAGTAGAGCTGACATCTACAGGGTGGAACGATAAAATTGTCGTTCTAAAGAAAACAACACTACAGCTTTATTTTAAAACTTTTATTGAAAAAATCATTTCAGTTAACTTGATTATGTAGTAGAGCTGACATCTACGGGGTGGAACGATAAAATTGTCGTTCTAAAGAAAACAACAGTACAGCTTTATTTTAAAACTTCTATTGAAAAAATCAATTCAGCTAACTTGATTATGTAGTAGAGCTGACATCTACAGGATGGAACGATAAAATTATCGTCCTAAAGAAAACAACACTACAGCTTTATTTTAAAACTTTTATTGAAAAAATCATTTCAGTTAACTTGATTAGGTAGTAGAGCTGATATCTATTTAATGTAGCCGCCTTCAGCCTCAATCAACGCCTCGATACGGATCCAGAATTGGGAGCATGCCTTTTCCACAAGCGCCAGCGGGAGCTCGGCGAATACTCGGTGGATGGCGGCGATTAGACAGGCTTTAGTGTTGTGCGAGGTCATGTTGGTGATGTTCTCGACGTATGACCAAACGAAGTAGTCCAGCGGGTTCAGGTCGGAGGAGGAGGGGAGCACTTAGAGAAGGGTAGAAAGTCGTAGCACTCCTTCTGAAGCCAAGCCTGTGTCTTTTTGGACTTGTGGGCCGGCGCCGAGTCCTGCTGCTACACCCAGGGTCTGCCACCGGCCACGTGATTGCACCAGGGGATCACCACACTCTTCAGCTCATCCACGACTTTCAAGCCGACTTCGAAGATATGAGGTGGCATGATGTAGCCCTCACTTGAAAGCACACCAAAGACCATAACCGTAGCCGTCCGAAGGGTCGTCCGATGCGTTGAGCTGTGCCCTCAAGCGTTGAACCGTCCGGATCCACCGGCCACCTAATTGCACCAGGGGATCACCACACTCTTCAGCACATCCAGGTACACTTTGGTGTTGACTTTCAAGCCGACTTCGAAGATGTGAGGTGGCATGATGTGGCCCTCACTGGAAACCACACCAAAGACCGTAACCGTAGCCGGAAACTTTGTTTTCATCACCCTGGGCACGTCCCTGTTATTTGTGACAATTGAGATTTGCATTTTGAGGGTGCTGGCAGTGGTCCTGTTGTGATAAGTTGGATCGGTAGAGGACATGAGTTGTACAGCGGTGCATCCCCGATCTCGCTCGTTGAACATTGTGTCAACTTTCAGACATGATAGAAGGCTCCTATTGCTCTTGGGATTTGTATACAACTGGCCAACTAGTAGATTGTCTGCAACAAAAAAAGAAAACCGGTTTTCATTAAAGGGAAATGGAATCATGTCGTCTTTTCTAGGGCGACAATTTTATCGTTCCACCCTGTACTTTAAACCATGTGACTACTTGCCAAAAAGAATGCGAATGACTTATGCATTAACTAACCCAAAAGAGGTTGACATGCCGAAAAATCTCTCGATCACTTGTATGATTTGCATGAAGGTTTCATCATCACCATTCTTTGTTTCTTTCTTTGGTTGTTTGTTCGTTGTTTGTTTGTTTGTTACTTTCTTTCTTTCTCATATAATGTAGCTTCTACCTTATCTATCATTGGCTTGTTTGATTCTTTTTCTCAAATATTTTGCTGTTTCGACTTATTTTCTTTCTTTCTTTCTTTTTCTTTTGTGTAACTTTGACTATCGTCTTTCTTTCTTTCTTTCTCATATTCTGTAGCTTTTACCGTTTCAAATCTTCTTTCTTTCTTTCTTTCTTTCTTTCTTTCTTTCTTGTAACATCGGCCATCGTCTTTCTTTCTTTCTTTCTTTCTTTCTTTCTTTCTTTCTTTCTTTCTCATATAGTTTCAAAGGTCTCAATTCTTTTTTTTCTTTCTTTATTTTTTTCCTTTCTTTCGTATATCATATAACTTCTTCCATCTCCTTTCTTTCTTCCTTTCTTTCTTTCTTTCTTTCTTTCTTTTCTAGTTTCAACCGTGTCAATTCTTTCTTTCTTTCTTTCTTTCTTTCTTTCTTTCTTTCTTTCTTTCTTTCGTATATCATATAACCTCTTGCATCTCCTTTCTTTCTTCTTTTTCTTTCTTTCTTTCTTTCTTTCTTTCTTTCTTTCTTTCTTTCTTATATTATTTATCTTCAACCATCTCTATTCTTTCTTTCTTTCTTTCTTTCTTTCTTATATCATGTAACTACTTCCATCTCCTTTCTTTCTTTCTTTCTTTCTTTCTTATGTTGTTTATATACGTGGTTTTTCTAATACACCCACGAGCTCTGTCTCTCCTTCGTCCGTATGTGTGTGTGTGTGTCCTGCTCATTTGCGTATGTGTGTGTCTGCGTGCGTGCGCGTGCGCGTGCGCGTGCGCGTGCGTGTGTTTTCGACCACCCACTCTCCTTACCTGTGTGTAATGATGGAAAACAATGTGAACAAATACTGTCATACTTGTACGCCATTAGCGAACGGCTTTCCACATTTCTCAGCGGACAAGAATAAACATCACCGTCACTTGTGTTTGTCTCTTTAAATCGGTCCCATCCCAACCACCCCCCACAACTCTTCTTCTTCCACTTGGTTGTTTCTTCTCATCTTTCTTTTCTTTTATGAGGTATATGAAAAGTATTTTCGTTAGTTTTCAGACCCCTTTCTCCTTTAAACTGCTTCCTCATTCTCATTTAAACGTTTCTTATTGATATGATTTTTACACATATTAGTGTGTATTAAAGGTACTCTCTTTTTTAAAAATTCTCTCTAAAGTTGATTTTATATAACATCTATCTATCTATCTATCTATCTATCTCACTTCTTCCATTGAAATCACACACACACACACACACCTATATATATATATATATATATATATACTATTAATGATATTTTTTAAAATTCTCTCTGAAGTTTATTTAATGTAACATCTATCTATCTATCTATCTATCTATCTCACTTCTTCCATTGTCATCACACACACACACACACACACACACACACACACACACACACACACACACACACACACACACACACACACACATATATATATATATATATATACTATAAATGATATTTTTTAAAATTCTCTCTGAAGTTTATTTAATGTAACATCTATCTATCTATCTATCTATCTATCTATCTATCTCACTTCTTTCATTGTCATCACACATACACACACACACACACACACACACACACACACACACACACATATATATATATATATATATATATACTATTAATGATATTTTTTAAAATTCTCTCTGAAGTTTATTTAATGTAACATCTATCTATCTATCTATCTATCTATCTATCTCACTTCTTCCATTGTCATCACACACACACACACACACACACACACATATATATATATATATATATATATATATATATATACTATTAATGATATTTTTTAAAATTCTCTCTAAAGTTTATTTAATGTAACATCTATCTATCTATCTATCTATCTCACTTCTTCCATTGACATCACACACACACACACACACACACACATATATGTATATATATATACTATTAATGATATTTTTTAAAATTCTCTCTAAAGTTTATTTAATGTAACATCTATCTATCTATCTATCTATCTCACTTCTTCCATTGTCATCACACACACACACACACACACACACACACACACACACATATATATATATATATATATATATATATACTATTAATGATATTTTTTAAAATTCTCTCTAAAGTTTATTTAATGTAACATCTATCTATCTATCTATCTCACTTCTTCCATTGTCATCACACAGACACACACACACACACACACACACGTCGAATCAACCGAAAAGGACATCGAAACGAGGTTAACGAAAGCATGGACAGCTATCAATAGGCTATCGACTATATGGAAATCAGACCTAACCGATAAAATGAAACGCAGTTTCTTCCAGGCAGCGGTCACATCGATACTGCTATATGGCTGCACTACATGGACGCTAACAAAACGGCTGGAGAAGAAACTAGATGGCAATTACACAAGAATGCTGCGTGCAATCCTGAACAAGTCCTGGCAGCAACACCCCACAAGACACCAACTGTACGGCCACTTGCCCCCTATCACGAAAACTATTCAAGTTAGGCGAACCAGACATGCAGGACATTGCTGGAGAAGCAGAGATGAACTCATAAGAGATGTACTCTTATGGATCCCCACACACGGCCGCGCAAAAGCAGGACGACCAGCACGAACGTACATTCAGCAGCTATGTGAGGATACAGGTTGTTGTCCTGAAGACCTACCTAGGGCGATGAACGATAGGGAGGAGTGGCGAGAAAGGGTAAGAGATATCCGTGCTGCCAGCACGATATGATGATGATGATTCATGATATTGTAATATTGAATAAGTCTTGGAGGCAACACCCCACAAGACACCAACTACACGGCCACCTACTCCCATCACGAAAACTATCCAAGTTAGATGAACCAGACACGCAGGACACTGCCGGAGAAGCAGGGACAAACAAGCTCATAAGTGATGTACTTCTATGGACCCCCACATACGGCCGAGCAAAAGCAGGACAACCAGCTCGAACATACATACAGCATCTATGTGAAGATACGGGATGTAGCCCAGAAGACCAGCCAGAGGCGATGAACTATAGGGAGAAGTGGCGAGTGAGGGTCAGGGATATCCGTGCTGGCGGCACGAGATAATAATGATATTGAACATGAAATATCTATCTAAATACCTTTATTGAACATGAAACATCTGTTTTGGACAGTCAAATTTTAAGGAAAACATTAATATTACTTATATTATTATTTGAGATTTCCCACTAGCGTTACCTGATGGTTTTCCACTGGAGTCTGTGTGATAACTAGTCTCCTCAAGTCTCCGGGACTCTTCTCAGTATTTCTGGCCGATCAGTAATACTGTAGTTTAGATGGTCTCAACTTATCTTTTATTTCCAAGTCTTCCAGTCCCTTTACCAATCATTTAGGGATTGTTCCAAGTGCACAAATTACAATAGGTATCACCGTCACCTTCATGTTCCATAGTTTCTTTTAGTTCTCTTGCCAGATCTAGGTATTTATTTGTCTTTTCACCTTCTTTTAACTTTACTCTATGATCTGCCGAGACGGCAAAGTCAATTATTTGGCGGGTTCTCTTTTTTTCGTTCACTATCACAAAGACTGGTTGTCTAATCGAGATTAGTTGATCAGTTTTTTTATCTTAAAATCCCAGAGAACTTAATGTATCTCATTCTCCAGGACGAGTTTGGGGTTGTCTATATACCACTTGTTCATATGATCAAATTTCAATTTCTTGCACGGTTCCCAATGGATCACTTTGCACACCCAGTCATGTCTTGTCTTCCAAGAATCCGACTCGATTTTAGTAGTGCTGTGTTTTGGATGGTTTCAGTTTTTTCATTCTGTCTGGTTGTCGGCTCTTTTTTCTATGTTTTCAGAGACTGTTGCTAGGACCCTACCTACGATTGGTATCACTGTCACCTTAATGTTCCACAGTTCTTCAGCTTTCTGGGAAGGTCCAGGTGCTGTATAGCCGCATACATATACATATACAAATATAATATAACATAAGAATTAATTTTTATTTATTGCGGACTTTTTTGTCCTCATCTTGGTAGTTTTTGCGTTGTTTCTTTTCTCTACGTTTCGGCCAAAATTCACCTCTGGAACGCTGAGTCTTTTAACCGTATCCCCAGTAATTACTGCCTTCCATAGTTGTTGTCTATCGCACCACGTTTTTGACCAAGTAAACCTCTGGCCGGCTTGGGTAGGATTTGAAACCGCTATCTTCTGACAATGCTCACCTGGAACCGAAGAGACTCAACGCGTCTATCCGCTGCGCCACGGGCCCCGAAGGGCGATTAAGGATAGATTTTTTGGTCTTATAAATCCTCATCTGGTCTTCCAGAGTCGGGTCCGTACCGAATTTTTGTACTTGTCAAAAACGTGGTGCGATAGACAACAACTATGGAAGGCAGTGATTACTGGGGATACGGTTACAAGACTCAGCATTCCTATCCGAGGTCGCGGTAAATCACCTGAAGAAGGCCAGAGGTGAAATTTGGCCGAAAGGTAGTGAAAGAAGAAACAACACAAAAAAAAAAAAACAACCCTACCAAGATGAGGACAAAAAGTCCGCAAAAAATAAAAATTAATTCTCAGATTAAGAAGCCTCAACTCAAAATGATTCCAATTAAAAACATAATATAACATATACAAATTAATTCGAATGCAGTTTTCAAACTCACAAGCGTTCTACTAGATTCGAACCTTGTAATTTAATTACCATTCAGATCCAAGAATTCATCGATTTTATTGAATATTACAAAATATAAACAATTATTCTAGTGTTTACGCAAAAAAAAACCCCGACTCTTTGGCCTAATGAGTAGAGTGTTAGCCAATGGTTCGGCAGACAATGGTTCAATCCCAGGTCTGGTCATACCAAAGACTTTCAAAAATGGTACTTGATACCTCCTTGCTTAACACTCAGTATTATAAGATGCGTATCAAGGATAAAGTGGGGCAGACCAGGGAAAGGAATGGCGCCTTCTTCTACATTTCAGTGTTGTAGCTATTGAAAATGGAGCCTTCAGGTCACCCTCGACTACGGTTGCCAACTTTACTTTTTACTTACACGAGAAAAAATTAGTAAATTCTAACTAAAAAATTTGAATAATTCCGTTTTAGTCTATCGATAGAATGAACGAGAACTACTATGTTATATAGCCATAATACAACTATATGCGGAAACATAGTCAACAATAATGACGAACTTCAATGATCAATCAAGATCATTCAGAACACACTTCTTTATAAAAATATACTTCTCACACTTTATTCTCGAAAGGGTTGATGTTGGTTGTGTGTGAGAGGTGAGTTGGAGACGGGGACAGTCTGCTACATATTGACCCCAAGTTCTTCTGACCATAGCAGCACTTCTTTCGCATTCTAGCTGGGCAGCTCAACCGTGGGTCACTGAGGGCCCAAGCTCTCTGTCTGGCGCTGTCTTGTCCCCAATTACCACTGGAACTGAACTGACTGACGGCCTCAAGCCGTCCGTAGCACCTGATTATATAATTGTTTGACATCCACCTACTTTTTGTGGGCGTAAGCATCTGCACCGAATTCAACCACGTCCACAGGTCAAGGTGATATTCCGATATCTTCGACTGGATGCGCCTGTTTCGCTGTTCTTCCGCTTATTTACACAGGTGCATCGCTTGATTGACGGATCGGTCGAGGGTCAATATGTTACACAGGTTATTGTCCAGCTTTTCTCCTTATTTCGCTTTCATTTTGGTTTGCTGTTACAGCGAAATTCACGATAAGTTCTTTTCTTGTGATTTCACTTGTTGCAATTTTCTTTTTACACTAGTATCAGCTAGTGGTCTTTCACTGAAGTCTAATTGACAGAACGCTTTTCAGTATTGTAGCCGATATCGATAATGATGTGGTCTGTATGGTTTCGATTCTCTCTCTCTCTCTAGGATCTCTTCTGTACATTCGGAAATTGTTCCAAACGCACCAACAACAATTAGCATCAAGGTCACCCTCATTTTCTATCCGAGCATTTGTCTATTTTTTCATTTTCTTGCCCTTTCCCACCGATACGGCAAAATCCATCATTATCATCATCATGTCGTGCCGCTTGCACGGATATCCTGATCCTCTCTCGCCACTTCTCCCTATCGTTCATCGCCTCTGGCAGGTCTTCAAGGCAACATCCTGTATCCTCACAGAGCTGCTGTATGTATGTTCGAGCTAGTCGTCCTGCTTTTGCTCTGCCATACGAGCGGGTCCATCACTTATGAGCTCGTCTCTACTTCTCCAGCAGTGTACTGCGTGTCTGGTTCGTCTAACTAGGATAATTATCATGATGGGAGGCAGGTGGCCGTATAGTTGGTGCTTTGTGGGGTGTTGCCGCCAGGACTTGTTCAATATTACTCGCAACAATCTTGTGTAATTGCCGTCTCCACTACATAGCAATTTTCTTTTGCTCACTCTTGGTCTATTCTTCTGGTCGGGATTTATTATTGTTAACATTATTTTACTCCTTTGAGAATTTTTCACATCAGTGTTTGGAGGTTGAGTAACAGCAAGTCTCTTCAAGTCTCCAGAAAACAACACCTGAAAAAAAAAAAAGCCAATACTCGCTAGAAGACGACAGGATTTCCCATGTTTGCTATCAGGGGGGCCCCTGCCGATCATAACACCCAGACCTGTTGTCTGGCTCCTACGTTGTGTTTTCTTTTTTTTTTTCGGTGGAAGTCAGACCTGACCGATAAAATGAAACGCAGTTTCTTCCAGGCAGCGGTCGTATCGATACTGCTGTATGGATGCATTACTTGGACTCTAAGAAAACGGCTGGAGAAGAAGCTAGACGGCAATTACACAAGAATGTTGCGAGCAATATTGAACAAGTCCTGGCGGCAACACCCCACAAGATACCAATTATACGGCCACCTTCCTCCCATCACGAAAACTATCCAAGTTAGACGAACCAGACACGCAGGACACTGCTGGAGAAGCAGGGGCGAGCTCATAAGCGATGTACTCCTATGGACTCCCTCACATGGCCGAGCAAAAGCAGGAGGATCAGCTCGAACATATATAGAGCAGCTATGTGAGGATACGGGATAAGCGATAGGGAGAAGTGGCGATAGAGGGTCAGGGATATCCGTGCTAGCGGCACGACATGATGATGATGATTTTTACCAAGAGTAGTATATCATAGCTATACTAGATCCAGGGATTGTTTAAAATCAGCGCACCTGTCACAGATGTGACCAAGTCCTCTTTAATCAAGAGAACTCATAAGTGGGCTACAAAATATGTATAGTTTGGCTGTTTTTTCATCATCAATAGAGGTCACCCTTATCGATGGGTAGCAGTAGTTTCCTGACTAAACTATTTGACCTTAGCCATTGAACTATGAAGCTCTTCCACCCAGCATCTGGTAGGGCTTGCCGTTGACTTATATTTGGATTCATTCGTCTTAATTCCCATCCACCATGCTGCTTCCTATGGCTTCTTGTGATATATATCCAGTGAAATATTTTTGTTTCTTTTTTCCTTCTCGTTTTTTTTATCGTTTTCATTTTTTATACTATTTACCAACCCCTCCGCTCGGGCAGAATATGACACAAGGTCAATTTTTAACAGGTTTGAATTCAGAGTTTTCCTTCTCCTAGACTAGTTGCCTCACCAAGGCTGAAGAATCTAGTCTGTCCTACTATTTACCCATAGCTGGAGGGAGAATAATTGGATTCATACTTTTCCCAAGGGTATTAGTGCTATGTGAAATGCAATCAGTCAGGTCCAGGATTTGAACTCGTGTCGCCGTGTCCATTTCCTACGACGATAACGACTACACCACGGGCACCTCGTTTTCATTTTTGATGGGTTAAATTTTAACTTAGTTAAAGTCTATCTATTTACTGTTTTATAATTTTTTCCTCAATTGTTCTGCCCAAGAGCAATTAAGTGTTGTGAGTCATAACATTTAGCTCATCCAAAGCTCATTTAGCTCATCCAAAGCTCATTTAGCTCATTTAAAGCTCATTTAGCTCATTCTAAAGTGATTATTAGTTTTTTATGGGAACACGTGAAGCATCTGCCCAAATATATCTAACAGCCAAAACTTAAACACGTACTCAGGGCAATTTTTCACTCCAGCAGAAGCTGGTGGTCTTTCGTTGAAGTCTGCGCAACAGCATGTTTCCTCAGGTCTCCAGAACTCTTCTCAGTATGTTATATAATTGCAGAAGGATTTTTTTAATATTATGATTTTTTGTTTTATATATCTTATCTTTCGGTTTAGTTAGGCTTAGAACCTTTCGGCTTAGTGCATTGGTAGGTGCAGACATTAACGCAGGTGTTCATACGCGCGCGGGGAGGATGTGACAATCACAGATATCACAATAAAAACCCCAGATAGGAAACGTGAAATGGTAGTGGGGATGTGAATGACGTCAAGCGATGGGCGGGGATTCTTAGTGATTTTGAATAAAAGGAGTGAGTTGAGATTTGAATTTAGACGAACCGAGTTGATTTTTCGGGCCTGGGCGAAGCCAGTCCAGTTTGTGGATTGCAGAGTGCGCGCGTGCATTGGTTGGGTCAGTGAGTTGAGAGCTGACGATAGACGAACAGTCAGCATAGAAAAATTGTGTGTGTCTCTCTCTCTCTCTCTCTCTCTCCTCGTGTCGAAAACCTAAACTTAAAGACGGTAATAAAAGTTTCGTACCTGAAACAAGAGAGTCGTCAGTGTTTCCGGTTTTTTCAGATTCCTACGCGTATGAACAGTCTATGAACGTTTGTTTTACATATTCGCATTTTGAATATGTTACAAGTATTCTAGCCAATCTCAGAAATGGTTTAATCTGGATGTTTTCAATTTTCCCAACCAAAAAGGACATCGAAACCAGGTTAACGAAAGCATGGACAGCTATCAATAGGCTATCGATTATATGGAAATCAGACCTAACCGATAAAATGAAACGCAGTTTCTTCCAGGCAGTGGTCACATCGATACTGCTATATGGCTGCACTACATGGACGCTAACAAAACGGCTTGAGAAGAAGCTAGACGGCAATTACACAAGAATGCTAGGTGCAATCTTAAACAAGTCCTGGCGGCAACACCCCACAAGACACCAACTGTACGGCCACCTGCCCCCTATCACGAAAACTATTCAAGTTAGACGAACCAGACATCCAGGACACTGCTGGAGAAGCAGGGACGAACATATAAGAGATGTACTCTTATGGACCCCCACACATGGCCGTGCAAAAGCAGGATGACCAGCACGAACATACATTCAGCAGCTATGTGAGGATACGGGATGCTGTCCTGAAGACCTACCTAGGGCGACGAACGATTGGGAGGAGTGACGAGTGAGGGTCAGGGATATCCGTGCTACCAGCGCGATATGATGATGATGATGATGATGATATTTCTTCTGGTGCGTTTTTCACATCAGTGTTAGCTAATAGTCTTATATTGGTATATAAGTCTCTTGGAATTTTCTCAGTATTCTCTCCGATCTCAAGGATTTTGTAGTTTGGATGAGCTCCGCTCGTTCTTCTTTTTCCAACTCTTCATGTTTCATAAATATTTAGTTTTTTGACAAGGTCCTAGTACTTGTCTCCCTTTTACTTTTCGTTATAATGGTTATTATTTTTTGGTTCTGGTTTTTTTATTATCACCAAGTGTTCTGGAGTAGTTAACACCCCTATATCCATGGACAATATGGATTCGTCTGGCTTATATAATGCCAGACATTTCTACCTTAAAGGTGAGAGTACACTTGTAGTTTAACCGCTCGCTGTGAACCCCAGGACTCTTTCACCTTATCATTGTAACCCCTTAAACAGGAACACAACACTAAGTCTAGTCTTATGGCCAGGATTAGCTAATGTGTTTCTATCACAAAATCCCAGAGAATTTCATGTCTAATTCTTCAAGGGGGATTCTCGTTTGTGCATATATATTTGGTATAATGGTCAAATTTAAATTTCTTGAACAATTCCCATTGGATCGGCTTTCCCACCCAGTCGTGTCTACTGTTATACTTCCTTTGCGCTAATATATAGCATTCACTGATATGATTGATCGTTACGTCTCTATTACTACATAACCTATACTTGCTATTTTGTTGCGTCCTATCTATTTTCGCTTTAACATAGTTTGTACTTATGGTGTTGTTTTGTGCTGCTATTAGAAGCGATTAAGCTTATCCCTTAAAGTTTTCCTCTCTAAGACATGTCGAGGTCTTCTAGAGTGAGATTTTGTCAATTTGTCACTTGAAATATCAGTTGTTTCTCTTTTCATTTTCAATACTATCAAGAAATACGGGAAAAATACTAAAAGCATTTCAAAACATTGTCGCTATTTTCAAAATTAATTCTATTGATTTTAGATTTTTTTATTTTTATATGTAAGGCTTCTAGGATTTGCAGTCGTAGCTTATCAACTTCGAGTGCGATTATTGTGGTGTTTTTAACAAGAATTTTTCGAAACTTGGATTTAGGAATAGAATGGTATTTGACCTAAGTCCCAAAAATTCAATCTGAATTGTCCAGCAGGACACATAGCGTAACGGGTATAGGCGATGATTCCCTAAGCTTCTAAGGAGACAATCATATGAAGGTTGCAGGTTCCATCCTGACTGCAGCCGAGTAACAATGCCGGAATATTAAACAGTTATACCCGTTTATGGCTAACGGAGGACATATCGACCAAAATGTTGTGAAAATAACAGTAATGATGAAGACAATATTCCTTATTGATGAAAACCATCAAGTTTTGTCTCTGAAATGTAGACAACTACGTCTTCTAGTGTTGCAAATTCTAAGGAGAATTAACCCTTATTTTTGGTCAATAACTGACTGACTGAGAAGACGTGTTTATCCTCTGCAGCAATCAAATGATTTTTCTACATTTCTTTCTACAATCCTTGCATTTTTCTTTTTAAATTTTGGTTTGGTTTGGTTTAATGGCATATCATCCGTTGTAGGTTATCTAATCCCAAATCCTCGTTATATATATATAAATGTAGAAAAACTGATATTTTCTGACGCCGGTGTTTATTGCATCCCTTGTAAGGATTGTAAACTAAAATACATCGGTGAAACATCCCGAAACCTTCATATCCGTTTGAAAGAGCACAAAAGAGACATAAGAATTGGCAACTCAAACAACGCATTACTCCTACACACTTCTCAGCATAATCATAACATTGACTTCAACTCTGCTAAGATGCTTACTTACATCCATAATAAAAATCTTAGACGAATTTTCGAAGCCGCAGCTATCTCATTCCTCAGTTCCCTAAATACTCGTCCTGGCTTTTATAATATTTCTCCTTACTTAAGCAAACACATTTTAAACAGCTACAATATATTCCATCCTTAGTTAATATTTTCCCTATATCTCATGATTTCCATGCTTTTTATTCTTCTTTTGTTCTTTCTTTCTTTCTTTCTTTCTTTTCTTCTTTCTGTCTCGTAATCTTTCTCGTTAAACAACGTACATAATTCTATACAATATTCCTAATAAATCAAATGACGTAATTTAAACATTAAACGCTGATTTGCCAGTTAAGCGGCTAACTTTTTCTTACTATACATTTTTTCCCCTAGGTTTTTGTATTTCACATTTCTAATCATCCATCGTTAACTTAAAATTATTAATATCACCCCTCATGGTCCTGATGAGGGTTCAGTAGAACCGAAACGCTATAGAGTCGATCCGTTAATAAATCATTCCTTCCACTTGGATCGTTGTTATCTGTTTTTCTACATATTGTCGGATTACCATCCTTTATTTACTCTTTATATATATATATATATATATATATATATATGATTTGTCAATAAATTTGATTGATAAAATTTTTAAACGGGCTTTAGCTCATTCTTTTTATACACCATTGAATGTTTTTAAGCATTTCTCTCGAACAGGAATAGTACTACTAAGTATTAATCATTTCTTTACATACAGTTAATCGGTTCCAGTGTGTTACAACCAATACAATTTGACAGTCATTTGTTTAAACCGTTAAATGAACAAACATTTCTATTTCAAACAATTCAATTTAACATAAGTCATTTGTTCACTCAGAGTTTAAATGTCAAACAGTTCTATTTGACCCATAGATAGGACCCTATCAGGTGCTATTCCACCTCCAGTCTGAGTGGACCTAGCAGCAATGGCAATGAAGGGGTAATCCATTTTCTTCAAAGGTCCAAGACTGGAGCCTCAACATCAGCTTGTTTAGTCATATCCAGAACACTCGTTGAGGAATCTTACTCTTCTATAGAGATGCAGTCGGTGAATTCCACTGCCTCAGTCGACTAGGATGGAAAAATAAAATTAGGAGCAACATATCTAGATTTGTGGTTGAAAGATAAGATGTTCTCACCTCTTTTTCTTCTCTCTTACTATCTCTATTTCTCTCTTTCTCTCTTTCACACACACACACACACACACACACACACACACACACACACATATATATATATATATATATGCGATTAAGGATAAGTATTGAGACTTTTAGAATTTCTTAGGAAAGAAAGGGGGAAATTCAAAAAGATAGAAAGGATGAAATTTTGGAAAAAAGAAAGAAAGAAAGTAAATTAAGATGTCGTTGAAATGAAAATTGGGAATAACGGAAAAGATAGATAGATAGATAGATAGATAGATAGATAGGAGCAGACTGTGATAGATAGATAGATAGATAGATAGATGGATCGGAAAAAATAAGGAAAAAAATAAATGAAAGCGACATGGGGAATTAAAAATACGAAAGAAAGAAAGAAAAAAAAAAGAAAGAAAGAAGAATCTGGTAAAGAAAGGAAGAAAAAGAAATGAAGGTGTAATAAAAAATGTAAATTTGAAATGACAGAAAGAAAGAAAGAAAGAAAGAAAGAAAGAAATTAAATAATAATCAAGAGGGAATTATGGAAGAAATGTAAAGTTGTAAATATCAAAAAAAGAAAGAAAAACGAAAGAGAAAAGAAAGAAAGAAAGAAAGAAAGAAATGATGTCTTGTAGAAAGGAAGTACAAAGTGAGGAAAATAAATAAATAAATAAAAGAAAGAAAGAAAGAAAGAAAGAAAGAAAGAAAAGAGTATGAAACGAACGACTGGAATGATGTCTTGTAGAAAAGAAGTACAAAGTTAGGAAAATAAATAAAAGAAAGAAAGAAAGTAAGAAAGAAAGAAAGAAAGAAAGAAAGAAAGAAAGAAATGATGTCTTTTAGAATGGAAGTACAAAGTTAGGAAAATAAATGAATAAAAGAAAGAAAGAAAGAAAGAAAGAAAGAAAGAAAAGACTATGAAACGAACGACTGGAATGATGTCTTGTAGAAAGGAAGTACAAAGTTAGGAAAATAAATAAATAAAAGAAAGAAAGTAAGTAAGAAAGAAAGAAAGAAAGAAATGATGTCTTGTAGAAAGGAAGTACAAAGTTAGGAAAATAAATAAATAAATAAAAGAAAGAAAGAAAGAAAGAAAGAAAAGAGTATGAAACGAACGACTGGAATGATGTCTTGTCGAAAGGAAGTACAAAGTTAGGAAAATAAATAAATAAATAAAAGAAAGAAAGAAAGAAAGAAAGAAAAGAGTATGAAACGAACGACTGGAATGATGTCTTGTAGAAAGGAAGTACAAAGTTAGGAAAATAAATAAATAAAAGAAAGAAAGAAAGAAAGAAAGAAAGAAAGAAAAGAGTGTGAAACGAACGACTAGAATGATGTCTTGTAGAAAGGAAGTACAATGTTAGGAAAATGAATAAATAAAAGAAAGAAAGAAAGAAAGAAAGAAAAGAGTATGAAACGAACGACTGGAATGATGTCTTGTAGAAAGGAAGTACAAAGTTAGGAAAATAAATAAATAAAAGAAAGAAAGAAAGAAAGAAAGAAAGAAAAGAGTGTGAAACGAACGACTAGAATGATGTCTTGTAGAAAGGAAGTACAATGTTAGGAAAATGAATAAATAAAAGAAAGAAAGAAAGAAAGAAAGAAAAGAGTATGAAACGAACGACTGGAATGATGTCTTGTAGAAAGGAAGTACAAAGTTAGGAAAATAAATAAATAAAAGAAAGAAAGAAAGAAAGAAAGAAAGAAAGAAAAGAGTGTGAAACGAACGACTAGAATGATGTCTTGTAGAAAGGAAGTAAAAAGTTAGGAAAATAAATAAATAAATAAATAAAAGAAAGAAAGAAAGAAAGAAAGAAAGAAAGAAAGAAAAAGAAAACGAAAAAGCCATAAAAGAAAAGGAACATGTAATGACCAACGAAACAAATGCCGAGTGAAGGCAGAAAAATCAACAACAACAACAACAGCAACAGCAACAACAACAACAAAGAAAAGAAAGAAAAACCCAAAAGGAATAATGTAACAAAAAAAAAGAAATAAATCAAACAAAATATGAAAAAAAAAAAAATCATAATAAAATAACATAAAATAAAGGCGTAAAAAAAGAAATAAAATAATTGAAGAAAAAAAAGTATTAAAAATATCTATCTAAAAAAAAAACTAGAAAAGAGGAAAAGAAACGAACTTCTTCACACAGACACACGCAGCTTCTTTAGTTTGGGAAAACACCCTGTTTTTATAATGATAAGAAATAGTGAATTTTTTAAAAAACATTTTAAAAACAGTCTTTTTTTTTTTTTTTTTTTTACCGTACTAGACAGTTGATAAGAAGTTGGAATCAAATGACACACGATGTCCTCTTTCGCTAAAATACTTAACCAATTTTTTTCTTTTTAGCTTCGTAAAATATTTTTTGCCATTTTTTAAAAATTTATTTATTTATTTACTTTTATTCCTTTCATGGCTCCAGGAAAAAATGGCGAAGTGGTACTTAGCATTTTTGATAACAGACCTTTTTTTCCCTAAATTTTGTTTACTCTTTTTTTTTTCTTTCTTTTTATTTATTTATTTTTCAAGTCGGGTACGTTATTGAAAATACGGAAGTTCCTTGTCTGCTGTTATCAGCATTTCTAGCCTTAATTCAATGTACGTCTCTCGTGGCTTCGTCCAAGATACCCTCAAGTCAAAAGGGCAGACGACATCTGCAACGGTCTTGGAAGACAGCTGCGACGGACATTTAAAGAACATAAATAGATGAAAAACAGGGGACAAGAAAAAAACACCACCACCTCAAAAAAACATACATATTTGCATCATTGATTTTTTTCCGGCTCGGATTCATTGAATTTGTCGTTGTCACGTTTTATTAGAAGACATGTATATAAAGTGTGTTTGGATACGAAGAACAAATAAGAGATATTGACTAATTTTTGCCTAGTGTTGTATAGTGTTGATATTGTGTTTGGATTAAACATTTTAAAGGTCACACAATTAAACATGGCAGCAATTTTTCTCTTTGAAAAATAGTTATCTAACAGTTAACAGAGATCTGTTTTCATAATAATCTAGACTTCTACGTAATAATAATCCAGTGTCAAGCAGTCTACGGTATAAAAAGAAGTGGTTTAACAGTCTAATTTGCTATATCTTGTAAAAATAAAGGGTTTGACAATTTAACTTACATATATGCACAGTTATGGCGTAAAGAAGAGGTCCAATAATCAGATTTGCTATATACAATGCTACATTAAAAAGAGAACAGGCCGAACAGTCTAATTTGCATATATACACTGCTAGGCTGTAAAAAGAAAAGTGTCCAACAGTCGAATCTGCTAAATAAATTGCCATGTTATAAAAGTGGTCTAACATTCTAGTTTGCTATATACACGGCAAGAGTATAAAAAACAAGGTCTAGTTTGCTAGATACACTGCTAATGTTTGTAAAAAAACATGGACCTAACTGTCTAATTTGCATATAGACTCAGGTTGGTTATAAAAATACTGTTTTGTATAATATTTTATGTATACGAATATGGTATAAGAAGAATTAGTTGAAAAGTGGAATTTGCTATCTGCACGGCTACGTGATTAAAAGAAATGGTCAAACGGTTTAATTTGCTGACAAGCAAACCAAAAGATTGAGTTTGGTTTGGTTTGGTTTGGTTTGTTGGGTTTTATGGCATATCAACCTTTGTAGGTTATTTAATGCCAAATCCATTTTTATGCAAATAATCAGTTCTATTTCAAACAATTCAGTTTAGCATTAGTACTCATTTTAATTGTCAAAAACATTTCTATTTCAAGAGATGCACTTTATTCAAACACTTCTAATTCAGCTAATTCAGTTTCAATTTCAAAACAGTTCCATTTCAAACAATTCAGTTTAGCATAAGCACGCAGTTTAAATGTAAATAGTGTTTAATAGTCGAAAATATTTCTATTTCAAGGTATCCATTTTATTCAAACAGTTCTAATTCAAACAATTCAGTTTAGCATTAGTATGTAGTTAGTTCTATTTAACCCATAGATTGGGATTTATCAGGTGCTACCATTCCAGGCCAGAGTGGGCCTGGGAGCAATGGCAATGAAGGGGTACTCCGCATTTCCCAAAGCCCCAGCATCACTGGAATCTCACCATCAGGTTGTTTAGTGTCATATCAAGGACACTCATTGGTGTGGGGGGGGGTCTTACTCCTCTGCAGAGGTGCAGTCGGTGTATTCTACAGCCCCAGCCGACTGGGCAACAAAAGACTGAGAGATGCCTTTTATAGAGGGTATGGTAACAAGCTTATCTTGTTGATGTCAATGTGCCGTTGCATTGCGATCAAAGATCTGCTTGGTCTGGTTTGGTGGGATTAGATTTTATGGTATAGCAACCATTGTAGGTTATTTAATGGCAAATCCTGTTTATATATATATATATATATATATATATATATATATATGATTTGTAAACACATTTTGCGGATAACATTCTTAATCGAGTCTGAGTTTATTTTTACACACAGTTAAGTAGTTTCAAGTGTTGCTATATAACAGTAATAATTTAACATCAGTCAGTTTGTTCTTTTTGACCCATACATAAAACCCAATCAAGTGCTACCACTCCAGGTCAGAGTGGACCTGGAAGCAATGGAAATGAAAAGTACTCCATATTCCTTTGATCTCCAAGACTGGAGCCTCGCCATCAGGCCACTCAAAGATTTGCAGCATTATATATATGTGTGTGTGTGTGTGTGTGTGTGTGTGTGTATGTGTGTGTGTTTGTATATATGTATATATATATATATATATTATTAAATTCAGTAGATCCGGAGGTGGGAATAATTCTAAGCAGGACCAATAAAACATTCAAAAATAGAATATCAAATTGAAATAATCTCCGTCAAGAGCTCAATGTAAAAATCCACGAATCAAATAATTTTCTCATCCAAAAAAATATATCAGTCACATTAAGATAATGAATTTATTTCCATCCAGTTAAAAGCATTGATATAAAACAATGTTCTAAAAAATTAACAGGATTTCTTAAGATCCATCAAGAAAGGGGATTAAAGCAATTTTTCCCATTCATAACCAGACTAGAAAAAAAAAATTTCTCCAATATAAAAAATGAGCGTTTAACTTCCAATAACAATAAGTATCAACTTATTATTTTGTTAAGCAATGAACAGTCAAGTACCATTTTTAAAGTCTTTGGTATAACGCGAATTGGGATTGAACACTGGTCTCCCGGACCATTGACGAACACTCTACCCACTACGGGCTCATTGGCCCAGTGAGTAGAGTGTTCGCCAATGATCCGGGAGATCTGGGTTCAATCCCAGGCAGCGTTATACCAAAGACTTTTAAAAATGGTACTTGATACTTCCTGGCTTAATACTCAGCAATATAAGGTACGTATCGAGGGTAAAGTGGAGCAATCCAGGGAAAGGAGTAGCGCTCTCCCCTACACCTTGGTGTAGTAGCTATTGAAAAGGAGCCTTCTGGTCGCCCTCGGCTATGGTCGCCAATTTTACTTACTAAAATCATTGTTCTTAAGTACAGTTTTTCTACCTGCTAAGATTATTTGGTATTGTTCATCTCTTATCTCAAGATAGTGTTGTTATATTTTGACCTTTGATCCGGCCCCAAAATGCTATTCCAAGGTGATGCACCAGAAGGAAGTGACACATTCCAATGGCCAGTAATCGAAAGAGATTGCGTGGGCGGATTAAGGCTGATAATATGGGACAAGGTGAAGGTCCCACTGTGCCACTACAGAGTGATGCACCAGAAGAGAGTGACCTGTGAACTGCATGACAGTTATTTCCGCTTGATGACGATTAAACATTCGATTTCAAAGATCGAGCGGGCGTCGAACGATTATATAACTCAGTTGAGTTCGACGAACCAGTGGAGTTGAAGATTGGACGGAGTTATAGACGAGATGTGGTAAGGAAAGCCACATCAGGCCGAAGGGGCCATTTGGGCTCTGATGAGTTGGGGTCCAGAGAAGATGCTGATAAGATGCAGTAAAGAAAGCCATCACCCAGCAGAGTAGGCCTCGGGGACTCCGGTTGAGCATTAAAGAACAAGAAAGACACAACGTGACGGTCATAAATTTGGAGGTGCCCGTGGTGTAATTGTTATCGTCGTAGGAAATGAACACGGCGACACGAGTTCAAATCCTGGACGAGACTGATTACATTTCACATAGCACTAATACCCATGAGAAAGGTATGAATCCAATTATTCTCCCTCCAGCTATGGGTAAATAGTAGGACAGACTAGGTTCTTCAGCCTTGGTGAGGCAACTAGTCTAGGAGAAGGAAAACACTGAATTAAAACCTGTTAAACTCCGCTTAAAAATTGACCTAGTGTCATATCCTGCCCGAGCGGGGGGGGGTTGGTAAATAGGTTAAGTTTGGGGTCAAAATATTTCAGTTATGTTCGGTCTCCAGCTCCCTCTCACATGCAAACTTTGATCAACCCTTTCGAACTCTTGCAATAAATTGAGAGGTAAATATTTTATAAAGAAGTCCTTCCTGCGTCTTTATCATTGCGTCGGTATGTATCCAGTATATATATGTATATTTCTGCATGAACATGTATATGAGAACGCAACAGTGTTTCGCTTAATTAATACTATCAATTAAAACTTTTTTTAGAGATAAAAGCATAAAAATTATGCCAAGTTGGATAAATGTAGCCTTACTCATATTTTAAATATTTCTAAACCATTCAATTGTATCAGTTGAATTCTTTCAAATATTCTTAAGGGTACTTTTTTTTGTATATTAAAAACAATATTTTGAATAGTATTTTTTGAGATTACCCCTATCAGTACACAAAACGTAACCGTTTCATGGAGTTATTTCGCAGTCCAAATTCCATTAATTAAATATATACATCTAATATGTTTTTATTTATCATTATTATATAATAGGTCTATTGAGCACTCTCCATATTATATTGCACTTGGTTCGACACAAACCCACAACACTATTATAATATGAAATTATATATATATATATATATATATATATATAAATACAAATATGAAAACCGAAACAAAAGTAAAAACCAAAAAGAAAATTAGATGTTCAGATGATGACTTTATTCATAGTTTGAATAGTTTAAAATCGTCCTCGAAAGACCTTGTGCGTGTTTTTTTTAAAAATCTTTCTATATTTCCACTCAGTTGAACTTATTTCCACTTTCCCTCTTTATATATATATATATATATATATATATACTTACTAACAAACAGCATTTACGGTGACAATATTTTGAATATTTTTTTTGTGATTACCTCCATCAGTACACATAGTGTAACGGTTATAGGCGTTGGTTCCCTAAGCTTCTAAGTAGACAATCATCTGGAGGTTGCAGGTTCAATCCTCATTACAGGCGAGTAACAATACAGGAATACTTAACACTTGCACCCGGTTATGGCTAACAGAATCAGAACAGGTGACACCCGTTGATTCAATAAAGGACGTAGTTCGAAATTCCGTGAAGGTTCCTGACGAAGGCCGGAGGACATATCAGCCGAAACGTTGTAGAAATAACAATAAAGATGAAGACAATGGTCCGAAAACCCTTAATAACTCAGTTTTAGAGAGATTAATTAACCTAGATAGTAATTTATTTTCAAAATTAGGTTAATGGTTTTTAAATAGGATATAAGCATCTTTCATATTAAATTTGCCTAACCTATCTTCAATGTATAATTTATTAGTGAATTTAAAAATATCACCATTTATTAGAGAAATAGTATCATTGTAGTCAATTTTGTAAGAATATATATGAATATATGGGTATTATTTGGTCCAGTTAAACCAGAGTTGGGAGTAAATCCTTCAGGACTGAATCTGATATACGTACACGACAAAAAATAGGTCACTGAGGAAATAGACTCGAAATTAATATAAGTATTAATATTTCCCTTACAAAAAAGTTATTATATAAAAAAACATAAAAAAAATTATTATCGAACTTAGCTAAAAAAGAAAATAAATAAAATAAATAGCAGAAAAATTTTAAAAAAAGTTAAATTACTGTAATTCCAACCGACAGTAAAATTAAATAAATAAAAATAAATAAAAATAAATAAACAAATAAAAAAACGGAAGTGAGAAAAAACGAGGAGATAACTCTTCACCCCCCTTCCTTCCCCTCACCCCGTATCTATTCTGATTTATTTTATCCATAAGATCTGAAGAAGTCCTGTTATATTTGTCTTCGTGTTTTTGGTTTGGTTTACATCAGAAACACTTAACAGCGTCTATGTTATTATATATACGCTCCCCGATGGGGGTTGAGCGCTCTAGCGAAGGAATTTTCGGCTGCCGCTCGCATAATGCAAAGCTCTTTGAAAGAATTTAGCACTCTGGTAGCCGATAGGGTATAAAAATGTAAATAAACGGACGCTGCTGCCGCTGTTGCTTCATAAATACCTTTTAAAAATTCCCTTAGCCAACGTGGTAAGCTTGTTGGTCGAGCGGTCTGAGACTTAGTCTAACGTAAAGTTGGATGGGTTTCAATCCCGGCTTCGAGCGTCCTACGTGTCTAGCCACACCGAAGAGTTCTGATAGAACGAAACAATCTGTGGATGACAATATATATATATATGTATATAATAACTGAACTTATGTAATGTTTACTCTCGGAGAAAATGGACTCCATGATTAAAATTCAATTCCTAGACGATGTTGTTTTCGTTTCATCCTATTTACCAACCCCCCCCGCTCAGTCAGGATATGACACAAGGTCAATTTTTAAGCGGAGTTTAACAGGTTTGAATTCAGAGTTTTCCTTCTCCTAGACTAGTTGCCTAACCAAGGCTGAAGAACCCAGTCTGCCCTACTATTTACCCATAGCTGGAGGGAGATCAATTGGATTCATACCTTTCCCAAGGGTATTAGTGCTATTTGAAATGCAATCAGTCTCGTCCAGGATTTGAACTCGTGTCGCCGTGTTCATTTCCTACGACGATAACAATTACACTACATATAGCGCCAATACCCTTGAATAATGTATGAATCTGATTATATACCCCCCCCCCAGGTATGAGTAAATAGTTGGGCAGACTTGGCACCTGAATATTGGTATTGCAAACTATCTTGGAGAAGGAAAATTCTGAATTAAAACCTGCTAAACTCCGCTAATGTTTACATTTATACAAATATGATTAATAAAATCACAAACTAGTTTTAATTTTACAACTTTAACTTTTATACAGAAAAGGTATATATATATATATATATATATATAATTAATATGTATTATTTATATATATATATAATGAATATATATTATATATATTTAATTCATGGAATTTAAACGGCGACCACTGGGTTTCATGGAGTTATTTCGCAGTCTAAATTCCATTAATTAAATATATACATCTAATATATATTTATTTATCTTTATTATATAATAGGTCTATCCTAGATATTGAGCACTCTCCATATTATATTGCACTTGGTTCGACGCAAACCCACAACACTGTTATAATATGAAATTATATATATATCATCATTATCATATCGCGCTGGTAGCACGGATATCCCTGACCCTCTCTCGCCACTCCTCCCTATCGTTCATCGCCCTAGGTAGGTCTTCAGGACAACAGCCTGTATCCTCACATAGCTGCTGAATGTACGTTCGAGCTGGTCGTCCTGCTTTTGCGCGGCCATGTGTGGGGATCCATAAGAGTAGATCTCTTATGAGTTCATCTCTGCTTCTCCAGCAGTGTCCTGCATGTCTGGTTCGTCTAACTTGAATAGTTTTCGTGATAGGGGGCAGGTGGCCGTACAGTTGGTGTCTTGTGGGGTGCTGCTGCCAGGACTTGTTCAGGATTGCACCCAGCATTCTTGTGTAATTGCCATCCAGTTTCTTCTCCAGCCGTTTTGTTAGCGTCCATGTAGTGCATCCATATAGCAGTATCGATGTGACCGCTGCCTGGAAGAAGCTGCGTTTCATTTTATCGGTTAGGTCTGATTTCCATATAATCGATAGCCTATTGATAGCTGTCCATGCTTTCGTTAGCCTCGTTTCGATGTCCTTTTCGGTTGATTCGACGCTGCTTCCTAGGTACGTGAATTTGTCTACTAGTTTAAGTGGGGTTCCTTCTAGAGTGAAGATGTCCCCCGTTTGGTTATAGCACATATATTCCGTTTTGTGTGCATTAACATAGAGGCCTATGCTTGCTGCTGCTCATGAAAACCGAAACAAAAGTAAAAACCAAAAAGAAAATTAGATTATCAGATGATGACTTTATTCATAGTTTGAATAGTTTAAAATCGTCCTCGAAAGACCTTGTGCGTGTTTTTTTTTTTAATCTTTCTATATTTCCACTCAGTTGAACGTATTTCCACTTTCCCCCTCTCTCTCTTTATATATATATATATATATATATACATATATATATATATATATATATATTTACTAACTTACTAACAAACAGCATTTACGGTGACAAAGAAAAAGAAGAAAAAAACGCCAGAATTCAGAGATAACAATATATCTCGAATCACTGTCCGGAGAAAAAAGAAAAAGGTTATCGGGAGAAAAAAGAGAAAAGGTCAACCTTGTCACACCAATTGAAAAAAATCAAGAGATACGCAATCAGTTGGTCAAAAGAACAAAAACTCACCGTAAAATGCTGCGATGCTACAATTACAAAGAGTGCTCAATACTAGGTAGAGCAACATTACAAAAATTAATTCGTGAGTCGGGACTATCCTACAACAGTTTCGCCTAAAACGGCTCCTCAGGGTATCTAATTCCGTCGGAATTAGAGCCGTTTTAGGCGTAACTGTTGTTGGATAGTCCCGACTCACGAATTAATTTTTGTATATATATCTAAAACGGCTCAGGGTATCTAAAACGGCTCCTTAGGGTATCTAATTCCGTCGGAATTAGATACCCTGATGAGCCGTTTTAGGCGAAACTGTAGTAGGATAGAGCCGACTCACGAATTAATTTTTGTATATATATATATATATATATATAGTTTTATGTGCTATGTGTGTTTGTGCATTACTCTGGCTTTATATTTGTGCAGCTGCATTTAGATTTTACGGATTTGATTTGGTCAGTTATGCATGCTCGCTATGTGCACCTCGATGTTATTGCTAGACTGCATATTTATATATGCAGGCAATGATTAATAGTAAAAAAAACAAAAAAACAGACAACCCCCTCCCAAAAAAAACAACAAGCTGACAAAAAAAAAATGAATAAAAGAAAATTTCTTTTCATGATACCTACATTACACACTCTTAATTTTGTAAATTAAAATTAAATGCTCCCACATGAAACGTTGGATGGATCAAGTTGATACGGTATTGGCTTCAAGCGTTAACTCAAATCTGAAAAATTGATCTCAAATTTGATCCGGTAAAAAGGGTTAAAATTCAGATATATCCGTAGGTATGCAAATCATATACAGGAAGTAGGTCAAGGTTATCGGCCATCTTTAACGATTATCGGTTTCACACTTCGCTTGATCCGGATGCAGCAATTGCAGGCTTAATCCTCACCCCACCGAAGATTAACTCACTTCTCGGTGAGTATGTATGTGGCGGGGTATAGTTGTGAGGCAAGTCGATGTAGGAGTATAGTTCTAATATTAACGCCATGGATTGCAGAGTATGAGGTTCGATTTTCTAACCAGTATCTACTATCTTTGTTCATATTTAAACTGCTTTGCTGCCGATAATTTTTTCGGCCTTCTTCGCTATTTAGAAATTTTAGCTTTGTATGGCACAAGGTCACCAGTAAGGAGCACTCACTGTCATGTATCTGTTTCGTATTGTATCTTGCAAGGCTGCAAGTAAGGATCAAGGAAGGTGGTTATTTTCTGTGATCAACAAATTTATTTCCGTAAAGCTTGATTTCTTTGGGGTTCTTTGTCATCATGATATAAACTGAGTTTGGCACAAGGTTAAAAGTAAGGAGCACTCACTATTTTGTAAGCTGGTACTTTCCTTAAATAGATATTCTATCCGATTGTCGAATTTATCAAGGTTAAGATTTCGATGTTTTTATCCGGATATTTATCAGTATGAGTATGGCACAAGGTTAAAAATAAGGAGCACTCAGTATTTTGTATGCTAATACTTTCCTTAAATAAATATTCTATCCAATTATCGAATTTATCAAGGTTATGATTTTGATTTTTTTAATTTTGTTATTTTTCAATCTGAGTATGACACAAGGTAAAAAATAAGGAGCACTCATTATTTTGTAAGCTGGTACTTTCCTTTGATGAGTATTCTATCCGATTGGCGAATTTATCAAGGTTGAGATTTTGATTTTTTCATCTTGTTATTTATTAATCTGCGTATGGCACAATGTTAAAATAAGGAGCACTCACTACTTTGTAAACTGACACTTTATTCTATTGCATATTCTATCTGATCGTTAAAGTAACTTTCGTTACGCTTTTAGTTTTTTGTTTCTTTCATCATAATATTTACTAAGCTGAATATGGCACAAGGCTACAAATATGGAGTTCTCTCTGTTTCGTGTGCAGTATTCTCTGCTGTGTATTCTGTTTGATCGTTAAACTTATTTCGGTTATACTATTGATTTCATTGTTGTCTTTTTTCATATTTACTAAGTTTGCCTAAGTATGGCAAAAGGCTACAAGTAAAGAGGACTCACTGTTTCGTTAGTTGTTACTTTTCTTTATGGCTTATTCTGTCCACCCGTTAAAGCGATTTACGTTTTCTTTCGTCTTGACATTTATTAAGCTTAACTGAGTATGGCACAAGTCCACAAGCAACGAGCACTAACTTATCTTTAAACTTCTTAGTAAAGTCTCCTGATATTTTGCATGGCTGCCTGCCTTAGAGTGAATAAACATATTTGATGAGGATGTTTGAAGTGTAAGCTACTCGCGACATCCTAAATATCGAAAAGTACGTCACCTTATTGAAAGATGAAATCTGATCAGTTATCAGTATTTAGTAGAATACTGAATCTGATGGCGTACATTTTACTTTTGCCGTCAGTGAATATCTGAATACCCACCTCCCGGGGAGACGAATGGATCTTCATGGTTTGCATGGGTGGCTAGCCAGATGCCTTTGTTGCGTAGCCATATACACGAATATGGCCATGTGCAAAATAGACATGTAATGTTCATAACGATAGAATATATAAAGAACAGGAATCTCAAAAACACGTAACTACTTCTTGTTCAGGTACGAAACCTTTTTATTAACTTTGAGTTAAAGGTTTCGACGTAAGGAGGAGAGACACAATCTTCTACGCTGTATTATTCATTTGGCCCCCAACTCGAGCGGCGCCCATCGGGCGCACGTTCGCCTCGCGCCTGCGAACTCCAAAATCGATCCTTCTCGTTTGGCGTCTAAAACCCGACTCTTATTTTCTTCAAATTCTCACACAAACTTCCACGTGCTTCCGGTGCGTGACGTCACCCGCACCTTGTCACCCAGTATCGTCTCGACTGTTATGACATCTGAGTGACACCTCCATCCGATCGCGCGCACCCGCGTTAACACCTGCTTCAATCTTACACCCAACCAACCCATTTGCTGAGCCGAAAGGTTCACAGCCTAACTAAACTCAAAGGCATGAACCGAAATCCCTCGGCTATTTCATAACACCTTGACTTAACACCTTGTGATTTTTTTTGTTTGGGATTGGTTAAAGGAGCAAGTCTACTCTACTAAACCAAGAAAAACTTGAAGAGCTAATACAAGAATTTATATCATCCATTCTACAAGAGTTCTAAGTGAAATTCGCTGATGCGGTTCAGGGACAGTTTGAGAAGCTGAGGGCAAATACTGATACACATCTTGAACCTTAAATAAAGCTCCATGCAATATACGCTTTTCTCTCATATTCATTTCTTGTAAAAATTATAGTTTTGAAAAATTTTAAGAATATGTAAACAGAGTTACTTTTCAACCGAACCTAAATTAAATTGATATTCACTCATCCTTTGGTGGCTGACCCGTTACTCTCAGTTTCAAGGATTTTTTAAGTAAGAAAAAAGAAAGAGAAAAAATCGTTGATAAATAAAGCAAAAAAAAAAAAGATCTACAAAGTGATATTTAACACTATATATATATATATATATATACTGTTAAATATCAGTCGGTATATATATATATATATATATATACTATCAGTCAAAAGTATTTGGTAGCCCTTAAAAAAAATTTCAATTCTCATCCGAAAAATGAAACAAGTCAAGCACCACAATGCTTGTATAAATATATATGATTTGGCTTGATTGGGTTTTATGACATATCAACCATTGTAGGTTATTTAATGCTAAATCCTCTTTATACATATATATCAAATATATATAATTCAGTTTGGTTGAGTTTTATATCATATAAACTATTTTTACGTTATTTAATGCCAAATCCTCTTTATACATATATATCAAATATATATGATTTGGTTTGGTT
Source organism: Sepioteuthis lessoniana (assembly GCA_963585895.1). Taxonomy (NCBI): domain Eukaryota; kingdom Metazoa; phylum Mollusca; class Cephalopoda; order Myopsida; family Loliginidae; genus Sepioteuthis; species Sepioteuthis lessoniana. Next base: position 62,054,816 of record OY757935.1, on the reverse strand, counting down.
TGGTTTTATGGCATATCAACCATTGGGGGTTATTTAATCCGAAGTCCTCTTTATGCATATATATTAAATATATATGATTTGCCCGGTTTTGGTTTTATAGCTTATCAACCCTTGTAGGTTATTTAATGCCAAATCCTCTGTATACATACATACATACATATATGTATATATAGAGAGAGATACTCCCCTACCACCGTGGGGTTGAGTTCTCTGGCGAAGAAGTAATCGTGTTGCCATTAGCGTCTATTGCAAGCCTCTTCGTAGATGAATTGAGGTCTCGGCAACCATTGAACGGATGTATGTAAACAATAGTAATTGTGATTCATAACCGTTTAAAATTTACTACACAGCTAATGTCTCCTCGTGGCTGAATGGTTAGAAGCTTTGGCTCGGCGTTCGAGTCACCCGGGTTTCGATCCCAGCAACGGGAAGCTACTGATGAGTTCTGATAGAACGAAACAAATCTGTCTGTGGATGACTATATATATATGATTTCTAAACACATTTTGCAGATAATATTTTTAAAACGATCCTGGGTTCGTTGTTTTTGCATACAGTTAAATGGGTTCACTAATTTCTATCTAATATGAATAATTCTATTTGTAATTAATCACTTGTTTGCACACAGTTAAAAGGTTCCAAGTATTACTATATATATCCCTAACGATTCAATTAAACATCAATCGTTTTCACATAGTTAAATGACCAACAGTTCTATTTCAAGCTTAGTCATTTGTTTGCACTAATTTTAAATGTTAAACAGTTCTATTTGACCCACAGATACAAGACGATCGGGAGCTACCAGTCCGGGCAAGAGTGGACCTGGGAGTGATGGCAATGAAGGGGTACTACTCAAATCTCTAGCATTACTGGAGCCTCACCATCAGATTGTTTAATATCATAATCAAGTCACTTGTGGTGATGGAGGGAATCTTACCCCTGTGCAGTCGGTGTATTATCATATATTTATCACCCCCTCCGCTCGGGCAGGATATGACACAAGGTCAATATTTTAAGCGGAGTTTAACAGGTTTGAATTCAGAGTTTTCCTTCTCCAAAACAAGTTGCCTCACCAAGGCTGAAGAACCTAGTCTGTCCTACTATTTACCCATAGCTGGAGGGAGAATACTTAGATTCATACCTTTCCCAAGTACTATGTGAAATGCAATCAGTCTCGTCCAGGATTTGAACTCGTGTCACCGTGTCCATTTCCTGCAACGATAACCATTACACAACGGGCACCTCCACAGTCGGTGTATTATACAGCTCCAGCCACTTGATCATTCCAACAAAGAGCAGAGTCTTCGTGGCGTTGTGGCTAACGTTCTGGACTGTGACATCGTCGTTAGCGAGTTCAAACTCCAGTCTCGCTATGGGTGTCGCTTTCGAACTGATACCCTTGGGAATGGAGAGAATCACTTTATTCACCAATTAAAGGTTAAATATTACCACTATTGTTCTTCTACTAAGAAGGCTTAGGCATTAAATAACCCACTCGGGTTGATATGCCAGTGAACAAAGGAATCAAATCAAGACGTCTTCAACAATCAAGCTGCAACTGAAATCACCTTCAAAGAATTCGCCGATTCCAGAATTCTACGTCAGAGAAATCAAGAGACATATCTATATTGGCATGATTACGTATATTCTAATAGTTTTTAAGTCAATTGTTAGAAAATGCTATTTTTGTATCAACTTAATGCATTGCCTAAGTCTATAAAAAATTTCATTGGCAACGTGAATTGGAAAGGATGTGAGAAGGATCTTATATATATATATATATATATATATATATATATATATATATATATAGTGCAATTAGAATGAAACTCAAACCTGATTAAGTTGTCATTATAAATTCATTTTGCCGGAGAATATTATTATACTCTCCGTCTCGTCAGATGATTTTTTACATGTTAGACTTGAGTTTGAGGAACAGCCAATGTGGAATTACAGTTCATATGGGTACAAGACGCTGACTGGATATTACTAATATATATATATATATATATATATATATACATATATATATATAGTCATCCACAGACAGATCTGTTTCGTTCTATCAGAACTCATCAGTGTGGCTAGACAGTATCTTCCCGTAGCTGGGATCGAAACCCGGTTGACTCAAATGCCAAGCCAAAGCTTCTAACCATTCAGCCACGAGAAGATATTAGCTGCGAAGTAAATTTTAAACGGTAATTAATCACAATTACTATTGTTTACATACATCCGTTCAATGGTTGCCGAGACCTCAATTCATCTACGAAGAGGCTTGCAATAGACGCTAATGGCAATACGATTACTTCTTCGCCAGAGAACTCAACCCCACTGGGGTAGGGGAGTATATATATATATATATAGTTTTAAGTTGGCTGACCGAATCAGGTACAATTTTTGAGTCTTTGGTATGACTCGTCCACGGATTAAACCCCATAGACAAGGTCCTGGTATGCCCTGCTTTTCATCTTCTTTTTCTTTCGCGCTGTGATCCGATGTTATGGCAAAATCCATTAGATGACAAGTTTTTACGTCTTTTGAATCCAGACTAGATCTGGTGTTGTGGTCTAGATTGGTTGATGCATAGTACCCCATAGATAATTCCCTGACAATTTTAAGCGTTTCATCTTCAAGTACAGATTCTATTTGCTTTTTCATTTGGGTTTTATGGCATATCTATCCATGGAGGTTATTTAATGCAAAATCCTGTTTATACATACATTATTTGCGCACACCTTTTGCAGATAACATTTTTAAATGAGCCAGTGCTTTTAGATAAATATAAATAGAGTGTTCGCCAATGGCTTGTGAGACCGGGGTTCAATTGCAATTTGAGTCTTACAAAAGTTTCAAAAAATGGTACTTGATACCTCCTTGCTTAACACTCAGCACTATCAGATACGTATCAAGGGTAAAGTGGAAGAATTCAGGCAACAGAGTAGCGCCCTTCCATACACCTCGGTGTTGTAGCTATTGAAAAGGTATCCTTCAGGTCGCTCTTGACTACAGTCGCCAACTTTACTTATATATATATATATATATACTTATATATCTCACTAATATCCAGAAGGTTTCTAAAAACTCTACGTGTTGGAATATTTGTAAATAGAATATATATAAAGGATTTCATATAAATCTCTGGGAGTGCTCGATGTATGGTTATCATTATATATGTCTTTAGGATATATACAAGAAAACTCATCGTGGCTGAATTCTCGTCCAGTTACATTATATATATATATATATATATATATATAGTAGTTAAGATAGCGACCGTAGTCGAGGGCGACCAGAAGGCTCCCTTTTCAATAGCTACTATACCAAGGTGTAGGGCAGGGCGCTACTCCTTTCCCTGTATATATATATATATATATATTCTATTTTTTTTATATTTCATTCATTTATGGAATTATATTTTGATGCCTTGAGTTGCTTATTATCCTTCTCGTTATGTTCAAATTTTGGGAGCTGTAGAGTCACTCGTTTGTAGCAATTACTCCCAGGTCCACTTTCATCCATAGTACATGATAGATTCCCATTAATGAGTCAAGTAGATCAGTCTGAAATGTTCTAAATGATTTTCAATTTGAATAAAACATGGACTCTTAAAACACTTATATTACAAGTTAACAGTGTTTGGTAAAATGATTGTGAAAAAATTTTGTATTGTATATAATTGGAGAACCAAACTGTATCACTGGATTCAGAATTAAATAACCCGACAAGTATTAGGATGCCGTAAAAACCAACCAATCAACCGACTAACCAACTCTCTATCTCAGTCTGTTCATATCTATCTATATATCTATCTATCTATCTATTACAGTCTCCCAATATCTATCTATCTATCTATCTATCTAAAGATGTTTTCGAGCGTCACTTTATCAACCTCTAATCCACCTTAATCTTTTTTACGTTTCACAGCTAAATCCAGATTTTCATTATCCCCTCTTCCAATCTAGCCGATGATTTTCAAAGGCCTCTTAATCTTCTGACTAAATCTCTAGATTAAAAAGATGGTAGCAGTCTAGCAAAGTTAAGAAAAAAGCAAACTATATATATATATATATATATATATATATATAAACTCCTTCTCCTACGGTCGGCTGGTTTTCAGAACGTTCAATATGGCGCACCCGTAAAGCTCATAGCATCCTGGGCCCCTTGCATTATCGCTTATCGTATTTTTTTAACCCACCCTTTCTCAGCAGCTGGCACCATTTCTATTTTTTCGGGGGCATCTTGCCGGGAGGAGACAAAAAGTGAACTTTGAAGAGACATGAAGTAGCATGACTGTTCGTCTCAAACGCAAGAGGCTCTGAAATTTGAAGATAATTACATCTTTTGTGCTTCGTAGGTGGTGAGCTCGACTGGCAGGGTTTCAAATCACGGACAAGGCTATTTGATTTTTGCATCGAACTAATACCTTTAGGAAAGGTATGGATTCATTTCTTCACTCTCTCCAAAAATATGTGGAAAGAGATTTTCATTTGACTCATTGCATCAATTGTGTTTCTTCTTCTTCTTCTTCTTCTTCTTCTTCTTCTTCTTCTTCTTCTTTATTTCTCTCTCTCTTTCTTCATCCTTCTTTCTTAATCCCCACACTTCTTCTTCTTCTTCTTCTTCTTCTTCTTCTTCTTCTTCTTCTTCTTCTTCTTCTTCTTCTTCTTCTTCTCTGTCTGGTTTTCTCCCTCTCTTTCTTCATCATCCTTTCTTATTCCCCACCACTCTTCTTCTTCTTCTTTGATTTTCTCCCTCTCTTTCTTCATCCTCTTTTTTTATTCACCACACTTCTTCTTCTTCTTCTTCTTCTTCTTCTTCTTCTTCTTCTTCTTCTTCTTCTTCTTCTTCTTCTTCTTCTTCTTCTTCTTCGTCTGGATTTCTCCCTCTCTTTCTTCATCACCCTTTCTTATTCCCCACACTTCTTCTTCTTCTTCTTCTTCTTCTTCTTCTTCTTCTTCTTCTTCTTCTTCTTCTTCTTCTTCTTCTTCTTCTTCTTCTTCTTCTTCGTCTGGATTTCTTCCTCTCTTTCTTCATCACCCTTTCTTATTCCCCACACTTCTTCTTCTTCTTCTTCTTCTTCTTCTTCTTCTTCTTCTTCTTCTTCTTCTTCTTCTTCTTCTTCTTCTTCTTCTCTGTCTGATTTTCTCCGTCTCTATCTTCATCCTTTCTTATTCCTCACCTTTCTTCTTCTTCTTTTTCTTCTTCTTCTAGTTTTCTCCCTCTCTTTCTTTCCCTCCTTTCTTTTTCCTCACCTTTCTTCTTCTTTTTCTTTGATTTTCTCCCTCTCTTTCTTTATCCCCCTTCCTTATTCCCATCTTTCTTCTTCTTCTTCTTCTTCTTCTTCTTCTTCTTCTTCTTCTTCTTCTTCTCTGTCTAGTTTTCTCCCTCTCTTTCTTCCCCTCCTTCCTTTTTCCTCACCTTTCTTCTTATTTTTTCTTTGATTTTCTCCCTCTCTTTCTTTATCCCCCTTCCTTATTCCCATCTCTCTTCTTCTTCTTCTTCTTCTTCTTCTTCTTCTTCTTCTTCTTCTTCTTCTTCTTTCTATCAATCTTCATGTATTATTATTGGAGGTGCTTGTGGTTACATGGTTATTGCTGTATATAATGGGCACGGTAACCCGAGTTAAAATACTTTCAATATTTCCCATAACGGTAAAATGTTTTGGAAAGGTGCGCATCCAACGATTCTCCCCCAGTTTTTCGTAAATAGTAGGGTAGACTGGCTTTTTAACCTTGGTATGGGAACCCGTCGAGTAGAACGAAAACTCTGAATGCAAAACCTATTAAACTTCGCTCAAAAATTGACCTTTCATCAAAACATATTTTCACTATGGAGTTGGTACACAAATATATATATATATATATATATATATGGAAGTAAATCCAATGGTATGTAAATGAGCAAGTACAACCCCCCCCCAAAAAAAAACACAGGAATAAAATAAAATTGTGCATAACATTCAGATGATAAAACATAACATACTTAAACACCCTGATGGAGGTTTAATGTAAAAACCGAAACGTTTTACGCTGGCACATCATTCAGCTGTAAATAGAATTATCATCTGAATACTTTGTGATTTATTTTTTATTCTTCATATTTTCACATTTAGACAAACTCACATACATACACATACACATTCATATATATATGGAGAAATGGTCAGTTTGTTAAATCCGTCAAGATGTGAAAAAAATGAGTGGAAAATTGTACGACCCGAAACACTGAAAACGGATTCAGTAACGATATTTCGTCGTGATTTCCGATTCTGATGAAGTCTTCTTTAAATAAAGACGAAATATCATTTTTGAATCGGTGGTCAGTGTTTCGGTTTATCCATGTTGTGATGCTGGCAAAAGAAAGACACGGGGAACACAAAAAGGGTTGACAGAAAAACATATTTATTCAAGTAACAGAAACAAGATTCAAATGAACCTGGTTAAACAGGAGTTAGTTGGTAGGAAGCTGTGGCTTCAGTGGGGGAGAGGCTATCCGTCCACTACGAAAATGGTATCAGACATGATTGTGTCACGCTGATTGGTGAATTCCGTCCGACGTTCTCGTTGATGGGTATTTATGGAGGAGAGCCCGTGGTGTAATGGTTATCATCGTAGGAAATGGACACGATGATACGAGTTCAAATCCTGGACGAGACTGATTGCATTTCACATAGCACTAATACTCTTGGGAAAGTTATGATTCCAATTATTCTCCCTCCAGCTATTGGTAAATAGTAGGACAGACTATGTTCTTCAGCCTTGGTGAGGCAACTAGTCTAGGAGAAGGAACACTCTGAATTCAAACCTGTTATACTCCGCTTGACGCTGCTTCCAACCGAGAAAGACATCGACACACGACTGACGAAGGCATGGACAGCTATCGATAGGCTCTCGATCATATGGAAGTCGGACCTAACTGATAAAATGAAACGCAGTTTCTTCCAGGCAGCGGTTGTGTCGATACTGCTATATGGATGCACCACATGGACGCTTACGAAGCGGCTGGAGAGGAGGCTGGACGGAAATTACACAAGAATGTTGAGAGCAGTATTAAACAAGTCCTGGCGACAACACCCCACGAGACACCAACTAGTACGGACACTTGCCCCCCATCACAAAAACTATACAAGTTCGACGAACCAGACACGCAGGACACTGCTGGAGAAGCAAGGACGAGCTCATAAGCGATGTACTCCTGTGGACCCCCACACATGGATGTGCAAGAGTGGGACGACCAGCACGAACTTACATACAGCAGCTATGTGAGGACACGGGATGTAACCCTGAAGACCTGCCGGAGGCGATGAATGATAGGGAGAAGTGGCGAGAGAGGGTCAGGGATATCCGCGACATGATGATGATGATACTCCGCTTAAAAATTGACCTTGTGTCATATCCTGCCCGAGCGGAGGGGTTGGTAAATATGATTTATGGAGGAGAGCAAGTCCATTATCTTGGAGTACAACAATCCACTTTTCTATTTATTTTTCTCACGTATGTATATGTATATATCATCATTTTTTTCGTTACAATATTAATTCGATCAATACAAATTGAACTTTCTAGCCTCGGTTACTTTACTGTTCGAGAAGAAGATAATTTTGATGGTTTGGTTTCTTTGTTTAATGGCATATCAACCTTTGTTGATAATTTTGAATTCAACAACCCGCTGAAATACTTCTCTTGTGTCGTATCCTGTACATGGCTAAAGAGTTCGGTAAATATATTCATATTCCCACTGTTCAAATACTTATGATCATTACATTAGAAAGTAGTGACCATATTTCGAAAAAAACGTATTCGAAGAAACACAAAAACGATTTTTTTTTGTTTTATTGCCGAAGGGATCATTATGGGTTTTGTTAAGAAACAGATTTGAATTTATTTACTTGTTTTAAAAGTAATCCCTATAGCAGTGCTAACTCGCCTATTCAGTCTCCTTGATCGATTCTGAACAAGGTTTTGGAGGATAGGTCGGTTCTTCTTTGGTTTCTTTGTTTTAATGGCATAGTAAACCTTCGTGTGTTATGTAATGCCAAAGCCATTGTAAACGAACCGTAGCGGTAGTATTTAACTAAAAACAGACGGAGATATGGGGTTTTAAACTTTTCTTAAGACTATTAGTTTGAAAGTGAACGTAATAGTACAACTAGAATTCGAATTTGTTTACTAAGTAGTCGCTATCCCGCACGTTAGCCACTCCACCATGTAGACTTCCATCCCAACATATATCATAATATTATATAATTTCTTCATTATGACACAACTTTTTAAAAAATCTATAGTACAACCAACTTTTCTGAAAAGATCTCGATTGATTAAAAATGAGATTATATAATATAAATATAGTAAGTAAAATTGGAGACCTTAGTAGAGGGTGACCCAAAGTCTCCCTTTTCAATAGCTAGGTGTTGGAGAGGGCGCTATTCCATTTCCTGGATTGCTCCACTTTACCCTTGATCTTTACTTTATAGTGCTGAGTGCTAAGTAAGGCAGCAATCAAGTACCATTTTTAAGCCTTCGCATATTTACCAACCCCTCCGCTCGGGCAGGATATGACACAAGGTCAATTTTTAAGCTGAGTTTAACAGGTTCGAATTCAGTTTCCTTCTCCTAGACTAGTTGCCTTACCAAGGCTGAAGAACCCAGTCTGCCCTACTATTTACCCATTGCTGTAGGGAGAATGATTGGATTCATACCTTTCCAAGGATATTAGTGCTATGTGAAATGCAATCAGCCTGGTCCAGGATTTGAACTCATGTCGCCGTGTCCATTTCCTGCGACGATTAACCATTGCACCACGGGCTCTCCTCCATTTTTTAAGCCTTCGGTATGACTCGACCAGGGATTGAACACCGGTCTTCCGGACCATTGGTGAACATTCTAATCATAATCTCGACGACCCTTCAGCAGAGCATGCTTAAGTAAGGTGGCGACTTTAGTCGAGGGTGACCCGAAGGCTCCTTTTTCAATATCTACTACACCGAGGTGTAGGGGAGGGCGTTACTCCATTCCCTGGATTGCTCTACTTTACCCTTGATCCTTACCTTATAATGCTGGTATATATATTAAACGATTAACAAATTATTATTTTGAGTCTTTGGTAGGAATCGACCTGGGATGGAACCCCGGTCTCTCGGACCATGGGCGAACACTCTACTCATTTGGCCAATGGCCCGACCCCTCCCAAAAAACCCGTTACTGTAAGTTTCAAGTAAGAAAACTGACCAATCTATAGGGTCTTGAAAAAATATGGAGACTAAAACATGAGTGTTTTTAATCTTAACATTTCTAATTCAAATGAAGATTAGTCTAGTCGGCTGGGATTGAGGAATGCACCGACTCCATCTCTGCAGAGGCGGAAGACCAGCACCCTCTAAACAATCTGATGGTGAAACTCCAGTAATTCTGGAACTTTAGTGAATGCATAGTACCCCTTCATTGCCATTACTCCGAAGTCCACTATGACCCGGAGTGTTGGCACCTGATAGGGTCCTATCTATGAGTTAAATAGAACTGTTTGACATTGAAACTGATTACAAATGACTTATGCTAAATTGAATTATTTGAAATAGAACTGTTTGATCATGTAACTGTGTAAACAAATGACTGATGTTTAATTGAATTGTTAATTATAGATAGCTGTACTCGGAATCATTTAACTTTGTTAACATATCGTAAATAAAACTGTTTGTATATTTAATTATGTGTAAACAAATGACTGATATTTAATATAATTGTTAGTTATAGATAGCCGTACTCGGAAACATTTAACTTTCTTGATTTATTGTAAATTAGATAATTAGAAATAAAATTGTTTGATCATTTAACTGTGTGTATCTAAAATGTATTTCTAAA